>QPKB01000001.1:61007746-62207746 GCA_003546025.1 Camphora micrantha
GGCAACCCAGACAGGTTATCAAACATTTTCAAAATGCCCCTACCACCAACACCAATCCGGTGGAAATATCTTGATTTCACCTTCATTGTTGTGACGGCCAAGCTCCCAGCAAGATTCCCAACAATTTTCTTGTACTTTCCATCCATCTCTTCAATCCTCTCATCCAAAGCATGCAACATGTTCTTCACCATAACTGGCATCTGAGACCCAACATAGACACCGCCCTTCTGGAGAACTGAATTTGTAGGAGCAACTGAAAGTGCTCCAAGAATGACATCCTTTTGAATAATAGAACCAGGGAGAATAAGGCCCTGGCTCCCAATAACTGAGTTCTCTTGAACCTCTATTTCCTGGCAATGGAAGCCACCAGCAGAATAGAACCCAGCAACTATTCGGCAGAAATCACCCAGATGAACTCCATCACCAATTGATATCAGTGAGGGGTCCGTGATTGGATTGATGGCTCTAATGGAACAATACCGTCCAATCTTCGCTCCCAAAAGACGTAGATACACACAGAATGCTTCTGTCCCAGAGAGAAGCTTGGCAAATCTTAGGTGGCAGGCGGTGGTTATTCTGTGACGTAACCATGCTGTCAGCCTCTGTTGTGACTTTTGTTTACTACCAAGATATCGGGTTGAGACACAGGTGATGAGGCTGAGGACAACGCCATGGGTTACATATGCAATGGCTACATAGATGGAAAAAACCGCTGGATTAGAAGGAGCTGCAGTGAATATGGTGGCATATGCAATAAGAGTAGCTGGAAACCAGTGGAAAGCTCCAGAAATGCAGAGGAATGCTAAGTGTTCAAGGGAGGGGGAGTTCTGAGATAACTGAATGTAGAGGAAGTAAAGGATAGCTGCAGAGAGCGAGCTGAGGAAGCCAACTGCATAAATGCCCATGAAGTGGTAAATGGGAGTGAACTTTTCTGGCAGTTTTTCTGCAAATTCAGGCAGCATATCACCCTGCAATTTGAATTAAAAGGTTAACGGTCCATAGATTTCCAATTGTAGATGATCAGCTTACTTTTAATGTTGTACCAATGGGCCCAGTATTTTATAATGTGGACGTGAATACACCTGAGTGAGTCGGGCTTCTACCATCTGAAGGGTCAGTTATCCTGTCATACATCAGTTCTTTAACTAAATTTTATAGACAAAAGCAATCTCCTGTGCAAACACAATTTCTGTTCGTCAGAAATTTGAGAGAAAACTTTCAGGGCTCAATCAGGGATCAACTTTTCTAGTCCCCTTTTCGATATGGTATTGAAAGGATCGGAGTACATGGGAAATGGACCTTCCACTGGTCCTAATCCAGGATCAAATATAAACCAAGGGCAAAAGGGCCTCTAGGTATAGGGCTGTCAACAAGCTGAGCTTCACTTTCCTCATGCTCAGCACACACTCAAAATGTCAAGCCCAAGCTAGTTTCAAGCTTTACAGACTGAGCTCAAGATCGGCTTAGAAGCATTCATTGAGCTGACCCAAGCTCAACTCAATAGAATACGAGCCCAGAGGAGATTATCTTGAGTTCATCTCATTTCAAAAAATCAATACCTACTTGGAATACAGATGAGCTCAAACTCAAACCCAAACTTGAGCTTGACCAGAGCTCAACTTAGTTTTTTTCTCATGAGTTGTCATATAAATTAGCATACAAAGGATACTATTCAAGCCATAACAATCACAATTCATGTAAAAATCTATCAAAAAAAAAAAAAAAAAATGAAAATGAAAATTTTCAACCTCATTCTAAACTATAAATCTCAAGTTACTAAAAGAAAATAAGCTTCATGGAGAAAACCTTTACTAACGTCAATAGCCCTCGAGCTAAGTTAAGCCACAAAAGCACACGAGCTAGCTCGGCTCATTAACAATCCTTCTTAGGTATCATGTCCAGTAGAAAGAGTTTTACCTTCAGTTTTTAAGTTAAAAATTGTTCAAGCAAAAGTAACAGAACTAACTGGGATTAAATTTGTAACAAGTTCATCCATACATACCTTTTGAACTTTTGGGGCTTCCCGGGTTTTGAACACATTTTTTCCTCCTTCAGTCTTCTGCAATGGCTGAACATCAGCTTCCGCTCCCAAGACAGTTCCTTTCTGAATCACAGCATAAGGACCTACCAAGGACTTCTGACCAATCCTCACTGGCAAGAAACTTAAGAACCCATCCTTCACCTCATGGCCCTGGATCATTGCCCCTTCTGCAATTACGGCACCATCGCCAATTGAAACCAGAGGTGGGTCCGTAATATTGATGGTGTCAAGCAAAACTGATGACCCAATCCTAGCACCGAGCATCTCGAACCAGTAATTCAAGAACACTGTTCCCCTAAGATGGACTGCCAGAACTTTCCCTGCGACTTCATGGGCCTTGTATAGAGCCCACCATTTCACAAAGTCTACAGACCATATGGGAATCTCCGGTTTCAGTGCATAATTTGGTTGTAGGAATGAGCTCCCAAAAAAGAGGATGGAAATGCAGGTGAGGACCATGGAAAGAATCCAGATTATAGGAGCAATAAGAGGAGGAAACAAATACTTTATGAATGGGGTTCTGAAATGGCTGGTATGGAGCAAGCTCAGAAAAACAGAGCTTGAGATATAAACAGGAAGAATAAGCATAGCAGCAACATAAACAAGTGCAACGAGTTGGAGGAACCCAATGCTGAAAATCCGGAATCCTGAAACTTCAGTGTGTGATCTTACAACTTCCTCCTTGGATTCTGAAAGATGAGATTGAGTTGTCATAGGTTGAGACTTCATCAGCAGATTCTCTGAGAAGCTTGCCAGGTCCGAAATGCAGGTTGCTGTGAAAATATCCACTGCTCCAACAGGTACCCCAAGGAAATCTGAGAGCTTCTGAGCAGCTCTTACAACACCAATCGAATCAATACCATATGATACCAGGCTCTCAGTGGAAGATACTTTTGTTAGTGAAATCCCTGTTTGCTCTGAAACAATTCCTTTCAAGAATTCTATAATTTCTTCCCTGCTCCTATTAGAATTCAAGGGAAGAGGAGGAGCTTTTACTAAGTGAGATCGAGGTGTCTTTCCCTCCTTACAAGTACCTGTAGTAAAGGATCGGAGGAGGGACCTCTTTGCAGGACCATGCTCCATAGCCAAACTCAGTGTCCCATCTTGAAATTGTTTAAGGCACTCAAATCTTCTTATCTTCCCAGACGTCGTTTTACAGATAGTTTTGGGCTTAATCAGCTTCACAGAAGCTACAGAGACTCCATGCTCTTCAGCAACACGGGTTTCAATTTGATTGACAATCTCTTTATCAACAGGCTTGCCTTCTCTAACTTCTGCAATGACAACAAGGCCAACCTGATCAGAACTGTCCGGGATTAAAATCCCTTTTGATGCCAGAATCTCCTCTGGGACACCTATAACAGCACAGCAACCAGGGCGTAGTAGTTCACATTGAGTTCTCAACCGTCTTTTCTACATCAGCAGAGTATATGTTCCTTCCAGCAACAATAATAAGATCCTTTATTCTTCCAGTTATAAATAGCTTAGCATCAAGAATCCTCCCAAGATCACCCGTCCTAGTGAATTTCTTGCCTGGACAGTTCGAAAGAACATTGCCAAATGTCTTCTGGCTGAGTTCATGCTGGCTCCAATACCCAACTCCAGCACTTGGACTGCTGATCCAGACCTCCCCTTCTTTTCCATGTTCTTCATGTTCTTTCCCAGTTTTCTGGGTCTACAATTCTGATATCAACATCTGAATCATTTGAGTTTACATAACCACAGCAGACTCTACCTTGCCAATCTATCAAAATCGGTTTACCTTCTCCAAAAGCACAGCTTACAAATACACAATTTTCAGCCAAACCATAACCTGGAGCCATCACCTCCTGGGAAAGGCCAAAAGTACGGGAGAGCTCAATGAACCTTTTCAATGTCTTCTGCCTCACCGGCTCTGCTGCAACCATGAGAAAAACCATGGGAGAAAGATCGTAGTTACGAGCCTTATCCTTGTTAGACTCCAGTCTCCTGACAACAAGCTCAAAAGCAAAGTTGGGTCCTGCACTGTGAGTGGCCCGGTAGTCTGTCATGGTTTGAAGCCATAAGAGCGGATTCTTGATGAATGACAATGGAGAGAAGAGAACTGCGGAACCACCACTAACCATAGCTGTAAAAATGCCTCCAATTAGCCCCATATCATGGTACTGAGGAAGCCAGCTAACCAATATAGTCCTTGAGCTGCTCTTGTACCGACTTCGCATCAATTTCACATTGTGAATGAGTGCCCCGTGTGTGATCATTACCCCCTTTGCATCACCCGTCGATCCTGAAGTGAACTGAAGAAAACACAGGTCATCTGGCGAAGGCTCTGAGTTATCTGCAAAATTTTCTGCATAAGCATTTGCCCTGGAGTTCTTGATCCATGAGTCTGTGTGCAGCCACGGAAGGTCAGGCCAGGAAGCTGAACATTTTCCATTTTTCTTTGCCAATGATAACAAATGCTTCACATTGCCTGCCCTAACAGCAGCATGGTAGGACAAAGTTGACAGAATTGCTACTGCATTGCATGATTTGGAGATGTTCTCAATCTTGAGAAGTGCTTGTCCACCTCTCTGCAATGGATCAGGAGGCAAGACAGGAACCGGCAAAACTTTAGCTCTTACACACCCAAAGAAGGCATCAATAAAATCCAAACCAGGAACATAAACCAGAAGGACTCTGTCACCAGGCTTGATAATAGGTTTGCTGCTTGTTAAGAGCATACGAGCAATCTGAGATGCATTCGCATGAAGGTCGGAATAAGTCCTCTTGCTAACAGCTTTACCTTCATCATTGATCCAAGTGTAGAGGACCGTGTTCTCTGTGATTCTCTGAGTCCCCCAAAACTTCAAATATCCATCTAGGTTGGAGAGATCTGGAAACTCCAATCCAGGTAATTCGTCTAGTTTTCTGTGAGTGTGGGCACCACAATCATTGTGCAAAGGGAACAACCTCTGCAGAAACAATTGGGCGCATTAAGTACAATGATAGATCTATAGGATCTGAATTTATGGTGTTTAAAACTATAATAGTCTGGCCTACTTCTTTACAATCCAAATCTACTAAGGCTTAAACTTACAGATGAACTAAAATTACCTTAACATACGGAAACATTGGCAGGGGATTATCATTTGCAAAGTGTCTGCAAACCATAGCCATGGCATAAGACGAATTTCTCTCTGTGAGCTCAAATGCCATAAGCCCACCCACATAATAAGTATTCTGCAAACCCTGGAGTTCAGTCTCCAACTTCTCATAGAACCCATCCTTCATATCTGTATTGAAAATGTAGAACATCAGTAACTCAAAATTGCAAGGACTTAGGAACAAACAGATAGAAAAGATATAGCAGACCTTCGCTATTAACATGAGGGAAGTACTTAAATCGGCGTTGTAAAACCACTTTCTCAACTTCTCCTCCCATATTGTTCACCACATCCGTGACAAGCTTGGTCACTGTTTGTCCCATAATATCTTTGGAGTCGCCATAAGACCAGAAAAGGAAAATATCCGTGTCTTCATAGAACCTCTGCATTGCCACTGGATGCCCAATGGTAGCAGGATCCTCCATGAATTCCCTGAAGTAGAAAAATCCCATCGGAATATTTTCAAGCCCTTTAATCTTAAGAACAGTAGTATAATAATCAATTGTCTGCACTTTAGAGAATAATTCCTTCTCAAGCCCACTCATATCCATCAACTCACTTTCTACATCTGCCAAACAAAAAAAGTATCTACTTAGAATGCTTGAAAACAGAATAAAACATTATAAAACTTCAAAACAGAGAAACCTCACTTTCATGCACCAAAGTACAAAGAAATTTGGACATGTCTTACTTTCAAGTTAATTAGCAGAACTCATAAAACAAACCCAGATTGATGGGGTAAGGTCAAGATGATGAGGAGGAGGAGGACGACTTTAAATGTTGAACTCACCAGCTGGAGACACAGAAGATCTGTATGTTCTTCCATTCCTGAAGGGAAGAGCTCCTGAGATGATGATCTTGTCAAACTCAAGAACCTCGGTATCTTTATTGGAATTCTTGATGCTCATCCTAATGCCACCAGAGTTGCGTTGGATTGCCAGAACTTCAGTGTTGCAGAGGACCTCTACTGGCAGAAATTGGCCAAGTTTCTCCCAGACACTCATGTAACCTCCTTTAAAACGCCGAATCTTTCCAGCCATGGACGTGCGGGTGAATTCATGAATATATGCATAGGGCATGTCTTGGACAAACCCATAGCCTGAAGCAGTGTATCCATAAGCCACCGACTTAGGAACAGATTTAAAACCACGAAGCTTAAGGAAATCGGGGGTTAGATCTGATGCAACTGCACTCAAGGCATGGACTCCAATTCGACCAGAGCCCTTTGCTTCATCCTATGGAGAAGTAGATATCCAGATTAAGTCCTACACTCTCAAATTAACAGCCACCATTGATAGATGCTAATTTTTGAACATAAAACTGACCTGGAGCGTTAAGGTTAGTGAGACGACAGATAAGTAATCATCAGCCACTTCCATGTCCTGATATTTTCCAGTAGAAGCGTCAATAAGTGCAAATTTATGGGAGTCCATTTCTTCAAGTTCACATCCTAATTCCTTGGCCAAGTGAAAGACAACAGGGGCACTGTTTGCAGCAAGAACTTGACCGCCCAGATCATAAGTTTTGCCTGTAAGGACATAAACATCAAAGAAATTAGAAGATTTACAGAAGAACCAAAATAATAGCGGATAAGAACAATGGGTTATGCACGTTGCGTACCTTCGATTTCAACTGATTCACACATTCCACCAACTGTTTGATACTTATCCAGGACAGTTATATTGCTATAGCCAAGTCGAGCTAGTGCATAGGCAGCAGACAAGCCACTTGGACCGGCACCTACTATTCCTATTCTTGCATTGACAGGGAAGCATGGATGCAACTTGGAGAACTGGTCATCCAGAGATTTTCCAGTATCCATCTCTTGCAGATCAAGTCCCTCAACCGCAAAGCCTATTGAAACCAAACAACAGAAATCAGTGCCCAACTGCCTACCCAAATCTCCTCTCTCTAATTTCAGAATTCTCACATTATCCCATCAAAGCATGTGAATCCTATCGAATCCCATACATATTGGTTCACATTCATGAAAAAGTTTTCAGCCTTCATATTATAAAGGCTAGAAACTGAGATTTGTTATTTCTCCAAATCCAAATCTTCACTCAAAAAATAATAATAATAATATAGAAGGTTAAAGACAGCATGAATACATTGCAAGGCAATAATATCATTTAAACCAACCAATCAAGAATGTATTTACATATATTATTTAAACCAAATCTTCTCCCAAGTTGAAATGGTTCCAAGTAAGTAAGTGTTCCAACAGAGGAAACAGCACCAATGAGATTTACCAAAAAAAAAAAACATTAAATCCTGAACAGTGACAAAGGAAAAGGCCCACACCTAAAAATCTACTCTCATCTTAGAAAAACTCAGTAATAACAAACATTATTTCATTCTGCCTTTTTCCCAGTTGTTATCTCAAACACAAGACCTTTGCAAACCCAAATTTAATAACAACAGAAACATCAGCAATGCAAATCTCCCCAAACTTCCATTGCCACAAAACCAATCCAAGAATCAGAAATTCAAAATAAATTCAAACCCCAGACTAGTTTTACCCACAGTCATGCATAACCTGAAGAATAATTAACCAAACAAATACCTTGAAAGGACTTGACCCAGAAAACTGAGAACCCCAACCGACTCCCTGTCTCTGCAAAACACCCAAACAGACCAATGCATCATGAATCTTTTCTTGACATTGTTCTTATTCTTCTTGTTGGATATTAAAAAAAAACGAAAAACGCAAAAGGGTCTCAAAGAACAGACCTTATATGTTGTTTGTTCAATTGCTATCGACGCCAAATGGCAAATAACAGAAGGCTCTGTTTTGAAAACCGTTTCTCCATGCATGCTGATGCTGATCTCCGGGTCGAATTTAAATAGAAGAGATCCTCTTTGGTTACGGCAAAAACAGGACAAAACTCCACTGTTCATTGTTTTATAAGTTCTAGGCAAATCAGAGAATTTTAGCGATCTGGGGTCTCAGATATTCGCCATTTAGGATTGAAAGGTCCGTCTTTTCAACAACTTTGTGAGCAAAGACGTGATCTGCCAGCAATATATTATCCAGAAACGGGGATTACGTAAGACTACACGACAAAACCCTAGCTTTTTACAAGCAAGACATGCTTTTTGTTTCTCGGACAAGGATCTTTTGATCCCCAAATGCCGGGAAAATCGAAGCAGTGCGGACTAGATTGAGGGATATTCCAGCTGCCGATCCATCGCGGAAAATCTCTAAGATTACACCGGCTTCGCTCCATTATGGATCGATCGACCGATCAAGGAAAAGAAGAGAGAGAGAGAGAGAGGGAGAGAGGAAGCCTGAATTCCTTGGGATTTGAATCGATTCGATGAATAGAAAACACTTTCAGCTGGAAAATTTCTTCTCTTGCAGAAGTTCAAATTACCAGACGCTGTGACTTTGAGATCTCCCGGGAAAAAGCGGAGAGAGAAATGCACTTGAATTTTTTGAGTCTACTGAAGAATTTTTGCTGTGTGGGGCCCATTTGCAAGCCTTACATGATGGGTCCCAGAAAGTCCAGATTGGAAATCGTAGCCATCCAATATCTGGATTTTTATAATCTTTGTTACCCATGTGAATTGTGATGTAAGGTATGGAAATAGGGACTTTCAATGCTGGCCCACTAAGTGTGCGGATTGGATGCCGATGATTCGATCAAATTGGGCTCTCCCATCTATTGATAGACTTATTATAATGACTGTGGAGTGTGGACCCCGAATTGCAACCACGGTGAATATCAATTTATGATAAAAAAAAATAATGTAATCATAATGGATCTCAATAATTTACAATAAAATTACGATGAGGAGACCATCTAAAATTAAAGAAATGTTGTATATTCATGATTTATTAGGGTGGGCCCACCAAATAATAAAGGGATTGATGTGGCCTCATCCTGAAAATGATGTGACCACGTGGGCCTCACCTTCCAAGTTGATTTAGTCATAAAGATGTGGATTGGGCGCACCTTGATTAAATCAAAAAAGATGGAGGATGATTACATCATAGTTTAGAATGAATGGGGTTCATTCACCCATACTGATGTCGCCATTAGCAGTTGTCACCCCAGATCATTCTCTGGAAACTATTGTCTGGAAAGATTTAAAAAAAAAAAGGTCAAAAATAGATACTTCAAGCGTGGAGCTTTTTCTTATGTTTTTTATCTGTTCAAGCCTTGGAGCTGGAGCTTTTTCTTATGTTTTATCTTTGCATGGTCCATACAAAGTTACAAACTCATATAAAATCAAGGCCACAGCTCACGTTTAAACAAGAACTAGTGTCTGTAAGACTGTAACTTCTCTGGGTCATGCAAATAAATTTATGTTACGTATATACAAAGACTTCCTGCTTCCCCCATGTGGACCTACTTAATGCATGCAAAGCATTTATATCATAGTTCCATTCTATTTTGTTTTGTTTTTTTGGGTAAATAATTTCTATTGATTATCATCCTATCAGAAGATCAAATTCAGATGACAACTGATTTTCAGTGAATATCGCTTTCATCATAGTGATGGATTGTGAAGTTCAAAAAGACAACGAGTAAAGGCAAGGAGGAGGGGAGACAGTAAAGCTACAAAATGCCAACCCAAAAACAAATTGAAACAAAGCTTAATGATGGTCACTCACTCACTTTCATAAGTCATAAGAGAGTGGAATTTGTCCAGACAAGTACTCACAGTTCGGGCTTATAAGACCATTCAAGATGAACCTTATCTACTTCAACCATATATCCTAAAGTTCCACATCAAAGATACGTGATGTGAATGGCATGGATAAAGTTGGCTTTTACTTAAGTAAGGCAAAAGATGTTCTCTATACGATTATTAGTTGATTATTATTATGTTTTGAAGTTAGAGATCAACATTTTATATGTTAGCGTTTTTTACCCTTTCTTATTGGTTGAGTGGAAAGGCTGCCTTTTTTTAATATTTAGAATTAGACATAACCACGGCTAAAAAACAGTCCTGAATGGGGTTAATTAATATCGTCTCATCTTTCAATCAGTTTGAGCACCTATAAAACAAAAGAGAAAGGTGCCTATGAAGTTTGAACTCAAAATGAAACTGTGTATCTTGAACTGAAAATGAAACTGTGTACTGTTTTGTGGTAATTTGTGTGTGTGTGTGTGTGTGTGTGTGTGTGAGAGAGAGAGAGAGAGAGAGAGAGAGAGAAGGTACAACTACCATATGATATATATATGATAGAAGTGATGAGGTAGAGGATCTAATCACCCAGAAAGAGACCCCACACCGATTACCATGGTGTATGTGGAATTCCATATGGTCTCATCTGAGCTGCTAACAATTATCTCCATGACTGCCATATGGCACCAACACCATCTTTAATGGGGGACTATCATTTTCACAAATATTGACCTTTTCAAAATATATCCAAGATTTTATTTATTTCAAAATGCATGCAAGGTGGGTGCCACCCATCTTATGGTGAAATTACAATTGGGCTAAAGAAATGAGGGTGTACTAGTTATATATCAAGGTTGGCCCACCAATTTAATGATGAAATAAGGTGGCCTCTTCCTGAAAATGATTTAGCCATGTGGGTATCACCCGCCAAGTTTTGAGAGCATAATTTAAAATCTCGGTCTCAGTCGCAGTATCGGCCGGCCTGAAAAACCGATATGATATCGGTATCGGTCGCGGATATCGGTCCGTCACGGTCGTCGCGGTGTGGATTTTTTTTTTAATCAAAAAAAATTTGTAAAAATATCCAAAAAAATCCAAGATATTATAAAATGCTGGAAAACAATATTTTTTTCCATTAGTAACAACAATAAATTAAAATCTCAGTCACCTTAAGTTATGAGTCATGTATGTGTCGCAGTTCGCTATCTTCTCCAGTATTTCATATAATGCAACCATTATTGATGCTCATGGTCAATTTATTAGTGTAAAATAAAAAAAATAAAGATAACATAATAATTATCTATACATAATTAATAAACTATTAGTATTTACTATTTAGTATCGTAAATACCCTAAAGAAAAAATTATAAAGTAGAAGATTAAAAAATATCATTTTTTCTACACCCAAAATTATGTTTATAAGTAGATCTAGCATGAAAGTGTGTAGGTCTAAGTAAATAACACAACACAAACCCAAAAATGACATGCCAATGATCGATTCATTCATTTTTATGCTTTATCTAAAAATAAAAAATAAAAAACACATAATGGTAAAAATAAGGGAGTTAATTTGATTTTCTCTTACTAAATAAAATGATTTCTTCAAGTAATAGTGTTGGAAGTTGGAAATATATAAGAGAATGAGCTATGGAGACATGGTTGCTCTAAGGATATGAGTGAAGAGAAGAAGAAAATAAAAAAATAGAGAAAAAGTTACAAAAAATCAAAGTTCTTGAACATTACACCATCTCGGCCGATATTTTCAAAATATCGGCTGAGATATCAGTTAAATTGATATTTTGTCCATATTGGCCGATATGAACCGGCATCGGCCGAGATTTTAAACCATGTTTAAGAGGGTCATGTAGGTAGGGCTGCAAACATTTTGGTGGATTGAATCTACCTCCCCAAAGGGGTTGGCCGAGTGACTAGGACCACGATTCCTCCTTGTTCCGGAGCTAGAGGTCTTGGTATCGACCTCCGGTTTCCCCCTTCTTCAAAAATCGATTATTGAGTCCATCAGTGCTACCACGTTGGGGCCAATGGGGTGCTGACCTAGCTTCCTCTGGGCCTAGAGGGATTAGTCCAGCCCAAAGGATTGTGAACCCTCTAATAGCTGAAAAAAAAAATACCTCGATTATACCATTGCTGAGAGTGGGGCCCATGCATAAATTCAGATAGTGTCATCATTAGCAGCTGTTACGTGTGTGTATATATATATATATATATATAATTCTCTAGTTAGGAACTAATGTCTTGAGAAAATGTCTAGATATTTCAAATGTTGACCTTTTCATCATTATAGTACTATCTAGGAAATTAATGTTCCAAAGTAAATTCAGGATCTCACCATTGATCAGGATATATGGATGGCCTAGTTTAGTGCATGGGATATGAGAAGTTACCTGTTTTTATCATATAGGCCTTGTACATATATAATAAAAAATACTAAATCAAGTTAATAGCAAAGTTAAATTTAACTGCCCCAAAAAGATTCACCCCAAAAGATCCATTGATCCCACCATCAGAAGATTAGTTCAAATTAAATTTTGATGGATCATTTTGTTAGAAATAAGTGGGGTCGTGTGGTCACTTGATCGCATGCCCAAAATGGGCCACAGCACTTGTACAACCATGTCTTATGGGCTCCTCCTCTTTACTTGTTTCTTAAGTATAATTGACTTGGAAATCTGAAAAAATTCTTCCTGCTGAAGTTACTAATTAAGAGGGAGAGGGCTGCAAATGGAACGGTTCCAAGTTGAAACCATATCAGATTCGAACCTGGACCTGTTTCTAAATAACGGTTTCAAATTTGGATTATATTTTGTTGTTTTTAAACTTGGTTCTGATAGGAAAAATTAAATTCAGTTTCGGAACCGAATCTACCTAAAAGACTAGAATCTAATTCTAAAATCGGTTTTAGTTTTTCTTTGTTTTTTAATTTTTTTTCTTAAAATAAGCATATTATTGAGCTTTAAACAGTGCATCAATTCTACCACCTCAGTATTATATATAAAAATATTTTTAAAAGAAGTTGATTTTAAGTTACAATTTACAATAGAAAAGACTAATATCTCGCAATAGGAGAACTTGTTAGATATCATCAATGTATTCCCTTTCTTATATATCATTTGCATCCCAAGTTAGTATAAATCATGCATGCTTTTGAGGCAGAACTCATAGAATTGCTGAAAGGCTTGCAAAAAAAAAAAAAAACTCTTAATGTGATTATTACCTAGATGTACTTTTGGCCACATTTGTCAGGGCTCGTTTCAAGGAAATGAAAAGGTATATTCTGTAAAGTCAAAATTAGAAGCTGCCTGCATGAAAGCTTTCGAGACTACATGAGCACATAGAATAGGACCATTCATTCATTAATTATTGTTCTGTTCTGAACTTAGAGACCCAACATTATATTAGGGGTTTTAAGCCCCACTCTCATTGGTCAAGGACAAAGTCTCCACTGTATTATATATTGATCAGAATATTATTATTTCATCTTTCAATCTTATGCACTGATAAAACAAAAGAGAAAAAGAGCCTTTGAAATGAAAATGGAACTGTAAAGATTCCTTTCAACTCTAATCGATGCATATGTTCATTGGAGGACCTAGAATTTTCATTGGAGGGGTGTGAGTCTTAATAGTTAGTTTAGTTTAGCAGATAAATTGATGATTTTCATGTGGACTTTGAGGATGATTTTTAATAAATTTCTTAAAACACACTGTCGTTTAACGAGTGCGGCCACAACTGCGTCGTTTTGTCTAAGTCCACCCCTACATCTGCTAAGGTTGAGGATCTCATCACTCTGTACATAGATCTCACATGACCTTATTAAAGAATGTATCTGTGGACCATAATTTATCACTTCCATTGTTTGATACAATACTTTATTTTTTGCCAAAAAAAAAAAAAAAGAAGAAAAGAAAAAGAGAAAAAGATAATAACTAAAATCTCTCTATAATTTTGAATTCAAAATGCAAAATGTAAATATGGATTAGGATTAACCGCTAAAATTATGCGTGAGATAATCTTGAAAACCGTGTGAATGTCACAAGGCTATAAGGTACCAAACAGTCTAGTCCCAAGGATCATATACTTCTCAAAATATCTACTTACAGCAGAATGGAGCTATAACATGAGCTGACACAAATATATAGCAGCTACAAATGTGTTATGCAAGCGGCAAAAAAGCTTGAAGTCATCAAAGACAGATTGTGAACTTCCCAAATTGTCTTTACAGTTCCATGTACATAGAATCTGATCATTTTACGACTTCATCCACCTGTTGTAAGTATATAGGAAAAAAGAAAGGTGTAAAATCATCTCAAACAATCTTCCCCTTCTTGGTCTGTTCCAGTAATATGAATCTGTAACGAAGTTTACTATTGCTGGAAAGAGATTGAATAGGATCCTGTGTTTGGATCCTTGACAGCTTTGAAGTTGTCTAGGCTCATCCCAAAGCGCCCTAACAAAGAACTTCCCATCTCCTTCAGCTTCCCTGCAATTAGATGGTGAAAAAGAATATGATGCATTCACCGTGAAATGGCTAGATACAAGCAGATAAAAATACATGGCGGTTGTATTTTAAAAGCTGTTAAATACAGAATATGCAATTGAAGTAGAATGGAAGTAAGGAGTGATCAACAAATTATCCAGAAAATTAGTAAAGAAAACCTTTGCTATAATGAAGAAGAATGGTGAATTAGCAACAAATGGAATACCATACCATAGAAACATGGGTTTTGATTGGTGAAATTTGGTTAACTGGATTATTCAACAAAACTTTCAGTACAATAAGAATGCCGGTTAATGGAAAATAAGCATGTCTCCTTTTTTTCTAAAAATTCTATAAAAAAAAAAAAAAAGAGAAGATACTATTCAAAATTATGCAAGCTATCAAACTTATACACTATGAGATAAATCATTGAGAATATACGACAAAAATCAAATGTTTCAAAGAGAAAAAGAAATATATATATGTAAATCTGTATGAGGAATGTTTATATGAACCATGGTCTGCCAAACCAACCAGTAGCGCAGGGTAGTAAGGCACACTTTCCATAGGGGAGAGGGTCTAGGTGTAAATAACCAGTAACACCAAAAGCTTGAGATTTTGGCGTTTTCGGTCATTAACATGGTATTAGATCCAAAGGTCACGAGTTTGAAACCCATGGGAGGCATTTTACCTCCATCTGTCTGGACTGTCTGTTCCATCTATATGATGGGTTTCGAATTCGAACGGCCTCCCGTTCGAGGGGGGGTGTTGATATACATTATTATGCCATTCACTAATAGCTCTAGTTTTTTGTGCTACTGGTTATTAACATGGTATCAGAACCAAGTTTTGGTACTGCTGTTGATATAAATTGTTACACCATTCACAAACGGTTTTAATACCATGTTAATAACCAGTAACACCAAAAGCTCGAGCTTTTGGTGTATCCAGTTATTAACACTAGGGATCAAAGTACGTGAAGGCCAATTATTCCCAACAAAAAAGGGGTTGAGTCCAAATGTACACCAAGTTACAATCATGAGGGTAGGGGATAGGGAATATGGCAAAATATCACTTTGGTTAGATTATCTTTATTTTTATTCTAAACATTATCCTAACCCTTGTTTTTGTGGACATTAGATTATTTTTATTTTTATTTAATAATAATAAGAAGAAGAAGAAGAAGTTGGAGATGCTGGAGAAAATGCATATAATCTTCACTAACATAAACAATAAGTTAAGGGAATAATGCTCGCAGCATACCAATCATCTCTTCCTTCATCTTTTCTCGCTTTTCAGCTGCCAACGGTTCCAAGCGTTGTATGCCTCCTCTGGCTTTAACATTTGTAGAATCCAACTCTAAGATCCTTTTCATGTCTAGAAAGAAGAAATCATTCTTTATTGGTAAGAGTAAATTCGATCATGCAAATCAAAGCACAAAAAAGAGCTATATCATCATTTCGAATGCAATATCACATAATAAAGAGAACGGAAAGAGCACATTGATTTCTTACATACACATCGTTCGGACACGCGTAGGTGAGGATGAAACGGGTTGGGTTCAGGTCGGGTCCATACTATTCCAAGATCCAAAACCAAATTATAACAAGGACCTGGACTGGGTTTAGGTCACAACATCCGTACCCAAATTTAAATTAAAGAACCGATCCCGTCCTAAATTTGGATAAAGGGCTTGGATCTAGGCCCTGTCGTTTCTTTTACATAGATAGAAAAATATTACATAATGATCCACTGTATTAGGAGTTGAACTGGATACCTCAATTTTGAGGTATAAAGTAGTTAACCAGTACACACTGAGCATTATGTATATTTTAATGTTGGGATAGACCAGAATGAAGAAATAGAATTTATTGAACCCGAAATAGATGGGACAAGGCTCTAATGATGATGAAGGCATCAAATATTTGTGTCGTCCGGAGATGAAATTCATTGACCTGAACCCAGATCCAGGGTCTATGCAGTGGACCTGAACCTGGACTAGAATTAAAAATGGGTCCAGATATTGGAACCATACCCAGTTTTTTCAATTCAGGCCCTTTTGAGTATGCGGGTGTTAGCCCTTCGGAATAAGGAAACCATTGTCATCAATGGATGCTTTATGTGTTTGGAGGATGCAGGGTCCGTAAACCATTAATTGCTGAATAGTGGAAAATGGCCGGGTGTGGCTTGCAATCTGCTCTTGGTTTGGGTTAGATGGGTACTCCTGATCTGAATGCTCATTTCCAAACTAGAAAAATAGGAGTAAGATCTGTGAGATGTTTCGAGATATGGCACCAACAAACAAAAAGATCTGTGAGATGCAATAGAACAAAAAGATCTGTGAGATACAATGTTCTATTGCTAATGGTGTTCGTGATGGTTGTTTTATCTTCATGGAAGGAAAGGAATACAGGTGTTTTAATAATAGAAAAGGCAGAAGTCTCACCCCTTTATCTCTCTAGTGCACCATAAGACGATCTTGTTGTAGGCCTGGACTTAGCACTTCAAAGGCAAGTCTGCTGCTTCAGTCTATCAATGTTGGAATGAGTTGGTACATGATTACAGCCATGCCCAACAGTTTATCCTAGTCCCTAGATGGAACCCTCCTCTGACAGGGTCATACAAGCTTAATTTTGAAGATAGTGCTTAAGGAAATTCTTGGCTAGCTCGAGTTAGTGGGGTTTTTGCGACTACAATGCAGTTGTACCTTTTACTTCTCCCATCAGCTGGGTATCCAAGTAATTAATCATGCTGAATTGATGGCGATGGTCATTGGCATTTGTGAAGATGTCCTTTGCCAGGTGCATCCTCTTATAATTAAGTATGACCCCTATGCAGCCATTGGATGGGCTCTGGGGAAAGAGGCGCACTGCAATGGACGGTGCTGAGCCTGTTGGAAGAACTAAGGGACCTAAACTCAAGATCTTAAGGTGTCATTCGTGCATGTTCTAATAGGAGCTGATGAGATGGCAGACCATATTGCGAAATAGGCATTAATGAATCAATAATTTTGTTATTTGCTGTGATGTAATGGTTGGTTCCTTTTCGTTTATTGAGGTGTGGGGGTTCTGCTCTTGTTTCAGTGTTTGCGTGGGGAATACCATCATGTTCCTTCCTCTAGCCCTCATCTATTGGTGGCTTGTTATGTGTATCTCTTAAAACTTTGATAAAATTTTAGCTATACCATTAAAAAAAAAAAAAAAAAGAAAAGAAAGAAAGAAAGTGTGAATTCCCATGGAGGGAGGTTCCTTTCGTTGGATGCGGCAAGATTTTGTCGAGGATCATTCCCTTTTCCATTCTTTAGTCAATTTGGAAAGAGAGGAATGAGAGAGTTTTTTAGATGAAAGGAATCATCCTAGGAAGGTCTTGTTTTAGTTGTATCTTTGAGGATCGCAAAATGGGCGTACACTAGAATAAAACTTTCAGATATGAAGGTAGATAACATACAACATAATTAGGGAGATTTGTTTTGTTTGATGATGATGATGATGATGTGTTGTGTGTGTGTGTGTGTGTGTGTGTGTGAGAGAGAGAGAGAGAGAGAGAGAGAGAGGAAAGTTGCTTGGTGTCCTCCATCGCTTGGAGTTATAAAGTTCAATGAGGATGAAGCAGCATGAGGCAAACCGGGGTCAGTTGGCGTCCTCCAATGCTTGGAGTTTTACACTATGTTTGGGAATGAGGTAAAATGAGGGGAAGGAAAAGGAGGGAAAAATGGAGGGAAAGTTAAAATAGAGGGTGTTTGGGAATGAAGGAGGGAAAGTGAGGGAGGGGAATCTGGGGGTAAATTTTTGAAAATTTTATCCCCAAATTTTCCCTTAAAAAATGGGGGGAAAGAGGGAGGCAAAAAGGGGATCCCCCCCTCTCTTCAAATTAAACAAACAAGAGGAGGGAAAATTAAGTATTCCCCTCCCCCCCCCCCCCCCCCCCCTGTTTCATTTCCCCTCCCCTCCCCTCCCCTCCCCTCTTCCTTTCCCAAACACAGGGTTAAAGTTCAACGAGGATGTAGCAGCATGAGGCAAACCAGGGTAGGTTGGCATCAATGCTATACTAAGAAATCACAGAGGAGAAATATTGTACATGCTTTCTTAGTATGTCATTTTAAAGATTTTAATGAAGCAGAAGTTTTGGCCATTTTGGAAGCTCTTTGTATCTATTGAACCTCATGTCAGCAGAACCTTATGGTTGAGAGCGATCCATCCAATGCTATTTCACGGATGAGTTCATTTAGGGGCCCTTGGAAGATGTTATTCTACTTTAACGAAATTCATCATCTAGCATCTTTGGCTCAGGTTTCTTTTCAGCATATTAGTACATCGGCAAATGGAATAGCAGATTCACTAGCTAAGCAAGGGGTTGATTGTTTATGTAATTTAAGTGCTTCAGTGGTGTACACCCAAAGTGAGGTTTTTTTATGACTAAAGTCGGTTGTAATTTCTTTACAGATTAGTATATTTTCGTTGTTACCAACCAATAGAAAAAAGTGTGAATTAAATCTAGATAATATAATATATACACAAACATACCTGCTATAGCCTCTTCAAAGTGCTCAAGCTTTTCATGAACCTCTGCTCTTCTAACCAGTGCTTTCATATAGGTAGGATTCAACTCCAATGCTTTTGTGCATTCCTTAATAGCATCATCATATCTTCCCTATCAAATATTTAGTGTCGGTCAATTGTACAATATTCATTTGGTAATAGTAATTTCTCTAATAACACAAGCATATGATAAAAAAAATAAAGAAAATGAAAATTTTCTAATATAAGAACAAGCATTAAAGAATTATGAAATTTATGATAGCCCAAGAGTACTAACTGTTTTAATCAGAAACCCAAGTTAACAGCCTCTTTGGTACATACATGCCTTACGGAATATTAACTTTAAAAAATTACACAATAAGAAAAATCTATAAAAACAAAAATGGATATTGGAGAGAGCTCCTGTGGAAGATATCTTATAAGCTTCAGCAAAATGATCCAAATGCAAAATTTTCACAAATGATGTGTAATTTATATTATATGAAAAAATAAAACTATAGTTATGGGTTTTAAAAAATAAAAAATAAAGACGGTGGTACATGTGGTATAGTTAGAACTAACAGCATTGAGCCTAAACAGGCCTATCCACGCCTACCTGGTGTTGAAGAACCAGGATTTATGAGGAAAGTAGTGCTTCAAGGCCATAAGCCATTTTACCATTGACCTTTTTTTATAAGTAATGACATAAGTGTTCCATTTATTGGAAGCTTATCTCTCCAAGCTTGTCTGCCCTCTTATTGCATTGGAGAATAGCTCATTGCAATGTTTTATTCGTTTTAACCAAGAAACTGTTCTTCCTAGATTGTCTCTCTAGCTCCATGACATTTTATATTTGCTATAGCATTCGATATTTCTTATCAATATAGTCGGGGAGAAGCTAACGAGATGACCAACAAATTTGGTAGGGTCTGTGTACCTCCTTTTATCATTGATTTCATTTCATTCAATGATTTCTACTTTGCTATCAATGTTAAGATTCATTAAAATGCAATGCAGCATCATGTGATCATGTCACAAATCATGTTGTTCTTTCTCATTCAGACAACACAAAAACCATATCAAATAAGACTCTTTAAAAATACAGGATTCAAAGTTAAAAATCTCTTTGGCACAGAATACATGTTAGAATGACCCACCAATTTTGAGTAGCATGCCGCACTATTTGCATGACACATGGAACGGAATTCTGAGCATGTTGGCATTTCAGGAGCAATTTGTAAAGCAAGTGCATACTGTGACAATGCATCTTCATATTGTCCATCCACAAACAATTTATTGCCTTCAGCTTTTAAATCATTGGCTTTATCTAAGGCCTTCTGTTCCTCCAAAAACAAAGGAAAAAAGAAATAAGACATAAGACCATATCAATGAACTTTGGACTAAGACCATATCAATGAACTTTGGAATGAAAGTTCAATCATGAACATAATTGTAGCAAAATAAAAAATGAAACAAAACTTTAGTTTCAACAGAATTAATCATACCAGTAGTGACATAGTTACAATCTTCTCCAGTTTTTTGCCAGAATTTTAGGGATGAAAACAGGTCCCTGAACTGAATACCACCTCAAGGACCCAAATTAAAAAAAGGTATTGCTCCAACAGCCAGAGCCATGTTTAGTTCAGGTCCATATTCGGGAACACTACACTCACCTTGATGAGTTCTGGTCTGGTTTCGGATCATGGATATCATACCCAAGAACCCAGACACAGATGCCATAGAGCCATATATCATATAAGTATAGATGAAAACTAAGCATATATAAGTATATTAATATACAAGTAAGAGGGCGTTGACATAGTCCTGGATCAGGCCCTTTACATTAAGTCCAGGTCCAGGTGTGGGTCGTTAATTTAAATTTGGGTATGGGTGAGGGTTATGTAAGCTGGACCTGCTTGGTATCCAGGTTTGAGTACCAGTCCTAATCAGTAATTCAGGCTCGGGAACAGTATGGATCCAACGCGAACCTGGCCATTTTCTTGAATTACTTGTGATATAAACTACCTGTGCATGCCACACAACTCATGGATCATATCCTGAAATGAATTACTCGGTAATCCTAAAACAGATAGACAACACCGAAAAATATAATATTTTCCTAATTTCTCTCAGAAACCTTTCTGCTGTCATCCTAATTGTAAGCAGTTGCTTCGCTGAATTTTATCCTAAACTGAAATTATAACAATGTCTGCAACTGCAAATCTGTTTTTAGCATCATCACTCATTAACTGGAGGCACAGCCACCACATACATGAACAGTTCAGACCACCAAAATCTACAAGACACTGATACTTCAAGATAGACATATGAATCCACATCGTATCATATCTGATACTATAATTTGTATGCGTAAAATCTGCATTGCAGCTGTATTGCTGATTATGGGCATCATTGACTAGAACATTGTATGGAATGCTTGCCTGAACTAAAACTGTGCTTTTTCAAGTCAAGCTTTGTATCCTATACATTGCCATAAAAATTGATTCATACAATTATAAAGCTCCAAACAATCTTAATAAAGAATTTACACCACTTGTTAACATATCCACAGTTTTTTCTATATTCAAAAACAACACAAAGGCGTTATATTCGAAAACCAATTAGGGCCTCTTTGTTTGCATTAAAATACATAGGAATTGAATATATATATATATATAAGGTATTCATGGTGAAATGTACTCTATCAGAAGATTATAAGAGGTGATTGGTGAAGGATAAGAGATGAGAGGTGAAGGGTATAAGGTGGATATGTAGATAAGCTGTTCACTTTCATATGTACTAGTAATGGCTGGGTATTCATTTCCCATCTTTGGCTCTATGTCCCCAAAAGGAAAGGTTATTTGATGCTCATTCTTTGGAAATTTACATTTGATCTTCATTTTTAATCACTTATGGTATGATATGCTCTCCGGAAGTCCTGCACAGTGTGATTCCACCAAAATAACTGATTCATCATCAATTAATGTTCACATCCAAAAGCACCTCAATTCAACAAAGAAAGGTTTTTACAATTTGAGATATCAAAACCATCCATATAAATACCCAAAAAGAAAGTGCATTTGATCAGACTAACCTGCTGCAACTGTTCCTGTTCCTCAGTCGGCTTGTCATCTTCACAAGAGCCGCTTTTGGAAGCGTCAGCCTTTTGTTCCTCACCATCAGAGTCACCTCCTCCTTCACTGGCAGTCTCAAAGCCTTCCTCTTCCCTGGCCAATTCTTCCGTTTGAGCATCCAAAGCTTCGATCTTTGTGTGATTTCTCGTGGTTTTATCTTCGCCAGCATCGGAACATTGTTCAATCTCTACCATTTTCTTCAAAGAGAAGACGACCTAAATGATCAAAGAGAAATCGCAAACGATAAAGAAAAAAAGGGATAGAGAGAGAATTTCAGATGATTGTTGGGAGAACGTCATTTGAGAAGATCATTTTTGCAAAGGGGGTTTGTGATTAGGGCTTAGAAGATCATTTGAGAATAGCCCAAAAGAAGGAAGAGTGGAGAAATGGAGAAGAATCATCAATGTATTATCATAACCAAAGCTATCTCCTCCACTCCACCTATGGATTCTGTACAGGAAACATGGCCCTTGAATCCGTAATGTGGGGCCACAACATGATGATCCACTTCCAGACCATTAATCTATTGATCCCCTCTTCGCGATACAGATTGGAAGATTCCGAAAACCCTAGATTTGAAATCAAGATTTCTCCCAATTCCTCAACTGAAAAACCCCAAATTGTCACTGATTTGAATTCCAATTTAAAAAGAAGAACAAAACCCTAACACAATGAAACTCCAGCAATTTCAAAGACATGGAGAAAGTCCCCAAGTTCAAAAAAAAAGCATCATAAGAAGAAGATGGTAGTCATCTCTCCATCTCTCATGCAAGTAGGAGAAAAGTTTGAAAGAGTATGGACAAAAATACCTTGGATTGAAGGAGAGGATGAGACAAAAGAAGAAGAAGAGGAGCTGCTTTTAACCAGAGAAGATGATGAGAAAGGAAGTAGGTTGCATGCACTTGTGTGATCATCAGTCTGTTACTTTATTTATTTATTTATTTACTCTTTTTTTTTCCGCGTTAGAGTTCCAACCTTTGGACGGGACTAATTCCTTCAGGTCCATAGAGAAGTTGGGTAAATTTTCCTTTTGCGGTTTTTAACTTATATCCGGATGCAAACCGTGGTCCTAAAACAACTGAGATACCCGTCGACATTGTGTAATTGGCCCATTGTTTTTTTTTTTTTTTTTAAACAACATAAAAAATAGTGCTTCTTGTAATAGTTGCATTTGTTTGAATATAGTTAGAATTTTCAAGAATTTCAAGAATATGTTTGTAAATTTGGCTAAAATTGGATAAATAATGGGTAAGATCCAATAATGGGTATCAAATAATCTTGGATTTGTACCCAAAAAAATATTGATAATAATAAGATTTGGGATTGAACCCTGGGTGTCGTTTGTGTAATAAAATAAAATAAAATAAAAACTTTAAAGCATTGTATGGTGTGTTGGCTTTGATTTAGTGATAGAAAGATAGAAGGCTAGCGTGGCCTGAATGATTGACACGTAATTAGTGATGGATTTATCTACCTAAGTAATTAAAAGGTCAAAAAAGTGGTAGAAAGATTGGTTAGGCCCGATTGAGTAAGTGGATGGGCTCAAGCTAGGTATTTAAGGCTCATGTCGGGCTTGGGCTAGATACGGGCCTATGTCTCCAAAGGTGGGCAAAGCCCGGATATATCGTGGCCTAGCCTGGCCATGAACAATCTTATCAACATGGTTTAAAATATTAGTTGATACTGGTATGTATCAGCTGATACAAACCAATATTGGCCCAAATGGAGACGATATCTTGTTTGGATATCAATATCGTCTCGGTCCATATCGCCAATATATCGGAGAAATTTCAACAGTCATGACTGATGTTTTCAAAATATTGGTCATCATGACCGTTATGGCCAAAACTTAAAAAAGAAAAGGAGGGAGGGAGGAAGGAAAAACATAGAGCGTAAATGCATAAGGGGGTATCTATTATATTCCAATGCAGAAGAAAAGAATAAGATGAAAACCAATGATATAGTGGACTATTGTAGAGAAAATAACAAAACAAAAAACAAAAACCAAAAAGTGCATGGCGGTGACACATTGTCGGAGCTATCGTCATTTGTTGCCGGTCCTTTTTCCATTTTTCCTCTTTTTTTTCTCCTTCCTCTCTCTCTCCCTCTCCTATTTCCTCATCCTCTTCTTCTTCATCTCCTCCTCTTTTCTTCTCTCGTTCCCTCTTTTATTTTCTCCCTTTTTCCTATTTTTGTTCAAGAGAACAATGGGAAATGAAAGGGTCTCTTTTGTTAGAGTTTTCAGTTTGAATCTCCTCTTTTTGTTCATTTGGCCCAAGTTGAATTAATGGTTGTTGGCGAGTGATAATTAGGGCCCGTTTCTTTCATAGAATTCCTCACAGGAATTCCAGTGGTTGAAGTTTTTGGGACATTTCCAAATCCCTTGTTTATTGACAAGAATTTATAAATTTCAGCACGTGAAAAGTCCTAATTGGCTTTTAAGAATTTATGAATGCCACCCTCTTTGCATTTTTGTGGAATTCATGAATGCCCAAGTCTCAAGGAGGATTCAAGAATTCCACCTTATATGGGAATTTAAGAATTCCTCAAACATGAATTCATGGAATTCTTAGTAAATGAACAGGCCCTTAATGTGAGGGTTGGACTCATGTCATTTCGTCAATCCTAATCCATATGTTAAAACTCTTTTAACTATTCAGGTCTTTAATGTATGGGCCCTAATCACATTCTACATCAATGTCAATCCAACAGTGAAAAAATTAAGATCAAAGTACAATTTTAAGATACCCCATTTTAATTGGTTGGTACTTCAATGAACACTTGGAATGCTAGTAGGGCTCCACAAAACTATTCAAAATTTATTCCCCTTATTAAATGGGCCCTCGATAATTTTTTTGTCAAATAATTTAAGCTACTATTTGATCATTTATGGAAAAATCTCGATATTTAGTCATTTTTCAAAAAGGGGCCTTACAGATCGTGCAACACAAACAAGGCTCGTCAAACCTTATTTTGTTCCAACTTTCTTATCCCAATGGATTAAGATGTTGATATCCCTTTCAATAAGACCAAAAACTGAAACAGTGATTATGTATTTCACAACTTCATCTCATGGAAATATGCAATTCCAAACGCACCCTTTTTTTTTTTTTTTTTATAACTCATCAAAGAGGGCTGGGTCCTGAGAGAGAGAGTCCGAGACAACCCCTATAAATAAGGAAAAAACCCACATAAATAAATTAAATGAGCCCGGAGCCCCGCATCTGTAGAAAGAATGCCCACACAAATGGAACGAAAAAAAAAAACAGAGAAACATATCCTAACTCAAACCTCGAGCGGCCATGTAATATCTGCAGGTGCTAACCAGTGAGGTAAGTGTCCATCCTCACACAAAATGGGGATTAGCTCTTTCTTAGTTGAGGTCATGATTGGTCAACCTACGGCATTGTGATAATAATAGGATTCCCATTCAAATTCAAGTACACTCCAATCTTATCCCATCAGGCTAAATATAGAAATTCAGTTTCACTATCTAACCATATAATCTCATCATCAGACCAACCCAACCGTTCGAATGGTGGACCACTCATCCTGCCCAGAAAATCAAAGCCGTTGACACCACATGAGCCCCACTGACCATTAATACACACCACTTCCCCTACGCATGATCTATTTGTCCTCTTCCCTCTCTCTCCCATTTCCCATCTCATCTGATTCCATTTCCCATCTCCACTTTCCATCAGCATTCTCCGTAGGTATTCAAATCCCATCCATCTTCTTCGACAAGAATCGAATACAATGAGCGACGAAAACGAAGCATCAACGATAACATCATCATCATCATCATCTCCAACTGCCAAAGAAACCCTTCTCCTTCATCCAAGGAGAGAGCCCTTCGAGTACGGTCTCCTCCCGATCTCGAAGCTCATCTTCTCCGATGGAACCCAAACCCTAGTTCATCTCAAGCGAAAGCTCATTCAAAGATCGTCTTCGTCTTCTCGAATAGACGCCGAATCCATCTCCGAAACCCTACAGATCTCGATCGACCACGCACGCCTCGTCCTCGAAACCCTCGCCTCCGTGCTCCCATCGGCCGACGGGAAAGACGCCGGCTCTGCCGCCGACGTCAACGACGTCGTCATCTTCCTCTACATCCAGTCGTACAAGCGGCTCGTTCCGAGGTCGCATAAGGATGCTGTTTCGGTCGCTGATGTCTGGCCTTCGACTTCTGCGTTTGATGGATGTCTCTCTGCGCTCTCTCCCCTCCATGTAAACCTGTGTTTTTTTTTTTGAATCTCTGTTGAAAGATTGTTCTTTTATTGGTATTGCATTGCCAATTGCTTCTTCTTCTTCTTCTACTTTTTAGTACTCAAATGGAATTTTGACAGCGCTGTTGATGGAGAATGTGGTAGTTTGGGAACTGAGAAAGAGGGAAAATTTTCAATTGAGTGTGGGGGTGGGGGTGGGGGTGGGGGTGCTTGGATCTCATGTTACCATTTGGTGCACTGGAAACTGTACATGTGGGGGGTCCACATTTAGTGGTTGAGCACAATTTTGATTGGAGTGTTGTAAATTTCATTTAAAAGATTGCATGATTAGCCCCATAGGCAGTTATTGGCTATTTCTGAGTGAGTTGTTGGATGCTGACGGTCACCTGATGCAGGAAATTGGAGATGTAGACCAACTCGAGTGAGACCCACCAGATGAACAGCTTACATTACCTGAATGTGACAACATTGCTTTCGATCATACACCCATATGATTCCTCTTGGGTTGGAAAGTCTGAAATAGTTGTTATTGAGAAGGGAATTAATTGAAATGGGTTCATGAGTACCATCAGTTAATAAAAGTTTTAAATGGGTTTGTTCAAAAACCAAATGGGTTTTTTTTTTAACAATGGTCTGCTTGGTTTTCTTTTCTTGTACCACAATCTAGGCAGTGTAATCTGATTGTAAATTTTAGTTTTTTCGTGAAGCTGAGCACTGCAGCAACATTTGTCTTTAGTTTTAAAGGTGGGATTTAGGTCCCTTTTTCGTGGTATTCCAGATGTCAATGTGAATTTATCTTTTATTTCTTTTATTTGCAGTTTGTTCGCGGGAATAGTCGCCGGTTCATGCCATCACAGGCTGATGAAGAGGCTCACCAATTATCCTATTTACAGAAACACATAACTAATATTCTCGCTCTTTTGGCGGAGCCTGTGGAAGGCGAGGATGATGAATCTCTGGTTGGTATTTCAAGGGTTCCCATTTACTGCTAATAATTTGTATTTTAACATGCATCAGTGGTTACATTTGTGAAGTTTACTACATTGTTTGTTGGGTTGGTAACTTTTTTGCCTCATTTGTAGATTTTGACCCATGAAAGGTTTGAGCACCTTGGATTCCTCATACAGTTCAGTGGCAAGGGCTCTGAAGTAATTCCATTGAGCCAGGCGGCACCCTTTTTCGCAAACTCGGATCCAGACATGCCTGCAGTTCCCGTTTCTGCTGCACAGGTTCATGACTGGCTTCTACAGCATATTACTTCTGCCCTGGAACATACTGCTGAGAAGGCTTCAGCGAAAGAAAGTGCTCCAGCCAATGCCTTTGATTTGGATGTTGCTATGACTGATGCCTGCGCAAGCCAGGGTGCAACTTCCATCCAAAGCAGTGCTTCATATTCTAGAAGTCCGGCTTTTGTGGAGGGATTCTCTAAAACTTTTGTTGTCAGGCAACCATCTGATATTAAAGGATGCTCTGTAAAGGTGAAGATTATTGTATTGAACTCTGTTTTATCAATTCTTCACCTTGTATTGAACTTTGTTTTATCAATGGTACCTGTTGAACCTTTACATTGATTGATTATACCATGCTATAGATTTTAGGTAGGTTGAAGAGCATTTTACAGTCACTTGATCTATTTGGTCCTACTGGGATCTTATTCACATCTAAGGATTTATATTGCAGCTACAAATCAAATTTCATCGTAACCCCACATGGTATTTTTTTCCACAACTTGTTCATTTTGCTACTGTGTTTATAATTGGTATACTTAATCTATCTTGTTGTTAGCGCTATTATTTCTTTTAATGTTTTCATTTTTTAGCACAAAATTGTCGTGCGCATATGCATTCGAGAACCCATTACCCATCTATGTTTGGACAAACTTTTCTTGTTTAGATTTCAAACTTTTATTTTTGAGAGATTGAAGTTGGACCACTATTTTCTGTACTTTATCACTGAAAATTGAGTTTGGCATGTTTTAGTAAGAGTCCAAGGCTTTAGCGAAGGGTGGATCGATGTTGAGTCTTCACACATATCTTGAAGCCCAGTGCAATGGATTCTTCACTCGTTGGAGTTGCCCAGGCGTCTTTACACAAGTTTAAGAGAGTTTGTTTCACTCAATAATGGAAGAGAGGATAATATTCGTCGATCTCTTTTTACTTTGAAGAGTGAACCTCTATATAGAGTAGAAGGCAACAATCTTTGCTTTCAATTAGAGATTACCCTTCTAATTAGAGTGGTCAGTAATCGTTGATTCTCAATTAGAGATTGGTAATTCTAATCAAGGCTTCTAAGGATTTTGACTTACTCATCTTTATAACTTAAGCAAGCTACAATTAACTTGATTCTCTCTTGAAAGCTTCCTAAATACAAGGTTGGGCATGTAACATGACCATAATGCCTTTATTAAACATGTGACTAAAGAAAACTTAAGTCATGGGCCAATGGCTAGGTTAGTATGATGGCCATATACGGGGTGGTTATGGTAGGGGCACGCTATGGATATGGCAAGAACTCAAAATTTATGCATAAAAAATGAAATATTGAATACGATTCGGCACGATATGCTGCCGACTTTTTTAAGTATTTGGTTATCATAGATGGCTACTCTATAGCCAACGACAACTCTCTAATGTAAAGCTTAAAAGGAATAAGCAACTCATACATCTAGACTTCATGCTTGAGACCAAATGCAATCTCCAAATAGAAGATAAAGTCAAGGAATTCCATTGCAATGTGAATGTGTGTGTGTGTGTGTGTGTGAGGGAGAGAGAGAGCGCATTTCATCATCATCAGGATAGCCTTGTTCCAACTATATTGGGTCCGGCTACATGAATATTGTTTCTCCAGTCTGATATACCCCGAGCCAAATCCTCGGACACACATATAGGAATTCTCAAAACTGCCCCATTTCACCATTTCTAAGGGAGTGTTTTTGCCCCTATCTAATGGCCAATGAAAGTAAGCATCCACATTAGAAACTGTTCTATTATTTACTCACCAATTTAGGAGAATGTGTAGGAGACTTGCCTTATAACGAGAATGTGTAGGAGAGAAAATAGGATA
The DNA here is from genome assembly GCA_003546025.1 of Camphora micrantha. Lineage (NCBI taxonomy): Eukaryota > Viridiplantae > Streptophyta > Magnoliopsida > Laurales > Lauraceae > Camphora > Camphora micrantha. The sequence goes on from QPKB01000001.1 coordinate 61,036,992, forward strand.
AATAAGGCATGTACATTATATAAAGCCATGAAGTAGGAGATTTGAATTTGAAAAACAAAAAGAGATTCTTTTGGACAGGTATGTGATTCCTTGTGCCTTTTTTGCTCTTCTTTATTTTGTATAATGGGGCACACTTTTTGATAAATCCAACCTCTTCACATTCATGATTCACCTACTCTATGAATTGGTATTATTTGTAGTTTGACGGCAACCTTTGCATAAATCCAAAAAATTTCACATTCCAATTTGGTACCAATCCTTATCCAACGATTAGATGTTCATGTCATTGAATTTAAAAACAATATATATATGTGGAACCGGTCCTGTAAGGACCGTCCTTACGGTCCGCACAATTCGAAATGCCCACTAGGGCCCACCTTATGACCCATCCAAATTGGCCACGCATTCACAACCCCTTTATTGGCACCGAATCCCATGAATTTGTATGGATTTGGATGAACTAGACTGTTGGATTGAGGGTCAATTTTTCTTGTTTGATATAAAGTTGTTAAACTTGTGGACCACGGATGAAGGGGTTAGAGGTATTAGATTGACTTCAAATTTGATATGTAGGTTGGCCCCACTTGAATCTTTTGGTCCCCCTATGTCCCATGACCGGTGGGGTCTCACGGGGGGCCCCACTAGGCGGTCCGCACTGTAAGCTGTAAGGACGGTCCTAGAACCGGTTTCCATATATATATATATATGTATGTGTGTGTATGTGTATAGATATATGTGTGTGTCTGTGTATGTGTGTGTATGGAGAATATTCATGTGCATCACCATAGGGTGAGAGACACTTACATAATTGGAAATATTTAGGTGCAAAAGAAGAAAAGCCATACATGGTCATATGCAGAAAAAGAATGTTCATGTGCAAAGAGGGAAAGCCATGTAAGTGTCCCTCACCCTATGGTGAGGGATGGATGCACATGAATGTCCCCATATATATATATATATATATATATATATATATATATATATAAAAGAGGGCACCACTTATGGATTTCTAAATTTCCATGAAGTGATGAAATCAATCAATAAATCCATATGTCTAATCCCTTCACACTCAACCCCATGAATTGGTGTCATTCCCAATTTGATACCAAACCAACCATTAACTGCCGTTGGATTATATCACAAAATAAGAGTTTCCTCATTTAGAAGGGTAAGTGTCGTTAAAGTCTTAGTGATAAAGGAGAAAAAAATAGGGAAAGGATATGTTGCTTTTTCAAGAGAGGAACTAGGCATTTAAATGCTTTAACCTCTCTTCCTAAAAATTATTGCAGGAGATAAACATGGCAGCAAATCAGGAGAATAACTCATTCATATATAGATTGATGATCCAGTGCACACAGTAGATGGTTCTTGTGGTGCACACCACCTAGTGTTTCCACCTAATCATCGATCTAAGTGGACCACGAAACTGGTACACCCCCTATAGTCACCGGATCCCAGAATTTGGCCCATCCAAATGGACGGGACCATTGGATTGACTATAAGTTTTTTCTTTTTAATATAAACCCATTGAAACTTGTCTGTTGATCAAGACATTAGGATGATCATCTGGGCCCCCCAATTTTGTACACAGGTAGGGCCCACCCAAATCTTTCAATCCTCCATTTTCCATTCCCAAGTGGGGCCCCACAGTGAGGACCGTCTACACTATGTGCACTGGATCAGTGGTTTGCACAATAAGCCACTTAAGAGCTTTCTCCTCCTAGAACATAGCTAAATGAGGACTCCTATAAGTACCACTAGAACTTAAGGAAGTTGAATACTAACTAGATTGGACAGCAAGAGATTCACTTTCTTATTACATAAGATCTTTAAGTCTGCACTTTGGAGTGTGAATGGGCCAACCAATATGAAAGTGACCTCTTAACACCGTGGGGTAGCTCAGTTGGCCTAGGACCACAGTTTGCTTCCCGGAGGTTGAGGGTTTGAGACTGCGCTACCACACTGGGGCCATAGGGGATTTACCCAGCTGCCCTGGGCCTGTAGGGATTAGTCCGGCTCAAAGGGATAGGACACCCTTCGTCATAAAAATAAATAAATAAATAAAATAAGAAAAAAGTGACCTCTTCTCAACATTTGCACATTGAGCGAAAGGGATCCCACATGAATAAGATGAGCGTTAAAATGCAATGATCTGCAGACTGAGTGGGCCCTCATTCCTTTTAATCATATGAAGAGGCTTTGGACCTCCTCTTGTACATGTGGGTTTCAGGCTGACATCCTGCATCATCATCCACTCAATGTAGATTTAATATAACATCCTATTTGGAATGTGAATCTACAATACAAATATTGTAATTTATGATTGTGCAATACTGTCATTTGTGATTGCTATTCAATATGACTCGAAATTTCTAAATCAGATCTATGTGAGCCCTTTTCGGACTGCCAATGTACCGTAACAATTTCTTTTAGAAGTATTGGATACAACGATTGCAACGCCTTTTTCTGGCTGATTCTAAAAACTTTAATTTTTCCTTGAAAATACTTGTAATGAGAACGTAGCTGCTACACATCTGATCCTTGAAGGATGTGCTGCTGAATAGATATGGACATGGTTTGTATGTGTTCAAATGTGTGCTCAAGCTTGTCAATGTGAGTACTCATGTCAAGCTTGTCAATACAAGTACTTATGTTGTACAGGAAAGAGACTTGAAGATGCTGACATGCTGTATCCTTGTTTCATATTTGAAATCAAACATCCACCTTTTCTTTTTTCTATAAATTCCCTTGTGTATCAAATAGATGAAGCAAGTACTTTACCTTTGTGTAAAGGTCCAAAGTAAAGTTATTGATGTGAGGAGCCATTTGGGAACCTTAGTCTCCATGAAATTGTTCTCTCTATGTGAGCTTTCAAAATAGTGTAAAAAGTTGTTGCCTTAAGTCCGTGTTAATAAGTCTCATGGGTGTTACTTCATCAGATAGGCATACGTTTGGACCAATTGAAAAAGTTTCTACTACTTCACTAATGTTTTGTTTTTTATAATGATTTGAAGAAATTATAGTTCTTTTTTTCTAATGGTTTTAAGAAACTATATTTAGGATGGAAAATTCAGAAATTTCTTTCTTTTTCCCCCTTGAGAATTGCATGGAAGAGGATATCACATTGAAAATTGTGTTCTTCGTGCCTGAAATAGAAACATTTCTATTTCTTATTTTTATGGTCTAGTTGGTCCATTTATATGGTCATGTCTAACACGTCATATTAGACATTATTTTCCCATGTTTTTTTTATTTCTATTACCAGTGCCAGCTTAACCATCTCGGTATTCTATAGCATGAAGTTGCATCCTCTAGAATTTGAACTAACACTTCCTTTCATTGACTGTCTACAATATTTGGTTTTGCTGCAGGTTATAAACTGTCATGATTCAGTGATTTACATATTAGCCCCTTTAAAATATGCAACTATATATGGGTGTTCTGATGCTACCATTGTTATTGGAGCCATTGGTAAGGTATGTATATGTCTGTACTTCTCGATATCTAATTCCGAATATTTTGACAGTCTTCTTGGTTTATTTCTGGAGTCTCATTCATTTTCTCCTGGTTGGTGGATGCTTTATTACTTTTTTTTTTTTCAAACTGGTAGCATGACTTGAAGCCACACTGTCAAGGTTGCATTACTGAGCACCTTCCACTGTGCCACACTTCTGTCAGCTTTGATCTAGAATTAGTTAAGAATGAAGTCAAATGGTTGATTGGCCTGATCTAACACATAATCTTTGCTGATCTCCCCATCTGCCTTGCATCATCGAGGCAGATAAGTGTTGACTTGATTTCAATTCTTTGTGAAATCTTCCTTTTCCCTGGCTGGCAAGAAGTTTATCATAAGTTTTTATTCCCCTTTAAACAGATTGATTGATGGAGGGATGGTTTTTTTTTTCTTGTGCTAGTTATCTGTTAAGCATAATGATGTATAGAAGTTGCAGTGGTTGCTTTATTCTACACTTGCACAAGCATGTAATTTTATTTAATTTTTATTTGATTTATGCATATTTACCTTTCTCAGTTGTTTGTTGGACTTGGACCTGAAGCATCTTTGAATTCCATGTCTTTGCAGTCTGTAAGAGTGGAGCACTGTGAAAGAGTACAAGTGATTACAGCAGCAAAACACATATGTATTGCTAATTGCCGTGAATGTGTGTTTTTCCTGGGAGTTAATCAACGACCACTTATTCTTGGGGATAACCATAAACTACAGGTAAGATTGTTTCATTTACTAGCGCTCACTATGGACCATTCCAAAAAAGGGCCAGTTTATAGAATCTTTCTTCATTTTTAAATGGTAATTTTTTTTAATAGGAAAAGTTGTACACCAAAAAAATAGGGGAAGTCCACAAAAACATAGGTCCCCCTACAGAGACGAACAATTTACAACAGGAGATAGACGAGCCTGTTGTGGTGTATCCAAGATACAAACGCCAAAAAACCAAGTGCTGACACACGCTTCCTCTTTGGGCCAATCTATTAGTATCCTCATTGGCGCTCCGCTTGACTTGGGCAAATGAAGCATGGACAGTTAGGGCCAAATCTTTCACCTCTGAAAAGGGGTTTTGACTGCTCACAAGAGAAGCCACCTTCTACAATTATATGATGAAGATTAAGCTGAACAACTTCCTTCAGACCAATCTTTAAGCCATCTATTCTGATTTCTGCCTCATTTGCTGTCTGGGTGCTAGTGGGACCTGAGTAGTGCCAGTGGGATCTGAGTAGGAGGTTACAATTGCACCTAAGCTATCCTTAATAAGTCCTCACACTCCGGCCAGGCCCGGGTTGCCTAAACCACTGCCATCACCGGCTGGAGTAGGTGTCCATCTTGAAGCTGTGACTATTGCATGTGGGTAGAAGGTGACCTGATGTCAATATTTGAGGAGAGTGTCAACAGGAATATGATGGAATAAATGTAAGCAAGAAACCTACTTTGTGACGTAAAGCCTGACCTTTGCCAATAGTTTGTCTAGATCTTTAGACCTTTGCAGAATTGACTATTTCTTTTCTTTCCAGAGAACCCAGATTGCAGCAAAAAATGACATTTCCTACAAAAGCCTCCCTTTAGGAGATCCCACATCAATTTTTTAGGATCCTTCCCTCTAATACCAATTGATGGAATGGATGGAAACAATCAACAGGATTACGTGATCAATCCTGTTTAGGTATCCTTCGCTCTGATACCAACCCCGGATCTGCTAATAGAAAATGGACCTCGATGGGATGTGGCCAATTTGATGTAGGATTCAGTGTGATAGATCAAGCTGCCAAATAGGACTTGGCCGGATCCCAAAGGGATTCGACATGTGAGCATTCTTAAACCGATAGAAATATCCACATACAATCAGTCTAAATTCTTTATTTAATATTCAAAGGTGTCTACCAATAGAAAGGTTACATATTTATAGGAAAAGGATGTGAGGTCTAAAAGGAAACTAAATCTTCTCTAATAAAAGAAATAAAATCCCTAAAATCTTGCAAGATAATCCAAATAAATACTAATTCTTAATTTAAATGCCACTAATTAAAGCAAACCTCTAATTAAGTGGCTGGTCCTATTGAACCTGTGGACTGGGCCCATTGGGCTGGCTGATCCACTGGTCTGGCCTGCATCACACTTATATCCAGCCTTGGTTCAGGCATCTTATGAAAGGGATACTGTATGAGGCATGAGCCAATAATTCTTGCAAATTGGTTGGGGCTGACATGATACCATGAGTGACATGCGGACATGACTGCCTGATGCAGCCCGACAAAAGACTATGACTGCCTCAAAAGTAAAAAGTAACAATGTCAGCCGATAGTGTTGACCAGTATAACTGATACAGTCAATAATGTGATCCATCATGCCCAATTTGTAAGCTTTATATACTATTTAATCACAATAAGAAAGTGTCGGGGATGGGAAGATGCAAAATGGGACCAATATGACCAATGTAATTGATACATGCCCAAAACTGGAATTGGATGCTTTCTCATCTTGAGCAGTGGACACAACACCCATGTTCATGTACAATTCATCTAAACAGACAATGGTTAGAGCAGAGATTACTCTTTAATTCATTGTGCATTTGATAAAAGAAAAGGAACAGTACTTACCTCCAATGTATTAGAAAAGAAAGTGAGAGTTTGTTGATGTTTTCTCATCAGGTGGCTCCATATAATACATTTTATTCACAATTAGAGCAGCATATGACTCAAGTTGGTGTCGATGCAACTGTCAATAGATGGGACGAGCCTTTGGTTCTGGGAATGGTTGATCCTCATGATTCATTATCACATCCAGCCGGCGTCTCTGATGTTCAATCTGAGTCTTCAACAAGCCTTGATCCTGATCTATTCACGAATTTTTTGGTATGCTCACTTTGGGTGGGAAATAATTAAGACATACTTTCTGCGTTGCTGTTGCACATCAGTCCATTTTTTTCTTGGGTTTATCTTTTGAAAAATGATTAGATACACTCGACCTTATGATAAGGTTGAGTCAATTCCATGTATACGAGGCCTTTTAACCATGGCAAGTTCTTGGATTTCAACCTGCTAACATGATATGTGATGAATTAAAAATCACCCATAGAAGAGTTTTATTCACTATTGGATTGAACCACACCTTAAATCAATAGAGTTGATCCCTGCTGAAGGCACACTTCTGATGGTGAATATCTCTCCTATATGTTTTACTTTAAAGGCCATTATTTGCCATGAATTAGGTTAATCCAATTCTTTTTTAGCCTTGATTGGTACTCATTGCATGGATTTGCCTACAATCAAACCTCATATCTATTTGTTTCAACAAATTTCTCTTGGGGATAATGTAAAGTATCTCTTGTTACTTGAACTGTGTAATGTGCTCAAAAAGTGAGTATATTTTGTCCCTCGGTATTCGAGGTGACATGTGTACTCTCTCTCTCTCTCTCTCTCTCTCTCTCTCTCTCTCTCTCTCTCTGTTGATATCTTCTACTTCTATCATTGTCCTGCAGATTCCTGATTGGTTTGCAGGTGATTCACCTGGCTCCACAAAACATAACCCATTTCCATTGCCTGAGGCATATATGGCATCCCAGAGGAAAAAAGTACGTGGACTAAATCTTGCTGATTTTGGATGTCTCTTCAGTGTTCTTTTCTGCTTGATTATTGTTGTTTATTGTTCTTATGTTATTAAGGTTTCACTTGAAAAGGTCATCTGTTGCTTTTGTTATATCTTTATCAGTATCCTCTTGTCTTATATAGTGGTTTTTCTAGCTATTGTTTCACACTTATTTGCATTTCATTACTTAGTCTGTCCATTTTTTATTTTATTTTATTTATTGCATCATTTCTCTTTCAGCATCAGGTTATGAAGGATGTCAAACAAGAGTTGAGGGAAGTGCAACTTGAGGAGAATCGGAAGAGGGAATTAGCTTGTGCCCTTCACGTGCACTTCAAAGACTGGCTATATTGTAAGAACACCCTTTTCCCAATTTTAGTTCATTTTTCAACTCTTCTCCATACGTATCCAGGCATTTCATGCATCTCTGTGAAACCTTTATTTTTATATTGTTGCTATATATAAGGTGCACATTTATTTTAGTGACAAATGACATGCTACTGCAAGCTCTCCACATTTGTCTTTTGCCGGCGACTTGAGCACCAAAAATATTTTCTTAGTTATTTCACAGCTCAGATGGACCATCAGGTGGGCCCCACTATGAGTGTGCGCAATGCACACCTCATGCATAGGATACTTTTCCCATTCTTCTTAGCACTAGTCCTTGTGGGGCCCACCTTTTTTTTTTTTTTCTTTTCAGGGGTGGTGTGTGTGTGTGTTGTGTTGTATGGTCCACTCGGATGGACCATCAGGTAGGCCCCACTAATGAGTGCGCGCAATGCGACACCTGCGTGCATAGGATAATTTTCCCAATCTACTAAGCACTGGTCCTTGTGGGGCCCACCTGGGGATGGGACCCAGCACGTACCTGTGTATATCAATTATCATGCACTTTTCTGTGAAGTTCTTGCATAGAACATTTTCATCTGCAATGGCAGTCTATGGCCAAGAGGCATGATCTCTGGTGTATTATGATAAATGGACTTATTAAAATCTAGTGTACCTGTAATCTCTGTTTGATCTCATAAAATTTCAAAAAATAAAAAATAAAAAATAAAAAAAATAAGGTGTACATGTTTGCAGCAGAAATCTTGTGCAGCTATTTTACTAGAATATGCAACACTTTAATGTGCCTTGTTAATTTGAATGGTAAAAAACCATATCAACTGAAATTGTTTCCTTTTCTTGTGACAGCTTCAGGGAATATCCGACAGCTTTACTGTCTACAAGGCGACTGATTGCTCTTCTAAACCACTCCTTGATGGGGTTGTAAATTGAGCTTTTTTGTAATTTGATTTTTGTTCACCCTCTTTTTGCATGTCTCTGCTTTCTGTACCGAGTCTGCAAGGGGCAGATATGAAATGTACTGTAGCAGAGGTGTATCAAGGCGGATTGATACACCTATAATATTCACTATTGTTGCAGGGAAAGCAATGTGAATATGTTAGCAAATTCTCTTGTACTTGTTCACCCTTGGTTTTTTTTTTTCTTTTAATATTTGGGGAGCATTCGTCCAAACCTGTGGAGAATTTCCAATTCATACTTGTTTTTAACTGTAATCCTATTTTGAAGATAACAGCTAGCTTGCATGTAAAAGCCAGCAGATAGGTGGCTTGCATGGACTCTTGGATTCTTGCACCTACATTGCACTAGAGCAAAATTCTATTCCTTCTCAAACTGGTGAGGCCCGTCTCTTCGGGGACATCTGCTATAGTTGGAATTGGTGAGGTTTTTTTCAATGGTGTTGGCAAGATTTTGTGCTTGAATTGCTGGAATCCTGTTCTCTATTGTGAGATCCCAACCAATTCTAGTGTGACTTGTCAACCCTATAATAGCCTCATTTCCCGTTTGGATTTAACTTATGGGTTGAATTGGGCTTTAAAACTGAATTGGCTAGGCTGTTGATGCAAAAGGCTGGGTATTCGGCTTTCATGGCTATATATATATATATATTATATTTATTTTTTAGCTGGTAAGGTCTATTTCTTATGATATGACTAGCTACTAAATCCGGCGAACATTGAGAACATTTGATTGTCTATCTTAAGTTTGTCAAAATTTTAGTGTCATTGTAACTAGACCTCATTTTTGGTAAGTTTCTTATTCTCCTTTTCTGCACTTGTGTATTACATTTATTGGTGCAATAAATGGCAGAATCTAAATTGATGCATGCTGATGGATCGGACCTTCTGAACTTCTCTCCACAATGAGCTTGATGTAAGCAGTGGTCTTCGGTGGGTAAGGCACAGACTTTGGACTTAATTAACCAAATTCCTAAGCTTATGACCAGACTATAAGAAACTTGACTACGATGATGATGATAAAGTACACAGTTCATTTACATTTACTTGTACACGACAATATATGTTGAACCAAATTGCAATTGCAATCAGGCGTGGCTCCGGTCGGGTAATTTGGGTTGTGTCCAAGCTTTACACTCAAGCCCTGGCCACATGGAATTAGAACTAAAGCTTGGTTTACATTAACACTGACCTGTCCCAACTGAGCTGCACCCATGGAAGGGTTAGATCCTCTTCCTCGAATGGCTGGAGGATTTTGCTCTAATTATCATTCTTCCCCTACCACTGGTAAAATTCTCTCTTAATTTTCAGTTAAGACTCTTAAGAGTGTTCCTTAACGAGGTATATAATAGCTACTCTAGTAAAACTTGATAAAAAGAAATACTAATGATGATCAAATCTTTTTCCCCACGAATTGACATGGCCCCCAAACTTTCACTTTGGTCTCTCCACCTGGGGATAATTTCTCACTTTTCTTCTCTCCTCTTCGAAACAGCTCCTTAAAATATCATTGTCTTTCTTTAGATGTGAACAAGTTAGTGAAGATGCAATGGTGATAATTGAATCATTACATTGCTCACCAATTTTCTACAAAAAAGAGATTTCTGCTCTCTAAGAGACCAACACCGACATGTGAACAGGAATGTCACACATGCTCCTCTGGTCATTTGGAGATAAATGACAAAATCAAATCACTTTCTTTTCCCACTTGCCTCTACCCTAAATAAATAGTTTCATCTTCTCTGAGAATTCACTTCCAACAGGAAAGCATATTTTCTTAGCACAGAAAGTGGACCCAAGTACATCCAAGTGGGGGCGGACGCACCGTTGGACCTCAGTCCACTTCTAAAACTGTAATGAAAATTCTGGCTCAACTTCCAAAATTTACATAAAAATTCCTGCGTCCGCCCCTAAAATCCACATGGAAATCCTGGGTTCGATCCTAAAACACAATTGCCTGTTTGGGTGTTCTGGGTCCACCACCGACAGAAACGACCCCTAACTTTTGGGATTTAGGAGTACTTCAATCACCACGAAGACAATATGCTTTGGACAAGACAAATTCAATGTTAACCAGAGTGTTGTTCAAAAATTAGGTGTACTCTCATAACCATTACTAAATTACATATCTTGGTTCAACGACGGCATACAATTTTTTCATGAGCTTTCCAGTTCCAGACCCGCAGCACTAGGCTTTGTTAACACGTATCCGTTTCCCGTCCAGAAACTGAAACAACAAAAAGATCAAAAAGATCAATCAGATTACGGACGGAGCAAATGAAAGAAGGTCATGATTCAAATGAAAAAGATAGCAAGCAAGGCAAGTCACACAGCTAGCAACATCTTAAAGATGAGTGCAAGTAACTACTTATATGGCTTTGGGAATCACAGGGAGTTGCTGTGGATAGCAACTCCTGCTCCCATAGCCCCAGGGTGTTTTCCAATTACCTCTCCAGGCCACTGCACCAACTTGGCGAAAAAAAAAAAAAGAGTACATATATGGCTTCTGTAACAATCATAAGCAAATGTTATGCAAGAATGTAATTGTATAAATGCATATGGTGGCTCTAATAAACACATGTGGACCACTTTCTGGGCCCACATGGATGCATGGTGATTCTCAGCTATTAGAGAAGTGGGAGGCTCTGTGTATAGATTTTTAAAAATGGCCCAGTACCAGCCTTACTCGGATAAATATAGGTACAGAAATGGAATTGATGAAAACAGTAAAAATGTCAAATTGGTGCGTATGCATGCGTGCATCTGTGCCAGAATTTCTCCATTGAATACTTCTCTTCATGTTTGGTTTCTCTCTGCAACTTGCACATATAGAAAGGGTGGGGAGGTCTTGGATGTGGATCAAAGAATCGTCCCACTCAAATTATGATGACCATAGATTTAAAATGACCCACATATAAACAGTTTCTTTTTACTGAATCCAACCATGAGAAACAGTTGGATTGGTGTCCCATTGGAATGCATGCCAATTCACGGAGGAAGGTGAGGTTTGGATTCATCATAGGTGGACCTACCGTGGGAAAAAGAAATGGGGTGCACATCAAAACCACGCCTTTCCATTTAGTTGTTTTTCCCTAGATACAATGATGCCTTCAATTTATCTGACTTACAGAGCAGTGGAGCAAGAAACTTACAGCACCGTTGCATGATAAAATAGCAGCTTCTACATCCTCTTCTGAAGAGAATGAAACAAACCCAAACCCTTTGGAATTTGAGGCCCAGGGCGCCCGTGACACTCTTGCACCTAGAACCTTTCCCCTCCCAGAGAAGAATTTGGTAAGTGACTCGGTGGTTACTGTCTTGGCAAGGTTCCCTACATAAACCTTGTGTGGGCTGTCCATGAATTTCGATTCCTCAGACTGGAAGAGGGAGATATCCACAGGATGCAACGGTTTCTCCGTTACATTTACTTTGATTTTGCGTCCTCCTATTTCCTGCAATTCAAAATACAAAATTTAAATATGTGCATATTCAAGCTTAATCGAAGAGCATATGAACACTAACACAAATCCTTAAAAATATATATGCAGCGTGATTCATGGCCCCAAATCCAATAAACAATAACAATAATAAGGCAAGGGCCAAACAGCGTTACCAATTACATCTTACCGTGCCATGCAGTTTCTCGATAGCAGCATTTGCATCCTCAACTGTTCTCATAGTGACAAAAGCAAAACGGCGGCTCCGTCTCGAGTATTTATCATACATTACCTGTCAGCCAAGTATGGAAGAAAACATCTCAATTAAAGTAACAAGACCTGCAAACTGTTATCAACTCCATCTTAGTCACTGACAGCATAGATCATTCCTCAAAAGGAAGGCCACGGCATTTTAAGCAATAGAGCACAGACTTCCATCTGGTTATGCACTTGGTGAATGAAAAAAAGATAGTTCAAATTTGTGACAGCCAAATCATTATCACAGTCAAGAATATGTCTGATGTCACATTAGTGTCCCTAGAAACACCACATGCAGCAAACAGGAAACAGTAAAATGTAGAATGTGAGACGTGAGACCAGTATCCTAATGAGAACATTCACAGAGCAATCCTACAAGAAGTCTTGATGAAATGATCCCATCATCATCATCGCTGCCACCGGCATTGTAGTAGTGGCCTTATCACATTTTGGCTTAGCTAAGGAGTTGTACTTATCCACTCAACTCTATTTAAGGCCATGTTCTCCATAACTTGGAAATATATATTGTCTTTCCTCATTATTTCATTCAAGGTCTTTATTGATATCCCTCCTCTGATAATTTCTGTGCACATGCAAGTATGTTTGTGTTGTATGTATGTATGTATGTATGTATGTATGTATTCATGCATGTATATATGTACTTAAGCATGTATCGATCCACTTTCCCTAGTTTGTTGGAATTTAACACTTTGCCTGGGGGCTGTTTCTAATCTTTTATTACGTGCACAGACCATCTCAAATGGCATTCTTTTATTGATATCCCTCCCCTGATAATTTCTGTGCTCATGTGAGTATGTTTGTGTTGTATGTATGTATGTATGCATGTCTATATGTACTTAAGCATGTATTGATCCACTTTCCCTAGTTTGTTGAAATTTAACACTTTGCCTAGGGGCTGTTTCTAATCTTCTATTATGTGCACAGACCATCTCAAATGGCATTCTTTTATTTCTCTTCTTTTGGAGCTGCCCGTAGGCGTACTCAAATAAAAATCTATTCTATAAATTTCTGCAACTCCACACATCCATCTTAGCCACATCGACTTTAGTTTCTATAGTTCTATTGTTTTTACATTGTCCAACATTCAACTCTATCAGGCCTAACCACCATCTAATAAAATGAAATGCCCCTTTAATTTAAGTGTCAACACTCAACACTCACAGAATACTCTACTACCTTCTACTGCTCTGTGTGCCTTGCATTGAACCCCATTTTGTATACAGGTGCTCATAGATACCAAAATTATCATATTTCAGCATTAAGTTAATTTTAGTTCTAACCAATTCATCTTCACTACTACAACCCACTAAACCTGCATTCTATATACTCTGCCTTGGATTTGCTAATTTTCAACTCATCTTGAAAATCTTCTCTCCAAAGTTTTAGCTTATCATGTTCTTGCCTTTTTGCGTGGCCAATCATCCGTGAACAACATACCCCAAGGAATTTCAGCTCAGACAGTTGCAGTTAAGTTGTCAATAGCCGAAGTAAATAAACAGGTGGCCCAAAGCAGGATCTTGGTGCGATCCAACTACAACTAGGAATTCAATTGCCTCCCCACATACAGTGCTCGTACTCTGTCCCTATCCCTTATACATGTCTCGTACAATTCTGATGTAACCACTAGGGATGCATCTTTTTTCTTCTTCCCTTCATTTGTCTGCCAAATTAATGGCCTTGACACTTTGTCCTGGGTTTTCTCTAAATCAATAAACATTACATGAAAATTTTTCTTAAATTTTTACTAGACAAAAACCTGAATTGGTTCTCTGATGTGATTCTTCTTGTTGTTGCTCTATTTTCTCACCAAAAGTATCTTTGTATGACTCAAGTGCATTTGCTTTATGGTATTTGCAAATCTATGCATCTCCTTCATTCTTGTACAAAAATGGACCAAGGTACTCTTTCTCCATTCTTCAGGCTTTTTTTGCACTAGAAATTTTATTCAACAATATTCTTAATCAACCAACTCAATTTTCACCCATTAAACCAAAATTTCTATGGCTATAACCATCTAGTTCTAATGCTCTGTGTTTCCTCATATTAACTGAAGTTGCTTTTAGCACTATTCTGGATATTTTATTGATCACTTTGGTTTGTTAATTCTACATCGTGATTCACTTAACTTAAAAATAAAAAAAATAAAAAAGTTGGTCACTTCACTGTCATATTTCACATTCAGTGGGCCTTTAAGATTTAAAATACATCCACCTGCCAAGACTGATCCTTTTCCATCTTCGATGTAACTTATATGATCAAGATCTAGTTTCCTTTATTTGATCTTCAATAATTACAGAGAACCTTTTTCCCCCTCTTTTTCTCAACTGATCATACAACTTGTATAGGCTTCAAATTATGCCTTATGGTTTTTCTATAGTCACTTTCTGCCAAAGGTCAACTTATACCTTTCAAAGTCATATGTACTTCCTGATCTCTATCATTATTGAATGATATTCTAGGTAGGAAATCTTATTTCAACCAACCCCCACCCCCACCCACCCCCCAAAAAAAAAAAGTTTCTTTACGCATAAAACTCTTCTTCCATTTGTACTCCCCCAAATTCATCTTTGACAACCTGTTTGACATAACCAGCCATTTGATCCCAAAATTGACTAAAACTCATAGGCCAATTCCAATGGCTTAACCTCAGCAATCTTGCTTTAAACATTAATTTATCCTCTCTCGAGTTCACCATCACTAATAATATTTAATTTCGCTAATAGCCTTTGGAAATCTTATTCCACCACCAAATTTCTTAATGCGTGTAACTCTTTTTCCTTTGTACTCGACAAATTCATCTTTGACAACCTATTTGATATAATCATATAACCAGCCATCTGATCCCACAATTGACTAAAACTCAGGACAATTCCAATGGCTTAATCTCAGCCTTTTTATCCCACAACAACGTTGAGAATAGCTTCCCAATTCTCATTCTATTGCACAAAGAAATGTCTTTCATGTAACCTGTAATGACCATCCCTTCCCTACATGACTATGTCTTTCCTAGTTATACTTTCCCCAATAGATGCCGTATACTGATTTATTGCTCAAGTCCTTTTTTTGTTTTTCGATCAAAACAAAAGTTTCCAGGCAATTGCCTTTTAAAGAGAAGAAGAAAAAAATCGCATGACAAGTTGATTTCTTAAGTGTTCAAACAATCAATGACAGGATTATGGTCACATGCATTCATATATCTTCTTGAAGAAGGATTCCGGCCCAACACATTGCTGAAGGACCCAAATCTTGTAGCCATAGGGTATTGTACATGGTAAACAGTTTCTTTCCCACAAAAAACATCACCCCCAATTCCCCTTCACAGACCTCGCTTTGAAAATTCAGGCTTAAGACCAATTTCAAAAACTCATTTAACTAGGAGCTCAGATGAGCCACACCCTTGCCACACAGATCCATAAAACTCAAAATCTATAGACAAAATGGATGAATTAGTGGTTGATTTAATTGGATGTGAGTAAAAGAGTTTAAACTCAGACTTTGTACAGTGGTTGCTGGCTGGATCCTTGATTTGACCAATGTACAAAAATTGCCACCAGCACAACCAGTGGGCTTTGAACCAGTGGATCTAGGGGATTAATTGTTCTTGATTTATGACTAAAACCAATAAAATAAGTGGACTTTAAACCTCTCCTCTAAGCAGGAGGAGCACCACCAACACGACGCTAAAAAATTCTCCTTTTTTTTTCCTTTTTGGGGAAAAAGGGAGCTTTAATTCACTTCAGTGAGCAGCAAAACAGCTAAAAGGCAAAGGCAAAGAAACCCATAGCCTACCACTAAACCCAAAAACACCCCTCAAGCAAACCCATACATACAAAAATAACTAAACCCACAATCCCCCAAACACCAATCCCATCTTATGCAATACAAACGAAGAAAGTTAACACCAAACAATCACTAAATCACGCTACTCCTCTTCAACAAACATATTCCATCTAAGAATAACTACACTAACAAAATTCAAATCAAAATTTGATTATTATAATCAAAACAAGTTTGCACAGAGTTCTTGATAATCAATGATACCTCAGCTTTTTCAACAGCACCATGTTCTTCGAAAATCCGGGTCAGCTCCGTATTGTCCACGTCTCGAGGAATGTTCCCTACGTACAATTTCCTCACTGTTTCAGAGGACGGGTCAGCCGTCGGCGTTGCAGTCGCTGTAGCTTCTTGAGCCAGAGCAGAGATTCTTAGGTTTTTCTAGGGTTTTGGAGAGAGAAAGAGAGGTGAAAAAGACGGGAACTTTGGAAAGAAGCTGGTTTGAGATGCAGAAGTGGTGGATTGGGTACTTTGGTGTGGATTTTTGCAGGCTGTTTGAGGAATGTGGAAGGTAGCAGAGAAGAGATTGCTGCCATTTTTGCTGAGAATGAGAGATTGAGAGATGGATGGATAGAAGAAAATAAAAAAGGATTTAGAGAAGATTAGGGTTTTGCATTGTGGAGAGTAGTTTTTGGGAGGTTTTAGGAGTGGAAGAGATGCTACTGGGGGCGAAGGAAGAAGATAAAGTGGATTTTTCTCTGGTTTTATAGAATATAATACACAAGGGATACATGAGGCAGGTAGGGACCTACCAGAGACTGTGTACCCCAACATCCTCTATGGGGCCCACTTCATTTGATCAGATTACACAATTTTTGCATCAAGTGAATGGGATTTGGGTTGATGGATCAGCTCTATGATTTTATAAATTTGGTATATCTAATGATCAACTTAATTTTTGCTTAAAGATTTAATTTTATCAGCATTTTAGATTTTCTTTCTTATATAGCTGAGCTGACATATTCGCTAGGAGAGAGTGAGAATACCTACCTACTCGCCTAGGGATCGATCCTTCAGCGGAAATTAAGTGTTAATTTTTCTTATTTATAGTTTTTTGTTTTTCTTCTTTGCACGCTAAAACTCAAGAGGATTTACCAGAAAATAAAAATAAAAGAGGAAAGTACAAGTAAGGTCTAGAGTATATGTAATGTGATATGAGTACCTCTTGCCTAATTTTTCATTTTCTTTTCCATTTCACTTGGCATGGACCCGTTTGGATAATCAAAAAATAAAGTAAAATGGAGTAATCTGATTTCAAACGGTCGAAACTTTTACTTAAATCATCGATTGGATACAACGTAAATATGTTGGCCCACGTGTCTTTGCTCGGGACTTCACTCCACACACTTTTAAAACACTCTAGATTAGCGGAGTAAAATCTTGTTCATTATTCCATTCCTCCTTCGCCTTCCTCCAACGACTCCAATGGAGACAGGGTAGGGCCTGTAGCTCAGAGGATTAGAGCACGCGGATATGAACCACGGTGTCGAGAATTCGAAACCCTCCTCGCCCACAACCGGCCCAAAAAGGAAAGGACCTTTCCTTTACCTCTAGGGGTAGGAAAATCATGATCGGGATAGCGGACCCAAAGCTATGGACCTGGAGAGAAAAGAAGAGAACGTCTCTCTTCATCTTTGATTCAAGTATTTAACCTTATTACTCTCCCTATTCCTTTTTTCCCCTTTCCTTCTTCTATGATTTACTTCTAATGTAATGGGTAGGATTGTGATGAATATTGCATGTGGTGTTGGTGGCAAGATATGCAAATATTTTTATATGATGTTGGTGAAATATGTAGGATTGTTTCATGTGATGCTGATAATAAAAACATCAAACCACGTGAAAACTACCAATATGCTTGGCAAAATGCCCAAAAGGATGGGCATAATGGTTTCAAGTATAATCCTAATCTGGCCTTCCTTGGCATTTTACTTTACACGAAACATCCAAACATACAATAAAATAACACATTTACCTTCACTTCACCCTCCTTCACTTTCATTTCACCCACGATGTCGTGTCCGTTTCTAAAAGTTG
Source organism: Camphora micrantha (assembly GCA_003546025.1). Lineage (NCBI taxonomy): Eukaryota > Viridiplantae > Streptophyta > Magnoliopsida > Laurales > Lauraceae > Camphora > Camphora micrantha. Next base: position 61,054,976 of record QPKB01000001.1, read on the forward strand.
AATTTTAATAAATTATAAGCCAAAGCTCCGTGAATTGTCATAAAAACATCCATCCTTAATGAAAAATGAGTTAATTGGACATTGAAACAATGAATATACATCTATCACATAACATTATTTGATGTTCGTTCTTTAAAATTAACATTTAATCTACATTTTTACCTGCTAATTATATGAATAGTATAAATTCATGTTTTATATGTATCTTAATGCAAACAAATAAGCCTTAGTTATAATACAAAATCCTACTTAGGTCAAACCCTTCTCTAAGGTATCGTTTGGAAAGAGGGGGAAATGGGGGGAGCTAAAAAGAGGAGGGAAAATGGAGGGAAAATGAAAAATGAGGGTGTTTGGGAAGGGGGGAGGGGAAAATGGAGGGAAAAAGAGTGTGGGGCCCACACAAAAACTTTCCCCCCAAAACAGGGGGGAAAATGAGGGCAAAGGAGGGGAAAAAAGGGGGGAAATTACTAAACTGCCATTTTTTCCAATTGAAACTTTTGCCTAAGTAAGGATAAAATGGTATTTATTATTATTTTACAAACAAACAAAATTATACTTTTTTCACTTTTCTTCCCTTTACTTTTTGACTTCTCAAACAAGAGGAGGTAAATTAATTTCCTCTCTCCGAGTCATTTTCCTTTCCCCTCAAATTTTCCCTCCCCTCCCCTCCCCTCCCTCCCTCCCAAACATAGTGTAAGTCTCCACAACTCCAACTAATATCATTCACCTTCACTCCTTTTGCAATTTGAAACTCAAGTCCTTATAGCTTATTATAAAGATTCCCATGAACCTTTGAATAAATGAAAAGCAAAGGGCTTGATGGTCACTTCTAGTTCAGATTTTAAGAAGATCATATTAGGTGTAAGGACCATCATTTTGTGGGAGAAGGAAGAGAGAAAAGACGAACACACACCGAAAATACTAACCTATATTATTCTATTCTATATAAATTGAATTACAACAACCAATATAAATAAGAAAACTTTGAGCTAACTTGCCATTCAAGAATCATAAATAAGAAATAAAATCCTAATCAAATAAGAAACATTGTTAAAATAGACTCCTAACCAACATAGTATCACTGACCCAATCCCTCTAATGTGCGTGCTGAGTTAGCGATAACTTCAATACATCCTTAAAAGACCATTACTCCTCAAAAAATTAGGACTTTAAGTGTACAAATGGACAGTTCTCACATGGGGGTTCAAGGTTCGACCCTCTCCCCCAATGTGTGTTTCTCTCTACTATGAGTGAATTCTCTACGTTTGCAAGTTCTCTCCTCCTAAGGTTGCAAATGGAATGGTTCCGGGTCGGAACCATACTGGACCTCGACCCGGACCCATTTTTAAACCTCGACCCGGACCCATTTTTAAATAGTGGTTCCGATTTTTACTCGAAACTTAATTTGTTGGTTCCAGACCAGGATCCGATTCTAAAATCGGATCACTTAGAGGATTAGAAACTAGTTAAAGTATCGGTTCAATTTCTCTTCATTTTTTATTTATTAAAATAAGCATATCATTCAACTTATAATAGTGCATTTTTTAAATAATCATATAATTCAACTTATAACAGTGCATCGAGTCTACTACCTCCAGTATTACATGTAAAAATGTCCCAAAAAATAAATATTTTGATGTACAGTTTACATTATATCAAAGGCTTGTGTGCTGGGTTTCAGATCCACGAGTAGGAACCTATATGGTCCTAGAACCGGACATGTTTATCAATCGAAACCTAAATTAGATTTAGGACCCGAACCCGCTTCTGAATCGGAACCTAAAATAGATTCCAGATTCGATATTTTAAAAATTAAAACTTTCGAATAATTAGAGAATTTGGATACCCGTTTGCAATCCTATCTCCTCCCAGAAAACTCTCAATCCCATCCCAATAGATTTTATCCCACAGCAACTATGAGTATATCAATAACGATTTGCCATTTCATACCATGGGTCAAAACCCTCGCAGATCCCGGTTAGTCGAACAGTCATATGTGCAAGTCTCCATGGGACCCAGCACCCTTAGCTGGAAAAAAAGTGTACAAATGGGCCGTGATCCAAAATGGAAAATCCGAATGTCAAGCTTACCAACATGTGGGCCACGGTTGGATAAAAGATATAACAATTGATGTGATCAATCTAAGGCCAATCTATCGATGGGCATCCTTCCATAATCAAGCATTACTCAGCGCGTGTTATAGAACGAAATGGCCCACCAATTGACGGCTGTGATCTATCTTCAATCAATTTCACCACATTCTCGCACGCTGAGAAGATATTCTCGTACTCCACTCTCTTCCTCTCTCGAGTCCCAACCTTTCCATAGATCTGGGAATTACTGCGCTCAAGGTATGATTTCGATTCGAACTCTTATGAAAGTTTACAGTTTACAGATCTTATTCTTCTACTCATCGATTCTTATTCTTGCATTGTAAATCGATTAAGCTACTACGGCATTTGTTGCAGAACATAGAACTGAAACTCGATCTTTACAACTCTCGAAAGATTTTGAAATCGCTGGTTTTGATCTATTGTTTGAAATCTCTTTGTTTCCCTGAATCTCTGTGTCATTTGGTACTCAGATTATTATCAGATAGAAATCTGCTCTGCCCTCAACACAATACTGGTGGTCTTATAAGATCACTTCTTAAAAAAAGATTGTCAGGTTTCTTTTGATTGCTTCATTAATCTCTTTCTACTTGGGTATCTATTTTGTCCTTTGAGGAAACAGTTCTGTTGTTGAGATTGTTGAATCAAAGATTGAATTTTGCTTCTTAGTATTGGGAGTTTGATGATTGTGCTAAACTTAGAAGTTTGATCTCTACCCAAAAACATTTAGTTGTTAGATGAATCTAGGATCTGTTCTTTTTGGCTTGGTTAAAGACAAAAATATTTATAGATTGGTCTCTAGCTTGGATGAAATTGTATTATGTTTTATTGCAATTTTGAATTGTCAGTTGATAATGATCTTTATTATTTAGATTACTTCTTGGAAGAGCTAGTCTTTGTGCCCTCTTTATTCTTGGATTGGAGTAATTTGATTCTATTCACCTATTAGCGATATTCTTTAAATATCCGGTTTTCTAACAGGGCAGCTCTGGAGATGACTCGCCCACAGATTGCAATACTCGGTGGGGGTATCTTTGTCCGCACACAGTACATCCCTAGGCTAAGGGAGATAACTGATATTGTTGCTCTCAAGACAATTTGGAGTCGCAGTGAGGTGTGTGATGTAGAATTCTGTTTATTTAGGTTTGTTTAAATTTTGATGCAACTTATGCACTTATTCAATTGGTGCATTTGTTTTGAAAATTTTGAATAGCAATGATTTCCTTAGAGAGGTAGTAATAAGTTGTTTCTTCTAATCATGTGCTACACATAATCAAATGATACCTTGTAAGGTGTTAAAAACTGTGAGGTGTTAAAAATGCTCATCTGTTGTAAAAATGGTAAACCTGGGAAGTATTTATTTTAGTGGTAATTGATATTTCTTGAGCGATCAATTGATCATCCTTTTGGGTGAGAGAGTGCAACGTCGTTCACCATTCTTTTTTTTTTTTCCTATGGTTGCAACCTGCAAGTGTGCTTTTAAGTTGGGCTAGGTGATTAGGCCTGTGAGGCCCATAGTTGTCAATATCGTTTCGGACCCCATTTCGGTCTGGCTTCCAAAATGAAAAGTTTCATTTGATTCGGAACTTCGGCGAAACTTGTTGGAATTACATTTTGGGAAAATTGTAAAAAATAATATATTTATATATATGTAGAAAGATAAAAAAATAAAAAATAAAACAAGAAATATGAATTTAATCCATTATAGTAAAAGTTTTTGGAATTACATATTGGGCAAATATAAGAAATACAAAGAATATATATGCATACAAATTTAAGAAATAGAAAAATAATTAATTATGTAAATTTCATTTCATCCGAAATGGACCAAAATTTAAAATGAAATTTTTTATGCGAAATTTCGTTTCAGCCGCTTGATTGAAACGAAAAATTTAGGCCATTTCGGCCGAAATGGTACACAATTAATAACTTTTCTGTGAGCCAAGTCTAGTTGGCGCAATCACTAAACACGCCGGGCCTGTGCCAATGTCACCAAATTGCCCATTTATATGGCTTTGTGTGGACTGACTTGTCTAACAACAGTGGACCTTATTAAATTATTGAAGGGATGGGCTTAGACATGAGACTTAGTCCCATGATCCAAATCTGAGCCTATTTGGCTACATAACTAAATGGGTTGAAATTTATACTTGGGCATCAAAAGCCCCTTTCAGGGGTGAGAGTGCATGTGCTTGAGCCCTTTGAAGCCAAAAAAAGAGAGAGAGAAAAAAAAGAGGTCGAGCTTGGCCAACCATGACGCATTTGCATCCCTTGTTTTTCTCATCTCTTTCTCTTTCGCATTTAAAAAAAATCTCTGAATTATTCTAGAAGCTCGGCATTCCTTATTCGAGAAAAAAGGGAAAAAAAGGGAAAGTGGTAGTCTTAGAAATGATGGTTTTCATGATCTTCCATTTCTATTGTGCAACCTTTATTCAATTATTTCATTTGTGTCATCATTATCGTCATTTCTTGTCAACCAAGTGGCTTTCCTTGATTTCTCTTCTATTGAAGCCCCCTATGGATTTCCTCCTCCATAAACATTCCTTCCTGCATAGTTTATTGTATCTCTTGGATTCATCTTAAGATGCACACCTCAGTCACATTTATCTTGTTTATTTATTTTTTGAATGGTAACTACATTTTATTAAAGCTAACGAGCATAAGAGACATATACTGAAAAGCAAGAAAAGGAAACCATTAAAAAATAGAAGAAGATAATAGAAGAAGATATAAGAAAGTCCCAAAAACAAAAAACAGCGACAACTAAGAAGTAAACTGCAAAGGTCTCGATGACCATGTCGGGCCTTCCAACCCTCTCTTTCGCTAGGCCTTTGGCAACCTCACTAGCTGATCTCTTGATGTGCACAAAGGATGTGTTAAGCTTAATTGCCAGATCCATTTTCTCCTCTGAAATGTTCACCAGATGCCAAGAGGCAGTGAAGAACCATGCCCAACCAATAGTGCAAAAGGAATCTCCCTCAACAATGATGTTAGAAAGACCCAATCGGGCAGCTTGCCGGAGGCCAATCTCAAAACAAGCAACTTTGCCTCGTTCACCGAATGGAAACCCGATGGCCTAGAGAATGAATGAATAAAAGCAACCACACTATCTCTTATAATATCTTCAATGCCAGATAGCACTTCCATCAAAATTTAGCTTAAACGAAGCTGGTCGAGCAGGAGACCACGAGGGAAGAACACAACCTCTACAAGGAGCCAAGTGGCAACCTCTTGCCAACTGCACGACGTAGTGTTGAAAGAGATTCCTTTAACTCGTGAAGGATGGACACCCAGGAAGCAGCCTGGAATTTGACATCTTGCAAGAAGGAAGCCTCCACAGAAGATGAACCTTCAAAAAACCTCTTGATTCTCTCTTTCCAAATGGCCTAGACTGCAGCCAAGAAAGTGGCTTTCTACATACAGCTTCCCCTAATCGGAACCTTGAACAATTTCCAAGCCCGGTACAAGGACCCAAAAGAATTAGCAAACCTGGTATAGGGACCTTAAACATTTATCTTATTGTTGTCCCTTTGTTGCCCACGTAAGCTGCTTGCCATGTTAAAGAAATCTTATTTAGGGAGCTTCAAAATGCACCCCCATTTCTCTTTGCTCGCCCTCTTTCTCTCTACACCCACCACCACTAAACTTAAAGATTACAAAATCTACTACCTACAACCCCCATAGTACCTAAACTACCCTAACCTCAACTCCGTCTTTTTTCTCTACACCCCCTTCCTCCCCCTTACTCTCTTCCCCCCCACTCTCTTCTCACTCACATTATGCTCTCTCCCCCTCTCCATCTCTCTTTCATGTTTTGCTGTAGATTTTTAGATTTTTTTTTGGTTATTGGAGGCCTTCTATGGTTACAGAGAGAGGCCTTCTCTCTCTCTCTCTCTCTCTCAACCCTAATTTTTTTTTTCGTGGCCGAGTGTCCAAACAATTTAAATCTATTCTTCAACTCAGGGCTGAATAGATCGCGACGCAATTGCTTCAAAGTGATGGAAAAAAAAAAACTTCCCTAAATGCACCTCCTCACTGCTAAAATGATCTCAAACCACGATTTGCTTGTCCATTGCTCAAAAATGATAAATGAGTATGGGAGATGAATGCGATGAACAGTGAGTGATGAATGAGATGAAGAGTGAGAGATGAGTGAGAAGAAGAGTGGGATGAATATTGAGAGTATGAGTGAGTAGGATTGTATGAGAGGAAGAGGGAGAATGGTTTTTGAGAATTGGAGGGAGACTTGAGAGTTTGAGGTTTGGTGGGTGTAGAAAGAAATTGGGGAGAGTTGAGAGTTTGTTAATTGTCCTTGCAGGTAATTTACCACAAGGGTATATTGGTAATAAAATAAAACTTAAAATGGTGGGCGCGCGGGGGGGTGGGGGGGGTGGGAGTGGGTTGATGATACTATTCTTCAACCAATAAAAAAAAGTAAAGGATAGTATTGTTATTAGGTGTGACTGTACTTCAAACAAATTTGTTGTCAAAGATTTTTTTTCAAACGGTAGGAGCAAGATACTTGTCTTACACGATGTTAATTCAAGGAGCCAGAGACTCTTGCTGTTCCTTACCTACTTTCCCTCTTTATGAGGCATATGTAAGCATGGGTAATTCAGTCCTTTGAAAGGTCATTGATGGTTACATGCTACTGTTAGTGTCAAAGTTGCTTCTAGGTAAATAAAATTTGCTTGTAAACTATGCGTTAATAATTTTCTATTTGCATCATGTGAATCTGTTGCTGTCTTTCTCATTCATGTTTATATTGCAAAATCCTGAAATTCTTTTTTGCTGTACCATTGTATCAAGGGATCTGCAAAAGCTGCTGCTGAACTTGCACGTGATTTTTCCCCAGAAATAGAATGTAAGTGGGGTGATGCAGGTCTTGATGACATTATTCAAGATAATTCGATACATGGAGTTGCAGTTGTGTTGGCAGGACAAACTCAGGTTTGAACATCTTCACTTAGAAACATTTACTTTGTCATTGGTAATTGCCATGCTGCAAAATCTCATAAATATTTTCCTCTTCTTCATCTCTTAGGTAGATCATACTCAACCTCTGTTTCCCTTTGTTTGCACTCAAATGCTTAATGATGCATTCCAATTGTAGCAAAACTATCCTTTTTCATACCTTCTTGGTCATTGACAGATTTTCTTATTGTTTTATGTCAAATCTCATTCAGAACTTGAACATTGCATACAATTGATGAACCATGCGACTTACGCCTCGATATTCCTCCTAAAATATATCACGGGATGGAAGGCTGCCTGCCTGTCCTTCATGGAGACTATTTTGCTAGGACAGAAGTGAGATTAACATGAGGCCTGAAATACCCATTGAAATTGAGTAATGCAGATAGAATATTCAATTTGGTGCTCATCATATTTGCCATATAGGAGCAGAGAATGGCTAGAGGTTGCATGAATTCGGGTAGAGAACTATCATCAGTGTAGCTAATAAAATAGGAAATGATTTATTTTAATGAACCATATCTAATACATGCAAATGATTACCAGCAATATCAGCTAATAGGATCTCAACATCCTCTTTTGAAGATGCCTGAGAGATCTTGTTAACTGATCTCTCCCTCTAACTTTTCCACAACACAATTTATATTCTATTAGCTGCCCTGTTAATTTTACCTTATTTTTTAATACAGTTTGGTTTTTTTCTCATCCTATTTCCTGCATATATTCATCATACAAATGGAAGATATCCACAGTTTCCACTGTTGTGTCAACTTAACTATGCAGGTTGATATCTCGCTGAAGATGCTGAAAGCTGGGAAGCATGTCCTTCAAGGTAACAATAACAACATAGAAAAGACTCATTTCCTTTTCTTTTTCTCCACTTTTCATAGCAGTTCATTCCATAGACTTCAGCAGTAGATAGTTGTGGTTGGAATTTTCTGAACTCCCAAGAAAAAAATGCTACTACATTCTGATGACACTTCTGGGAGTTTGGCTTTAAAATCACCGGGCACTAGGCAATGATTGTAGTTTTCAGTGCTGTTTGTCAACCAAGGAAAATTGCCTCTCAAATAACTTTCTTATGATAACTCAATTTAAGGAGTTTTGCTGTCATAGGTGATGCTTGTAGTTCTGCTGTTAGGCAATCCTAGTTAAATGGCGCAGTCTAATGAAAGTCTTGGTGGCTAAGAACATTGAACATTTAGATTTGGCATAGCATTTAATTAATGAGGTGCTGTATGAACAGTATCCTTGAGTTTGAGTTTGTACGGGAGGCCCATGGTTTGCTGATTATGGGCACTGATTAGTGGGCCATCCTTGTGTGGACCAGTTTCAAAAACTACCAGAATTTAGTGATTCAATATATCACATTTTTCATGTAAAGCATGGGTTGTTGCTGCGTTTCTTTATTAGGCATCATATGCTTTCCTTCCATCAACAGAAATGGTGGGAATATCCCTACTGGTATATTTAGAACTTGGTCTAACAACTATGGGACTCATCACATCAATGTGCCGGGTCAATAAGCAATGTACTTCACTCACAATCATATCTTGAGGAAACTATGAATATTTAAATTCCTCCTAAATAATTAAATTTTCAAGATAATGATCATATCTTTGTAAAAGCTGTTCTGTTTCTACTTTTTTTTTTTTTTAAATCTTTCTGTTGCTGAATTTTAAAAAAAAATATTTCTATGATTACCAACTAATAAATCTGCCTTTGTACTTGTGTCTTCTTCTGTGTTGCCTGATTGATTCTATGGATTTGAAGAGAAACCGGCTGCAAGCAGTAAGTGACATTGATTTTATTCTGTTTGGTCTTTTTTGCATTTGGGTTCTTTACTATTTATATTCTCACATGAGTAGGATGCTTTGTATGCTCCACTCTTGGGGCTTGCAAAGATTACCAACTTGTGTATTCCAAGTTCCAACCAATGGGTCAACCATATTCGGCCAGTAATATAATTTTACTTTTGACCATTCAAAAAAATATTTTTGATTATAAAAATAAAAATAGAAAGAATTCCAGAAACCAATTTATATCCTCATAGAAAAATCCAAACAAATTCCATATAATCTAATACATATTTAGGTTTACATAATTTGCAGGTAATTCTGAGAGTAAAGTTACAAAAAGCATTGAAGAACAAATGGAAAACAATATTGCTTGCACAAAATTGACAAAATTGGAGAACAAATGCAAAAGAAAAGCATCATAAGAATTGCAATTTGTAAGCGCCTTAGAATGACATAAAGCACAAAAATTAATTTAATGATTGATCTCTTCTAGGGGAAAAAAATAAAGAAAAAAGAAATGCATCTTCTTAAGTGCATTAATTTGAAAAGGGAACAATTAAACCAAAATAGAAAAAATGAAAATAAAAAAGTGCGGGATGTCTGGTTTTCTATTGCTTGCAAAAGGTGGAGAGAGAGAGAGAGAGAGAGAGAGAGAGAGAGAGAGAGAGAGAGAGAGAGAGAGGTGCAGTGGGATGGTTTTAGAGAGGTAAGTTGGTGCAGGACAAGCCAGGCTCAGGTCAAACCCATGGCCTATGGGTCAGCCCATAGCCTGAATGGGATCAGTTGACTGTTGTGGAATTTTGATTTTATTAGGACTCATAATTGGTTAAGGTAATTTGTTTTGATTTGTTAGTTTCCTTCAATATTTAGGAGTTCTTTGATAATTAGCAAGTAGTGTCCTAGCGGGAAAGGGGAAGTCCAACCCTTTCCTATAAATATGTAACCCTCTTTTGGGGAGAGAGACTGTTGATCATTCTCAATAAAATTGCATGTAGTTTTCCTTTAGATTGTGGTTTTTCCTTTGGCTTTGGTCATTTTGTGTGTTTGAGTTTATTGAAAAATTCAACCAAATCCCTCTTTGGATTTGGCCTACTTCGATCATGGAACTAGGGCTGCATTGTAAGTAAAGGTAGGGTTTCATCGAGACAGGTTCCTTATAGGTCGGATTTTTTTTTTTTTTAACTTGCTTTAGTCTTACCTGAGTTTGACTTGGCTACTCGTCCAACCAGGCCGAGCCTAATGATTTCTTAATTGACCTGTCAGCTTAACTGGGTTAGAAATATTTGGAATTGCAGTTGATCAGGCCTACTTGACTCAGCTGGGTCCTTGCTGATGACTTGCAGGATTGAAGAACTACACTGCAGACAACTTAACCTGCCTTTTGGGCTCTTTCTGCTTTGAGATTGTAGGAATTTCCTTATTGTCTTGTGAAACTTTAGGAATTTTACTTTTTTTGATTTCTAAAGAGAGAATTATAGCGATTTAGTATATTACTAAGTAGAATTACACAAATTTAAAATTGCAAGGAAAATTCAGCTTTTGTTTTTAAACATTGATATTGTGATCATAGTTGTCAACTACGTTTCGGAGGCCCATTTAGCTTACTTCTCGAATAAAATATTTTTCCTTTATGCCCTTTTTGGAAAAGATGAGATGGAAAAGTAAAAAATCTAAGAAATTGGTATGAAGCTAAGCTAGCGTTAAAAACACATTTTCATCATTCTGTAGAATTCAAAACCATTTTTTCTTGTTTTTCCTACAGCCAAATAAGTAACTGTCATGCATCTCAGTCTTTAACTCTCAAATATTAAACTCAAAATTTCAAATAGTCATATTTCAATGTCTTTCCCTAAACATTATATGTTTTTAAGGCCTTTTGATTGCCTGAGTTGAAAATGGTAAAACAGAAGACACACCTGAAATGTGCTTTTCTGTCCAGAACAAACTGAAAACTATAACAAAGATTAGTAAGTGCGTCAGTTTGCATCCGTCTGAGACAATGTTCAGCCACAGTGGCCTAAATAAATGACATTGATAACTATGCTTGCTTCTTTTAATGAAAGTAACCATTAAAAAAAATGATTGCATTTTTTTATAGTACAATTTTTCTTTTGTCGATAAAGAGAGGAAAAAGTATAGAACATAGACCATCATATACAGTTTGGTGCATGCATTGGAATCTTAAGTTCAAAAACTTCTCTTTACCAATACTGACAGTTCCAAAGTCCAAAGCATGCTCTAACCTAGACCTGCAAGATAAGTGCTATATAGTTGATTAAGTAGCCAAACATTCTGTTCAGAAAAAAAGTCAAAACTGTTATGGTTTGATCATACAGCTGTCAGTGAAGCAGAAGCCGCATTGTCATGCTACAACTCTCTTTGTACCAATGTCCCTCGTCAACCGATTTGGGCAGTTGCGGAAAACTATCGTTTTGAGCCTGCTTTTGTGGAGGTATATGTTTGCAGAACATTAAATCTGTTCCTAATTGATTCATGGTATTTCCTTGTGTCGGTCGTCTCAGTTTCCTTGCCTTGATGGATATTGCTAAGCATCTATACCTGCAGTCCCGGAAATTGATAAACGACATTGGTGATATGATGAGCGTCCAAGTCATTGTTGAGGGATCAATGAACAGTTCAAATCCTTACTTTTCAAGTTCATGGAGGCGGGGTTTCACTGTAAGTGACACATTTGATGGAACTAATGCCTCTCTCTCTCTCTCTTCTCTCCAAACTCTTCCTGTGGGCCTTGTTGATGCCAAGGTCCTTAAGATCTGTTAAAAGAATGAATTGAACAGGCAATTGACAACGAACACTTTCTTGGTCTTTTATCCAAGGACCAAAACTACTGCATCATGGAATATACTGGATAGACCTTGCTGAAAACAGCTATTGGCTTTTCTCCTCACAATTTTCTTTTTATTATTTTTTTTTTTTGTAAGATGGTGATCTACTGTACTATGGGACAATGTTCTCCCACAAGCATATGCACACTATCCCATGGGCCCCACATAGAAACATGTCCGTCAATGGAAGGACAGCTGGAAAGGTTTCCTTATGGATTGTTTTGTTTTTGGTTTTGTTTATTGGGAGGGGGTGCAAAAAATGGGCCCTACAAATTATCTTAGTCCTTGTTTGAACAGCCTTAAATTTTGATGGAGTCTTAACCATAGATTTTTTTAGATACAGTCGAACAGTGAGTGAAGGTTCATTGAGTGTAGAATTGGTCCTGACGCCAGATCATGGGTTGATAAAAGCATCAAAGGTGGGCCCCATTGAGCTGGACTGCACATGCAGCCCGCTCATAGGAGAACATTCTCCCTGTACTGTGTCAATGCAGAGTTCTTTTAACATTTTTTTAATATCATCTTTGTTAAGAATCAATGTGATGCATCCAATATGAGTGGAATGAGAGGAAGCTGTGATATGATATTCTTCTTTTATTTAATTGCTGCATTCTTTGCATATAAAAGTGTGATTTCACACGACACACAATCTTATTTTATATAATATTAATCATCTTTTTTGTTAGAACTTTTGATCTCACATGATATGTATTGTGAGTGTATGTGTCTGAGAACCCTTTCACAAGTCATAACTTCCTTCTCCCCCAAAACCCCTGAACTGTTGAGTTGCAACTAGCTTGAATATCACTTGACATATCAACTGAAGTTATTTGCTTCACCCAAAGTACAAACATCGAATTCAATTTGTATATGTGGAGAGAAGATATAGTGTTATTGGTAACTAATTTTGGAACAAGTAGGATCACGTAGCTAGATGTCCCAAATTGTTTTTATGCTATGCATTTTGTACCCTTACGATGTGCTATTTTCAGTTAGCACAAATGATATAAGAATTATTGGAACATCAATATGGGTGGATTTGTAAAGGCAAGAAGGAACATTTTTCCTTATGTGTACTTTAGGATTATCATACATCTTGAAGCATCACCACTTTATAGCTACACTAAGACTATTGTATACTATCATTATCCATTACATACTACATACTGATTTATAGACAAATAAAGACTATGTGGTTGGGGGGATTGCATTTACCACCTACATCCTAAAATTCTGTAGTCTCTCTCTTTCGTTTTTGGTGCGTTTCTGAGACAATGTTTGTGCTTCTGTTTTTATTAATAAATCCTCTGAATCGAACTAATCACTCTATTTCAAGTATCTATTCTGTCATTGTATCCATCCTAAAACACCAACTTTTAAGTTTTAATTGTGGCTTCCATGAAACAAAGGAGGCATTTCTAATTTCTCTTTTCCATATCAACATATTTGGGTAGTTGATGAAAATGTATGCCACCATTTTCGTCATTGTAAATCTGCTGCTTTTCCATAGCAATTCTTACTGGGATTTTTTTCTTCTTGGATCCGGCGGCACCATATTCTTCTCGGGCTCTTGTGAACAGTTTCTCTGTGGGTCCTTTCACAGCTAGATTTCAAGTCAATTTTACTGAAAAATACTGCAGTCCAGTAGGTGTTGGCCTGCGGATATAGAAAGGGAGGGCTAAAAGAATTTCCAAAGGGGCCTTAAGAATGAAGTTTTAGTTCCTTAAACTTTGTGCAGCATAAAGAGTTTATTGGAGCAATCGTTGATGGTATTTGTGGCAATGGAAATATATATTGTAAATGAGTCAGAATGAGTTTGGACACGGACCCAACTAGATTATAGTTGGGTCCAAATCCATTGATGGACTCAGACCCAAATATTTTGTAGGATTTAGGTTGGTTCTATCTTTTTTTTTTTTTTTTAATGGTTACTTTCATTAAAAAAAGGCAAACAGTACAAGAGAAAGTACTGAAAGCAAAAGACAACAATGATACACAATTTGATCTAAGAATAGGCCAGCTCTTTCCAATGATACACAATTTGATCTAAGGAGTATCCTCTAAAGGAAAGGATTTAGGTTGGTTCTATCATCATCATATTTAGGTCCATCGGCTTTTTAAGTTGGTCATTGTCATTGTCATCATCATCATTCGAATTACAGGCCCCTGCTTGGATGGAATAAAGACTAGTTATATTGGCCAGATGGCCCTGCATTAGTGATTTTGTTATATTCTTGAGTTATTTGGATATCAGTTTTGGAGCATCTTCTATTCGGGGTCTAAAAGTCACGGTCTTGGATATTGTATTCACATTTGATATTGTTACATGTTGCAGAATAGCACCATAATGATATGTGTATCAATGACCTTGTTGCATAGGAGAATGTCTTTATGGTTTGGTTGCATAAATAATGATATTTGAAATTTGACTCATATCATGCTCAAATTTATAAGCTTCTGGCATTGTTATTTAGCACATATGGTATCGGAATTCTTACATTAATAAATTTTATAGACATTTGGGAGAATGTTGCAATATGAATCCTTCCTTATTGAGTTATTACATGCAAAAGTCCCTATGGTACTTGCCAAGTCTGCATATATTGTTAATGTGAACCAGAGGCAAGCTAAAAGATGGCATATACTCTGCAGGGAGGTTTCATTCTAGATATGGGGGTACACTACATTGCAGGATTGAGAATGGTATGCTCTCCTGTGCCTTTTATTTATTTTTCCCTTTCATATGCTTTTAGGCAATTTAGTTACTGTGTTGGTGTCACAGATATCAATGATGATTTAAAAATATTATGGCACTTGCACAAGAATGTATAAAACAAAATAAATCCCAGAATGATTGGATTTTGACTTCCAAAGTATGGTTAATATTTAAGAATATGAAGCGTTTTTTGCAGCATTAAACTATAATCTCTAGAACTTCTCTAGAACTTAAGACTGCTTATAAATTATTTTCATTGGAAAAAAATTCTAAAATTTCTGACATCTATTTTAAGAAAAATCAGTATTTTTTTACTATTTTTTAAAGTATTATGTTTGTGATATTTCCCCACTTACATCGTTAGAGAAAACCCCATGGTTGACTGTTCCTTTAGAATTTCCCATGATGAGAAATTGTTGAAGGGAAGAATTGCAAAATGCTTTTAAGTGTTTTTTCCCCACTTTACAAGACTCACACTCACACACACATTGCACCTACACGATGTCCCCAACCAACTGAGCAACAGCCGCGACCTTCGAAGTGCATATTCAGCCATGTAAATTTGAGAATGTTGTGCTAGATTTCATCAAACCTTCCTGACACCATTTTATGTCTAAGCTACACATTGACTGCAGGATTAATTTTTTTCCTTTTTCCTTTAATCAAGTCATTGAAGTCAACATCAGCAGCATGTTCTTATTATTATCATTATTGTTATTATTATTATTATTGTTATTATTTGATGAACAGGTTTTATAAGAAAATCTCCATCCCTCCTTTCCTCAAATAGGTGCTGAAAACAAAATTTTCTGATGCAATAATGAACTAAATATGCCAACACAACTAAAATGTGTAATATGGATATAGTTGCAAAAAATTATGTGAAACAAAAACTTATTAACTAAATTCTAAGCATGTGTAGAAAAATTCCAGGCTACACAGGCCTGGTTTTTGGCCTTTTTGTTGACAGAGGATTATTAGACATTGCGCCCAGCTCACAGACCTCAAAGCCAATTGCACCTTCCTTTCCCAGTCCGATCTAGTGCTTCTCAAATATTTATTCCTAGAGGATTTTATGGGAAAAAACCTCTTAGATGGCCCATGCACGAAAAAGGACCCCATAGTTCGATGCACGTTGAAAAGGTCCTCCCGCCTGATTTCTTATTATTTTTTTGCGTGTTTGACCGAGTGACGATATCTTCGCAATAGTGGCGAATCGCCGCTAGAAACTCATATCTTCCTGATTCACCTGAATCATCAAAGGGCTTCCAACAACAGGAAATGAGTTTCAAAGCATCCCAGATCTCTTAGATGAACTTGCCCAAACCCTAACACTAGAAGTCCAAGGAATGAGAGAAACATCAGAAATTATAAATCATAGGTTTGGAAAATATGAAGAGGAACTTGCCCAAACCCTAACACTAGAAGTCCGAGGAAGGAGAGAAACATCAGAAATTAGAAATCATAGGTTTGGAAGAGAGGAGAAAGGGGATTTGGGGAAAGGGGAGTGTGTATGATAGAGTGGAGGGGAGAGAGAGAAAAGAGATGTGATATCGTCGCTCCCCTCCACATTTGTATATTAATATTTATAAGGTCCTTCTTCGCGCACGAGCCATCTAAGAGGTTTTTCCCTGTAAAATCCTCTTATTCCTAAATGCATGTATCCAAAGTTGATTCTACATTAAGTCATCATAGTTTCACCTACGATGCCCAGATGTGGTAGGGACACGGATTTTACATATAAAAAGTGAAGTGTTGGATATGATATGACACATGTTGCCCAATTTAAAGTATTCGTGCATCATAGAGTTTCACACAGTGTAACTTGATTGTTGCGAACATAGGCAACCTTTTCTGTGCATGTGGTTGTGTCATTGAGATTCTTTAAAACAATTCTCTTAAAATCTACAATAGCTTTTATTTTCTTGTTACTGCTGGTAGGTGGTTGGGAGCGAGGTGACTTCAGTATCTGCTATTTCCTCTCACGTGGATAAAACTTTGCCACCACCAGACAATATATCTGCTCTCTTGTAAGTTTTAAAGCATGTAGTGTGTCTCCGTAGTAAAATATTTTCAGACCATTAGAGATGTGATGATCCTGGATGTGTTTCATCTTTCAAGTCAACTGGAGAATGGTTGTCATGGAGTGTTTGCAATGATAGTGTCCTCAAGATCACCCAAGGTGTGTTAAAATGTTATAGTTTTTGTACCTTGATAACACATGATTTCTTTTGTGATTTTGTATTATGATTACCTTCTATATGCTTGCAAAATTGCACTTATGGACTGTCCTAAGGATTTAAGTTTCTAGATAAATTGGCGAGTTGTTGGCTCTAAGGGTACAGTGCAAGTTGAACGTGGGAATATTGATGGAAGGCATGGTTACTTGGTAAAGTAGAAACTAACTCTCCAAGAGACGATTTTTCTCAAAGAAACAATAATTCTTGAAGTAATTGCCAGTGGTGTTATTGCAGGTTTCATTTTATTCAACTGATGGGAAATGCCAAACTAACTTCTACCCTTTTTCTGGAGTGAATGAAGAATTAAAAGCTTTTGTTCATGACATGTTGCAGGCTGAGGTAACATAATTTTGTAAATGTGTTTTGTCATAAATTTCAGTGCATGATTACCATTCAACTTCTCCTTTCCTTGTTTTGCTATCCATGATGTTCTGTATTTGCATGCTGTACGAGTTTTTTGCTTTATGTTTTACTTGAGAAGAAAAGGCAGTCCAAAAGGTGCTGGTGCACCACTCCAAAAGGGATGGAAGCAAAAGAGACTCCAACTATTGAAGAGAGTGTGGGTCACACTTGGAGATGCCATTCTAAATTGCTTCAATAGATTGCCTTCTATTTGTTGGAAGGGGTATTAGACTATAATCTTTTTAGACAAGTGACAGCTAAGGTTAATCTTTCGGGGTTACAATTCCATAAAAAAGAGAAGTTTATTAAGAAAACTCAGAATTTATCTTTGAAGTCCTGTTGGCAATGAAATAGGGAAACATAGTTGTTAAGATTTTTTTTCTGGGGGTGTTAATATATATATAGGTAAATAGCATCTATAAATGGACATTGTAGGCTGTTTTTATGGGAAATTGACATTTTCCTTGAAAATTTGAAGTATTTAGTGATTCTTTGGAATGGAGTGTTTTGTTAAATATTGGTGTCTCCAATTGTTGATAATCTGCACATGTTTCATTTGCGATCCCCTTGTTTCTCATTTTTTGTTTGCTTCGTTCTGTGCTGAGCATTGTTAATTGGAGCATTTTCTTTGATTGTGCTGCCTTAGCAGGCCGGAGCTCTTTTTGAAGCTGAGCCTCGCAGTTCTTTCATCGAAGGTGCTCGAGATATCGCTGTTCTAGAAGCCATGCTTGAATCTGGCATTAAGCATGGAGCACAGGTGCATGTGAAGAAGCTCTAATTAAATTGGGTAGGCATAATGATGATGACTCATCTAATGCAAGAGGACCAGTACTATTATTCAACAACTGGGTCAGATAGGCAATTTTTATGTCATGGAACTGTCAATTCATTTCTTTGCCCGTTTCTTAGGATAAGGATATGACAGTACTCATATTGTTTGCCTATAGAAGAATTAGTTCCTTCAGAGTTCAGACAAATCCTTCGTGAAAATAACCAGTTATGAGTGTTATTCTTTGTATGGGAGTTTCAATGCTCCTCCCATGAATTGTTACCTCTCTACTTTTGCTGAAATGTGAAACGTATTCAGTGTAACTAACTAGTCGAATAATGGTTAATGGGAAGTGAGACCCTGATAATCTCCTCGGCAAATGAGTGCATAAATTGTTTTTAAATTCCTTGCTAATCTTTCCTTCTGGATCTCCTTTTCCATTTAGGACTACAGCGAGAGGATTCTGCACTCCTTAGATTCTGTTTCCATAGGAGAGAGGAATCCTACAGTCTTACCTCTCCCATATGAAATTGAATTCTGTATCAAGGAAAATCAGTCCCTATTCCGCAAGGGACGTGTGATACACCAAACAATGGGAAAGTAGGTTGCATTGAAAATCAGTACAATTTACCTCTCTACTTCTAAGGGTATTTTTATCAGCACTGCATTATGTCGGATTCATAATCATCATCATCATCGTCAAAGCCTTGTCCCAACTATGTTGGGGTCGGCTACATGAGTTTTGTTTCTCCTTACTACTAAATATTGCTTTGTTCCTGTTTTTCCTTTTTTGGTGAAAGTACTACTATAGTTAAAAAACTCTTTTTTGAAAAAAAAAAAAAAAAGAAGATTTAAATGTTACACACAGTATTTTTATTTGAAGTTAATTTCATAGGTCAAATCTGAGTCTACTCATGAAACTTACTCTCACTTTTTTCAATGGTCTACATATACCTTACAGATGTGACATGTGTTCATTTTTTATGCATAATCTATTGTAGTTCCAAAAAAGGATGTTTTGAATTGCAATAAAACAGAAATGGGGGACGACTTTTATTCCCTTCAAAGAAAAAAGATCTGAAGTCTGAAAAAACTATTGTCTTGTGAATGTTAAATGTTATGTTGTCATGCCATTTGTATCCATGGAAGATAAGCCCCAAAATAGAGTAGAGTTGCTTGGACTCACCATGAGAAAAAAAATCATCCTGGTTGGGTAATATTGGCCATTTGTCAATCCAAAGTTTGTATCACTCTTGTAATCAGTAAATTTGGGAGCAAACCATGGGAAAAAGGGTTTGATATTTTAATGTGATTTTTTTTTTTTTTACATGAGACTTGGACAATGTTGTCTTAAAAAAATGATTATAATATATGAAGTGGATTTAAATGTAGCAATTAGATATGCCATTGCCACCCCTTTAACTCTCATAAACTACTGGATTCTTTTTAGGTGAGAAAGACAGTTGACATGATAAATTTTATATATGGAGTCTTCGGGGCCTGTAAAGGAACATTAGTTAAACTGAAAATTAGAATATGGAACCATTCACAGATGGTAGTCTTTGGGCCACATTAGCAAAATGAAATGAAAGGATACCAATTCCAGCAAAATCCAAAAGGTTTTAAGAAGAGGATCTGGTATTAAATCGACCCAAGCTTAGCTCCAATTCCATGTGACTTAAATCTGTACTTGGACCAAAACTCAAGTTACTCCACTGGAGCCCAAATCTAAGAGCAACACAGGTTGAGTCGAAGCTGTATTTGATTTTCAAACATCCAATGATATTAATTTACTTGCATATAATATAAATAAACATGGACTGCTCTGTTGCAGATGTCACTTGTGGAACCCTTCATATAGACTCCTAAAAAGTGGAGCCCACTTGGAATCATGTCTATCAGATAAGAGGTGTGAGATCGAAAGATCTAAATGGAATCAACATATTGAAAAAATCTCAACTATGATAAGTCAACCTAACTCTAGAAAAATATATTCATCATCACTCTTAGGGTTGCAAACGGAACGGCTATGGATTGGAACCATAGTGGACCCGGGACCCCGTTTTTGAATAACGGTTCCGGTTCCGAATCTAGTTTTGACTCGGAGCCTGTTTTGTTGGTTCCAGACCCGGTTCCGATAGAAAAATCCGGATCCGATTTTGGAACCGAATCCACTTAAAGGACTGGAACCTAGTTCCAAAATCAATTCTAATTTTTCTTTGTTCTTCATTTTTCTTAAAATATAAGCATATCATTCAGCTTATAACAGTGCATTAAGTCTACTACATCTAATATTATATATAAAAATGTCACAAAAAGTTGATTTTGAAGTACAATTTGCGATATCAAAGGCTCATATGCCGGGTTTCTGGTCCAAGGCCGGAACCTATATAGACCCGGACCCGTTTATGAATCGGAACATAAAATAGGTTCCAAACCCGATTTTTTACGGGTCAGAACTTCCGGGTTATCGGAGAATCAGATACCCATATGCAACCCTAATCACTCCCTCATCCCATCATTATAAAATTATTTATACATTCTATATCCCAAGCCCAGCCCAAATTAGGTCAGGCTGGCCTGGCCCATGAGCTCCCCTACTGATGGCAGCAAAAATTTCCCGCTAAGGAAGGGAGATTTTGGTAATTTGAGCTCATCCCCTTCCTTTCATTGCCGCCAAATTCCATTTGGCGCGCCATCTATCCAATTTTTCTCCTTCGCCCGGAAGCCAAAAGCCAGATCAAAACCCTAGCTTCCCGTTCTCAAAAAGCCCTAGAAAAAGAGAGAAGGAAACGAAGAAGGAGAAGGAGAAGAAGAAGATG
Organism: Camphora micrantha; assembly: GCA_003546025.1. Lineage (NCBI taxonomy): Eukaryota > Viridiplantae > Streptophyta > Magnoliopsida > Laurales > Lauraceae > Camphora > Camphora micrantha. The sequence goes on from QPKB01000001.1 coordinate 61,075,655, forward strand.
TTCTACTCTCGCTCTTTCCTCGCCAGGAAAAGTCCTCTTGGCACCATCTGGATCGCCGCTCATCTCCACCACAAGCTTCGCAAATCGCAAGTTGTTGTCACGAACATTCCTTCCTCCGTCGGTAATTTACATTCACTTCCAAATACTAGAATCTGATATGGGTTGTTTTCATGTTTTCATTACTTTGATCGGTCATGTCCATTTTATCTAGACCCATGAAATGATTTCTGCCTATTCATTCAATGTGCTCCAGATTGCATTATGTTTCCTGAAGTCCCAATTGCGTTGAGATTATCGGGGCATCTTCTATTGGGTGTTGTCCGAATATACTCGAAGAAAGTCGACTATCTTCATCACGATTGCAATGAATTTTTGAGTCACATTAGAACCGCGATTGCCACAATACAAGTCAATTTGCCAGAAGACGCAAGCCACGCGCCATTTCACTCTGTCACGCTCCCTGCGACATTTGAACTTGATGCTTTGAATTTGGATGATGCGATTTATCAGGCCGAGTAAGATTTTATGGCGTTTTTGTGAAATGATGTGCAGAATTTATGCTAAACCCTAACTCTGTATACTGTATCCTATATGCCTGTTTGTTCTCAGGACTCCGGACAATCATCTCAAGACTTGGGAAGAAATCACCATGACAGGTACTACTGCTCTGTAGTTTTTATTTGTGTTGTCTTTGCTTGCAACCTCTTCACATTTTATGTACTTGCTTGGTGAACATTTGTGTCTGGTTGTGCTTATAGATCAGATCCCTGGTGAAGGAGATCCATATGTTGCTTTCTTTGTCGACAAGGTAAAACCCCGTTTGTTGTTTGTCTTCGGTCTTCATAAGGCTCAAGTAATAAAGATTGCTTTGAATGAAAGACATTTTTTTTAGCAGGATGTTAGGATGGATCCATCTTCTGAGATAGAGCTGCCGAACCTCGGTCCTGATCCAATGGAAGAAGAGTATGGTCACTCAATATCTTTGAATGTTTTCTTTACATAGTTGATTCTAGGGGGCTTAGATTAATTGATTCTAGGGGACTTTGATTAAACACCAGTGCTTCTTCCAGTGTCATTCCTCCACCAGGGAACAATGATGTGGGTGTCAGAGATCCTGGGCCAAGCGATCAGGCAGGCGAATCCAATCAGAGGGTTTATGAAGATCATGTTTCCCAAGATCTTCCTGAGACTGAGGTTCTGCGTGATGCTGTTGAATCTCTTGGGGGGGATGGGGGATTGCCAGATCTTGGCAACAACATTGTCGAGGAGCATGAGCTTTCTAATCCAATGCAGACTCGGGATAATCTTACTCCAATCATGGAGGGTTTTCCGGTGACTGGAGAAGAATCTTTGCCATCTCAGTTGCATCCAATGCCACCAACCAATATATCTCCAGAGGAACCTGATATTTTTAATTCAAGAGCTTCTTTTGGTGGGTTCCTGGCATTTTATCATTGATTTCATTTCTATCTAACCCACTATACCCACAATTTCTTGTAACTTGCTGTTAGTTTAACCATTGTTGCTGCCAATTGGAGCTTATGTGATGACTTCAACTTTCACATTGCAGGGCCTGCATTATCTGGAATGGCATTACAACCGACACCACCCATTGAGAAGAAGAATAAAGCAGAGAAGAGGAAGAGAAAACAATCATATGATGATATCTTAGTATTGCAGAATGAGTAAGTGTTTCTTTTATTCTTAGAATTATATTGTTATTCATCAAACCTACTTTTGACAGGACTGCACCACAGTTATTAAACCTATGGTTTTGGTCATGTTGTCCGCATAGTAGAGATGATTTTCTTTACACTTAGTTGTAAACCCTATGAAGTTGCCTTTGCAACTTTGAGATTTAGAACAACCATTCGGAAAAAAAAAAAAAAAAAAAAAAAGAAACCTTTGAGATTCAGAACACTCACAGTGCTGAAAGATTGTAAATGGGTCTGCTGTTGAAAAGATTGTAAAAAGCTCTTGTAAGTACATGCTCTCCTAGCTGGGTGGTGGAGATTGTATGAGCAGCTCTGATGACAAACTGTATCCTTTGCTATCACAATGTAACATTGTACATGCACCCTTTGGAAAACACATATGGAGAAGTTTAAACCATGAAATGGAAGCCAACAGTGCAAGTCGTGTGCTGGTTAGGTACCTCCTGCAAATAAAGAAACTCGTCTGTGTCAGGGAGAGAGGTGACATAAAGGTCTATGCATGGATAAAGGACATCCAAGAATCAACCTGTTTGGATAGTATGTGCATCATCAGGTTTCTAGGCAATTAGTGTGGTATATGATCATGCATTGGTGGCCTGGAAATATTGCAATTTTTTCAGCCAAAATGACAGATCTATCTCTGTTATCAATACACTAGATATAGAATCTTTGGTGGTGATAGTAGGTATGGATTTTAAGGCATCGATTATCTATGGGGAGAAAGTGTTAAAGCGAGTTTGAATCCAGTGGAAGGTGTAACTGTGGTTGGTTCAGATTTTGGTTGCATTCAATTTACTCATGCTGGGTGGGTGTAGTGTGTCTCAAAGCCCTGGGGAGGGATGGGGATGAAAGGTGGCCCCCACACATTTAGCTTAAATGAGCACCATTGCTGAGTCGAAAATCTTCTACCTACATGCTGAGGGAGAGGGAGAAGAACCTTCATGCACTGTATTTAAAAAGTTAAAATGTTGATGGCAGCTTAATTTGTGGTCAATTAGGAGAGACTTAGGCATTCAAAATAAAAGGCCAGAACAACCTAGTTCAGTCATGTTGCATGCTTGAGTTTGTGATATGAACATTCGATTGCATTCTAGGCCATACGCTGTCATCTTTTGATCTTTTCCTATACAATCATCTGCTGTGCATGCAAATGGGTTCAAGTATGCTCCACTAGTCCAATTGATCTATTTTCAATGTTGTGGATATTGAACTTGCTCGTCCCTTTTTCTTGAGGTAGACATCCTTCTTATTTTATTTTTGTTTTACCTTTTTATGTTTACATATGTGAAGATATGTAGACCAGGATTTGCCCTGGTTGGGAGATCAATAATCTCAGTCTGTTTTTGGAAGCATTTTTTGGTGTAACACCTCAGGGCTCGCCTTGGTGCGGGGCTTCCTAAAAGGTAAAATGGCTTGACTTGAGTCCTATGCTCTACGCCTCAAGTCTAAAGCGTGGCTTGCATTTAGGGTGTGAGTCTTACCACATGAGACATTTTTGAGGGATATACCCCAGATGAAACATGCACTTCAATCACGTTCCACTAGTTTTTTATGAGAAAGGGAGAGGCAGTTTGTAATTTCGATAACTTAAAAGTTATTTTCTTTCTCAACTCTCAGACTTCTGTAACTAAATTTTAAAACAGCCACACTACTACACTTTTCTATTTTTTACAATATTTTGTAATTCAATTATTTATTTCTTTAAAAGGCGTGTTCTTGAGGCTTTATGCCCCATTCATCAAAGCTTACACCCCACTCTTCGGCAATTAGAATGCTCTGTGTCATGCCTCAACATTTTAAAACATTGATTTCAGCCAAAAAGCATGCAAGAATGAGCAATTAAGATCGGTTAGTTTGACAATCCATTTTGTGGGCTGTAAAAATGCTGGGTACAGTAGCACATTTTGACACAAAATTCCTTTAGGCTATGGTGCAAATAAATGTAGTGTAAGTCAAGTCTACCTCTTTCAGCTTCCATTAATTTATACTGCCTACTTGGTTTCTTGTTATGTATTCTTGGCTAAATTGATAAATTTTCTGCTCTTGTAGCATATGGTTTCTTGGAACTCCTGATGATACTTTTAACTTTTTAGATTTATACAAAAACAACTTGAAGACACTAGTAAGTTGGTTCGAAAACGAAGTAAACTTCCTTTGTCGGCTTTGGATGTGTGGAGGTCCCACAAGAGATTGAAACATGATAATATCTTTCTCGAGCCTTCAATTTCTGGTGAGTTTCATTCTATTGCAGCAGACTAGTTGGTATTCAGTACATTCTTATTTAGTGCTAATTGGCATTCTCTGCAGGAATGTGTTCTGATCTTCAAGGAGTTTTCAAGAAAAAACTTTATTGCTTCTGAAGTTAGTCCAGTTCCTTTGATAGCTCTTCCAGAGCAAAGATCTGAAAATGATCCTGCTAGCATGCCTGCCTTTGATATGGAAATTGAACAACCTCGGTTTGAAGGTCATGTCGATGTTCCTTTACCTGACTTTGAGCAGTCACCATCTGGAAGAGAAGAGCACACGCCAATCCTTGCCAGCAATTTGGGGTCAGAGTCGCAAACAGGAAACCCTTTGAAGCCTGAAATAGTCTTGACACCTGATTTGCCGACATTTGCTGAACCTAGTCATCTTGAGCCTGAAACACCAACGGCACGTTTAGAGGAGGAATTGCCTGAAGGAATTATTAATCTCCGTCAGATTCCAGAGATGCTGATTTCTGCAGACTCGCCTGTAACTTCTCTTAGGGAGCAACAAAGCATTGGAGGCACCTCGAATTATCATGAATCAAAAGTGAGTAATCTCCTTAGATATTGTTGTCGCCTGGATTAGATGAATGATAAGACGTCCTCATGAATCAATTTGTGTATACTGTGTTGATGGTTGGGTTGATGCACCCATATCGTATAATTTGGAGAAGAGCCTGTGGAAGGTGCTCATTATTGTAATGTCCAAGTTGAAAAAAATGTCTAGATTGGAAAATCCAAGAATGTTAAGAACACCCCTCATCAACAGTCCATCTGTTCAATGTTTGGATCATTGAAGCATGGGAACTGCTTGAATCAAATGGGTGCATGGGGATACTCATCATGTCTAGATATATCAGGATCCTGTGATTTTCTTTGTAAGAGCATCATGTTTACAAAAAAATGAGTTTTTGGTTAAATTAAATATAAAAATTACAAAAAATAGAGCCATATATTAGAGCAGGATAAAGCATGCATTCTGAAAAATATAGAGATATTAGATAGAACATCATGTAATTATAGTGAAAAATTGCGTGAGATTCTTTATATATATATATATATATTACTATGAGAATCATGTGGTATTCTTGGGGTGACTCTGGCTTTACCGTTTTCTTCTGAAAATATGGAAATATTTTGAATATATTTGCTTTATCTGCAACACTGCCTTTGTTAGTGTGATAACTGAGAGTGGTTTTCATAAAAAAACTGTATGGCAATGACTCAAATCTCTTTTGTTTGTGTAGGAACTAAGTTTTCTGGATACAGAGGTTACACCAACTGGTAAGTTGTTTCTATATATGATATGTTTTGGATGTTTCTACATGTTGCTAAAATGTGGTTTCTTGTCTCAGGAACTTTTAATTTATAGTATACTATGGAGTATGATTGGATGAACATGACTTGGCATAAAATATTAGCCAGTCTTTCTTTTGTATTATAAGCATCTTGATAATGGATAGAATTACATTTTCTGTTCATGTTACAGGACATGAAGGAAAAGAATATGATTCATTGACTGTGAGGACCAGGTAATACAATTTCTTCTAAAAGCTTTATTTGTAATGTTTTAACTTTAATAATTCTCTTGATTTGTGAGACATTTTTGATGTAGGCATATGGCTAAATTTCTAAAAGAGCAATCTCCTTCGACTGAAATTTCGCAAGGCCTATCAGGACATCTAAGCTTGAACAAGATCCTAGAAGGAGAAACTAGAAAACGATGTGCAAGGATGTTTTATGAGGCACTGGTAATTTTATAAGATTATAAATCTCTTGAATACTGTCATTTAGACGGCGTTGCCTAGACAGCATGATCATTGTCATCACCTTAGCGTTATCCTTAGGAAGAGCTTTGTGTGTACAATTGTACATTCTTTTGGTCTTTGGTGTGTTACAGCCTTGGGGGATACCAGATAAGGTTGCCTAGACATCATCACCACCGCCGACATCTTATTATTATCCCTATGAATAGCCTATTCTGAGAAATTGTACTTTTTTTTGGGGTCTTTGCTATCTGCACAGCGTTGGGGACACTGGGACACCTTGACAAGGCATGACAGTCCAAATATTTTATTGGTTATTATGGTGATGTCATCCAAAAGTGCTATGTCCCAGATATCTCGATGAAAACTCAGAAAAAATCGGCACAAGTAAAAAATTTTCATGGACCAAGTTTAGTTTTGTCAAGACTTGATTGGCTCAGTTACGGTTTGATCAACAGTTCAACACAACCTGTCAATGCCCAACTGACTAGGCTCTATTCGCAAAGACTCGATTTTTCTAAATATAACTATTCAATATATAGTTTTCCTTTTAATTTGCGAGAACTAAGACTTCGGTGAGTCTCAATTTTCTTCACTTTTTGGTTGGGTTGGTTTTGGGAGTTTTACAAGATAGTCAACACAGCTCATTTGCAGTGTTTTGCATTTATCTCTTTAACCTACTGATATGTAAGCTATTTAGTTTGTTCATGTGAAAGATTGACCTATTACATGGATTCTTGTTTCTGCCCTCTTAGCAAGTCACTGTTAATCACTTAAACTACATCATCGTGGCAAGCAATCATAACATAATTTGGAAGGTGCCCTTTGTTGCAACCTCAGGGTCATGGGTTTTAGTAAGCTACTAACCTTACCTTATAAGTACACTTACTTTAAAAAAAAGTTGAATTGACTATTCATAAGGTCTCATTCTCACACTTCAGATTTCAGCTTCATTTTCTATTACATGATCCCCAACCCTATATCATTGAATTACAAGTCTGGTTAATCTATGTTCTGTGTTTCCTCTTTTGGTAGAGCTTTCTATATTCTCAAATGGAGCAATAGGTATTCATCATGTAATTGAACCTGATGAACATGGAACCGAGTATATGTATATGTATATGGTGGAATTCTCCAGATAGCCTGCATTACAAGCATCCCCTTTTTTGAGTATTCATACTTGGGGCCCACCTTTGATCAATCCAATCCATCCATATGCAAAGGCCCCCCTTGAATTGGCACCAAGCAAAATTTCACACTGTTCAACACGTAATTCACCATTGAGTTTTATCACAAACAAATTGCACGGTATATAGAGATAAGAGAGGAGAAAGAGAGAGAAAACGGCTGTTTTTAGCTATCTTAGTAGATACTTTGTTTATTATCCTTGATTGATTGTAGGTTTTGAAGACTTACGGATTTATTGATGCACATCAAGATGAAGCTTATGGTGATATTACTTTGTCATTGACTCCTTCACTCTGGAAAGCCAATTTCTGATGCTACATAAACTGGGCACGTCTTCTTGTAGAGGTAAAGCCCATAACTGATCTTTTGTGTTTTTAGCAATATAATCTTGTACTATCGAGTTCTACGCACACCAAAAAAAAAAAAAAAAAAAATGAAATCTTGTACTATTGAAGGGTTTTCCACCAAAAGGACCCTCTTCACCCTATAGCCAGCCAAAAAGGCCCTTGAGTTAAATGAACAGCTATTTCTTAAGTTGTGCAAATACCATCATCACTGTCCATTAGAACCCATCTTGGAAACTGTACCAATCATCCTATTCTCAGGTCCATCTGAGAACACCCATACTTAAGGCTTTACTCATTTCAATTCTTTCTTTGATCTCTATCTTGATTTGTTATAATCTTGAAACCTGTAGATTCAGATGTCTACATGGTTTAGATGAAGAAAAGGGCTCTTCCATCCGAATAAGGAAAGTGTTTGCAGGTGCAAGCAAATGCCTTGTATTTTCTGAAGAGATCATGCCCTTTTGAAGTAACTAGAGGCAGAAAACTCACCCAAAGGTCAGCCCTTCTTTTCCTAAAAAGAAAACCCCTCCAGTCAAAGTCAGCTTATACTTGAAAGTGGGTATTTGGCAAATTAATAAAGCATTTGGGAAGATTTTAGAAACACTCACTTGCAAGACCCCTTTTTAGAAATTAGTCAAGAAGTTAAAAGGTTTTTATGGGGAAAAGCCTATATTAAATTATAACTTTCTTTCCCTATAGCTTTGGAAACTAATTTGTTTTCTCTTTGCTGGCTAAAATTGCAGAGTTGAACCAATCTACTTGAGTGAACTTGTGAGCTGTGCTCCTCGATGACAGCAACTGAGTGTTCTTCCTAGTAACATTAAAGGTGGTACTAATTATTGCACTTAACCGACCTATATATTAAGTTACCAAATCCTTTGGATCTTTTTGTTGGACAAGTTAGCTATTGCCTACCTGAGATTGATGTGATGATGCTATAAGATGATGACCACTTTGCTTTTGAATTTCTGGTTTAATCATGTGGGTGCTGAAGAGCTAACAACATCCTGGATTCTCCTGCAAACAAGGGGCCGTGGAAATCTTTATATTGACACCTTTTGTATTGTAATTTTTCCTAATTATTTGAACTCACTCTTGTACCTATTGAGCTCTTGTACCTATTAAAGGAATGAAAAATGGTAGTATCCTCTTCTTGTAGAACTGCTCACTGATGCCATTTATTTGTCAATTGTCAGTACTAAATTTGGATTTGGATATATGAAGTTTGTCTGTTCTTCATGGAAAACATTTGCAAGTCATGGATTCGTTGGTCCTACATGTCTGATTGGACAGTTTCTTTAGTTCTAATCATTGACATCAAATGTGGCATTCTATTTAATATTTTTACAGTCTTGGTTAACCAGGTAAAAAAAAAAAAAAATTGCCTCAGAAAAACAAATAAAACTCTGTTTTGAACGAGTTATTTCCAATTCCCTGCCCTTGAGTTCAGAATTAGTCTATACCTGCACTAAACAGGACATTCTGAATTTTGATGACCTATGATGATTTTTTGAAGCAAAATAACATTTGAAAGGTGTGCTTTGGAATCGATTAATAACTAGTCCAATAGGACCCGAGATAGTTGTGGGTTAATCATCTAATTAATCATGCATATGAATTGGTCAAATGAGTTTGAAAAGTTAATTCCACATTCAACAAAGCTTTATACCTATTTAGTTGAAAAAGATCCACATAAAGCAGTGCGCTTGGAGAATGTGTAAAAGGAGGAGCATGTAGGCAGTTGGCCGTGCAGTATATCCAAACATGTGAGAGGGCTTTATGGATTAGGTACCTATCAAATATCAGCGCTGGGATGTTGCTAAAAGGCAATGATTATAAGTCATTCACTAGTTTCTAGACTGTTCTATAATGATCCATTTTGTCCCCTTTGGTAAGATTGCTAGTAATGCTTTGCAGTTAATTTTTTGGTAGATATTTAATCCATCAACCACTTGTTTGTATGGTGGCCTTGATCCCAACAACTACTGCATGTCTCCTTTTGATGTTGGTTTGGGTAGACAGTAAGTTGTCTGGCTAGCGGTATGATCTTTTGAGAATCAACAATGGGATGCATTGTGTGTCAAAATATTTGAGATATGAGTTCAGAATTTTGCATGCCTGTTAAAATGTGGACTACTTTGAACTTATCCAGACTCGTTGGCTTAGGTTAAATGTTTAGATTTGGTGAATAGGTCTCACTCTGATGGCCTTCGGTTTTTGAAGGTAAGGGCTTGTTCGTTTTATATTATCCGAATTCCCAGGAATTCTAAAAATACATATCTAAAAGTGGTAAAACTGAAAATAAATAAATAAAGGCGAATATCTATAAATTGCTATCAAATAATCTTCCCTTTAATGGAAAATGAATTAAAGCATAGCCGTCAAACTAGTGAATTAAATCCTAAGAAAGTCAGGGTTCCATCTACATCTCCACCCTATATGCTTTACTGTTCACCTTTTCAACAATTCTCTATTGGAACCCGTTTTTATCATGAATTCCTAATAATAGGAACATATGTAACCAAGCCACGACAAAGAGCTATTGTAGAACATGGGTATCCAACCAATATAAAGTCCTTATTGAACTTACCCGAGTGGAATAAACCTGTAGAGATATTGGAGCTTGATCTATCAATGATGGGGCTCACCAGTTCAATACTAGTACAGCTGGATGGGGGGCCATTGTCTCATGTATTTGTTTTCTCTTTAGGCAATATCACCATGAAAGCCTTGTCCCAACTAATTAAGCAGGGTTAGTTACATGAATTCTGTTTCACCATCCAGTCTATTCTAAAGCCAAATCCTCATATAGAATGCCTTACCATGATCACTGAACAATGTCTCAGGATTCATGTTTGAGACCAAAATTTAATGCTGGCTGGCAACCTCACTCAACCATCCTTTATCTGGATTTGGGACTGGCAGGCTTGCTGATACAGGTAAATCTTTGGGCCGGTTGGGCATGAAACCATGGATTCACTCTGGCTTCTATGAAGCCAACAAAAATGCATGGTGTACATGAACCTGCCAAACCTTCATAAGCAAAGAAACCTAGCCTACATCTTACTTATGCAAAGAGATTTTAGCAGAATCATCTAATAATTCATCAACAGTTTGAAGCCTTCTTCCCAGCTTTAGACATAAAAAATAAACAAGAACCCTAATCAAGTAATTTCAGAACTGCCACATCAAAAGCATACATGGAAAGTTTCAGTTTTACTAAGAATCCACAAGTCACTTTGAATTTTGAAATGAACCTAGGACGCTACATGAATCAATTAACGTATTGACATGCACTGATGTGGATTTCCTCCGCACGATCAATCACAGGCCTAGCTTTGAATTGTCAGCACTGCACATTGATACATCCTTTAATGACAATCACTGCCTATGACTCAAGCTCTTAGCTCCTGTAACAAGCATTTGAAACAAGGAAAGATAAAGCCAACAGTTCAACAATGGCAGGATATAACCATGATGCAATTTTCACTTGCACGGACTGCCTTAATGGGTACACATATTGACATGCTATTCATGGGTGGGAAGGCTCTGTATGTATTATGGATGACTAATAAATCAGCCCAACCCAATCATTTTAGGTTTAGATTTTGAGGTCATAAAGGAAGTGACGAGAACATAATGAAAAATTGGGTACCCTACTCCAATAGTAGGTGATATTCAAGTGCTGGGGTTAGTCAATGTAAGAGGGTGGTTGGGCTACAAATTTGAAGAAATGTGTGATGGGATGCAACACAGCCAGGTCATTGAATGGCGCATTTTGTTCTCACCATCTATGTTCATGTTTGATATTATTAATATTCTTTTCTTGTACTATATATTACATACCAGCATTGTATCTTCTTCTGAAACAGATGCTCTGCCTTCTGCTTGCCATATAATTCTTTGTTTGTGGGCAGCTAACCACCACATTGCTGAGAATGCACGGCAAAAAGAGCGGTAAAAATTTGGACATATGTCTCATGGGCTAGCCGACAGGGCTCATTTGAAGTAGTTTTTCTGCTTGTTCTGGAAAGAAGGTAATAAAAAGAAATGCACCTGCATGTGACAGGCATCGAAGGCATTAATGTTTTGGGGAAAAACCCAAAAAGAACCAATTAAAGCCAATGAGCTACATTCTACTAGAAAAAAAAAAATTGAATCATGAGGCGGGCGAGATTTTATTGGGCATCTCCTATCACCACCATAGAGCCCATCGGCATCATATGAACATTTAGATTGGTTTGATTGCGCATTGCATATCTCCTCTCACAAAAGCCACTGGCATTCTAATTCTAGATGCTAATTGTATGTCAACTTAAACTGGAAATGCAAAGAACAACTTACAGATAAGTACGGTCCCAAGCACAGCAGAGATCTTGCCTTGAACAGTCACAAGCCCGGCTTTGCCTGCATTTTGCAGCTCAGAAGAACCTTCAGAATTGAATGTTCCTGCAAGTTGGGTTGTCATGAACACTTTTTGTATTGCAAAGGAAACTTCTATTTCTACGAGCCAGGGGGAAAAAAGGAAAAAAAAAAAAAAAAGAGAGAATGGAAAGCGTTTGATCTAGAGGCTAAAACCTGGTTTTACAGATTGAAGGCCTGACGTAATGCATGATAGATTTTGAAAGCCCTCTTCCTCAAGCTTATTAGTAGCTGCTGTTGACCTTAAGCATTGAAGTAAAAATACAGAATCATATCAATAGTATTGAGAAAAGCAGAAATCTTTCAAATGATAAGATGAGTGCTGCAAGGTATCTTTCAGGATACAGTTGTAGCAACATTATAACAGGAATTGTCCTGGCCGTAACTCAGCTGGTTAGGGACATGGGTTGTGTGCGAGTTCAAGTCCCTAATATGGGATAAAATAACTATAACAGGAATTCAACTTTGAGCTCACATTACATAGAAATCGTTGACAACCTGCCATGCGCACAATCATGTGATGGTGCCAGCATGGGTAAAAGATTGGAAGATCAATGGAGGATGGGAAGTAGGCTATGAGAATCTTGCCAAGCCGTAATAATGTGTTATACTCAAATAAACAGATAGAGACTTGGCAGAAGTGTCACACTGCAAAGAAGCTCAGTTACAGTTACAAGTGAACAAGAGTTGCCTAGGGCATCCCTCAAAAGCAAACATGCAACATAGAGATCCAGTTGTTGGGTACTAAAAATAGGCAGTGGTTTCACACCTTCAAAGGTGTGCAGTAAAGAAGTTGTACAAAATTACACTAATTCTCTTGAAATGAGGTTATATTGATGGGGAAGAGCAGAAGATAGTTGAAACTCAGGGGGGGGGGGGGGGGAAGATAGAGAGAGAGAGAGGTCTGCAGCATCTGCTAGTTTATAGAGACTTGAAGAATAATTTTGTAATGGTCAAGAGACTAGAGAGACTGAAAAGGCATTATGATTAATATTGTATATAATTAAGAAATCTCAAGTGTTACAAGTGCATGTGAGCCTGTGATTAAAGAAAATTCATTTAAGAAGAAGGATCTTAGGTGGTTGATGGATGAGTTAGTGCAAGACACAGTCTGTGGAGATAGCATAATCATCAGAAGAAAATTCACCGAACTTTTGAGGAAACGAAGAAGCAGATACAAAAGAAAAAAAATGAAGGACATGGTTTTGGAGGAAGGAATGTGATGGGGGAAGCTATCATTGATTTTTTAGTGACCTTTCATCATGCAATTTCTAATACATGAACTCGAAAGAAAAGAAACACCTTGAACATTTAAGGGTGTATCAAATAATGTTTTTCTTTTTTTGCTTAACATGTAGAGAATAGTCATCTACAAGGAATTGTAATTTGTAAAGTCATTCAAGGAGAGAGGCCCATGATACAACATAGATTAGTGAATTTGGATGGTGATACTAAAAGCAAGATAAATAAGTGATAAATTGTCCAAGAGTAAGACGGTAGGACTGAAACTTGAAAGGGCAATAATATTTAAGTAAAAGACAGTAGAACTTAAACTTGAAAAGCCAAAAACATTGAATGAAGAATGATGAAATCAAGATGATGGAAACTGGGGATGTGGCTTCAAAAGACAGGTTTTGTACTAAACATGTCAGTAAGATGTCCTCAGGAGTCCAAACAAAGAACAGCTGACTTGAGGTATTGCCACAAGAGTACAATTTTCCAAAAAGAACCAGTAGCACAGTTGGAAGCTGCTCATTGTTGCAGCCATGAGGTTGCAAGTTTGAGTCACATTACGAAACACGAAAAAAAAAGAAAAGGAAATAAACTTTTCCATTGATGAGTATACGAACAACATTTTGATTTTCCACAGTCAAAGCCTTAATGAGAAGGTTCGACACCATCAATGCTGCTCCACGTTCAATAATATTGGTAAATGGGGAACAGTGATAAGTATTTTCCTTTTCGTGCATTTCCATTTGCAAGCCACAGGGAGGTCAGGATGTACGATCTGGGAATCTTTTGGGGCATGGTCCCATGCTGGGTGGGGCTGAATGGATCAGGTTTTCATTGTGCCATTGGCACTCCTTGTACATACTCAGGAGCTGTAGGTTATATTTTCCTCATGTATCAGATTCATCATAGGAATAAACAAAGAAAACACCTGCACAACATATACTAACCTCAAACCTTCCTGACAGACAAGCAGCAATTTGCTATCAGTTGAGAACTGCTCTTTAACCAATTTAACAAAATCTGGATTGAGTTTAGTGAATGACAACCCAAAGAACAATCCTGAGAAATTGTTGTGCACAGTCCGCTTGATTATCGTGCCTGTAAATGTTTTAAGTTAGTATAACAGAGTTACAGAGCATAAATATAACTAATTTGAATAGGAAGTCTCACACAAAGATCAAACTAGGATGAATAAAGCATGATCACACACAAAAAAAAGAAGATAATAGTTATATCTGCAAGATTAAACCTGAAAGAAGAAGATATACATACCAAGGTCATTGTCCTTGTTTTCGATAAAGAGGGGCACGTGGTAACATGACTTTATATGTGCTCGTCATATTGAGTCTTATCCCGAACATCCAAAACAACATAACCCTCTTCCTCTACAAGTTTTTTCGCCTCCTCGCCATTTATGAAATTCACTTCTGCTGTGATTTTTGTGCTCCTTCTTTGAACTGTTTTGCAGGGTGTGATCCTCGCACGATTAGTCTTAACTATCACCGAAGGCATTCTGAAATTCACCAAATGCATTTCAAATTTCTTACTCCAAAGGAAGAAACAACTAAGTAGCCTATGAACTGAAATGCTTGATGCTGGTTTGCTTCACAACTAACAAGAAACATTCCTTTAGATATAGCATTTGCAAAATAGTTGGAACGTTAGGCAGTCTTCCCATAGAAGCATTATATGGTCTTGGCCTAGGGATATGTACATTTTGCTTAGTTATTAAATGTGGTGCCCACAGCTAAATAAATGATCCAGATCATGAATATATGCACTCAAATGTGGATGACCAATAAAGAGAAAACCTCCTAGAGTGAAATATCATAGCAACCCAAGGTTTTGACTTTTTGGACTGTTTTAATTGCTTAAAATTGACATTGATGTATCTTCTTCCTTAACAGTCTGTTTCCAGCCATGAATTGAGGAATTAGGATTCCACAAACTTGCAGATAACTGATACATGGGCCATCTATTGTATTGCCCTGTTGTTAATGGTCAGGCTCACTGAACCACAGAGAGCCCAACAGTACAAAATCAAATTTCAAACAAAATGTACATGTACTTGGACCAAGCATTTCATAATTCATCTTTCCCTGATTAAGAACAAAAAGCCCATCTCCCTTTCTCAGGGATCTGATCATCTATAAAAATATTTCTTACAATTTACTTGAGAATTGTAATCCACAGAGAAAACTCCAGTAGTTCAAAAACTCGAACATAACTCAGTGTTCAACCGAGTCAGTAAACTTGATGGGTCAACTTGAAAACTAAAGTAGGTCAAGTAAAACTTCAAAAATAAAATAAAAAAAATCTTACATGTAAATGTTAGTTGGCATTTAAGTGCACTTCATCTTGAAATTCAAGTTGAAAGCTCATGTAGGTCATGGAATTCTTTAATTAGCAAATGGGTATTGTATAATAATTCCTCATTGTCAGAGATCATCAACCTTTGATGATCATGCTACAAACACTTTTTACAATAACTTTACTTGAAATCAACAACAACCAAAAAAATAAAATATAAACAATAAAATAAAATTACAAGGAATGAAGAGAAATCTCTCTCTCTCTCTCTGAGTATCAGTTGTTGATGATGATTTTGAGAAGAACTCAAGAATTCAGTACTGATTGATTCTGTTCTCTATTGTAAATTGGTTCAGAAAGAAAGCAAAAATGAAAAAAAATAAAAATAAAAATCAACGGCTTGGATATGATTATGGTGTCTGAAAGAAATAGTGAAAGAGAAATCACCTCAGAGAAGGCAACAGACTGCATATGATGGCTCCAGACATTGCCTCTGCCCTCTCTCTCTCTCTCTAGATTTGTGATAATTTTTAGGCAATCTGTTTTCGAATGTCTTGTCCTCTCTCTCTCTCTCTAGATTATTAGGATATCTGTTTTCGAACGTGCCTGACCAGGAAATTTAAGGAGTCCAATTGCACACCTCCACGTGTCATGGCAAAGATGCCACGGATATTTACGTTCGCGAAGATGAAGATGACGGCTCAAGTGAGAAGTTGCGTCACCTGGGTGCAAAAATCTATCTATATCAAGACAATTCATCATGATCATCAGAGGTGGGGTTGGCCTAAACCCAAAATGACCCCACCCCCAACCCGACATATTTCATTGTCTAGAATGGAAATGGGGGTCCACCAAACTTGGGAGTTGTCACTAGTGTTAGTTAGGCCAGTGACACTGCCGTTCCATGCAAGTGAGGCTACCAAACTGTTTACTAATGGCCCCACAGGAAGATTAATATCCTGAAAGTTTTTAGATTAGAAGAGGTGTGTGGGGACCAGTGGGGTTGTGAGTATTTAGCAGAGCAACCCTTTGAAAAAAAAAAAAAGAAAAAAAAAAAGAAGAAACTTGATTAGAAGAAATGATGGACCCTTCTCATTAATGGAATTGTGGGCCATGACAAGATTCCATCAGCCCAGCTGCGCTTTTGATCTTGTATGTGAGTTCTCTATCCCGCATTCAGCTGGTCCCACCATGGACTAGGGCCCAACAAAAAATTACATCTCAGGGATCGTCAGGGAATGCTTGTCCTTTTAACCTGCTTTCATAAATGAAAGAGTAAAACACTATGATAAAGGGTTAAGACCTAGACTTTGCTAAATGGGCCAAAAAGGTCAAGGATCATGAGAAATTATATTAATATTAATATGGGTCTGATTTCACTTTCAGAAGAGGGTAGAAATCAATACTTTCAGACAGGGAGGGTAGTAATAATAACATGTTTTAAAGGGAGAAAAAAAACCTACTCTAGAAGAACTATTTGCAGCCACTTCATGATTGAACCATCATGATAGTTCACATTAATGCCTTAGTCTTCTCCTTTCCACATAAGAAAAAACAATTACACTGGTTTAACATTTATGGGTCCTGTCTTTGTTTGATGGTTAACCTCTAACCTCAATGGGTTCCACCTTTGTTTAATCCAAAAAGGTGCCACTCTATATATAGTCCCAAAGTTCACACCAATGGGGAGTTCTAGAGAGTATACACTGTCGGATAGAAATGTGTAAAATTCCTATTTACATTTTTCTACATATGATAAATTAAAAATCAACATCCCACCAATCACTGTGGAACTATTTCCCTGTAAGGCTAAATTTTGGTGAGTCCTCTGTAATATTTGAGCTGCAAAACTTCTCCTAACCTCAATACAATAAGATGGATTATACTTCTATTCCTGCAGTAATGTGCTTCCAAACGCTCCAAAATATAATAGTATAAAATCGCGTCTTGCCCAAAATTAGCAAGAGCTACACCAGAACACAATATAGAGGTTGAAAGAAAGAAGAAGACTCCAATGGGACATTGTAATTATTCTCATTATTTACATGTGTATCGTTCTTACATAGGTACATGATAAAAAGAAAAGAAAAGAAAAGAAAAGAACAAAAATAATAAATAGAAGAAAAATAAGATATCCCATTGGTATAATTTCACCAAAAAGAATAAAAAGAATTAGTTAAGCAAGCATGAACAGCCACCTGCCATAACTCCCCCGCCATCGCTCTACACATCCATCAGCAGTAAATGCATATGGATGCATGTGTGAATCTTCGAGTGTATTTACATGTGGGCAGTATATCCTGAGACCTCAAACGCAGCATCTGGAAAATTGCAAGTGATTAAATAATAGAACTAGAGACTCTCAAGGCAGCTGATATATCAGTCATATCATCTTCTCCTCATGGGTTTATAGGAATTCTGCTGCAGATATCAGTAGTCTCTTAAACACGCTTTACCCCATCATTTTCTCATGGAAGATCACTTTTACTTGATTAGAATTACAGAACATGCCTCATTTCTTTTTTGACGTTTTTGCACATGCATTCTGGAACAGGATATGCTATGACATCCCTACCAGCCTTGCTGGTCCTGATGTCTGGCTGTCCCAACGAATCCTGGTGCAGTTCTTTTACAATCCTTTTGAACTCACGTTCTGAAAGAGTTGAGTTCAGGAAATAATGAAGCATCTGTCTTTTGTTAGGGGTTATGTACTTCTTATGCCCTGCATAGGCCCTGTGCCCCTGTATCAAAAACAGTTTCCAGTGATTAGAAGTTAGAACACATGGAAGCATTTTCATTCATTTAAAAAATAAAGGATGTGTTTTTACCCCCCCCCCCCCCAAAAAAAAGGATGGGTTATACATTTGAGAATGAGCTCTGACTTGCAAATTGGAAGGAAAAAAAAGAAAAAAAAAATCTCAAATCCAAGTCATCTTTCCATGCTGCAATTAGTTCCTTTTTTTTTCTTTCAATTGCTAGTAGCCCAAAACTTCCAAGAGCTCAACTGAAAATTCTCTTGAACTTGATTAATGTCTCACTTAGCTTATTCCTACTTTGGGAGGTGATTAGAAGTTTTCTTGATATTCAGAACATTTGGTCACACAGTCTACACAGTCAACATTATCATCAGAAAAGCACTACCCCATCTTTCTGAAATCAGCTCATTCTGCTAAAATAGTTACAAAAACCAAGAAAAGTTTCTCTTTTTTCTTTTTTGGTCATAAGATAAATATATAGTAGGAAAGCTTAAGTCCTCCAAATTCACATGAGACAGAATGCCCCTTAACATGATCCAGTTCATGACCTGAGACCCAACAACTTGACACATTTTTAATACTCAATGGAATTTTCAGATACCAAAAGATCATGGTCCTTTTTAATGTTTCTACTGTATGATTTCAACAATAGGTCAGTAGCAACCATAGTTGTCAATTCCCTTCCGGTTGCCATTTCTGTTTGACCCTGTAGTCGAACATTTCGGCATTCTGGTCAATTCCGGTATTTTGTTCCGGAAAAGACGAGGTTGAAAAATGCAAAAAAAAATAAAGAATACCTAAAATTGAAAAAAATAGGTGAATGCTAAAATAATACTAAATATGCACACTTACATCACTTAAGTTAAACTACACTCAATGGTCGACCATTTTCTAATTTTCACTATATATGAATGGAAGTATGAAAGCTTGGCCAAAATGGGGTGGAATTGGTCCGGATTTGAAACCAGAATTGGGGCCGGAATGGAATAGAACGGACCAGAAACTTTTAGGGGATCATTCTGTTCCACCAAGGCCAATTTTGGAATGTTCTGGCCAATTCCGGTCGGAACGGAATGGAATTGACGACTATGGTAGCAACACTAAGGATGAGTAGTGGAGAACTGGAGATGATAATGATAATGCCATTTTTTTACAACAATAATGATAATGCCAGTGAAAATGATGACAGACAATACCTTGATGGCACGACCCATATTGCCCCCATGAGATGGCATGAAAACATCACTATTCTCGGAGACTATATAATCAATGGCTGCAAGGAGGGAAGCTTTCTTGGCAAATGGCTCCAATTCCCCAGGTAATGATAGGTCCTCTTTGTTGTAAAAATAAGGAAATTCTCTCGTCAAAGGTAGCAAGGCTTCCAGCCCACCAAAAGGTCTTCCACCTGCCCAGTATATCCTGGCATTTCTTGGAGCTCCAAGTGCTTTAAGTAGCCTAAAACATTAGCAAAAGATAAATGAATCACTTCTAATCATCTAACTGATTTAACTAAAGTAAGTTTGTTGGAAAATCTTCATTGCCAACCTTGTAATCTCCACCGCATTTAAGGGGCAGAGGCCAGCAAGCTTGCGATCATGGAAACTCATATTAGATCTCCCAGTGAGAAGCTCTGGTCGTAACTTCCTCTCATTGCTGATGATCTCATCATACTTGTGGCTTAACCCAGGAAGACATCCAGTCCTCACCCAGACGTCTTTTTCCAAGCGCAAATGAAGAGCTATGAATGGCCCCTTCCTCCGCATCCTCTCTGCAAACTTGTTGCCGATTTCCATTATAGGGGCAGAGAATCTCAATGCATTGAAGGCCACCTACAGCATAATTAAAAATGTAAAACATGCTCATTAGTCATGTGCCAAAAAAGGAATTTACTAATAAATCATTAGAACTGATAATATGCATTAAATGTTTTTATCATTAATAGGAGAAATCATAAATATTTGGTTGTTGATAAAATAATAATAATAAATGGTTCCTCCAATCCCTGTTGGAAGAAATTGCTCCCAACAGACTGTTTTGTGAAAATGGTTTTTCATAGGTTAAACTAAAACACTGGCATTAAATGGTCATGTGCTGTAGGAAATAGTAGTCAGCTGCACCTCCATGATTTCTAATTATCCTAAAAGATCTCACAGATTGGAAAATCCTATTGCTTCAATGGGCTATAGATAGACATTTAAGAAAAAAGTGACAGCTGCAACAGTAAAAAAATAAAAAAACACTCAAAACCAGAGCATGTCCTTGAAAGTCAATTGGAGCTAATCCTAATTCCTAAGCATGGGCTGACCATCATCCTACAATACCTTGCATCGAAGCTTCTGAAGATCAGAGGGGAGATCCTTGGATAGCCTCGAATCCAATCCTCGCAAAAGCAATACACCTTCCTTGTTAAGCTGCAAGAGAGAATAAATGCCTCAACCACAATATCCAAGGTACTTAGCATACAAAGGAAGTGGGTTTTTTCATTTTTATTCCCAACAATATTTTAATGCATATGTCAATACTGGAAAAAGTATTAGAGTTTGAACTAAAAACAAGGAAGACGACATATCCTACAAGAATCTAGTGGATAATAAATATCTAACAGTGTCATTATTGGAATTAGATGCTAGTGAATGTCCAATAATAGGATGTCAATTGGAAGGCATGTAGATGCTCCAGCTACAAGCAGTTCAAAATGTCTTAACTGTTCCAACCACTGATACAAACATACCTTGATTAATCAATTGGTTCAACATATTTTTTTAGAATACTTAATTGGGTTTGTTTTAGAACCTTTTGTCCTGTCAGACACTAGTATAATTCTCTGATTAACTAAGCAGCATTCCGCATTTGGTTGAATACACTGACAAGTTAAACTTACAAGTGGACAGCCAATTGCTTGAGGATCTCAAGAATCTTACCCGCTTTAAGTATCTGGATCGTATCCATTCTGGGGATACATGAAGAGGTGTTCGCTTCTCTTCAACAGGTCTTGACCTTAGATGTGTTGAAGGAAGAGAAGAAACTATCCGTACATCATTTGCAAGAGTTCTCTTGAAGTGCTCCAAGTCGAAAATATCAGAGAATTCACTATTGAGAAAGGAAGAAATATTTTAAAAAATCAGTCTGAAATACCACTCGGATTAGGAAAGCTAAATTTGGAACAGTAACAGTGTGAAAGGCACTCCATGCATAAACCACACACACTCAGTCTGAAATACCACGCAGACTAGAAAAGCTAAATTCGGAACAGTAACAGTGTGAAAGGCACTCCATGTATAAACCACACACACTCACACTCAGAGATAGATAGATACACCATTTCAACCATCAAATAGCACACAAGCAGACATCTATTGTCCCAAGGGTGCAACTTGGGCCAGGCAAAGCCTAAGCTCACATGGTCCAATCTGTGAATAAAACTAAACTCAGTCTGGGCTCGTAAGAGCTTAAGCTTAGGATTTGATCTGACCTCTGAAATGCGAGTTGAATTATCGCTGGGCTTGGGCCTCGAGTACCCAAGTTGAGCCCAAGTACCCAAGTTCCACATGCATGTATTTTACACCACATCAATTATTACCCTATTGGGTTCATGTTGGATATATTTAAAAAACATACCATAAAATAGGGAAGTACGGGTCAAGTCAGGTTCTGGTTGTACCTACTAGAATTTCGGTCGTTCTAAGTTGAGTTGAAGTAAAGTTTGGATTACCTTGGCCATTCTAGAATTTGAATTGGGTACAGTTTAACCCAAAACCCAACCAGCACCCAAATTGCACCCTTAACCACACTAGCAGCCATTCTTGAATCGCTTGATCAGTGCAAATATGGCTCAATGGACAGACTTCTGTTATTAAAAGTCTTGCAAAAAGTTGCTTGCATTTGGTTCCGATAAAACAGGAGTGTAAAGTAAAGTAAAGTAAAGTAAAGACTTGCTAGTTGCTTCAAATTTTATACATCAAGCCATTCTATAGCCTGCCATCTTCCTTTTCCTTCCCAACATCATATTAATGTTTTAGTGAACTCGAAAGTCAGAAATAACTAATAAGAGCTTACTTTCCAAACCTTATTTTTCTTTCCAGATTTAGACTTGATTGTCAATAGTGTCTTGATATCAATCAATCTAATACAGAGAATATCTGAACCCTATTATTGGCAACTCTCCACACTCCAATCAGCTAAACTATCAATCAGTCATAAATGTAATTCAAGAAAGAATTGGAAATTAACAGAGAAGCAGATATAGAAGATTGGGAAGAAATTTCTGAAGGCAAGAGATCAATCAAATCAATACCCATGGATTCCTCAAAAGAAGAGCTAAGTCCCAAAACCAAATCAAAACCTAATGAAAACCACCAGCTCCAAGTTTTTAGGAACAGCAAACTCACAAAAAAAAGAAGAAGAAGAGAACAAGAAACTACAAATCAAGATATAACATCAAAAAATCAGAGGTTTCTTTCTTTCCTGTTCCAAGCTCTTACCTTTCATCTCCCCAAATCACATTCACTTGCAAGATCGGAACAACGAGAGAAGCACCGAGAATCCTCGCAATGACGACGGCATCAACGATCTGATTCCTCTGCTGATTCAACCCTCCCGAAACCACAACCATCAGATACCTCGTCTTCTCCCTCGACACCGCCTCGCTCCATCTCCTATACTCCTGGCTGAAATCCAAACACGGCCGGAATCCAAGCCCGTCCGGCTGCTTCCAGAACTCCTCCATCTCCTCCTCCCCTACACTCCCGGCGACCGGAACAGCCGAAACAGCAGCCGAGAAAGATGAATGCTGCTCAGAGATTTCACAGGGAATGGCAGAGAAAGGAAGAAGAGGATGGAGTCGAAATCCGAGCCCGGCCATTCCGACGAAGGCAAAGAGGAAAAGGAGGAAGATAAAGAGGCTGTTTGGGTTTCTGAAGATCCTGTTAGGGTTTTTGGAGGGTTTTTTAGGGGATAGAAGGAGATTCTGGAGAGAGGAAGAAGAGAGAGGAGTGATTATCTGTGAAGGGACTGAAATGTAAGAGTGTCTGTTCTTCTTGGATTTCGACATTGGTGACTAGATTGAAGCTTTCTTCTTCTACAAGTTTCTTCTTCTTTGTTATTGTTGCAGGAGGCAATGCAAAGAGAAAACGAGTTCTGTTTTTTTTTTTTGGGAAGGAGGAGATAGGAGGAGCGGCGGGAACGAGGAGTGGTTTTGTGGGTGGGTTTGGGTTTGGAAATGGCAAAGAGGATTGGGTTTAATAGCCGCGTTGGTAAATTCGTTTTAACTGATTGACTGTTTTTGGTGGCTTTACTTTAAAACAACCAAACGGATAGTGTAGTTAGTTTGACGAGATTACCCTTCTAATTAGAATGTCATCAATACTAATTTGAAACATTCCTCTTTTTTTTTTTTTTCTTCTTCTATCGACGTTATCCAATCCTTTAGATTGGACTAATCACTCCAGGTCAAGAGGGAAGTTGCCTGTAGCCTCAATATGGTAGTGTAGTTCAAACATTTCTAAATTAACAGATTAGCTGATTTTGTGTAATCTTTAGTTGGTATGTGAATTGGAAGTAGATCATATGACTAGATTAATTGATTCTATTTGATCATTGGAACAAATTAGATGATTTTATGTAATCTTTAGTTAGTATGTGAGTTGGAAGTAAGTCGTGTGATTAGATTAATTGATTCAATTCAATCATTGGAAGTAAATAAGAGAAATTTTTGACAAGTATGATTTTTTTTTTTGGGAGATTGGGGGAGGGGGGGGTGGGGGTTTCAAATTTTAAGAAAGTCAATGTCCCGTATGTATGTATCACTGTCTTTTATCTTTCAATGTCCCATACGTATCACTGTCTTATATCCTTCACTCCTTTTATAGTATTTTATTTTTATTGTAGTTCATTTAGCCAAGAATTCTATTTTATTGTCTAAATATATATATATATATATATATGTAAGTTTAATGGTGATGATAGTGATGATAGAAGTAACTTCTCTTCTGGGCAACTTGTATAATTCAAGTTGATTTGGTATCACATTTTCAATCATAGTGATGAAGGTAGGTTAGGTAGCATCTAAATGAATAATCATGCGAGAAATAAAATAATTGGAACTGATGAGAGAATTATTCTCTCTTATCTACTATTTTATTAATATATAGTGTACCCGAAGATGATTTGTTTAATGAAAGGAAGGGTGTGGTGTTTGGGGGTTTCAAATTGAGAAAGAAGGGCAACAGCAATAGCAACAGCAAGAAGAAGAGAATCAGAGAATGTATGGATGCAAGGGGGGAGAGAGAGAGAGAGAGAGAGAGAGAGAGAGAGAGAGAGTGCTTGTTGTGGGGGTTTGTCATGTGTGTGTGCGACTGGAATGGAATGTGCATGTCGCATAGCGTTGGTGCCAGCTGTGGTAATGGAGAAAGCGAGGAGGAGGGGTCTATTCGTTGTCCAGTACATGTGAGCTGCCGCCATCTTCCGACAGTAGTGCCAAGCTCAGCTAAGACAGTCCCGCTTCCCCATATCCAATCAGCTTTCTTTTTTAACGAGTCCCCATGCTTAGCTGGCACTTTATCTCTACACCTTGGCAGCTTTTTTTCCATTTTAATTGCTCGCTCTCTTGCCACCGTGGCAGATCACTCCTCGTAGGACGAACCCTCCTTGCTACGTGAGTGATCAATCCACTACTAACACATGTTTTTTTTTTTTTTTTTTTCAAAAGGGCATTAAGTTTTTGCTAGTACAAGAAAATAAAAATGTTTGAAAAGAGTATAAAAGTTTTTTTTTTTTTTCAAACAAGTATTTACCAAAATATTATTAAAAAAAAAGAGAAAAATACCTTTATATTATTTTTTAAAACTATATATTCTTTATTAAATTATTTTAAAAGAAATGATCAAGTCGAAAACAAATGACCTAGTGTATCCTACTTAAATACTTGATATATGAATGATTAAAATAAGGAAATGACATTTTTGTCATTATTTAAATTTCTTTATAAAGACGATTTTATTGAAAGAATCAAGGAAAACTTTTATACTTTCTTAAATATTTAAATCCTAACTTATTCTTTTTTTTTTCCTAAATGAGCCAAATCTCTTTATATCTTTTTTTATTAAAACAATAAACTTATAGTCGAGTGGTATTCGTGCAACTTAGTTTCACAACAAAACCTTGTCTCTGGACCGATTAAAGTATCACTCATTGTCTAATATTCCTAAAAGAAAAGAGGATTTTTATAAAGATAAGTGGCCTCGATCAACTCCTTTATTTTTATAAGAGGATGCATAATTTTTTGTTTCGAAGCTAAACTTATAGCTAGCAATAATACTTTAAAATTGAAAACTCGTTAAATAATTTGAATATTAATTTATAAGCATATGTGTGATACTAATGTGCCGATGACACCAGCAAACATAAATGTGTCGCATGAATGTGTCGGCTGATGTATGATTGTTTTAGATCACATGACTATACTATCTTATATATGTTTGTGGGGCTTACTTTATTAATCGCATCCTTTTTGTCAAATGCTAAAACTTTATTTGGGACAAACTCCTCCTAAAATTAAATTAAAAAATAATACAAAAATTTATTTTGAGCAAATTAGCATTTTAAATAAATTCTAGAATAGTAATTCTAACTCCACTTCCTCACATCATGATCAACTCACTGTCTTCCCTCATTTTCCCCCCCCCAAAAAAAAAAAAAAAAAGAAAGAAAAAGAAAACCACCCTTTTTCCATGCTTAGCTGGCACTGGAAGCTTTTTTTTTTTCCTGCTTTATCTGTCAAACGTGGCAGATGAGTACTCGATAGGCGAGCCAACGTAAGCTCTCTTTTGGAAAAAAAAGGTTGTGTTCTTTATTTTGGAAACAAAAAAGATTATGAAACGAGTCTATAATTATATAACCTCGGTTGAAGGGTCAAGGCAGATTAACGGCTGTGATCAATCAAGCACACTACAAGGCCAAATTATAACAAGCCATATGATTTTCATAGATCACATGATGAAACAAAGCCTGCTTATTTGGGGCCCACATAAGTGCATCATCAAGGAACATTGACACATCTGATTGAGAGTCTCTCCCGCAAAGATTCTTCATTGGAACTCACTTATTGAAAATTATTTCGGCAATTTTTTTTTTTGATATTTTAAATATTTTAAATTTTAATGAAAGGAAAAATGAGTCATTCCGCCTAAGGCTGATCTCATGGTTAGAAGCATATATATAATTAACACAATCTTAATTTATTCATGTTAATCATATTCAATGGCCTTGGATGCATGAACTGGAGGCGTTTTAATTAAGAAACTGGAGGATTCATGCATGCATGAATGATCATTATCACAGACGGCTACGTAATCAGTTTACATTTGGGGCGGCTTTATATGTAAAAGCTTCATGATTGTGCGAGATATCTGAACCATTCAAATTTATTTATCTTGGTGAAATGGGCCTCACTCTCCAATACTCCTGCAGTTGTCCATTTGATCACAATCAAAAGGGGAAATTCAGTGTGCAATACACATCTCCATGGCTTGTCTAACAAGTCATTTCCTTTGGGTCTAAGATTGCATGAGGAGGAATATCTTCATGGCACTATTTCCACCATATAAAACAATAGTGCATGCTCTCTACATGGTCTAATATTTAAGCATTTCTCTTCCTTTTGGATAGGGTGTGACTAGGGTGGTGGTCGTTATTTCATTTGTTTCACATACAAATGAATCATTAGAAAACACACAAGTGGTACCCATCAAATGAAATTTTAGAATATAAGCTAATGCCAACATGATGGTTTTTCTACCGACAAAAAAAAAAAAAAAAAAAAAAAAAAGAAAAAGTACTATGATTCAAATTTATCAAAATTGATCCCATTCAACCATTATGATACATCTTACCAAAATCCGTAAAGTGTGGCCCACATTTAATGGAGGTGAAATAGTTGGATCATATATATCATTAATTTGTGAATGCTCAAGGAATTATTTATTCACCATTTGATCAAAATTGAGGATGCCTTGTGCTGTTTTAATTTGATGGTCAATATAGGTGTCAATATTTGTCATTATTACTATTACTGTAGGTTTGTTCTATCTGTTTGAAACCAATTTTTAAGTTTTTACTTTTCTACTCAGTCATAATGAAAGTAATGGTACAGATAAAGAAATAATAATAATAATGAAATTAGTAATGGTAATTGAATATGCAGACTTTACTTCTTTGAAACGAAGCATTTGATTCAACATTTGACTCCATAAAATAAAGTGCCCTGTTGCTTAAATTTGGATGGTTATCTTTATCAATGATTGTATATATATATATCCTTTCCTCAAAACCTAGCTTGTTGGTTTCTCCACTAAAAGCTATAGTCTCAACTTGAAACTTAAGTTAGAAAAAAGTCTATAATGAATAATACTCTATATATGCCATTATCTGGAGGAGTCACCATCTTTCTTCCATTGCAAAACTGTCCTCATGCAAATGATGGGCTGGTATGCTTGAGGATGCAATTTGTCTGATCCATAAAGACCAAGAGCAAAGAGGAAGTAATGTATAAGGAATAGTCACACATGCAATCCTAATCAATAATTGAGATAATACCCTATCTTTTTTCAAGCTGATGAAAGTGGATTCTTCCCACTATTCGATCACAAGAATTAAAGAAACAATTCCATTCCATTGGTTACAAGATAAGAAATATTCAATAAAAATACTAAATCCTATTTGTTGCAAGACAACCTCCTATATTTAACTTTATAGAAATATTCACTAAAAATCACTAAAGAACTAATCTTCCCATATTTGTAACCACCTCTTCTTGCGTGTGTAGGAAGAAAAAAAAAAAGGGGAAAAAACTTATTCAAATATTTTTTTACTTGTTACTTTTCTTAAGAAAAAGAAAACACAGCTTACTGCTTTTCATCCTTCTGAACAAGTAATATCTTCTAGACAAGAAGTTGTTGCAGATTAAGTTATCTAGTGCAACAACCAAATGCTACTGATGTAACTATTACCAACTCTTTATTATAATCAAACATTTTAACTGATATCAACTGCTTTCACCATGTCAAGTTAAACCGGTCAGATTATAAAGAAGAACTAGCAAAAGCATTCCAAACTTGCCCGTGATAAACAAAAATCTTATTAAAGAAATTGTCATCGTCATCGTCATCGTCATTGAATTCCCAAAATTCGGATTAGATGGATATTGCTCAACATATGATCTTCCAAAGTTCATTTATTTCTTATAACTTTTATCGTGGAATTGCTCTTAGAATTCTTGTTTTCCTTTACCTTCTATAACCATTCTTGTTATAATTTTAAATTCAATAGCTAATAACTATTTATGATTTGATTTTTGATAGATGGTTAATCTAAAGACGAATTCGTTTCCGCACAGTAGATCTCGGGAGATTTAGGTGGAGGCTGCCATGGTCACCGTCTGAGCATCTTCTTGGTCACGCCATTCACCCATTCGTCTACGTTGGGCATATTCAAATTGTGGCTGGCAGTTGAGCTGGCCTACTTTTGGCCCCAGAAGAAAAAGAAAAGGTCTTGAGTCAACAGTGGTTATGAGGTGATGATAGAGATGGATGGTGCTAGTGCAACCAACGGCTTGTTATTGTTTGTTGACTCCTTATAAATGAGCAATAATAATGTCCCCTCACAAACTCACTCCCTCTTTTAAATTGTTTGCATGCGTTTATTGTTTTGTGAAAGCCAACCCATAAAAGAATAAAATGTGGTGTGTTTGGGTTACCCAGACCACAAACACATTGACATTACTTCACACACTTGGCCTACTTGTGCTTGTGAATGGTGATGCCCCCAAACTCAGTTTTCTCTAGAAGACTTTGAGAGGGTTTTCTTTTTAAAATTTTATCATCAGGATTTTTCAATAGAATAGTAATCAGAACCCAACATCATCAATTCTAGGTTTTCCTGAGGGCACAAACAACTTTTCCGAAAAAAAAAAAAAAACATGGAAAGTAGAAATTTCTTTTCACAATATTTAAAATTTTACGTTTGATGTAGCCACTTTTTCCAAATATAACTTTAAGAGGTAGCTCAGTTGGTCTAGGACCACGGTTTGCACCTGGAGGTTGTAGGTTTGAAACTGCACTACCACACTGAGGTTACAGAGGAGTTTACTCGGATTTCCTCTGGGTCCGGAGGGATTAGTTCAGCCAGAAGGGTTGGGAACCTCCGATAGAAAAAAAAAAAAAAAGTTCCCCAAATGTGAAAAAGGAATTAAAAAAAAAAAAAAAAAATGAAATAACTTTTCTGAAAACCATTTCTGATGGGGGAGGTTGGAAAAGGAAATGGTCTTCCTCACCATCACGCCAACGTGCTGTAAGTAAGAAATTGCTAGAGGAAAATCAAATCGATTTGATGGAAAGAATCTACAATCAAAGCGATTTACTATCGGAAAATAACTTTCTTGACCTTTTAAATGTTATAAGTTCTCTAATTCATCAAATATATAATGTTCACAGGTTAGTTTTGAAATTTTCAAGTTCACATTCGCCAATTAAATCCTCATAGATTCTACATTGATTTTCCACAAATTTGTGAAAAAGCCTACATTTGATAAGTGTAAATAATCCTTGAAAATTTGTGCCAATGAAAATCCACATTTTTGAGGCTCTTCAAGTTCAACATCCCCTATAGGATTCTAAAAATTTCACTTGTGCGGATTTATGCACCAATTCCAATTTTTTTCAGCTATACGCATTGATATACACCAATATCGATGTGAAAACCCCCGCTATACAAACCTTTTACTACATGTTCGTACATCGTATTTTTTGCGGGACCAGAAGTATTTTGTTCTGTTGGCTTCCATTTAAAAAAAAACAAGCCCTTAGCGCGAGGAGTTTTTATAACAATGGCAGTGAGAAATTCTCTAACCTGTGAATTCCTCACTTGTTACCAAACACCCTGGCGTGTAAGATAAATATATATACATACAAAAAGCAAGACATGGGCATAAAAAAATAAGTAAAAAGAATGGATGTCTATAGGATCTTTTGGCCTAAGATAATTTTAGAGCATCTTCTCTACAGTGGATTTCCTCTCCAACCATGCTCCATGCTTATCACCTCTCATCAATATCTACCAATGATACATTTGGAGACAACCTCAAATTAAAGAGTTGGCCATCAATGTCACCAGTAACATAAGCCCTAATATTAATAAAATCCCATTGACCTAACAAGGGTTTGTTATTTTGTCAACCAAAATATATAATGAGGTAAGTGGTAGTTGCATGGCTTGGAAGCGGTTGAGATGAATGAGTCACAACATATACTAGGTCGTTGGGCTAACCCACCACAAAAGGACTAATATCAATTATAAAACCAATAATCATGCAATGCTTGTTTAATATTTAAACAAGGTGAAACTGTATTACTATTTTTTTTTTTGTTTTCCTTTCATCCATTGAAAATTGAAATTAAAATTAGGTTTTGGTGCTGGAAGTTTCGCGATAGAGTCCAAATTACGCCGAATTTGGATTATCCTATCGACCGATCAGGCTAAGACAGGATAATCGGGCTAGACCATAACCATAACCCTAAGTCGAAACTCGTTCGACTGGGCCTTTATCTGATTTGGACCTTCATTGGGCTTTTTTCTTCATTGGTCAGACTTGGGCTTTTTTTTTTGTCCATATATGACCCAAGGGATCATGTGCAGCCCATTTACAGCCCTACATAGGGTCCGCGCAAGCTGGTCATCAGGTGGGATCCATCCTAATTTGATTAAATAACCCACTGATTAGATTAGTGGACCACACACTAATGAATGTCTAAGAAGAGACTGTACCCTAGCAATGTTGTATGAAGATCATTTTATCCAAATCATCTTCAAGGATTATAATAATCTGTCCAAGATGGAAACAATGTACCAACAACTGATCATCTGATGGGCCATGATGTACAAGGCAGATGGACGGTCGATAGCAAATGTTGTGAAATGTGTTACTTGATATGGAAGAAACCTTAATCAAAGTGATATTAATTAAGATAAGTAACAAATGAATATGAGCCTAATCATGGCAATAGTGCCAGCTTTGATGATGAAGCATTGATAGAGAATACTTTATGGGGAAGGAAGAAATATGAATAATTAAGTAGATTGGAATGACTTTGAGGCTGGATTTGGTTGCTTTTCAATGCCATTTTATTTGCTAATCACAACTGCTTTGTGGGATTTTTACACTCATGTCCACTAAGGTCCTTTGAGGGGAATGGAGCAACCGAATCCACCAACATTAGGTGGGCCGTACGTTGGACAAGAAATTCATCATTTCTTTGGATAAGCCCAGTCGCTAGTCAAAGTCTTGCGAGGATTTAATTAGGTGGGTAGGTTCTCTAAGGCCCTGTTTCTTTAGTGGAATTTCTGCCAGGATTTTCACCATGTCTAGTAAGGGTGTGACGGTTTGGTTAACCGGTCAATTTGGAAAAACCGTTAACCGAACCGTAACCGCGGTTTTTTGTTTTTAAAAACCGTAACCGTAACCGTAACCGTAAAAACCATGGAAAACCGTAACTGCGGTTAACCGTATTAAACGGTTCGGTTACGGTTAATAACTGTGGAATGCATTCCTCACATAAGGGGATAAATGTGAATGATTGAAGGTAAAATGACACATAAGGAGTAATTGAATAAGGTAAGAAATATTTCATTCAACCCCCTTATTTTTTTTTTATTTGTAAACGGTACGGTTAACCGCATATGGTTAACCGAACTGTATTATACGGTTCGGTTCGGTTAATAACTGTGAATTATTATAGAAAATCATATAGAAAATCATAACTGAACCGAACCGTACGGTTTTTAGATTTCATTAACCGTAACCGAACCGTGAAATACGGTTATTAACCGCGGTTCGGTTCGGTTCGGTTAGACGGTTTTTCGATTTTTTTTTACACCCTAATGTCTAGGAATTCCTGAACATGATGTGACAGACTGTTCCCTAAAATTTCTGAATTTCATGTTTCTTTACTAGCATTTCTGGATTCCGGCCAAATGAAATGTCTCTTTTGACCTTTGAGAATCCAGGAATTCCACTCCCTATGCATTTTGGTGTAATTCCTGGATACTCAAGCCTAAAGAGGCATCTAGGAATTCCATTTTGTCTGGGAATTCAGGAATTTCGCAAACAGAAACTCCTAGAATTCCAGCAAAGAAACAAGCTCTAAAGTCACGTTTGGTAATATGTGAGGAATCCATAGATCTGAGGATTCCTCACTGTCCCTGAAACGGGGATTTTTTATATCATGAATGGTAATAGTTGAGAAATTTACAAATTTTAAGGATTTTATACCCTTCCCTATATCCATGAGGATTTCCACATCATGAGGTTGCGGTTGTTTGGACCTAAATTCTTTAAAAAAAGTGAGGATTTGAGATTGCCCAAATTCTCGGAAATTTATAGTCGTCATAAGTGGATTTCCACATCCCGAGGTTGTGGTTGTTTGGACCTAAAAATCTTAAAAATGAGAATCTTAGATTGCCCAATTTCTAGGGAATTCACAATTGTCATAAGTGAATTTTTCTTGACTTTGTGGAAAGCGACAATCTTTTTCACTCAACGAAATTCAAATCCTGATCCAATTCTAAGACATTAGTTAAAAAAATGTGGATTTATATTTTTTGGATTCGATTACCTGAACTTGGGCCCAATTACAGCTCAAGTCTATCTACATCAAGGATTATAACTTTGATCCAGCCATTAATCCTCCCTTGAGGTTCGGATCCAGCCGGGGTTAGCTAGAAAAAAAATAAAAAAAATGGATGCAGTATAACAGTAAAATTTTACTATCTAAACCTTTTATGTTATATTGACTTATAAGCTGTTTGAATCATACAAAAAGCTCAAAATATGGTGATTTTATATTTTTATTGAAGTCATTATGATGGAATGACATTAACAGTGGGCCGTAGGTCAGTATCTACTAAAATCTGTAATGCCAAAACCAACATGTAGTCTTGTATTTTAGACCATGGAATGAGAAAAATCATACAAATGAGCTCAGATGTGCAACCATTCAACCATCTAATGTGGTCTGATTCTGTGAAGGGACCCCTTCATATTGCTCTAGTTTCCTCGCGGCTGAATGCAGGTAGTAGGGGTGTAACGATTTGGTTAACTGTTTGTTTTGGAAAAATCGTTAACCAAACCATATTTTACGGTTTTTAGTTTCTGAAAATCGTAACCGTAATTGTACCCTACAAAAAGTTAAAAATCGAACCACTGTTAACTGTATTAGATGGTTCGGTTACGATTATGATTAATTGTCACTTTAAAAAAAATCTATCTTTGCTCTTTGATTGTGCATGAAGAACAATACTATTATTTTTCACATACCAAACAAAACAACACTATCATTCTTCATGAAAATAAACACAACTAAAAATCTAAAACAATACTGCAAAACATCTAGGCTTTTTACTTTTTTTTTTATTAGTTTTACGGTTCGGTTAACCGTATGTTTTGGGAAAACGGTTAACCGAACCAAATTTTACTATTCGGTTCGGTTAATAACTGTGAGTCGAGACTGAAAATCGTAATAAAATTGTGAAGCACGGTTTTTTGATTTTAATAGCTGCAACGTAACTGAATCATGAAACATGATCATTAACCGTCGGTTTAATAACGTTAAGTCAGTTAGACGATTTTTCGGTTTTTTATTATATCCAAAGCAGGTAGCCTGTCTTTTCATGAAATACAAATGAAACAAACACAGTGGTCTTAAGGGATATGGGATGAAGCATGTCAGTGTTTGGGGGGCTTAACTCAATGGTGCCAATATACTGCCAGGCAAGGACTCAGTACTCACTCTAGGGGTGCCTATTGCCAAGGACTTCTGCTCCTGTAAAACTGTCTGCCTTTCTCGACCTCTGCTGGATAAAAAAAAAAATGCTTATTTTTATGTAACAAAAAATTGAACAGTAGGTTGCATGGAAAATTAGGATATTTAGTCTTTATTGTAGAATCCTTTCATTGCACAAACAAACGGTAATTTAACAATGACTTCTATGATAGATCTACATATCACAAACCCAATTTTCTATGATTAAATGGGTTACTTCATTGCTTTATTACCCTTTCTCACAGTTCATTTGGGCCCATTAGGCCTAAAAAAACTAAGTGGACTGGGCTTGGTTCGATGTTATGTCGATCCATTTGCAAGGTCTAACTAGGATCTATAACAAGCAGGTAAAAACACTAGCAGCTCGAAAATGGTGGAAAAAAACATAAAAAATTAAGAAGACAACACACAATGTGTGCAAAAAAATTTGTGTGCAGGACTAGATTACAGTTTGGCCCCATTATCCTGGGCTAAAACTGGGCTGGCCAGCTTTCTTTCAGCTGGATTCAAGCTTGACTCTGTCAACCACCAGATTCTCCAAAGACTTGAGCTGATGTCCAATTAAAAGCCCAACAGATCTAAAGTCCATACCCTATCCAGGACTTGGCCCTAACTATCGGGCCTGTTTAACGAAATATGGTGGGCTTGGATTTGTATGAAAAAGAAGAAGAGCCAAGGAAATGCAGGTCCTAGATATAGCCTGAACCTTCAATGAGAAGCCAGGGTCAAGCCTATTTGTAAAGTATTGGGTCACTTGTTTTTGCAATATCAGGTGATGCCTGGAAAGGATATATGGTCCCGGGTCTAGTCTATTAACCTCCAGCCCAAATTTAGAAAAGGGCGGATCTCAATAACCTAAAAGCACAATTTTGGGCTGATCTCAATTCCTGGGCAAACCATTTGGATATGTCTAGGATCCAGTAAACCTGAAACCCTTCCCAAGTGCATGGCTACAATCATCATACATCCTTGGTTGAACCCACTAGAAGAGCAGGTCAGCCCATTTCTGTAAATGGGGACACTTGATGAGCATGATCCAATGTTATGAACATGATCCCTGCAAACTGCGAGATCGGGCCAACCTATATGAGTCCTAAAGTACTCAATGTAAGGGTTGAATCATGTGTGTTGGGCCAAACCTAATTTGAACCGTATTAGGCCTGAACTTATCAGCAGCAGTAAGGTTGCCAGTGGTATACCTCCCAGTAAAGAAAAGCACTTTTGACATCAAGTTGTTTTATCATCCATTGTTTAGATAAAAGCCTAAGCCTGGTGCAGACAGAGAAAGATTGGAAAAACCAACTTGAACTTTCGGCCAAAGTTAAATTTGACATTTTTACAAAAAGCCTTTTGCAACCAAGCAGTTCAGATATCATTTAGTCAGATCATGATAAAGGATGGACACCACAGGGACAAAAATTTTACATATAAAAACGAAATATCAGATTATACTAGACGTCCGACGAATGCCAAAAACACCACTCCGAGGACAATAAGTTTCTCTATGAAGATTGATGGCCCCTCAAGTGAAAAGGAATAGGCCAAAAGAGGATAGGATGAAGGTGGAAAAGATAGATCTTAAGATGTGCAACCTATCCAAAGATTTGGCCAGTGATAGACTAGAATGGTGAATCAGAATTCATGTAGCTGGCCCCAACATAGTTAGGATAAGAAGCTTTGATGATGGCGAAACGACTGCATGGATACTCGTTTTAAAGTATCCCAATGTCATTAGATGAAAAACATCCACTAGAGTACTGGATATCAACATTGGATGACATATCAGTAGTAACTGGTGTGGTATCTATGTCAGACGTGCTCCTCAAGTGTACCAAATATTGCATACTACATTTGAAAATTAACAATAATGCTTACAACGAATACATAAAAACATTAATTAAAAGTATCTCTATAAAATTAGACATATAAGTTTACCCTACAAAAAATCCATGCCTCAGCAACATAACATATGTTTCATCATGCAGATAAAGCTCAGCAAACCAAATAATCAATTCAAAATATGATTTGTGTGTTATCCATCCCAAAAAGGAGAAAAAGAAGAAAAAGATTTGTGTGTTTATAGGAGAATGAAGTAATGCAAAGGGAATGGAAGATCAGTAAGAAAAGTCTATTGATGAAATGATCTGCAAGATGAAAACTCACTGTCTCTGACTGTGTAGGGTCGATGTCAAAGAATGAGAAAATAAATGCCCGAAAGATTTTCCCAATTTGAACAAATCTATGAGCAATCATAATCAAACCATTTTTACTAATTGATCCAAGACAGTTTACCCAAAACCAGCAAAAAACAGTTATATGTTTCTTTCCATCACACATGATATCCTCCACATATGCAAGTGCACCCATCAAGGTATTCAAGTTCTCCAGAAGCCTTTTGTACCAAGAAATTAGAACTAGATTGTTCATTGAGGTCATGATTAAGATGTCCACCAGCTGTCTACATTGAGGTTTCATCTTTTTCTTCCTTCACTTTTTCCCAGGAAAAAAAAAAGTTTCCTTCCTCCATGAATTTTTCCCTGGAGTTGACGTTCGCCAATGCTTTCTACCATTGCAACTATTTTTCTTCCAAATGAGAAAACCAACAATCTTGGTATGTATATTTTCTTCACTTTCTGGGATCCTTTAGACCTCTACACTTTTCTTATCCAGGTATTAAAAGGTGCTCTCTTGGTATTTGTTCATCATGGACTGGGATTATCTTTTCTCATCATCAACATCACTAATACCACAAGAAATCAAACAAATAAAAAACAAAAGACAGAACTGTATAAAAGTTACTTTCATCAGGTTCATTCCTGTAGTGTTGAGACTTCCAAAATAAAGAAAGGAAACAAGAAGTAGAATTTAGAGCCTCCAGAGTTCACTTAGGAAGCCTATTTGTGTTATTGGCCATTTTTAACGTCTTTAGACTTTAACATCCAAACCTCCTATCCACATAAACAACTAGGGATTGATTCGTGGATGTAGCGCTATGACGGACTTGAGTGTGTATGTGAGTATTTACCTGACGAAAAAAGTCCTTAGCATCTACATTGGAAATGAAACGCAACCAATTGGCTGCAAATTATTAAGAAACTAGCTGCAGGACAAACTAGAAAAACTAGAAATAACATGTTCTCGTGCATTTTGCAAACAATACTTCAAGGATGGGATTAGACCCACAACATAACAGAGTAAATTAGAAGATCATGGTCTGGTAAAGAGGTTATACACCAAGAACATAGTACAAGAGAGGGGGAACACTACAAGATGGTATAAAGCTAAGTCATGTCTGGAAGTGTACAAAGCAATTCCTATGAAGGAATAAAGCATCACCATCAATACTTTAACATAAGCACAGTCTAGGTAGATGTTGCTGCCATGGGTGGTCCAATAGTCCATGTTCAAGTGGATGGTGGAATCATTAAAACTTATTTTGCACTTTTGTTGTAATATTGGTCATATTTCATGTGTCAAATCATGTCCATATAACATGAAATTGGATCCACTGGATGAGACGTTCCAACGCATCCAATTTCATGCCAGTACATAATTTGACATATGAATATGGCCGTAAATATAAAAAAAAAAAAAAAAAAAAAAAAAACAACCTGAAAGAAGTTAACAGTGGTGCCACCATCATAGAACACAATGGCTGCATCAGAAATATAGTGAATCACATTCAGAGGCTCAATTAGCAAAAGATTGCATGGAAAATGACTCATTTTGTTACCAGATATTGGATACTTTGCTTCATTCTCTGTTCTTTCACAGGGATAATACAGATGCCATAGAAAGGTGTCAAAAATCATAAAGCTGATTGGATCTGTCATTATAATGCAAGAAACTAAAGCAGCATCGCTAGGGAAATGAGAAGATGCTTTCTTCTTTTGAAGTCGAAACTGAACATCACAAACCATGGAAATATAGATGGTTTATTCAAATTCTAATGTCCAGTAGGGATCTCAGATGTTTGTTCTTTAAGAAAATTCAGAAGAGAGATGTCCTCATATGGGACACTAATGAGATAAGTTTGAAGTTGTATTAACCATACTAGTGCTACTGATTTGTTATGGTATTTAGCTATAATATTGTATTAAATGGGGTTGAGAGGAAAAGCAGAACCCACAAAGCCCAATCCCAGACAGATGGGTGTGTATACATCTTCCTAGATTTTGCTAAAAGTATTTCCATATCACATCTCTATGGGGAGTGGGGACATCATAGGACTCGCTTCTAAAATGGTTTTGACTCAAATTAACATGCAATGAGGAAGAGGAGAAAGGTCTTGCACTCTTGCTGCTGCAAATTTTTAAATCAACCTTGCAATAAGAGAACTGATGAAAACACCCCATACTTGCTTTATGGGTTCAGGGAAGATTACAAAACAGCAAAACCTTCCATACCTAAAATAATTCAAGAACAGGGAACAATCCCTCTTTAATCAACGAACAGCCACAAAATAACTACATAGAACCTCACTTGCATTCGACACCGGCTTCAGCGGCTCGTCGAGGCTTGCTCTTGCGTCTGCTTCCATTTTGTCGAAACCCATTGGACTTGACCAATTCACTGTTGTTGGATCTTACTCCAACAACATTTTCCTTCTGGACTGAGTCAGCTTTCTCTTTTACCTGTGGGTATCTCTTCCGTTTCTTCCCCGTCTCGACTGTCACCGGACCCTTCGCCTCTTTGCTCAAAACAACATTCTTTGAGTGATCAACAGTACCATTCTCTTCAACGTTATCTGCTTCTTCTTCATCGACCTCTTCCTTCAAGGTTTTCTGCTGCCGACCCCTTTTCTTATAGGCAGGAAGCAGTTCTTCCCCATCGTTTCCTGGATCCTCATGACTGGGTACAACGGTCAACTTTTTCCCCTTTCCTCTACCTCTACCCATAACCACAAAAGCTGTCAGCAGGAATATTCAAACAACAGCAGAAAAAACCTGCACCCCGGGATAAAAGATCCTTAGATATCAACTAGAATAAATCATATAGTCCCCAAACAGACAGTACCAGGCAGCTAGTTTGCTGAAGAATTATGAATGATGACTAAAGGTTTCAGAAACCCCATTTCTTCTAGTGAAATCCAGAAATGAAAAAGAAAGACCCCATGACTGTTAGGCCTAAAAATTCGGGCACCAAAAGGAAAGAAATATGCAAACTTCACTTTCATCACACACAAAAAGAAATGCACAAAAAGAGACTATGGTAACAACAATGGAGAATCACACACAGACAATTTTTTTAGGAAACCATGCCGTCTTCTACAAGATAAAAAAGAAAAAACCATTTCAATCACTAAAAGACCCATTAACTTAAAAAATGAATTGCATCTTTTATGAAATAGATAAAAGATCAATGATCTTCACTTGCAACAGCTAATAAGCAAACAATCAGATCCTACTCTATCAGCATGGAGAAACCCAACAATCTCCTCCAATATACCAGCATAGAAACAGAGAAAACCATTTCCATCACCAATCCCTGTAAAGCGCTCATCAAATGCTATGGTTGGGTGAGAGAGAGAGAGAGAGGAATGGAACTAACCTCATTAGAGAAAACCTTACTCTGCATCTGCTCCTGAAACCCCATTTCTCAGAATCCAATAACAAGAAAGAAACAAGAAGACTCACCAAGAAACGAACTTTCTTGTCTCACAAAAAAAGAATAAGAAGTAGAAGCACTGATTTGGTGATAGATATTGTAATCTCCACAAAAAACCAATGAAAACCCAGATCAAGAATGAAGAAGAAAAAGGAGAAATCTCAACAAGAAGATTGGGAATCTAAAGAGAGGAGTGAACTCTATCATCAGAGCTCCAAGAACAGAGACAGAGAGAGAAGGTGACTGAGAATGAGATATCTGTTGAATGTTCTGTGGGCGTAAAAGTAGGCAGAAATAATCATCAGGATTACAAACAAACATTAGCTTAGTCTTGGGTAAAAGCAATATCTATCTCCTAAGGTGGCCCATCTAGTAAACGGTCTGGATCTACAGGAAAATGCACCTAGAAGAACAGAATTGTTGGGACTTATTATCAGTGACCAACATGCTTTTCGATAGTTGGTAGGATATTGTGAGTAAATTCTTCATTTTGGTGAGAGATGACAGAGATTGCCGGAGGAACGTGTTCCCACTGCACCATATCAATGCACCAGATTGCAGTGTACTGCTGTCTGCCGAGCCCAAGTAAAATCCAATGAATAAGCTTCTCACTCTCCCCATCTCCAAGAATACAATGATTTCAGAGGGAAAAAAAAAGTTACACTTCCTTCACGGTTGAGAGTGGAAACACATTGTCCTGCAAGAATGCTAACCAGGACCACAGCAAATGCAATGTACATGATTATTTAAGTAGAATGCGATGAAGGTTTTAAGAAAATCAACTATGGAGAAGATCTCCTGCTCAATTTTGGCCTGTCCGACTCATGGTTGAAAATTGTGAGTGCACTCTTAGACTAAAGTGGGGGTGCAAGAGCTGCGTTCGAATGTAGTGGGTGCGGGGGTGTACTTTAGAACGAAGACATTGCCGGATTTCTTCAAGGTGGCTCAGGGGATATTATTGAGGGAATCCGAAGTTAACGTGAGAAATTGTTGAGTTTATGTCTTGTATTATGGGGTAGCCGAATTAGTCACCGTGGGTGAAGCTGTGTATAATTGGATTCAAGGGGTATTTTGGTAAATGTATCGAGCTTTTCCCGGGGGCTAAGAAAATTTTCTTGGGGGTCAAGAAAGCATAGGTTATATATTTATATATATATATATATATATATATCATGTAATCTGTAATGTGACGCACTAGAGTCCCACATGGACTATAAAGAAGAAAGTGATTGAAATTATATATAGAACTTACACCTTTATCTTGCATGAGATTTTTTGACTGAGTTAAGACCTACCAAAAATAAAACAATGAGGGCCGTGGGCCAAAGCGGACAATATGCATGTAGTGGGTCCGTGCCTGTCCAGCGGAAATATATAAATCTTATAATGTTAATGTGTGAGTGTTTGATAGTGTGATTTTTTGTGCATCGTGTGACATTGTCGTTTGTAGGTATTTTCCGCTGCGCTATTAAAGATTTTGAAGAGGAAAACTTGATTCGAATCCAATGATATTCGTAGTATAATTTATCTCTTGTTTGTTTCGAAGCTAATAGATTAGATGTCCCATTCAACGTTTGATGGGTCGACTTTAGTGCAACCAATTAAGAATCTAATTGTTAGCAGGGGTTTCTTTCATCATCGAGCCAGCACGATGATAACATTTATGCACTTGTCAATCTAGCTGGAGAGAGAGTTCGTTCAGTCGATAGACACTGCTGTACTAGGCCCATTTTTTCTTCTTCAAAATTCCTAATATGTCACAATCGTGCAATATGATGGGGACCATGTAATCGCAACATGTCCGTACAAGCTATACAAACTAAAGACCATCTTTATTTTCCTTTCCAACCTTTTTTTTTATGCTCGGCTGAGGGTTTTCAATAATTTGGATTGGACTAATCCCTCCGGGCCTAATGGGATGTCGGGTAAACTCCCTTAGTTCCAGTGTGGTAACGCAATTTCAAGCCTACAACCTCCGGATGCAAATCGTTGTCCTGGGCCAACTGAGCTACCTGGGTTGAAAACCGTAATGCTACTCAAAAGGCCTGGATTCTAAAACCTTTTTTTCTCTCTCATCTGGCTTCAAGCTATGTCTTCTAATTCTTTTTTCTTTTTTATTCTAAGCTTGTTCCAAGATATATAGAAATTTCATTATTTTTCTTAACTCCATTTTCTTCTTCTTTTTCGTTGTTTAGGATTCATTAAATGACATTTGAAGTTTGAATTTCTTATTCCTTACGCTGCATGTCTTTCTTTTTTTATTAGAGGTTTTTTTGGGGTCTTAGATTTCATGATAATTTTCTTTGCACGGATTACCCAAAATGCAAAAATGTCTGGGTACTTCAGGTATGGGTATTAACTAGATTTACAGTATTGTAGATGCAGATGGGACAGCAACTTTCCTAGATTTCTAATCTACTATGTGTTGATGTCAGTCTAACAATGTTTAAATATGTTTAACAATATTTATTCAAGTAAATATACTTAACAATGTTTGGTGTAAAGGTACATGCTACATTGCATTTGCTACTTTTTCATTAACTAGTTACCACTTCTGACTAATTTCAAAAATTTCCTTTCTACCCACCAGTCATTTGCAGGAAGCTGGACAGTGCTTATTAACCATATATAATTTTGAAAGAGCATTTAAGGCAACCACAAGGGTAGTTCAGTTGGGTTAGGATCATGGTTTGCATCCGAAAGTTATAGGTTTGAAACTACACTACCAGAGCTACATGAGAGTTTACCTAGTTTTCCACTATGTCCGGAGGGATTAGTCCAACCCAAAGGATTGGAAACCCTCCGATACCTAAAAAAAAAAAAAAAAAAGAATTTGAGGGGGGACATGGTACATCGAGCATAAAATAATGGCGGCCAGAAGATGGTATTATTTAAGCTAGTTTCTGAATGTTTTTGACATGCTTGAACTTACTCCACAAAATGCTCTTGGAGGAAATCTACTGGACTTCTGGATAAAGTGTACTGTTCTTGTCGGTTACAAGAAGGCCTAAATACGTCCTTCATGCAAAGATTCCTTTAACATCCTTCACAATTATTGCATTGAATTGTACAAGAACAACCCGTGCACCAAACCCTTCTTATCAGAGTTGATGAAAACTCGTTTTTACAGTTCTTTGGTCGATTTTGCCCATAGTTGTTAATATCGTTTCGGATCTCATTTTACTCTGGCATTTAAAATGAAAAATTTTGGCCGATTCGAAATTTCGGCGAAACTTTTTAAAATTACATTTCGGAGAAAATATAATATAATATATGTACATATATAAGTAAAAAAAATAGAAAAAGTAATAAATATAGATTTAATCAATTATAGTAATTTTTTTGAAATTATATTTTGTGAAAATATAAGAAATACAAAATATATATGTGTAAAAAAAAGTAAAATAAAGAATTAATTATGTAAAATGTCATTTCGGCCGAAAAGTCACATTTCGGCTGAAATCCCGAATTTCGGCCGAAATTTCAATTTCAACGGCGAGATTGACCGAAATTCAAACTGTAAACTTTTGGCTAAGATTTCGTTTGGCTGAAACGAAACGAAATTAATAACTATGATTTGGCCACCCCGGAACGCATGTAGTCCTTCCAGTACAGCTTGAGGCTATATTGACTGTTGTCAATAGGACACACCTTCGCGACAAATATGTATTGCTACTTATGGTAGCTGTGTGAATTATGATGCAAACCACATGTTATTTCTTATCTCATTTGCCAT
Organism: Camphora micrantha; assembly: GCA_003546025.1. NCBI lineage: Eukaryota > Viridiplantae > Streptophyta > Magnoliopsida > Laurales > Lauraceae > Camphora > Camphora micrantha. The sequence goes on from QPKB01000001.1 coordinate 61,118,850, forward strand.
TAGTAATTTTTAGTGCTAATTGCTAAGTGACTCGGGAATTGTTATTAGTTACAAAATTCAATCTACTGAGTTTATAGATGTCGTCCATCTTGATCGGCAAGCTTGCACATGTTGGATGTGAAATTTGATTGAGATTCTGTGCAAGCATCCAGTTAAATGTGGAGGCCTGGCTTCATAAGATTTCTATATATAAACATTAGTTCTCTAACTAAATATATTGTTTCCTTATGATGACATTGTGCATAGGACATGTGATATACAGATTAGAAACACAAGAGTCAAAAGTGGATACAAGGCAATATTGCCGCTAGAAGCAGGGAGACAATCTTGTTGGCCAAGACTATGATATGAGAGAAGTTATCACCTCGAACTACGCAAAAGGGACATAATTGACAAAGATGTAACAATCGAATCCACTCTCATGGGAGTTACATGAATGGAAGAAAGTATATGAATCAATGAATATGCAAAGACTAAATGCATGCAAGGAATAGATAAATGGGATTTTGATATATTAGTCCCCTTTAATATGAGATGTTTCAATTTCACGATCAAACTTTAGGTAATGTCGACTCTGGTCAACTTTTTTTTAAAACTTTTTTGTTCATGATCTCATAATATCATGGCTTTTATGCAACATCTTAGAGAGATTTTTTTTCTAAATGATAAAAAACCTAAGAAATGGTGATCAAATGTGTATTTACTTTTCACAAAATGTTAGATTTTATATTTTATAAAAAAATGAATTTGTTCATTAGTTACAAAAAATATATGATATAAAAATTGATAAATCCCATGATATCATGGGACTATCCCAAGATATCATGGGATATGGTGAAAAAAAGTTAAAAAAAATAGTGTTATGTAAATTTGAGTTATGAAATTGGGAAAATAAAATATGAGGTGAACTAATATGTCAAAACCCCTAGATAAATATACAGAATCGCTTGGTTGATGGTTGCATGTATGGAAAAACAAATTTATCTTTTACCTATGGGAAGAGCTACCTTTAACTTAGAATTAGTTTTGGTTGTTCCTAAGTACAACATGAGACGACATTAGTTCATCTAAAAAGTTGTTAGCAGTGCACATGAGATGATGAAATAATTAACTAGGGATGTAAGAGTTTCAAATTTAAAGCTTTTCGGATAGATAACAATGTGGTTAGATGTTTCTTTAATATCTAATTAAGAGAGACGAAAAATAAATTAAGTACAGTAAAAGCACTATTTCTATTGTTGTGATTGAAAAGAAAAATAACAATAGGAGAAAATTTTAAATAAGGTGTTAAGTTTTTGCCTTATTTTAAAAAAGATACAAGTCTTGAGACTTTTCAAATTAGTTCATAAGTTTTTTAGAAAGTTTTCAATTAAGTGCATCCATCCATTAAAATAATTTTATGGCAATAATTTCTCATTTTTTTAAAACACCCAAATTATCCTTGATTGAAATAAAACATTCCTTCATTTCTTCTATATTTTCCCAATTTCCCTAAGCGGCATCGTCATGGTGATAAAGGAAAACTAGCATTCCCATGACTAGCTGCATCTAGCGGCGGCCAGAACCATAACATGGCTTTAAATGAAAGATAATATGAGCATTTTCAATAAAATGAGAGACAATTCACAAGAAAATACCTTTAAATAGCTAGATGTCTTTAATTGAAAATTTATTCCTTTTCTAATTCTACCCCTTGTGTGCGATATCGCAAATATATTCGATATCGAAACTAACGTATATTTCGTTTTCCCCCCTGTTCTAAGACAAACATCTTAAGGCGTTTCCCTCTTATTTCCTCTATGGATGTCTCATTTCGTTCTAGAAAGCCTTCATTGTCTTATTAGTGACACCAATTGGGACTCAAATCGATTTAATATGCAGCCCAGACTTCTTCTTATGGAGTAGGAAACCGTGGAGTTAGACCTCAGATAGCACAAGTAAGAACCACAACAATATCTAATTCAATGTTTTGGTGATATCGCATAGTCACTTGGCCATCTACTAAGAAAATTCTGTTCTAGAAAGCTTCATTGTATTTTTGGTGACAACTTACAGTTGTCACTCTAATTGATTTATTATGTAGCCCAAACTTTCTCTTACGGAGTAGGAAACCCTGGAGTTAAACCTAAGATAGAACAAGTAAAAACCACAGTAAACATGGGAGGGTAATCCAGTGCGGGAATGTGTGATATCGCACGGTCACTTGGCCATTAACTAAGGAAATTTTGTTTCAGAAAGCTTTACTGTATTCTTGGCCACAACAGTTGGCACTCTAATCGATTTATTACACAGATTTCTGTATACTCTGTCAAGTAGGGAAACCATGGAGTTAGATCTCAGATAAAACAAGTAAAAACCACATCAAACTTAGGAGTCTAATTCAATGCATTTTGTGTGATATCGCACAGTCACTTGGCCATCTACTAAGAAAATTTCGTTCTAGAAAGCTTCATTGTATTTTTGGTGACAACAGTTGTTACTCTAATTGATTTATTATGCAGCAGATTTCTATATACTCTTATCGAGTAGGAAACCATGGAGTTAAACCTCAAATAGAATAGGTAAAAACCACAGCAAACCTGGGAGGCTAATTCAGTGCAGTTTGTACGATATCGCACAGTGTATTCTTGGTGACAACAACTGGAACTATAATGGATTTATTACACATTCCAAACTTTCTCTTGATCGAGTAGCAAAATATTGACATTATTGAATACAAGGACCAAAAAATATTCGAACTTTCTCATTCATTAACCTGAATCCAAGTGGAGCTCAGATTTTGTTTAGACAAGAAGGAGAAGGTAGAAAAAATTCAAGTGGAGAAACCATCTCCTAAGATGAAACAACTGAAAAAACTTCATTGCATTCTTGGGCACAGCTGCTAGGATTAACATCGATTTTTCACAGCCCAACATGGATAAAGAGCTCATATTTCTGTTATAAAATGACCCAAAAACCTTTGGCAACTAATCATAATATAGACAATGAATTTTTACATGAATGTCAACATGTCAAACTATACAATTCTTCACCCAATACCACAAAACATGAAACATATCTCAACTTCCTATTTTGTGTAAATACACTTCTTTAAGCAACCACTTTTGGCAACAATTTCAACATAAACTTGAATACAACAAAAAAAAAGGATCATTTTGTGGTCACGTCTCAAGAAATATTTTGGGACTCAAAGAAATATTTTAACGACAACGTAGGAGTCGCAACTGCGAACATCCCGGACCGTGAGGAAGGTTGAAGACAAACTCTAGGACATAGGGGTGGCCCTTGGAAAAAGAAGAATACCCGCAGATGGGTTGAAGACGAACTCCTCTTGGGTTGTAGACCAAGTGTTGGCGGAAGGTTGAAGACGAACTCTCCTTATGCAATATCGAGATGAGATGAAAAGAAGATAATGAGCCTCAATGCTGATGGACGAAGGAAGGAGGAGAATGTATTTTTGCCCAAACCAATGAAGAGAATCGAAGATAGCTTTCACAATGTTTAAAATTAGGGTTTTTTTATCTTTTAACTTTTACCAAGGCAAAATTGGAATAAAAAATGGGGCCCCACTATACAATACCACATTTGGAAAAAAATTCTCAATCAATACCATTTTGAGGAATACAGGATATTTTATAATCCGTACGGTCAAATCCCTATATTAAATATTGGGCTGACGTGGTTAAATGGGTATGCATGAGTGTTGCACCCAATATTCAAGCCAATTGTATATGTCGACCCCACTGAAATTAGGTACTTATACATAACAAAGCATTTAATACAATTAGGTTGAATCAAAGATGGATGGGTCTCCATAGGTCATGTTAGATAGTCTTCCACGTCTTAGTTAATGATAACGATTGGAACATGTGTAGTGTTTTCTCTTTGGTTAGAGGAACATGAAATAGTTATATAATGTTATATGACAAGTGGATTTGCTGAAAATGAGGGTTTATCCTGGTGATCCAAAGTGGGCAAAGTGCTACATTGTAATATAGTGCATCGCCATTATTAAACACATGGTAAGGGCCCACCTTTGGAAAAACTCAAATCATTCTTTACCCCCAGAGACCCATATTTGTATCTAAGTATTCAAAGACAATCTTAACGGCCAACTGCTGAATTGATCAATATTAGACTTTACATGTGAAAGACTTTTAGTTCCTTCGTTTCCACCCGGAGACAAAAAATAGAGAAAGGTTAAAAAAAAAAAAAGTTAATCAGGTTCAGTTTTATTGGATTCAATAGTGGTATTTTACCTATTTTAAATAATAGTTTATGTCTTGATCACTATAATGAGTGCTAGTACTGACAAGAGGTTTGGGTTCTCCAAAGATGGGCCTCCTCATGTACAATTTAACATGTGTGGCACCCTACTACAATGAAGAAATCCAATATATATGATTTTCCTACCTACCAGCCACACTTCAAAGGAGATGGCATCTCAAGCACTCAACTAGGAGATGGATTGCACCTCATCAAGTATGGTTCTCCTAGCTAGGTGCTACCATGTTAGCAAGGAATAACGAATTCTCTTTGGAAAAAACTAACAAGGAATTTTCTAGTAGCAAAAAGTCTACTTGGATAAACTTTTTGGCCAGAATTTTGAACAAATCCTATGGTATGCCTTGAATATCTCCTATGATATTCAAGGCATGTCATAGGGTTTGTCCAAAATTCTGTCCAAAAAGTTTATCCAAGTAACACTATTCTTCTAGTAGTGTCTCCCGTTAAATGATATTGTGCCAGTACATTCTTATAGTGTCTCTCGCGGTCGACTTATCTAACGCAATCCTCTTCTTTTACCTAAGTTTGAAACCGAAAGTAAAAATTGCCGGAGTTTTCGAAATGGTGTGAATACAAAATTCGAGAGATAGCGGAATATTTTAGAATCTAGAGTACTTAAAATAATTCATATTAGAATAGAATATATGGAGTGCAACTTCAGTGAGCATATACAAAGAACTGAAACTTTTGTGATAATTGAAACCTAAGAAATGTTATAAAGAGGTTCGTTCTGTTACCTTGGCTTCATAATTAATTAAAGATGGGGAGAATGATGAAGATGTCAAACATATGATAAAACTGGGATGGCTGAAGTAGATACTTTCTTCTGGAGTGGTTTGTGACCAAACATTGCGAATAAAATTGAAGGAGAAATTTTATAGGATAGTAATTAGACCATCTATGAGTTATGGAGCAGAATGTTGGCCAATCAATAAGCAACGTATGCACAACTAGATGTTAAAAAGATGAGAATGTTGAAGCGGATGTGTGGTAAAACTAGAAAGGATAAAATTAGAATAAGCGATTTTAAAACCCTTTATGTGCAGCATCAATCGCGAATAAATTTAGGCAAAAATGTTTAAGATGGTTTGGGTATGTCCAATCCAAACCAGTAACGCCGGTAAAGAACGTTTGGCTATGCAGGTTAATGGTCCACTAGGATAAGAGATAGGCCGAAAAGGATGTGAATTGAGGTAGTAACTTATTTGAATATCTGGCTCAGGATCTGTGGGGCCCAATAGTCAACGTGCATGGTGAGATTGAGTACACACTGGATGAATAGAAATTTTACATATGTACATATCAATGAAAAAATTGTAAAATTGTCCCTCTCTTCGCCGTCTTCAACACCAACACTCAACCCATGTGAAAAAGTTTGAAGGGAGCAGTAGCCCCTCTTCAAGCCCCATTGGATCTGCCCCTGCAGGCGACATTAGCTGCAATAGGTTAAACCAGTAAGTGAAAGCATCTTTATTTAATGTTTCACTTGATCAATAACTAATAAGAGAGTTTGCTATAAAAAATGACAAGAGAGTTCCACTCTTTCAATTGAGAGAAGGTATTGATAGTTTTTTTTTTTTTTTTTCGATAATGTTGGGTTCTTAGTCCTTTCGGCTAAAATAATCTTTACTGGTCGATGAGAGAAAGCTGTGTGAAATTTCCTTATAGTCTCAGTGTGGTAGTGCAGTTTCAAACCCACAGCCTCCGAGTACAAACCGTGGTCCTACACCAGCTGTTTAAGCTCTTGATAGTTGATATGCACTGTATTGCAATACTAATTTACCTCTTAATTAAAAAAAAAAAAAAAAACAGCTCTCCTGTACGAGGAACAATCCAGTGGACAAAACCATCATGAAAGTCTAAAGGTTAGCATTTTTTTATATTATAAGCATATAATCAAACACAAATTATTCAAAATAAGGACTTGACAGCTTTCTAAACCCAATCATGGTGGTGGGAATGGGTTGAATTATTGGGTCTAGTCATTTATTCTAACAGGCTGGGATGGAACCCAAAACAATGAATCAGCCCTGTAAACATACATGTATGTCTCTTCAGTCTTCACTGGCAGAGACTTGGCACTTCAATATAAATTTTCAATGTTTCTGAGCCAAATAGCCTTTTTGACATTGATAGGCTGCGTTGAGAAATTTTACCCTGATGGGACCAACATGTTCTTCTCACTTGGGCACATGGGTTTTGAGACATGGTTTTGGACATACTTAGCCAATGTTTGGTCCTACACTAATATATCACAATTAGTTCTTTATCTTATAATTGCTTTTAGGATAATTTAGATTAAAATAAAAATATAAAATAATATTGAAAATAAATATTTATTATAAATTATGAATTATTGCACTAGTAATTGTGATTATTAAGTGAGTGATGAGGTATGTAATAGTTACTAGTGTGTTTGAAATTTAGGAAGTAATTAATGTTTGAATTTGGAAAATCATAAGTAGTTTTTTTTTGTAAGAAGACAATTACAAGTAGATAGTATCTATTTTCTGCAATGACTACCTTCATTTTTATCTTTGTAATTCTTTGGTAATTGAGGAAATGCATTGTTATTGAGACTCCATGCAATTCTTGTTTTGTTCTTCCCCCCAATTTTTTTTTTTTTGTTGGCTGAGTCATGGGTTAGTTTAAACTGAAGCTCAGCTACCTTAGAAGCGAATTTTCAGGTACATATAGAAAACCTGTAGTATTATAGTTTTAAAACCATGCTTGTTACTATCATGTTAAGGATTTAATCCCAAGGGTAGTTCAGTTGGCCTAGGACTACGGTTTGCACCTGGAGGTTGTAGGGTCGAAACTGCACTACTACACTAGGACTACAGCGGAGTTTACCCGGCTTCCTTCTGGGCCCAGAGGAATTAGTCTAGCCCAAAGAGTTGGCAAGGGTCGAACTCAGGACCTCCGGGTCGACAGTATATTCTGAAACCACTTGAGCCACCCTGGGTGGGCTCCTATAGAAACGACACGTTCAATCATAAATATCCTGCTTGCTTGCCCAATGGCTCAATTGGCTTCACAAGCAAAGCTTGGTCCTTGTGGAAGCACTGGACTGTCTGGTACGCTGGTTTGGCCCTAGGTTCAAAGCTTAACCCCTAAATCGGTCGGGCTTTGGGCTACGATTTTGTAGCTTCTCCATGGAATGGGCCCGCTTAACAACTGAAAGTTAAATGGGCTCACCTAGGCCCGACATGAGCATGACCTATTGTCAATCCTATCAAATTCCAAGCCCTTGGCACCTTAGCATCAGATACATGCACAGTTGGGTCTATGAGTTTAAAGCATTACTACTGAAAGTGTTGTAACCTTGATATATATTGTTACACTGTTCTTTATCATATTAAGCTCTTAGAGTAAGTGGTTGTCAATCTGGCATTAGAGCGGGAGGTCGAGTGTCCGAATACGGAGTGTGTGATTTCCATGCAAAGCCTCTGTATTCTCCCATAGAGGTTGTAATCCTCTTGAATGAGTAATTCCAATGAAAGAGCCTGCACGTGCGGAGGGGTGTAATAAGTTGGATTGCAGGTTGATGGCCCACTAAAAGCAAGAGGTAGGTCGAAGAGGATGTGAATAGAGATAATAAAAATATATCTGAACAAGTGGTAACTTATCTGAGGATTTGGTTCAGAATAAATTAGAATAGAAAGACAGAACTCATGTAGCTCACCCCAACATAATTGAGACGACTTATTGTCAGATCGAATGCGGCATACTTTCTTTTCGACTAAACTTTTTGCTTGAGCATGAAATTCATGAAACTTCTCAAAAGCTTCTGATTTCTAGTTCATGAAATATACCCATGTATACCTTGAGAAGTCATCAATGAAAGTGATAGTGCATTATTTTCTTACGATTGATGAAACTTTTTACTTTTCCAAACACAATTGTATGTACCAATTCGCAAGGAAGATAAAAGAATCTCTGCAGCAATTTGGATCTGAGTCAGGCCAAAAGGCAAATCAGAGGAAGTCTAGCCTTCATTTCTCATGCAATACACCTAGAGATGTCACTAGAAAGATCAAGGAAATTTTCTCCATACCAAACTCTCCTACTCAGGTTAAATATCTAGGTGCCACTATCTCATGTGAGCGCAGCCTTGCCTCTGATACTCCAATCATAATGTCCAAAATGGAGTCTAAGTTTAGTAGATGGAAAGGAAATCTTTTGTCGCCTGCAGGGAGGAAGGTGCTCATCCAATCTGTTACATCCACAATTCCAAATTACTGGATGAGTCTTCACAAGGTGAGAAAGAAACACATACATCAAATGCACCAGAGCCAAGCTAGATTCTTGTGGACAGGCCGACTGCAAAATAGAATCTGGATACCTCTTGCTTGGACCAAGGTAACTAGACCCACCCATGAAGGAGGACTGGGAATTAAGGATCTTCAAAATCTAAATTCAGCCTTGTTGGGCCAAACTTTATGGTGGTTCCTTACAAACCCACAGGCTCTCTGGGTTCGAGTTCTAAGTCAGAAATATCTTCAAAACTGCCGCATATCAGACTGTAAAGCCAAAAGTAAGAACTCCCCATTCTGGAAAGCTCTTCTTAACCACAGGTCTCTCATTTTTTATAATCAGAGTTGGGTGATGGGAGATGGCCAAAATGTCAGAATCTTTGAGGATAGATGGATTCCTGAATTGGGATTTCTGAGGCACATCCCAACCAAAATTCCTCTCAATTCAATTCAGCCACCAGTTAAATGGGTTAAGGATCTCATGATTCAAGATCAGGTTGGGCTATCATGGAATGTGAATATGCTGAATATGACCTGGGAGGATGAAGTTGTGGCCAAAATTCTCTCCATCCCAATTGGGGGTCAAGATATTCGATGTTGGGGCTCTGAACCTACTGGATTTTGTTCTTCAAAGGCTTTATATTTAGCCCTTAACCCTCCTATAATGAGACCTCATTGGCCTTGGAAACACTTATGGAAATTGAACCTTCCATCCAAATTCCTATTTTTCACATGGAGAGCTATTCTCAACAAACTTCCCACTGCAGATTGCCTTCAAAAATTAAACCAAGAAATTAGCCCCATATGCAGTCTTTGTCATCGAGAGGAGGAATCTGTCAACCACTTATTTGTCCATTGCCCCATTTCCAAAGCCATTTGGAACCTTTTACCAAGATCTATTACAAAGCCAACTGAATTTGAGGGGTTTAATAACTGGTTTTGGTCCAAGGCTTCAACAAGCACTCTTAAGCTTGGAGTTCTTGTCAGTTGGTATATTTGGGAAATGAGGAATGAACACATATTCCTCAATAGCCCAATATTCCCAAACTCGGTCAAATCCAAAGCTCTATTTGTTTCCCATGAATGGAATGTATCTAACATTCTCTCCATGGCATTGTCAAAAACAGGTCTTCCCCTAGAATTATGCCTTCCACCTCTAGCTAACCATGTTAAGCTTAACTTTGATGGTTCATTCAACTCATTCTCTCAGATTGCAGGAGTTGGTGGTATCATTCGAAGTTCAACAAGAACTCTAATTGAAGGATATGCTGGAAAAGTTTATGCGAGCAACTCTTTAGAACCGGAGCTACTTGCTATCATCGAAGGGATGTAAATTTGCCTCGAGGGCTTTCACCACATCATCATAGAAAGAGAATGCTTGAGCTTAACTCAGTCCCTCAAGAAATATAATAACCTATCTTGGGCACTCATGGCACATTGGCGGAAGTTGCTCAATATGCTTTCTCAGGTGTCATGGTGGGAAGCTAATTATTGCAGACGAACTGCCAATAAGGTAGCAGATCAGCTGTCTAAGCTCTACTTTCCAGAGATCACTACCTTTAAGAGCTGTTTACCTTTAGGAGTTCACGAGCAATACATCCAAGATCTCCAAGTAGCAGCCTCCTATCGTCAAATGCAGGACTTCGCTCACCGCTGCTCTCGCTCATATTCGATTGCATCCTCATCTAATGGCATCTTCAGTAGGGAGAATCTTATCATTTCTGACTATGGAAACAATCAAGCACAAAAAGAATGGCAGATCTTGTAATCTAGATGTCCGCTTGGGTGTGTTGAGTTTTGTTTTATTTTTTAGTTGGGATCCTTTGTTGTCTTGTCCTTGTTTGTTTGCTTCTTGAATTCCCTCTTTCGCCAAAAAATAAAAATAAAAATCTAAAGGTTCTTTAGACTCAAACTATGACTCTTGGAATGATAGCCAGTGAGCCTTACCAAACTGACATCTTACACAAATAGTCCCACAATGGAGTTGTAGTTTTGCAAGTCCACCTACAAGCCCGCGATTTACCATATTGCTAAGCTTTTTATATTCAACGTGTCTCAACCGGGCATTCCAAGAGTTTGGAGTCTCCCACTTTTGGGCCTTCCACTTGTAGAGGGAGAAAGAAGGAGAGGAAAGAGGGAACAAACAAAATACAATCCACTTGTATTATTGCATTCCAATAAACTCAATTACATTCACCAATATAAATAGAAAACCCTAAGCAAACCAACTAAATAAAGACTCCTAAACAAAGTAGTTTAGGAGATATAACCCTAACCAAATAAAGAAGCCTAATTACATATTGAAAGTAATTATAGCCTAGCCTACATAGCATCATCGGCCCATATCCTTCGATGCATGTGTTGAGTCAACAATGACTTCAACACTAGCCTATGCCTCCTTGTATGGGGCTTGACTGTAGTTACGCCTGTCTCTCTTGAAGGACTTGAATACAGCAAAGCGGCCAAGAGTTACTATGTCATCGTCGTCGTCATCGTCAAAACCTTATTCTAACTAAGTTTGGTCGTTCACAGGATTTTTTTTTTTTTCCATTCCGGTCTATCTTAGCCAAATCCTCGAGTAGTCTGCGCTTCTTCAAATTTATCTTTAATATTTCCATTCGTATCTTTTTTTGCCTACCCTTTTCCCTTGAGGCACCATCATTTTGTATAGAAATTTTTTTTTCCACAACGGCATTGCCGCTGACCTGTGATGAATATGCCCAAACCATATTTCAAATAATTGTTAATCTATCACCTTTTGATGCTGCCCCTTATTGCTTTTGAATGCACTCAATTTTGATTATATCTTTCCTAACTTTATCATATATCCACCTCAACAATTGCATCTCTACTTCACTTTTTTTTTAATTTTTATGTGAGTTATTTTCTAATTGCCCAACATTCTACAAAGAGTTACTATTAGAGGAAATTTAACTGACCCTTGCATCCTTGGTACTGGACCTGTCCCATAATAGTGACGAGAAATTTTTTTTTTCTTTTTTTATTGACCTATTGGCTAAGAGTGATGCTATCAACCTGGAGACCAAGGGATCAATCCCTGGCCATGTGTATGATACCGAAAAGTTAGCACCACTCAACTATGAGTGTGTATGCCACCAAGAAGGCTTTTATTAATACGCCTGAAGTAAGTACAAGACTACTTCATAGTTCGTGTGCTGCCACATATTTCTGTTATCCATCTGTCCTTCCACCGTTTTCCTTGTCTACTAAGATATCAAAAAGGCTACATGAGATAGTAGGAATGTTTTTCTTCATGCAAAGAGATTCTTCTGTACTCTTAACCAAAAGGAGTATGCATTTGACATCATCTGTAACTGTAGCTAGCTCACCCCGTAATTAGTTTTGAGTACCAATGGCAACATGACTAACGCAGGTGATTGTTCTGAGTGCTGGGTCTGCCCAAAATACATCATGGGCATTTGTTCCAATGGTGAACAACAAATTACAACAAATTTCTGCAGCAATTTAGTTCTGGAGTGGTTTCATTTTCGATGAAATCATGAGAAATTACGCTATGTAGTTTTGTGTATTATTTAGTACCATCAAACATTTTCTATGCTTAAATGTACTTTTGTATGAAATGCTCAGCAATCTACCTTTGTAGTAAGCATTTGGCCACTTATAATTGATGGTGTGAGACATCCCAAATAATGAAAGAAGAATAGATCAATAGAGAGCAAAAGAAGAAAAGCAGCAAACCCATGAAAGAAAGGACAATTTGATAAATGCATACTTTCTGGTCTTGGTCTCTACATTTGATATATGTCCAAGGCAGTAAATTGGCTTCCTTTATATTGGGAATATGTACAATCTTCTACTGCTCTAAGCAAGGAGAGGGCAACTTTAACAAAAGACAAAACACAAAAAAGAGTGACAGGATCAAAAAAGCACATACAGGTAGAATCAAGGTGGAAAGAGAAGAAAGGGACTCTCTTAGATAGTCACAAAGGTCCCAAAAAGGCAAATCCTTCAATGGAACGGAACTTTGTTGTCACAAAATGATCTACACGTAGATGCATGGTTGCTTCCATCCCAATCCATCCATCCATTGTTTAATGCGACATGTATGTTTATCACTCGACCCCATTGCGCATTTCTGAGGGACCCAATAAAAAGCAGGGCTCAAAATATAAAGAAATGCAACTTGATTTATCCATGTATCAAAGATTTCAACTAAACTAGGAAATATCCTCTGTAGGAACTCGAGTGAAGGCGGTCTTTCTTCCTTAATACTTCATAATTCACCTCGTTATTTGAATTGGAAGAAAAACTCAGACTATATCTGTCCTTGCTCCAGATTTATAACTTCTAATGTCTATCTCTATCTCTTACAAGGATTCTAACACAGGAGGAAGACTAACCATCTCATGGATTGCCTATAAAAGCTAATATAACTAAGAATAGAGTACTGAGGGGTTGAAGACACAGATATTTTTTATCTTTCAATATTTGACTCAAAGGGGGTGGGTTCCCTATTTCAGTCATCCATTGTGCTTCAACTTTGAATGATGGAATAATTGAAATATAGAAACTTTTAAACTTCCCATTATCTGAGGGTGAGACCCTTTCATTCTTAGCAAAGGCCTAGAAAGCAACTTTTACATAAATAATACATCCTCTACATTGTATAAATACCAACTCATGCAAGTAAATCATTCCCTCTCTCTCTCTCTCTCTCTCTCTCTCTCTCCTCCCATATAAAGAATTCTTCAATGAAAAAGATGGCAGTAACAAGAGAATTCAGACACTTCCATGTTCTTTTCCTTCAGATCCTGGCAATGGCCTTGCACGGCAATTGCATAGGTGTGAACTGGGGGAACATGGCGACACACCGCCTTCCAGATGACTTGATTGTTCAGATGTTGATTGACAACGGGTTCACAAAGGTGAAGCTGTTTGACGCAGCCAAAGAGACCATGAGAGCTCTCGCTGGTAGTGAGATTGAAGTAATGATTGGGATACCAAACATCATGCTGCAGCAAATGAGTGCTGATCCACAGGCTGCGGCTGACTGGGTTGAACAGAATGTGACCAGATATATATGTCCTGATGGAGTACGCATCAAGTTGAGTAAAAGAAATCCCAACCATTTCATGATTCTTTTTCATTTTGTTTCTTAATGATGAGAGTTGACATTGATTAATCTTTATCTCCATCTTTAAGGGTCAGGTCGTTCATTAAAACAGAAAATCAACCCAACTCAAGCAACAAGAAAACATAAGTTTTCTCACAGGGCATCTAGTTCTTTATTCTTTTTCTTGTTTTTCTAGCTAGTTGTGCCACTTGTATTACTGACAAGCTCTTTTAACTTCTTAAAGTAAACACCAGGGATTTAGCCCTGGTCTTCCCCGTGACTCTGCTAACAGTGGGTTTGTATCTATGATTTTGGACTACATTCAGATTATTTTTTTAAAATCATTCTGACAATTGTTTGAAGTATCTTGAATGGAGCTCTTTAGTGTTTTTTACTACTCATTATATTTGTTCTTAATATGATATTCACTGTGTTACTGGTTTCAGGTTCTTGTTCTTCCAGTTGAATTATTTTCGATTTGTTCCAGTTGTGGCTTTCTTTGCCAAATTGTCTTTTCTTTATTTCATAATGTTCTTTTACTTTTTAATTGTTTTTCCTCTAGTTTTTCAATTATGAACCAAGTGTTTCTTCACGAAATCTTTTCATCAGCTTTGCATTGGTTTTCCATTAAATTTTATTTAATTTTCTACGAAAAAAGGTTGCTTCTTCCCCCTCTTCATGGCTGCCTGATGCCTCTTTTCATTTTTATTTCCCTTAAGAATGGGTTCATTTTGTTTTTTATGCACCTGATTTGAATCTTGCAATCTGTCTTCCTCTGAGCCTCTCTTTTTATGCTCCTCTACCTATAACTGATATGGACTAGTATCAACTGAAACTGTTTACTGAGCTACTTACGTCTCTGATTCTGTGACTATCTAATCAAGACCAGGTTCAATTCCAAAATAATAAGTAGGCCAAGAGCAACTCTAGCCTTCCCATGAAAAGCAAATAGTAATCTCTTCTCAAGAAATTTCTTGAGCATTGAGTTTGTTCTAAACTGTGGGGAAAAAAACTTGAAGACTCTTCCCGAGTTCAAGTTCAAGTCAATGAATATACAAAGTAAATCAAGAAAATCTTGACATGATAGATTTTTGCAAAAATAATTAAATTAGATCCCATGAAACTGAGTCAACTAGACTGGAGTTCACATCGAAGGTGAAAATCTTTCATACAATTCTTACGAAGCTAGTGCTCACCAGTTTGCTCTGCTCAAGCAAAAGTCTCCATGCCAAGACACAGTTATAAATTGCACATAAATCAGCTCTCTCATTCCCCCATTCTTTCTTCTTTATAATTTTGACATTTCAGTTGCATATCCAAACTTTTCAGTTGTCAGCTCAGGTTGTTTGTTAGTCCTAATTTCTTGAAATTATACTGAAAACAGAAATAGATAGCCTTACTGACTGAGAAGTTGAACAACGAATTTGCAGATATGTTGCAGTAGGCAATGAGCCTTTCCTCCAAACCTACAATGGCACGTACTTGAACATCACACTGCCAGCCCTCCAAAACATTCAGCAAGCCTTAAACAAGGCTGAGCTTGGAAAACAGATAAAAGCGACCATCCCCTTCAATTCTGACATCTACAACTCCCCAGCATCAAATCCAGTCCCATCTGCCGGTGACTTCCGACCTGAGATCCGCGACCTCACTATACAAATCATCAAATTTCTATCAGAAAATAAAGCACCATTCACTGTCAACATCTACCCATTCCTCAGCCTCTACAGCAATGAATACTTCCCTGTGGACTTTGCTTTCTTTGAGGGTACTAACAACCCCATCAAGGACGGGGATGCCATCTACAATAATGTATTTGATGCCAACCTTGACACCCTTATCTGGGCCTTGCAGAAAGCAGGCTTCCCAGACATGCCCATCCTTGTTGGAGAAGTTGGGTGGCCCACAGACGGTGATAAGAATGCGAATATTGATAATGCCAAGAGATTCAACCAGGGATTGCTTCGTCATGTCTTGGGAGGTAAAGGGACCCCAACAAGAAGTATGAAGATCCATATGTATCTTTTTAGTCTGATAGATGAGGATGCAAAGAGCATTGCTCCCGGCAACTTCGAAAGACACTGGGGGATCTTTGAGTTCAATGGAAAACCAAAGTACGAATTAGATCTATCAGGTCATGAAGAAAACAAAACTCTGCAGGGTGCTGAAGGTGTTGAGTACCTTCCTAGAAGGTGGTGCGTACTGGACTCAAAAGTAACAGACCTCACAAACTTGTCGGAGAGTGTAAATTATGCTTGCTCATTCTCTGATTGCACTGCTCTTGGTTATGGATCATCTTGTAACCACCTGGATGCTTATCAGAATGCTTCTTATGCTTTCAACATGTATTACCAAGTGCAGAACCAGCAGAACAGTGGCTGTGTCTTTTCGGAACTGGCATTGGTGACCGATCAGGACCCATCAGATGGAACTTGCCAGTTCCCCATAATGATTGCTTATGGTGCATCGGTGACACAACAGAAATTGATAGATAAGTTAACAGCAGTTGGGGTTGTAGCAGTGTGGTTGTTTCTAATAAATTTTTAGTGATAGGTCAGAAATGCATGGATGACCTAGTAGATGTTGGCAATTTTTTACACTGTTGTATTTCATTCAGGCAAGCTTCTTCATTAGAAGCAGAGATTACAGCAACGGTAGATTTGGGCGACCAAGCAATGGAAGGATTTGTCCATCAACATTAAGGGCCCATTCTTAGCCCCAAACAACACTGAAATGTTACAAATTTGGTATTCATTGGAAGGTCATTGAAATTACCTTCCATCCAGTCCCAAGAACTTATAGCAGTCTTGCTCTATTTAGAGGGTGGAACTCTCTTTGATGCTCAGATACAGCATGGACGTGGCCAGGACAAAGATTTTATGCATAAGAATTTAGTTGGATGTGATGCAACATAGATTTTATGCATAAAAATTAAGTATTGGATACAATACAGCATTTGGATCCATTGGTATACATATATATATATATATATATATATATAAAGAATGATTTAAAAGGATTCTTAGATCACAAAATTTCTCATCAGAATTTAATTGGAAAAAACAGTCAAAGAAGTGCCTGCCCACCTGGCTTCCAACATTACTCACACACACAACCTTGAATTACAACAAGAAGCACTTTCCAACCGTGTTATGGTATTAATAATATGAAAAATGCAAGTTTTTGTTTCCTAGAAAGATTTAAAGATTTTATTGAATTTGAATAGCAATACGAGTTGGTCAAGGAAGTTCATTAAAAAGTTGGGTACTCTTCAAACTGTGTAATTAAGAAGCTTCATTTAAAATCAGATCAAGCATATACATATTATATATATCATGGTATTTCACTCACACTGAATTTGGTCCAAAATTGGTGAATATTCACAGCCAGGGGGACTATAAGTTGAATATTAGTGAAGCTCTAAGAGTAACTTGGGTCCTCCACCATGGAGGTTATCAAAAACAAAATCAAGGGGGTTGTCATGATATATTTGTGTGCCAAGTGGGCAGTGGGGATTAGTGAGTCCAACAGGGAACAGATATAAGGGTTGAGACTACAAAATCAAGGTTCCCTTGGCCGGTTTTGGTCAAAAGTGACCAAGCAATGCAATAACATAAGTGAGTGAATACACTAAAGCACTATGGTGACTGCTATTTTGTACATGGATTAGAGGATTAACCAAGGGAAATACAATTTTCCTCATATACCTAGAGAAGCAAATTGGAAGTGAATGAGTTGGCTAAATTTGGAGATTCAACAGCCAGACTACTCATTGCAAAAGTTATTTTACCATAGGAGTTCCTTTTCTCTCGTGTGGATTATATTCCTTTTATTTTTGTTGCCCCCTACTTCCTGGACCCTAATGGCTGTATGTTTCCATTGTCTCTTACTTCTTTAGAAGTTTCTTTATGTAGTTCTGCCGCAATTCAATGTCTATTGGGCTAAAAAGATTTTAAGGTCTAGTCCTAAAGTAAGAAGGGTATGTTTTGAAGTTCATAATGAGCGCTGATATTAGAATTAAGCGCTGGGGCAGCTAGGGAATTTACATTATTATTCAATGCATGTAAATTGGGGATTTCATTTTCATTTTTTTAATTGGCAAGTGGATTTCATTTTAATGCTTCTAAATGATAGTCTTAGGTGAGTGAAATCTCATCCTTACTTTTATTTTCTTCTTCCTCATCTTTGTACCACTTCTCTTGGTTTCTATAGTGATTCAGGGGTGTTATGCAACTGAATTGCTTGAGCAAGAAAATTATAGTGTGGACTTTTTTATTTGTTTCTTTTGAGTTTCAAATATAGCAGCACATCCATGATGTACTAGTGCTACTACAATTTACTTCTTTGCACCCTTTTTTTTCTTTTGAAGTGAATCTATAACTTCATCTGATTGAAATGGTGGAATTGTTAGGAAATACTACCGAAAAACCCATTCCCCAAACCCAAGCATAACAAACAATAGATAACTACACAGAAAAGATGAGTTTGAATAGAAACCCTTAGCTTTTTAGACATATAAGATGATAACCACATAAAAAAGAAAGAGCGAAAACAGAGAAGAGACCAGTACCTGGTTTGCTATTTATTTTTGCTTCACATAAGTTAAATGCTTCTACTTTAACACAGTGATGGTCGAAAATAATGTGTCTTGAAGAAACAGAAAAGTTAGAAAATGAATTTATAACTAATATCGGAATCCTAACCAGATAAAATTTCTGTTAGAAAATGAATAAATAGTTAATTTATAACTAATATCAGAACCCAAACCAGATAAAATAAACTCACATATCAAAAGGAAATGCAGAAGAAAAAAAACTAGATAACACCACCAATGGAAGGAAAAAGAATAGAAATTTTAAGAAAATTCTAAACTGGATAACAATTCATCTCTGCCCTAGACATTCCCGGATTCATTAAATCACAAACGAAATTAAGAATGTATGGCCTTGATTTACAGTAAATACCTAGTTTGTTGGTAGTGTATGAGGAAAAAAAAAAAAAAAAAAAAACTAGACTCGGTATATCATGTTCTTTGTGCTTTTCTTTCATGTGTTTGTGTGCGTCTTTCCTTCCAAACATACCACATAATGGACATCAACATTAATATCCACAGTTTGCTAGATGAGATGCAGCGTGCTACAGCTTATACTCAATACATTCAGATGAGGCAGTTATGCTTTTGTGTCACTGCTCATTCAAGTGGCTTCTGGACATGCCACCTCAAACCACACAACAGTATGAAATAGCTCCATATCCAACGAGAAAATCGTAGTGAAAATGGCTGGCCGTAGCCAATTTCTCCATTTTGCCAGGGAAACAAATATCTAAAATTGACTCAGAAGAATAGCCAGTCCTAGGTTCAAGTGTAGTTGCTCCAAGATCAACTTCACAAACTAAGGTTTGCTTATTATCCTTGGTCAAATGACAATTGCAAAAGAAAATCATTTAAATAAACAAAGGGTGACTTGGATACAGCTCAGATCACAACCAATTTGATATTTTGATAGAACAGATGGTCAACAATTTTGTAGTGAAATTGTGTGGCATAAATCAGAAATTACATCAAAAGATACTGTTTTACACTGCATGCCCAAATCAATGTCAGCTATGAGCATCAATAATGATTTGGGTGGAAAAGAAGCAATTCTGTATCCAATTAAATGCTGTTTCTAGTTCTGTGCCACCTGCAAGTCTGGAAGTTACATCAGACTTTGTAATAATCCATTCTGCCAAAGTATTCAAAGTGACTGCAAATCTAGTTACTCCAAATGTTTGCATGAACCTGCTGATTGTTGAGGCAGAATAGGATGAGCCACCTGTGCTCGACTTGGCACTGCAATTGTGGTTGTCGGAAAAGCATAGCCCACATTGTCAGGTTCGGCCAAAACCAAGTGTCAATTCATTTCAGGTCTTGACTGAAATGAACCTACTAATTTAAGCATCTCTTTTTTCTTTTTCTTTTTTTTAAAGGGATTTGGTAATAATATCAACAGAAGGGGGAAATCAGGATATAGTTTCCTCATATGCATTCAGTCACTGCAATTTGGTTAAATGCATGATGAAACTACTAATAAATATCCTCGCATCAAATAAGAGAAATGCTTAGATGGAACCATTGCCAATGAAAAATAAAATATATTTCTTAGCCTGTGGATAATTCTTTCTTGAATCTTTCCCAAACCTCAGGACCTCTTGGGTGATGATTTACAAACTTATTAAAGAAACTCTTATCAGAAGCTGCAAGGACAGTGCTCAATGCCAACATAGGACTAGCCACGCCTTCATCCTTGAGCCAGTTGTACATTGAGAACCTTAATTTGACTCTATCAATAGTATATGCCATATAACCTGGGAATGTAAGTAATGATTCTAAGGGATAACCAAGACAATTTACAAGAAAATCAATCTTCTTTTCAATCAAATCTCTTGACTGGTTCAGAACATTAGGAGCAGCTTTTATCATCTTGGAAACATCACGTGGATTTAAGCCTGCTTTCACAAGACAATCAAATCTTTCCTGAAGCTCGCTACCTTTACCGCGGAACACCTTTAGTGCCTTCTTCATCGCATTCGAATCCTCAACAAAACCCAAATTCACCAAGAACTTGGTCTTCTCCATCAATGCCTTTTCATCCTCACCAGTGTTTGGCAAAGGGACGATCTTTCTACCCAAAACCCAATGCTTCAATTGAGATGGGTCGTCCTTTATAATTTCACACAATCGCTTCTTTCCAACATTCAATGTTTCCCGCACAGTGACAGACCTCTTCAATGAACACAAACCCAAAATCAGTGTATGTGAACGCAATATCTTTCCAATTTCACTGTCCTCCATTTCAATTTCAAATAGAAATGTCAAGCCCTGCCGCAGATTCGCGACAAAACTCCCAACCTGAACTTGAGGAAACTGCAAAAACAAGCTCTCGATTTCCTTCATTGAGAAGCCGAATTTTAAAAATATCCCAATTACAGAATATGCCTCCATCCCTGAACTGTGTAACAAGAACCCAGGATTCTTCATGACAAATCCTACTAATTCTTCTTTTTGGTGGCCCACCATATCATAAAAAAAGTGCAGCACTCCTAGTATTTTCCCCCAATCATATGAACTCTTTTCAGACAAACAACCGGCAAACCAATTACAGTCAATTCCCATACCCTTCATCTCCTCTAATACCTCAAAAAATGCCTCATCACCTTCACCAATCAAGACAGAAGGACTACAAATAACAAGCTTAATAACACTAGTTTTACTTAGACCCCGCTTTTCATAAGCACGGATTTTTGAATCCAAAACCCCATAATCATACTCAAAAATCTCCGTGGCTCCCTTATACATCTTGCCGACCTTACTGCGCGGAATTCCATAGTTACACAGCACATGAAAATTCTCAAGCAAGATAACATTGTCACTAAGAAACATCAAATCTCGCGGAAGAAACAGAGAGATCTCGGAGGGTTTCAGACCCAAGCTCTCGAAGAATGGCTCGAATTCATTGATGGGGTGGTAGCGAAAATAACGGGCGAGCGACCTTCCAATCTCTTCCTCATT
Source organism: Camphora micrantha (assembly GCA_003546025.1). Taxonomy (NCBI): domain Eukaryota; kingdom Viridiplantae; phylum Streptophyta; class Magnoliopsida; order Laurales; family Lauraceae; genus Camphora; species Camphora micrantha. Next base: position 61,140,040 of record QPKB01000001.1, read on the forward strand.
ATCAACAGTTTTCAGAAGCTTCTGAATGAAATTGGGCGAGTTCTTGCTGATGTGCTCTGCATCAGTGAATTGCAAGCTTCGGGTGCAGTGAAGGTAGTCCAACAGAGCAGCTTGGGCCTGGTCTCGAGTGGTTCGAGAGATTTTAACTGCTATTGGCAAATTGGGTACGGCATCTTCCTTCTGAATCGAGGCCTTCGCAGTGTGAAGAGCTCTATTGTTGTAAAAAAATGGAGTTTTTGCAGTGCAGAGAGTTCTAGTATTGTAAAAAGATTGGGTTTTTGAAGATCCCACACGTTTTTCTTCAATAACAGATAAAACCCAGTTGAGAACAGATGGTTTTCTGAGTTTTCGTAAATGATTCATGACCGTTCATGAGATTTTGCAGCAGAAAGATGAACAGAATGTGAAAAACATGAAGTGTAGCAACAAATCCTAGCCGTTTGAGTTGGATTTTCTTACCTTAGATTTTGCGGGCTTGGGGACTCAATTCACCCACAAGAGAATCTATAGATCTTTGAATGGTCTGACTCCTGCTTCTGCGGCGAGATAGTTCTTCTTCCTTCAGTGGCAGCCACTGAAGACCTTCATAGTTCATACACACGAGGGTTTAAGGACACAGAGGGTTTCAGGAGGGGTGTTTTCGTCATTTTAACCTACCACTTTAGTAATAGCTGCTACCTACGCACCGTAAAAAGCTCTCCATACATTGAATTTTAAAAATACAATAATATATAAAAAAATTTCCTAAACTACCTCTCTCCCTCTCCCTACTCGGCCACCTCCGCCCGACTCCACCACCGACCCCTCTCCCTCTCCCTCATTCCCTCTCTCTCTCAATAGCCCTGCTCCCACATCCCCGAACCCACCTACATCCCCACTCCCTCCATCCCCTCGATGCTGCTGAAGGGGAGGGAGCGACAGAGAGAAAGGGATGGAAAGGGAGAGAGACAGGAGGGGGAGAGAGGGAGGGAGAGGGAGAAAGAGGGAGAGCGCGGGCGGGGCCTGCGGCGGTGGGCGAGAGGCTGAGAGCCGGAGAGAAAGGGGGAGATGGAGAGGGAGAAGTAAAGGGCTTTTGGGCAAGGGGACCGACGGAGGGCGAGAGGGAGACAATGGGGAGAGAGAGACAGGGGCTGCCGCGGCGGGCGAGAGAGATAGAGAGGGAGAGGGATCGGCGGCGGCGAGGTTGGGCGGACGTTGGAGCAGGGAAGGAGAGGGAGAGGCGTAGTTTAGGGATTTTTTTATTTTGGTTTTTTTTTTTTTAAATGCAGTGTGTGGAGAGCTGCTTGCAGTGTGTAAGGTAGCCACTCTCCACTTTACTTTAATCACTGGCACGGATCCGTCTTCTTAGATTTAGATTCGGTTCGGATCCAAGCATGAACTTAGCATCAACTTAATCATATGGTTAAATCTAAATATAATTTCAAATATGATATAGCTCAAGCTTTACAGTAACTTAAAATCTATATATATTTTTTTAATATGTGAATGCAAATTTTTTTAATTTAGATACTCGAGTTAAAATATTTAATATAGGGATTTGGTTTTAGATCTGTATGTTCGGATCCTATTTGCATAGAGTTTGGTTTGGATCCAAATTTCTACCAAATCCAAAAATAGATTCCACACCCGTTTATTTGGAATCAGACCCTACGCAACTGAACTCCATGTTTTGGCACTTGTCCCAATTCGACTTTGATCCCACTCGTCCACCTTAAGATAATATCATGATAAAAATACACTTATAAAAAAAAGTTGATAGAACTTTTGTGTCCCTAAATTATAATAAGGGGTTTTTATCGAAAAAATCCCCTTAAACTCTTATAAGACCAAAAAGGACCTATAATCTCGTTAGTAATCAGATTGGATTTCCTGCCATTCCCGTTATACTTTTTTTTTTTTTTTTGCACTTTTGCACTGAGCTACTTGTCAAGGAGGAGGAGCGATATCGATGCTTGAAAACTATAAAAGCGGCTTGAATTCCCTTTTCTCAGTTGCCATTTGTTTTGTCTGAGAAGAAAATCTCTGAAACTTTTTTCATCTCAAAATCCCCTTTTAGCTGTTTTTTCTTAGATTACTCTACTAAAGAGAAAGGTAAACTCCAATAAAGAGGTAGGTAATGGGATGGATATGGATCTATTACTTTATTATGAACCATTTTTTTAATATAAATCTTGTCTATTAGGATCTATTACTCAAAAAGTGTTTGGCATGAATCAAAAGGTGGGAAAAAAAACACAGTAGATGGCTATGTGGAGGAGCTTGGGACTACATCAACAAGGTAGCACCATTGTCGATGGAGGGAAGGGAACAGATTGGGAAGAAGAAGAAAATAACAACCGGGCTTGCTCGTATAAAATAAACATAACTAGAAAGGACCAAGGGGACTACTCTAAGCCATAAATTTCTTAGGAGTCCTTTTTGGTCTAGTAAGGTCTAAAGGGTTTTTCCGGTAAAAATCCCTTATAATAATTTTATTTGAGTTTATTTTGTTAACCCTTAATCCACATTTTACCCGGTTCATCCTTGTACAATGAGTCATCTGCATTCATCAAGGTGGGCCCCAAGAAACAGGGCGGGGTTTTAAGAGTTTTAATTTTTAGCATTAGCTTGAGTTCTGCTATGGTATTCTCGCATCTCTTTTTACTCCATTTTGACTTTTCTCTATCTTACCTTCATCTGTCAACTAGAAGGGTTTTAAGAGTAACTTGAGAAAAAGCAATAAAGGGGAGTAAAATTGATGAAGAACCATGCATGGGGACCCACACTATTTTGGGCGCGAATTCCAAGGTAGGCGCTGCCATCGTAGGACCCAGTAGAGTTGAAAATTTTCAGAATTCAACCTTCTTTTGTTGGAGATCTTTTGCAAGATTCAAATTTGAATTTGAAGATATCAAGGTACTTAGGCCAAGGAAGTCAAAAGTCAAAGAAGAAAGGAGGGAGAAAACTTCTTGCATAATTATTTCTATTTTTTTAGAGCAGCGAATTTAAAATAGTCATAACTTTCAAACTGAGTATCGAATTGGAACAATCTACCCATCATTTAATTTTAGGCGGGACAGCACTACAAATTGCAAGAAATTACAATCCATTTGTGGGGCCCATGTGTGAAGATTTGCCAGAGATGAGGAGAGTCCAGCTTTAAAAGAACTTGGTAATCAAGCAACTCAATTCAAATTCAAATTTTAGAGAGTCCAAATCCTTGCTTCCAAGTTTCCAAGAATTATCTTTAACTTGACTCCAAGCTTCCATGATTTGAGAATTTTCAAATCAATAAATCATCCAAAAGGGGAGGGACGTCAAACACATTATTCCCAAAAAAATTACACGTCCAAAAGGGGTTTCTCAAATGTCCCAAGTTTTGCAACAAATGTGATTTTTGGATAAGAGTAAGAGAATATCAAATCAAGGACATTAAAGGAAGTAGCTCAAGATAAGAACTATAAGATTTCACACACAATTCTATCACAACTTAGACCCCAAGATAGAGTCCCTTCCAAACCCAAACTCAAGCTCAGCCTTTAAAAAAAACTATAAATAGGAGGGGGTGAACGTCCCAAAGGAGATACAAGCTTGGGACGTCCAACGAGCCCCCTCTCCTCTTCTTCCCCACTTCTTTTCCTCATTCTTTTATTTTTTTTATGGTACGCCGCGGACCATGTCTTGTTGAGAATGAGAGTGATGATCTTAATGCAAATTAAAGTTGTTTTCTTTGCAATGGAGGCTTGAGTTTCTTGATTAGAGCTACAAAAAATGCTAAGTGTATTCCTTTTATTTATGAATTAATTCTTTCTTGTTTCTCATGTGAAATGTCCTTATTGGTTTTAATAGACTTGTCTTCGTGGCATAGGTGAACTTAATTTTAAAATAAAAAGAACTTTCGACTATTTATGTTTAGATTTGATAGGTCATGCTTAGGATTCAATTCTTTTGATGGTTTATGCTTATCATGCTTAACTTTGATAAGTAGTGCTTGAGTTGTTTTTATGCCTTTTGAAGTTAAGGAAGTTTTAGGCTTTTGAATTTTATTAAAAAAAAAAAAAGGATTTTACAAGATAGATCTTTCAAAGCAAAACATTGATTTTTATTTGATTTGAGTATCAATTGGGACAAATTAGGATTATCTTATAAATAAATTGGTTGAACCTAGTGGGTTCTAGATGCTCTATTCGCTTTTCTTATTTGATTTGCTCACTTTTTAATTAGTTGTTTTATTTTATTCAAAAATCAATTATAAATATGTTCGATTACTTGTTTCTTAGTAAGATCCCATATTTGAAAGTTCTTTTATTTTATTCATTTCCTGTAAGTTTGACCCGTACTTGCCACTGTCTTTTATAGATATCCGTGCACTTACCGTGTAAGTATTTCAAAGTCACAACACATGCATCACAAAGAAATAGGGATTATTGTAGATTTTTGCCTTGAGATATTGAAAGTATCTGACATTTGATTGACCCTGCAAAGATTCTCCCATTCCCATCCACTACCTCGGTCCTTTTTATTCTTTTAGTAAGTAAAAACAGAATTGCATGTGATCCTTTGTAGTATACAACCAAGCACCCAGAGAAGAACTCCATTCTGTTTAAAGCAAGTTTTGAAGAATCCATGCATCATATTTTTCTCAAATGGCTTCAAGTCTGTATGAGGAGTAGAACACAAAGCGTTTTGAGAGCTAACTGATCTTTGACGGAAAGTGGGTGTTGTCGAATCCTTCCACTTCTAAAGCTTGAACATCCTCAGTGATAACTGGCTGTTCATCTGAAAACAACATATCCAAATTTTGGGTCTCTAACAGATACCTCCTGGTTTCCTGCTGCTGCTGTATCATTTTTTCGAGTTGCTTCCCTTGCGCTTCAATTTGCATCTGTAATTTTCGCTGTGCCTGAACAAAGAAAGGAGAGAAAAGAGAGTACTCACTGGATCAAACAACACAAAAATAGGTGAGAAGAGGCAAGCTATCAAATCAAGAAAAAAGCATATACATCTAACTGTTCATTCAGAAGCCTTTGCACATCTAGTTGCATCCGCAGCGCTTCTATGCTGTTCATGCCACTGTCAAGTAAGAGTAAAATAACAGTGAATATAACATTAAAGCCACAAGTGAAGAATATCGGCAGTGCGATGCATCAAGGTGTACATGGATGTACCCAAAACCATAAAAAGAGGTTTTTAACTTTTGGCAGAACAGATGGTTCTCTCATGCATTACACCAAATTCCCCACTAGGCAGGATACTGTTTTTTACATTTTTCTTTTTCCTTTTTTTTTTCTGCTTTCTAGCCATAACTATATCAACATTGATCATTGATGATGATGTTAGGCAGAAAGCTTGTGAAGAGAAAATCATACTTGATGTACTTTCTTCTTTCCAGACCACCCAATATTCAGAACAGAACAGAAAATTATCTAACATTTGAAAAAGCAGTATCTGCAAACTAGTCTAAAAGAGAGGTGTCAGAATACATTACTCTTTCTGGTCGAGCTGCGGGTTATCATTGACACTAGTTCTCCTCTCACAGTTCGCTGCAAGAGAAAAGATATTTTGTTGTGAGTTTATATTCACTTCAAAAGAGCAGAGAGTATGTTTCAAGTTTGTTATCATGATGACCAAAAGCACAAGACTGAAGCATAAAAAAACATGCTGTCAGAGGGAAACACAAACCATGTTTTGTATGTTTTCTCTCTTCTCTCAAGTACAGCTCTTTGATTTGATTCTCAAACCAAGAAATATATATCTTACTAGTGTTTAGCTAGAATTGGAACTTCTACGCCATATCATTTGAATTTGAATTGGTTGTGCCAACCAAAAGGCACTGTCTTGCATAATCTACCAAGTGGAGAATATGAGCCCAACTAAGGTGTGAGTAGTTCCCATAAGCCCAAAATTTGCTCAATCCAATTGAAAGGAAGAAAAAATAAAAATACCAAGAGTGGGGCTGACTAGAGAACAAGTGTGTCTCCCCCGGTTATAAGTGTGCTGATTCTGTTTCTTACTATCAATGTCATATATGGTCATCATGATCATAATAATACTAACAAGGATGACGACTATGACGACAACGGAACAGATATTGTCTATCCAACATCAAAATGATGTTTGCTGAGTTCATTTTTCATATGCTTGAAGGACTTTAGAAGTACATTGATTAACCAAAATCCTAACTGATTACTTTCAGTGAGTTGGTGGTCATGATTTGTGAAGCTTTAGTAACATTATATTAGGTTACAACACTTTGATATCCCATCCCACGAGCAGTGTAATAGATGATGGTAAAACTGCCAGTAGTCAGGGCCAAGTTATTAGTAGTGGCTAACCATCGATGCCAGGTCCAAGTAATAGATGAGAAGCGAGTGTTAGATACTTCGATATTTTCAATGCAATGAAATCTAACCTTGCTGAAATCATATTGAAATAAGATGACAATGGATGGACTTCTAATGTATCATTGGATGGAATTTGGACTGTTGAGGGCATATGGTTAGCTTAATGGTAATCCCCACGTAAAACTAAGGGCTGTTGAATTGATCAAATCTGAATATTATTTTGACCTGACCATGCCAGGATTCCAGATCAGACCTCTTCAGAATTCAGAGTTCATACTCTCACCAGCCCCAGGCTCAATCCATGGACAGGGAAATGTAAAAGTGCCATTGATGGTTAGATTCTGATGCAGACACAACCGTACAATTCCAAAAAGAAAAAGAAAAAGGATTCACATAAAAATATGATATTCACATCTGATATTTCAGATGCGATGATGGTACTAGTAGGAATTCAAAGAACCTCATGCAACAGGAGACTACCATCCTGTAACTAACAAATATCTGTGCAGTACACCGAACCAATATTGGAATCAACATGTGCGGCCTTCAAGCATCCTATCCCTCCCACCATGCCCACCCTGACCGAAATACGAACAAAAGGAACAAGATATCGACAGCGACCGACCTTAGAAAAATACTTCATGACAAAAATTAAGAACTTGCACCTAGACCTTGCCTGAACCCGGTGATGAAAACAAATGAAATCTGAGTGTTAGCATTCTATATGGACAGCACAAGGGGATATTTTTCCAGTCAAAAAACTTTCAAGTGCATAACATGGGCTTTTGGAACTGAAAAGTTAAGAATTTCATTTCCATCAACTGAGGACTCACTGACTGAATACCACTAATCTACTCCCACTGGTGTAAAGAGGAGTCATAAGGATTTTACCTTCTGGAGAATCAGGGATGGACTTGGCAATTCGATATTTCTGCAAACAATATACAAAGATTGATTCAGGCCTCCAATTAAAATTTGAAAAAAAAAGAAGAAAAGGAAATCATTAATGTATAATAAAATATATAACCTGTAAGTGGCTTTTCACATGTAAGATAGTCAATCCATCATACTTCATCATCTTCACTATCCCTTTTGGAGTTGCTTCTGCTTTCAATCAACAAAGACCAATGTATAAATGTCATATTTAAAGAGAATGATGCCTCCTACAGATCTTCAAATATAATAACTCACTGTCCGGGCCTCCTAGTCGATTCACAGATTCAACAAATCGATCATGAAGATCTGTAGTCCATCTGATCCGTGTTTTATTTGGTACAGCTGCTCTTGGTGAAACATTGCCAGAAGTCACACCACCTGAAGGCTTCGGAGGCTGCTTTTCTGGTGTGGGTTGGAAGTTTGACTGCGTAATTGTAGAGCTAAATGGATTACTAACAACCTGAAAAATATGAGAGTAAGTAGATTCTAGTAAACTGATTTGCACAGATCAATCACAAATTAGTACCAATCATCTTCAAGATTATAGAAGTTACGAATAGCAATCCAATTTGACTGGTAAAATAAGATAGAAAATGGATGTATCTGTTTGCAATTATGAAACCTATATCATTCAACAATCAAATGGGTGAATTCAGAGAACAGAAAATTAAACAGAAAACTCACAGTAGGATTAGGAGTTCCCTCTGCTGAACTTAAACACCTCCTATCTAAGATGGCATCATCACCTGTCATCTGGCTTTGCACAAATGGTAAAAACTCACGTCCTTGGAAACATGTTGAATCAATTCCACCGCAGCTACTAGAAGCTCTAGAATCTTGATTGCCATATGAGGGGAGCTTCAGAACAGGTTGCAAAGTATTGGATGCATGAGAAACCAGATTGCCCTGCTTCGTCAAAGTAACAGGGGAAGTAGCCTCAGAAGGTCCATGAGAAGGGAAATCGGTTGAGTGCCTTGGAGAGAATTGAGGGGTGAGGGGCAGTGGGCCAAACTGATAGACACAGGGCGGAAAACCCGGGTAGAACGGTGTGGACTGTGATTGAAAGCAGCTTAGAGGACTACAAGATGGATTTGCAGGCATTATTTCCGGTTGCAGCGAGCCTCCCTCCACTGAATTATGTCGTTGCAAAACAATTTGATGAATAAGATCTTCGGGTGAGGGGGACTGAAAACACACCCCCCTGTTCCATAGCTGCCTAGAGCCCAAATTCTGGAAAGTATGGTTGGGGATATCTAAAGAATAGTGGTTGGTGAATGAATCATGCTTATCTTGATGGAAAACAAACTTATGAGTATTCATTTGCCAAATGATTTTGAAGTTTCAAAACCCAATAACAGCAACTACACCACAAGGAAGAAACCAAACTACATCCTATAAGAATGGAATGAATTATTTACTCTCTCTCAATTGTACCCAAAACAAAAATGACTAAGAAGAATCCACAATCCACGTTATAAAAAAGAAAAAAAAGAATCCACAATCCACTCCACTAGTATTCTTCATGGACATACCATGGAAACAAAAAGAAATCAACTAACACTGTTGTGGAAATTCAAAAGGTTTATTCTCAGAGATTGGGTGTCTCTCTTATTCCCTAAGCCTTCTTACAGAAGCTAAGAATATAATGCACAATCCCATGAAAGCTTTAAATTATTCCTTAAGATGGATGGGGTTGAAGTGAATGAGCACTGATCCAGTGATACAACCAAAGCATATAGCATTAAAAAACTATCTTGCAATAAACAAATAACTTTGCTCTATCTATCAAGGCAAAAATGATTTTTTGACTGGAATAAAGATGAATTATAGTTTAACACTTACAAGAACCCAACAACACATAATTTTACTTTCAAATATCAGAATATGGAAGAGGTGTAACTAATAAGAAGAAAGGAATCTTTAATTAGATAGGGAAGAAAAGCAATGTCCTAGGTACCTAGATGCAAGGGACAGACATGTGAAAAAGGAATAAGAGTAAAGAGGAAGTGCTTTTTCACCTTGTTTAACTTCCCAAAACTAGATTTTCTCACATAAAAAATGAGATGGGCATTAAGATCTAAAGATATAAAAATGGATTAAAAATTTTCACAAGGAGAAGATACGTAGATAAAAAATTGGATATATAGGGGAGATGCTCCTATGAGAGATATCTCTCGCCTTATAATAGAGATAGGGGTGGGGGCCCTTACATTTAAGTTATTAGCATTGGATATGGATGTGAGGGCCCCCACACAATCTCTTATTTAAGGTGAGAGATATCTCTCGTAGGAGCATCTCCCCCTATATATATATTATTCCTATAAAATATCTTTTTTTGTTCTCTAGTTGGAACTTTTCATGAGGTTAACTGAATTTAACAGGACAAAGAATAGGGACATTTGGTCTTGCAACCATAGAATAGAACAGGTCTAAGGTCTTGGTCTTCACAGAATTGGTTTTTTTTTTTCTTGGCAGGTGATTGATATTAACGAAAAGAAATAGAAGAAGGTGTTCAACTAAATCCGACGGAGAGAGCTATAAGCATGCAGAAAGAGACAGACTCTCGACTCATTATAAAGAGAATGACTTTTGGGGTTTTTACCAGTAGATGATCTTGGATTTACCACTTGATTAGAAATTTATTCTAATGATTACATTGATAGCTGCGTAGGTGTTGCCGTCGGAGACATTGGATAAGATAAAGTCATTCCTTTTTTTATACAAGGGAGAACAGGAATTCATATTGTAGGAAAATGAATAAAAGGAAATGGGAAATGAATACATCCCATGTAATTCAAATCATACGAAAGTCAACCTCTCACCCACATCTCGACCCTATATCATGAGCACACACACGTGGTGTACCCACTTGGACGACCAAGCACTTTAAGATTTGCTTTAAATTTGTGGGGAGAGACGGGACCCATGGTAGCACCCGCATAAGTGGAGAGAGAGCCCACACAAGTAGAAAAGGAGCCCATATATATATGGAAACCGGAAAGAGAGGTCACACAATTGGAAAGAAGAGCTTGCATATGTAAAAAGAGTGTTAGAATCTTTAGAATTGAACCCTGAGCAGACGGATTGCCAGCCAACTGAGCAACCCTAACACTTCCTTTAAGGTTTCTAATAGACTTCATGATGGAAGGAAAGTTGACTCGAAAATTCTATTCGTGGATCAACAAAGCTTGCATGTGGGACTCACTCATCATCCCATGCACAGTCATTGAACCTAAACTGCATCCGCCAAAAATCAAAAACATGCGAAGTAAAATATTTAAGCTAATCACAATTCAAGGGATAAAATCCTTTAATCTAATGTAACCATAGCAGAACACTCCACACATACTTTGTTGCTCCATACATTGTTTGACAATCTTATACATCCAACTAGTTTTGTGAATACAGCTCATGGAAAAACAAATGATGAGAAAGATGACATTTTGTTTCAAATACTAGACAATGTATCATAAAGGGACAGAGCTGAAGGACCAAGTCGATGAGAAATGTAGTAATTTGAGTGAACATCAGATGAAGAATGGAAAAAAAAAAAAAAGTCGAACCAATTTTAGTCGTTTGCAATATATAATACAAATGAGTATTTTAACATGTGATAGGGAAGTTTAGGTTTTAAACTGAACAATTCATCTCTCTGTTACATCGACAGGATTCCATTCCTTATCCACATAAGATGTATAGGTGTATGGATAGGGACGATTTTATGCTGCACACTACACATTGAACATCAATGCCGTTCGTCGCGAAGGACCCACTGAAAGTCAAGGGGTCCCACCTTTGGTGACAGTCTCGATGCATGCTTCTGCTGGAGCCCATGCACAGGGGGGAAAAATTAACATATGGATAATAGATATTAGGGGTTAGAGACATGAAAAATTTCTTTTACAAGCATGCTGCTGGTGCAGTCTAGCTCTATGAGGCTCACTTTGCTCACCCTTGTAAGTGCATCTCATTTTACGGTTTTATCCTCCGTGATCTGGCACTATATTCAATTTTATGCTCATTAAATCTTTATTCAGCGTTCAATAGCATTAAACTTCGAGGCCGTTAAATAAAGTGCTAGGATAATCTGATGGGGTTCATTTTCTTTGCGACACTTATCAGTGAAGATACCTTGCCATCTATTCTACTCTTAGGAATGAATTTAAGTGGGCCCCAGCAGCATGACAGCAAAACCACAGCATGCCATATGCTCGTAGGTTGACACCTTGTTCAGATGATTAGGGTCTTTGGAATGTTCGGTCTGTAGCTTTGTAAAAGACAGTCCGTGCTTTTCCAGTTGTTTTCAATTTTATTGTTAATCAAAGATCAGATGACCCTTACAGATTTGAAAGGCCAAAGACAACTTCCAAACTCCATTTCATGGGTTGTATTTCTTTGTTCAAGGGTTGTCTCTTTATACACCTTGTACAGGTTTTATATGGAGGGGGAAATGAAAAGGAGCCGTCCAAAGCAATGCTACTTGAATGGCCTTTTGCATCATGGGGCCCACCTAATGATGCCAAATGTGGGGGTCACATTGCCTTTATGTGGAGAATAGAGGAGGTGATCATTTGTTTAGAAAACTCAACACAAAAGCCTGTGTAAAATAGAGATATAAACAAGGAACTTGGAAATTGACCAAAAGGTCGTTTGGACAATTGGATTGTTGGATCTGAATCATTCACAGCTCATTGTTTGCCAGATTCTTGCCGCTCCTTATCATTCATGGAAAATCCTTCTCAATGTTTCATTTAGTCAGATGATCATTTCGATAGTCAGCTGAGAAGGGCCCACATGGCATGAAGGTGAAGTCCATTGATCTCGAGTGGAAAGATTAGTTGAGGCATTTGTCAAGACTTTATTGCCATCCGGTAATTTTACCTTTTGGGTCTATTTGACTTTCCCGTCTTCAAAATAGTTTGAAAGAATTTCTATGAATTTGTGCTTGAGTTAGCTTTAAGACCATTGCGTCTTTGATAGAAGGATGGCTTTTTAAAAATTAAGTCATAAGAAAAAATTATCTTTATTATTTTTACTATAAGATAAATTTCCTTTTTATAATTGAATTAAATAAAGCGAATAGCTTATTTGTAAAAGAATTTAACTGAAAAGCGTTTCAATAGAGTCAACTCTATTTTAAATAGATAAGAGTTTCCAAAAAGCATCTGGTTTCATTGTTTGGGGAGACAAGATAAAAGAAAAGATGCCAAAACAATTGTGTCTTAATCTGATAGTTAGCCTATTATCTGATTGTCAACGGTGGATGATTAGGAATCACTAACCAAACTAAGTTTTGGGGATGCCTTTTTATTACCGGTCCTACTTGGTGCAGCCAATGGACTCCACCTTCCACACCACGTGGTCACTTCTTGAGTGGGACGAGGAAAGTTACCATGTAAAGGATTCAGGCCGAAGAACTTCACAACTCTCAAAAACTTTCGCTTTCTTGAAGACAAACTGGGAATTCTAAGTATATTATAGATCTAAAACTTTGATCAAATTCATAATTACTTTTTGTTAGCTATCAAACTGTTTCCAATAAATCAAAGAAATGGTCTTAGGCTACTGTCAGATGGTGCTGATTACAACTCTTAGCACTTGGTTTAACATGTGTATGGCTCACCTTTGTTTGATCCAACTCTCATGTCATATGATCTATAGCGTCATATTTTACTTCAAGTGGAGTCACTGTTGAATCAAACATGTGTGGAGAGTTGCACTTGCCATTAAGATAAACGGCCAACTTCATGGGACAAATTGATATATAATGGGGTTTTCCATTCAAGCCCTGTTGGGGGAGTGTAGTGTGCCATGATTTTGAAAGGTCAAGATTAGATTGTGATCAGAACAGCAAACATGCCTGGATGCTGGTGTGTATGCAGCCTTGCAGGAGGTTTTGTAATATATGTTTGTTTTGCCGGCTATAATTAGAGTAAGATAGGGATAATGAGATGATGAGACATTATAGAGACATTCTCCACAAGCGTATTCTGATTCTGTCCAAGAAGAATGGGAGATTTTTGGGTTGATTGATTGGATACCCTTTCCTCCAAAATGCCTAGGCCACTACTTCTATACCTTTTTGTCAGCTTATTTCTTGTCCTTTTAGCTTACAACCTTCTTCACTTGGTGCACGTGTGACTTGCTAGTGCAGCCACGTGTCCAATAGTTGGATGTGTTCAATGATTCTCATTCATTGTAGGGTGGTGTTCTTGCTTTAATTTAATATCCATATAGAATAAGAGGATGGTGAGTTTTCCCTGCTTCCTTTAGTGGAATGTGTGAATCTCCACTTGGGCTCACTCATTGGTAATGTGAACGGTTAAAAATGACTTTTATCTCCTCTTACATTTTCTTGTAGTTCATTTTGATTTTTTGTTGTTGATTTTGAATGGTTTAGAATATCAATAATTGGATTTATAAAAATATTTATGCATTTCACTTAAGGGGAAATTTGTGGAGGAACACTCAAGGGACGGGTGCACATTAGGGCGAGCACCTCAACTTTTTAAAATTCTCATATGTGATCTGGTGTTTTAAAGTTTTTCTATATGCAGTTTTGTCGTTTAACTATTTTTTGTCCCTCCTCACTTTTTTCTACAACTGAGTAATAAAATTATAGTAGGAGTTGCGGCAAAATAGTCTTTTTCATTTCGTCAAAAGTAAGTCTTTTTAGGACTCTCCATATATGACAAGTTTATCTCCTTTTTCTCCTCTTTTATTTTTTTTTATTTTTTGTCTTATTTCTCTTTTGGTTTCCAAACACTCCTTCATTTTTCAACACTTTAGCTCTTTTGCATTAGTTCTCAAATACATCTCTTTACAAGTAATTCTAAAAACCCATCTTGCCTTTTGTTTCTTTTGTATATATTTTTTTCTTTTTTGCTTGAGCTCAATGGATGCCTCTCTAATGAGTATCTTTAAATGCATATGTTAAATCTTTTTCATGTCTTGTATATTTTTATTAAATATAGTTACTTTTTTTATGTTATTTGTTTTTTCTTTATGGGGATTTAACGGGAAAAACCCTCATAAATAACTTATTATTGAATTTGATCACTATAGAAAACACTACACAGAATGGGCCCTTAATTGACGTTTCTCCTTTTCTTTTTGTCGTTTAGTGCTATAGTCGATATCGACTATCCTCTGTAACTACAATTAAAACCCAACTTCGCATCTACCATTTCCCGTTTACATCTCTCGCCTCGTCTGGTGCGAACAACCCTTCTTTGGGGACGAAAATCCACTGCATCTCTTAAGCACTCTATTAATGGTGGTGGTTGCACTCCTTTAAAAGGTAGGTGCACACATGAATCTTTATTATTAGTTTGATAGTTTCCCTAAAACTTGGCAGTCACCCAACTTGTTGATTAATGCTCTTCCTTTTATATCTTACCAGCCCTAGACAAGCAATCTACGACCTTGATCTGTCTTAGAAAATGGCATCCAAGTGCGTGTAGAGTTGTGAACATTTGATATTTGCTCATAAAAAACAACTCTCATCTTTTTAATCTTCACATACGTTTTTGGGTTTAGAGTTTTATATGTGCGTTTTTTGACTGTCCCAGAGAATGGCACCCAAGTGCATCTAGAGTTCTGAAAGGTGGATATATTCTCCTAAAGTGACACTGCCATCTTCAATTTTAGCAAAGTATTTTTTGGGTTTAGGGTTTTAAATGTGGTTGCATTTGACAATACAGACATCACTCATCTTCTTCTATTTAGCCTAAACTAAAACAGAACATTCATGCCCCATGTTAATTTTTTCGACTATTTCATTTGACAAGATCTAGAAAATTTAAGGGCACATTGACATAAAAGGTGGATATGCTCCTACAGTGTCTTATTTATTTTTCATTTCGCTCTATGGTTCAAAATGTATATAGTCTGTGCACGGCATTGTTTAACTATACAATTAGTACAACCTTTAGAATATCATAATGCATCTACTTTAAACATACCTTCTGCTTTTACCACTATATAAACTGAATAATTTTTATTAATAAACAGCATGTCAGATTGCGATATCCTAATCATATTCCACTATGATGGAAACTTTGAGTTTGACATGATGCGGCCTATCTATAATGGAGGAAAGCAGAAGATGAGGTATTTATCAACCGACATAACATATAGGTCATTGGTTGCCGAAGCAATTGAAGCATCTAATTGGGATTCATCGACTAAAAGTTTAAGCATACAATACCTTCATCACAATGGACGTGCATTTTCACTGGCTAGCATTGAAGATGATAATGATGTAAACAGAATGATGAAAGCATCGGGTCGAGATACAAATGTGATATACTTATATGTTTCCAACAAATCGAACAATGAACAATGCGTAGGAGGAGAACAGTTAAGGTATGTTAGTTTGTTGTATTGTAAATTAAACATTTATCATATACTAATCTCAATCCCTCACACAGATTTTGTCATATTGTTGTTGCAATTGTAGGTTTCAGAGGATTGACAAGCATCAATATTATCTTGGGAAATCGAGGGATATATTGTTAAATTGCAAGGGAAAAGAAGTGAACGACGGGACAGCCGTTCCAGAGCTTCCTACAGTTAATCTCCAAGAAGATAATGACATGCATTTTTCAACTCTACGGGACATGACAAGTCCATTGCATACCTCATGTCAAGAAATTGATGTTGATATTATACAGGATGTGGCAGATTATGGTGATGAGAATGATTTTGATGAAATTAATTTGGCCAGAGAAATTCCAGTGGTTGGGATGAGCGCGAACAGAAGGAACGTTGCAGGGACTAATCCAGTCAACAATGCATGTGTTGATAATATAGAGGAAGGGACAGAGTATGGTGATGAGAATCATTTTGATGAAATTAATTTTATTGGACATATTCCAGTGGTTGCGATGGGCGCGGATAGAAGCAACGTCGCCGAGACTAATCCAGCAGACAATGCATGTCCTTCGAGTGAACATTCAGGTGTTAATTTTGTCGATGACATGGTACCTGAAAAATTGAATGTAGACGTTGGAAACAATTCAGCACGGGAAATGTGGATTGGCCGTGAATTCCCTGATCGTGACACGTTTCGAAAGACTCTGGCCAAGTTTGCAATTTATGGAAACTTTACTCTGAAGCACTTGAGGACCAACATGTACAAAGTGACAGCATGTTGTAAAGATCAGAATTGCCCTTGGCGCATTCATGCCTCCATTGTGGAATCAGGACCACAATTCAAAGTGCGTACATATAATCCAGTCCATAAACGCTCGAAACCAATGATGGGATGGCACATAAACAGGTGTCAGCATTGCTAATTGCGGAGTTCATCATGGATAGAGTCCGACAAAATGCCTATCTGAAACCAAAAGAGATCATAAACGACTACCAAATTGAATTTGGGACAACTATTACATACAGGAAGGCACATATAGCAAAGGAGATAGCCCTGCGTGCAGTGCGAGGATCTTATGAGGAGTCCTTTCTAATGCTGCCTAGTTACTGTATTGAACTTCAGAGGACCAATCCAGGCACAGTAACAAACATAGACACCACATCTGAAGACCGTTTTAGAAGATTTTTTTGGGCATTCGGAGTTTGTCTGAGGTCTTTCATTAATACTCGTAGACCAATGATTGCTATAGATGGGACACATCTCCGAGGGAAGTATCCCGGTGTTTTGCTCGTTGCTGTTACACACGATGCCAATCATAAGCTCCTCCCAATCGCTTTTGCCTTTGCGGAATCCGAGCGACGTGATAGTTGGGAGTGGTTCCTTGCAAATCTGCATATGGCGCTGGGTGAGCCTAACAATTTGACTATTGTGTCTGATCGCCAAAAAGGTCTTATTCCAGCGCTCTTGAACACCATACCCTCCGCCAAGCATTGTTATTGCTGTCGTCACATTGCTGAGAATATCAGGGTTGCTTTCGGCGATGCGGCAATTGTTATGAAATTTTGGCATGCAGCCAAAGCGAACAGGCCATTTGAATATGATGCATATATGACTGATATACGGATGGTCAGCCAAGAGGCATTCACTTACATTGATACAATTGGAAGGCAACGTTGGGCCAATGCATATGTAGATGGACGGCGGTATGACATGCTAACTAGCAATGCAGCAGAATGCACAAATGGCCTCTTAAAGGACACTAGAGTCCTTCCTATTACAAAACAGGTTGAGGAAATACGAGCCAAACTAATGGAATTCTACCAGAAGCGCCATCTTGAATCGCAAGCAGTTACAAGTCGTCTCACACCGTATGCGGAGAAAGTGTTGGAAAAAGAAACGGAAGAAGCCAGGCGACTGCATGTTCGTGTGGCTGGCCTAGTTGAGTTTCAGGTCCAATCAGCGGAGTACGTGGACGTCGTCGATCTTGAACACAAGACTTGCACATGTCGAAAATGGGATATCTTGGGGATCCCGTGTGCTCATGCATTGGCTTCAATGAGAGTTAGAAACTATGATCCATATGAATTCTGTGAACATTGGTACCTCTCAAATGTATATCGCACGACATACAGTGAAGTATTGCATGCTACTCGTGACAGTAAACAATGGGAGTACACATCCGATGAACGAGTTCTGCCACCACGAGCCACTAAACAGCCAGGGCGACCAAAGAAGAATCGGATTCGGACCGAAGATCGTGGCCGCCAGCGAAGGGTAGTCACTTGTGGTAATTGTAAGGAGAGGGGGCATAACCGACAAAGTTGCCGCAATCCACCGGCGCAAACTTGATATATTGCTGAAGAATTTTTTGGAAGGAATTTTGGTTGGTTGTTGTTGTTAATATTTTTGGGAAGGCGGATGCAAATAGTTAATGTGCAAAACTTTTTGGTGGATTGTTAATATATGGTGTGAATATACTGGAAGATGCAACCGTCTTGACAGTGTACAGTCTACTGATCAACATTTTTTGGAAGTGGGTGGTGAATATTTGGTGTGAATGTGCTGGAAGATGCGGCCGTCTTGACAGTGTACGACTCATCAACATTTTCTGGAAGTGGGTGGTGAATATTTGGTGTGAATGTGCTGGAAGCTGCGGCCGTCTTGACAGTATACGACTCATCAGCATTTTCTGGAAGTGGGTGGTGAATATTTGGTGTGAATGTGCTGGAAGCTGCGGCCGTCTTGACAGTGTATAGTCAGTAGATTAACATTTTTTGGAAGTGGATGGTGAATATTTGGTGTGAATGTGCTGGAAGATGCGGCCGTCTTGACAGTGTACAGTCTACTCATCAACATTTTCTGGAAGTGGGTGGTGAATATTTGGTGTGAATGTGCTGGAAGATGCGTCCGTCTTGACAGTGTACAGTCTACTGAACAACGTTTTTCGCTGGTTACAAAAGATGTTGTTCAGACCTTGTACATTGCGCTGAAGCATTTTCTATATGGGCATATTTTCTAGATGTGTTATTCAAACATATTTTTCCTTTTTGTAAAAGATGGACGACCCATTTTAAGGGGATGTTGAAAAACTTTTCTATATATTGTTGTTTGCATTGTTCCAAAACCTTTGTTTGTATTGTCCTAACTCTAATAGCTTGTAATTTGCTAAGACTGTCGAAATCCAATAAAAAAGGTTAGTAAAGTTACAGTCGACATCGACCATAATTACAGTCGATATCGACTATGTCTGTTTTTTTTTAGTTTCAGCTAAATAGTCGATATCGACTATTAATATAGTCGATATCGACTATATTGGGTCTATCTACGTATCAGTTAAATAGTCGTTATCGACTATGACTGTTTTTTTTAAGATCCAGTTAAATAGCCGATATCGACTATTAGTACAGTCGATATCGACTATATTGGGTCTATTTAAAATAGTCGTTATCGACTATCACTGTCTTTTTTAAGATCCAGTTAAATAGTCGATATCGACTATGCCTATAGTCGATATCGACTATGCCTATAGTCGATATCGACTATGATTGTCTTTTTTTAGTTACAGTTAAATAGTCGATATCGACTAATATTATAGTCGATATCGACTATATTTGGTATATCTACAAGATCAGCTAAATAGTCGTTATCGACTATCACTGTCTTTTTTAAGATCCAGTTATATAGTCAATATCGACTATTTTAATAGTCGATATCGACTGTTGGTATGGTCGATATCGACTGTTCATCATTTTATTGCCACATTGGCAGGAATTACATAGTCTGAATACATTCACATTCCTGCTAGGGGTTTATATACATTCAAAAGACATTCAAAAGACAAAACATATATATTCAAAAGACATTCAAAAGACAAGTCCTGGCTATACATTCAAAAGACAAAACATATACATTCATATAAAATGCATCAAGGTGAATGTACATTGAAACATATACATTAACAAACCATTCATCAAGGTGAATGTGTTCCAACTTCATTGAAACATTAACAAAATACATTCATATAAATCATTCATCAATTGATTTATAAATCAACAACTCCATAAATCAACAACTTTCCAAAACCTTCAGTGCCCACAAGTTCATCAATGTATTTCCTCAAATTCAGTGCCCACAAGTTCCACAGTTTCATATACAAAGTTAAAAAAAATCAATTGAATCCATCCTACACTCGGCGTCTCCGTCTAGTGCCCAAAACCTTCGTCTTCGTTAGACTGAACAAACAATCAAGCAGCACGGTGATCAAACCGGTAGGTTCAACAATTCAGGAAGATTCAGCCGATTAGCATTCACCTGCCAACTTCTCTTGAATAGTTCAATGACAATTCTGCTACGGAAGTAAGGGATGTCAGACTGTGTAAACGTGATCGGACGACGGTGAACACAATGCTCCGCGAATGCAACAACGAAGACTCTACAGTCATTACCATTGTCTTGATGAGGAATGTCTTCCTTGATCAATATAGGCCATAAAAATGGATCAGTCCACCCAAAATGCATATACATAGCGTTCAACCACCCGATCTGCAACAATGTCAAAATGGGGGGCCAATTGTTATCTGGGATGAGGTCTTAATTTCAATTAATAGTGGCAATTTAGAATCAACAACAATACTTACAAACTGCTCCGCCTTACTCCGTGTCAAACGATCACCAGGCAGACTGTTGTAGAACTCCCACCTTCTTTCATCAACGTAACCCACAACCAACGAAAAATGGTTCCTATAGTCAAACACTAGAGTCTGACACTCTCGGGCTTCCCAGACCCTGTGGCCATGCTTACCGAATGCAGCTTCATTACTGGCATCGGATCCTTCCTGCCACCAACTCTGCATACAGTAATGCATCCACAATATCAATCAGAGGATTTTGTTAAAATTAAAGTGAAGGAATATTTAGCACGTTTCTTACAGATATGCTTGGGTCCGCGACGAAAGCGGTGGGACATGCGTCTCTCAAAATCTCGAAGTAATAGTACATAATATTGGTGTCCAACCAAGTTCCCTCGTCCAGTGCTTTCTTCAAATCCTTGCTGGATACCATGGTACAAATGCTTGCTAATTCATCACCTCTACATGAAAGAAATGTTTGTTAATAAACAAAATTATTACAACAAATATATTAATGAAGATGGGTACATTGTGAAAAAACAGTAATAAAACATCCTCCCTTACTTTGTACTGTAATATTCATTGAAACCCCTGACCAAGAATTGCTCCTGCTCGTTTAATACATAGTCCGAATGCACCATAGAATGAGAATAATCGGAGAACTTTACGGGCACCTTACGCATGCGGGGCAAGCGCTTGATTCTCCATATCAAAGACACAATGGTAGCAGGGGGTACTGCAGCAACTATCACAGAATCACTATGAACTGACACTGGGGTGTCGAACAATGCCCTGGCTAATGGAGGGGTGTTGAGCACCTCTTCAAATGGTGGTAAGTCGCCTGGCTGACTTTTACTTGGAACTTCGTCATTCTGTTTCTTGCCCTTTCTCCTGTAAGTTTTTGCTTTTGTACTTTTCTGAGCAGCTTTTTTCACTATCGTGTTGGAGGGCTGAATGATATCTGGGTCAGCATCAATCTCTTTACCTTCTTCAGGGGGAACAGTATGGGATGGACCAGCACCAGTGTCGGGAACAGTCTGAGGGCAAAAATGGTGTGTTGGACCAGCATCAGTCTCGGGAACAGTTCGAGGAGAAACAGTATGAGATGGACCAGCATGGGTATCAGGAACAGTGTGGAATGGAGCATTATGAGAGGTTCTAGTGCTTCTCTGCAGTTGAACAGTAAAGAACATTGTTAGATTGCACTATAGTACCATGAAAGTTCGAGTTGCTGCAATTTACCTTCTCTACATCCTCATCAGACTCTGAGCTATTGCACTCTTCCATGTTAAAGTTTTTGAATGAATTCCCGAATGCTGCTTTAAATGTCTTAAGTTTTTTCCGGATGGATTCCGCTAGACTGGACATGCTTTTCTTCCTCCTGTCTGCCCGATCGCATGATCGCTCTAAGCGAGCAACAAGTTGTTCGACCTAATTATAGCCCAATTCATTTCATCAGTTAAAAGCAACATTACTACCATATAAATGAAAAACGTCAACACTTTAACATTAAAATACTTACGTATTTATGTGGAACAAATGGGTTTTCCTGCTCATCAGGGGCTTTGGCCTCGGTACCCTCATTCTGCTCGACCCTGCCTATGTGTTGGACTGTGTTGGCAACATACCAGGTGAGGTACTCTTCAGAATGTGCAGGCTGGGTGGAGTCCTCCCCGCGCAATCCGAGTTGCCTTCTTGCAGCCCACAGTCCTGCTATCTCTTCACCCATATACAAGCTGTAATCAATCACCACTCTCTCTACACGTTCTCTTCTCACGTATGGCATACTGAATGGAGGGGGTACCAGTTGCTTGAGACCAAATTGCTTCATGACACGCCACGTATTATGCCGCTCAACAATCCAGTACCACAATAGCACGGTCGAGGAGGAAAAAAGATCGCGATCCCCTTTGGGTACGCTCAATCGGAATTTCTTGGGGTAGTTGGAGTACGGCTGCCAAGTGAACTGCATATGGTCACGTATAAGAAGACGTTAAGACAGATAATAGGTAACCAAATTAAAAAATATGTTCAATTATATTGAAAACCACATATATATTTACCCCATCAGCCGGCAAATTGTTTAGTTGCTGCCTTACTTCCTTGACCGTTGCGAGGGGTGGGTGTTCCCCCAACCTCCTATGCCATGTCTTGAACAACGGAAATTGAATGTCCTTTTTCCAACTACGATCTGGTAGAGGACATCGTCCAATAGTCATTCTAGAGTAAGCCCATATCTGTGATGGAAAACAACAAAATGCAGTCATAAGTTAGCTTTTATATAATGAACCAAAAATGGTATGCTTGAAAATTAATCACCTGTAGAAGCTGCAAAGGCCCCGTGGGTGTCCTGCAGGACTTACTATCCTCCTCTTGTTGATCTTTTCCTTTTCCTTCAGCCACTTGCGGATCTTGTCCCCACCAAGTTGCCTTTGCAAGCATTCTATAAAGGTTTGCAAGGCACGCTGGGGCCCATGCGTAAGGCTTGAATTCTTTAAACAACTCAAGCAGAAAAGCAGGACCCCTCGCACCTGAAGTCTGTGTGAAGATTTGCCCGGCCACCAAAAAGAACAAATATGCACGAGTGGCTCTAATCTCATCATCTTTGTTAATCTTAAAATTCTCATCCTGCCAGGCAGAAGGCTTGAAGTTGTCTTCAAGCCATTTAAATTTTATCGTTATCCCAATATAGTCTTGCTTCTTTTGGGGCGTGATCCCAAGCAACTCCTGGCACACTGGCTCTACATACCTGCCAGGGAAAGTCCGACCGGTAACGACCGGGCCATCGATTGGCAAGCCATAAATATAAGCAACATCTTCAAGTGTTATGGTTGCTTCCCCCGATGGCAGATGGAATGTATTTGTTTCTGGACGCCACCTCTCTATCAGCGCTGTTATCAACGCATGGTCTATGACCATACGATCTATCTCCGACAAGTTGTGTAGTCCCGTCCGCCGTACGTATTGCTTTTGAGTGTCTGTAAGCACCCATATATCCTTGTCAGGGTTTGTTGGGATACATCTCATGCGACCAAGTTCCTGTAAGAACAATAATTATTGAGGTGACTCAAAGGAGAATAAAATACAGCTAAGAGATTGAAATTATAGATAGATAATTGATATCTATTTACGTTGTACCTCTCCTTGACGAATGCCTTCTGAAATATGATTTGTTTGTGAGAATAAGAGTCCTCTCTCAGCATCATTGGTGTTTTCTTCATGAACCTGTAAAGAAGAAAGTGGAATGTGGCTGTGTTTATATAGAAGCATGTAGTTCTAAATCTTGATAATAATACAATTGATGCCAAGGTCTATTATGAGTCCTTATCACTTATGGTTTATGATGTACCTCACATTAGACTTGGGATTTTATATCATTGAATAATATATCTGATATCAGAACTATATATGTGCTCCATGTTCATTGTTGTGACTCATATTTAGTTAAATTTGCTTGTTCGTCTCACAAACTGTACCAGTAAATATTGACACCCAGTTGACTACACTGGCATGCCTAGCATAAAAGTATTTTCAACATATTTGTAAAGTATATTGGATGTTGAGAAATGAGGTCCTATCTTTGTTCATGTACATCAGTGCCCATATTTATTGAACAGGAATAAAGAAAACCCCAATTACTTGGCTACAATTGATGTTGATCCAAGTTCACCTACTCTATTGAAAAGTGATTCATATAACTATGAAAGTAAAATGAATCACACACACAAAATGCACAGCACACACATATGTAAAGAGTTTTGGTTGTGGAGAATTCGAGTCATGGCGTGGTTCCCATGCTATTGATGTACAACAATGCTCATGTTTATTTTCTAAGAGGAATATGATTAGAGAAGGTTGATTACTTGGATACAATTTATGTGGATCCAGGCTCACCTACCTACTCAAAAGCACATGAGTGATAAGATCTTTCAACATTTGAGTTGGTTCCAAATATGCCATTGAACTGTACTAAAACCAACCCATTTGTATCCCTAGACAATGTTGTCCATGGGTGCCGATTTAATGTATCTTGATGGCTCCTAATAGTGCATAAACTCTGCTATGCAAAGCTTTCTAACAACCTTTTTTATGGCCTAGTTTCAGGCCTAACAAGTTCTGATTTCTAAACCATGATCCTCCTGATATGATGTTAATTTCATTTTAATTCCTTAAACAAACAGCAACAGAAAACTCACGATTTTCATATTAGATGAAAAAACTATATGATATAGAAGATGAATACAAAGGTAAACCTCAAAGAGTAGATTGATCTAATGCCCTGACTTTCAATCTTTGCAGGGGACAATTGCCCCTTAAATAAAAAAAAAAAGGAGTCCTATTCCTAAAGCAACCCATCTATAAGTTGATTATTACATTTTTTTGTAAATATAAATTAAATAGAAATCCTAGTAGGTCTATGCCTTGATTTCTAAAGGGAAATCCATTTTTTGGATATGACTTCTGGCACCAACCCCGCCACAAGTTCGGCTTTCACTAAAGGCTTCAACCCCCATTACATTGCAGATGGTCGTTACGGGAGACAATTATATTAGTTTGTAGGGGCACTTTTTACACATTGATTGTTGACCAAGCTTTAGTTTTTGGGCGTTTATTATCCCCACATAAATTACCAAATATAAGTAGCGAATAGAGGTTTCAGGGACCTTTAATCCTTATTGGCAATAGTATTATATTATAGGATTTAATAGGACCTTTAATCTTTATTTGGAAAGGAAACAGGTCATCCTCATAAAAAGGTTAGCACTAAAGATCATTATTTAAAGTAGAATAATTAATCTGGATTTCTCATCAACGACATGATAGGTCAAACAGCCTCTTCCTTAATCTAATGAAAACTATTGAAAAGAGGGTGTTCTTGCCTCCCCACCCACCTCCACTCCCCACACACCATATTATAATACTCTCTATGGGTAGCTATGGGTATCCCACATATTAATTAGTTCCGTATTACATCACTCTCTCTAGATTGATCATTAACAAACCACCCCATGTAAGTGGAATGAACATATATACAAAAACACATAAGGACAAAAAAAACGAACAATGGGAACAAAACATCAATGACAGAGAACAAACCACCCATATCTAGCCTTTGGTGCACGTAAAAAGTAGTCGTACATTGTGATGGAGAAGGGTTTCGATCCATAAATAGGTATGAACCAAAAACTATAATTCTGCAACTAATTATTAGCCATGATGTAGTAATGATCATGGATATATAAATCTTTGTTTGATTGATAATGCAGTTGGGTTTCGAGTATATGAGGAGAACAAAAAAAATCCACTGCATGTTTGGGGAAGTGATGTGTCATTCCCATCGACTGTGATTGTGCACAATTAAGAGATCATGTGTCGTTCCCATCGACTGTAATGGTGTCCAATTAGTACTTTCTTTAGGTGAGTAAATTGCACTTGCTACATTTGTTGCTTAAAGATGATACAATCACTGAAAATACAGAGCATGGATCCTATGCTTCAATGAAACAAAATTTCTTCCTCAAACCTAAAATTACTTCACATTTGCTATTTGGAATCTAGTTGGTAAATTCCATTAAAATGGCTACTTCATTCAAAACCCATTCACTATGATTCAGAAAACCCAAAAAAAAAACCCAAAAAGGGCAGCGCTGTCAGTCAGTGCATCCCTTTCTACATGAACAAACTAGAAACTGTGAATAGAAATGCATTTTAATGAAACTACAAAGTTACAAGTCGATTACTAGGTCAGTCCCTTCCGAAGGATCAATCCCATCGAAAACCAATATATCTCACTCCAAATTTAGGGCACAAATACGAGAATGACAACGAACATACCTCCATGTGCGTTCAAGGGTGTAGAATCTTTTAAAAGTTGGAGCAAATGTGATAGGGGACCACCGTTTGGGACCACCGTTGTCGGTTGAGAGAGAACAGTCGCCAACCAACGAAGATGAAAGTGAAAAAGGAAAAAGAAGAAGAAGACAGTGATAGTTACAGCGGTTTCGTGGGTTTTTATGGATCAGGAATAGTCGATATCGACTATAGCACTAAACGACAAAAAAAAAAGGAGAAACGTCAATTAAGGGCCCATTCTGTGTGGTGTTTTCTATAGTGATCAAATTCAATAATACGTTATTTATGAGGGTTTTTCCCGTTAAATCCTCTTTCTTTATTTTATGTTGTGAGATCTCTTTTCTTTTTACCATGTTATTTAGAAATTTACCCAGAATATTGACTTTGGTTAGATTCGGTCGAAACTCTAGAGCTATCAGGCTATGTAAATGGATAGATTAGATTGCCAAGAATAATAACCAACTAGATTATTTTTTGGCCTGCCGTCTTTTTATAGCTTAGAAATATAAAAAAATCACTATTATATGCTAACTTATAGGTTTCCGGAAACCTATTGTAGGACCCACATAATTATAATCCAAATTGTTCAAAATGAACATCATCCCCTTTAATGATAGACTCACAAAATTCATATCAATAGAAATGGGGCCTACCATCTGATTGAGTACATGATTGGTTGTCTATATGATATCATCCAAAAAATGTAGTTTTATAAATAAAAAATAAAAAAAATAAAAAAAGGTTAAAAGATAAAAAAAAGGTCCTATTTATCGATCCTAATTGACAAACATTGATGGTAATGATGAAAATGGGATTGCGATGAAATAAATATTCATTACTTGATGAGACCTTGATAGTCTAACTCTATCATATAGGCATATTGATGAAGGGTTGAGAAGAGGTCAATCCCACGTACTATCATCTTTATGTATACTTGCAATGCTTCCAAAATATGAAAATGCATCGAGTGAAATTGTTAAAAAAGATCTTATTTTATGTAATTGAATGGCTAATTGATATATAGGTGTTTATGTTAATATAATTTAGTTTTTACACTCGAAAAATCATAATCAAGGTGGTCCCATCCATCAATATGACTTACTAAAATGTAGCACCCACCTAGATTACATAATCTTTTGGAGTGTCAACTGCAACCACAAAAACATTTTAGCCTTTTGTGATAATTGTTTTGGGCAATATTCAATGTACATTTATGGTAAGGCCAGTGGCCCCAACCTTGATTACCTATGCAATAACACATTGCTCAATTGGTTGGTAACCCCTCATGTCGCTTGGGTGTGATTTTTTTTCCACGGTGTGGGATTCCTGTTCCTCTTCCTACTTATTTGGCTCTATTGGGTCCCCCTAAACCCAAGAGAAAAATAGGGGGAAATAAAAAAAACCTTTGATTACATCACATTAAAAGGTAGAGTGGCCCACTATAATTTTATAAGGGATGAACACATCATGACACCATCCACACAAAGTTTATAGTTTGATCATTAATTTAGTTTATACTTTGATCATTA
This sequence comes from Camphora micrantha, assembly GCA_003546025.1. Taxonomy (NCBI): domain Eukaryota; kingdom Viridiplantae; phylum Streptophyta; class Magnoliopsida; order Laurales; family Lauraceae; genus Camphora; species Camphora micrantha. The sequence goes on from QPKB01000001.1 coordinate 61,167,686, forward strand.
AGTTCACGGCCTAAAAAAATATGACAATTGATTTGGAGCTGGATCAAGGTCAAGTGACCGGTGGGCCCCAACAGACCAAATTTGAATATCGAAGATTGAGAACCTTCCCCTTTCTTCTATTCTACTACTACGAAACTAGGGTTGTACATGGATCGGTTCCGGTCCGGGTTCATGTTGGACCTGGACTTGAAACTGTTAAAGAAAAGGTGGAGCCGTATCCGGACCTGGAACCGTTTTAAAACTGATTTCTTAGCTCCGGAATCGGAATTAGAACCATATATGGGGTCTGGATCCGAGTCCGGGTCCAAAGTTTAGATAAAGAATGATATTAAAAAATTGAGATAATATGTTTGGTCTCAGGTCCACGGATCCGAACCAAAGTGGAACCGGACCCGGACCCGTTTATTTACCTCGGCCTGATTAAAGATCTGACCCGGTTTTTAATCCGAACCGTTGAAACTGAAGAATCGGGTACCCATTTACATCCCAATACCAAACCCTTCCAACGCTTCAACGACCCTAGTCCTTCTTCTTCTTCCGGACCCAAACCCTCCGAAAACCTTCTGGTAGAGCATTGGAGCACAGAGCACTGCAAATCCAGCGTATTTTCAAATCCTACGACGCAATGCAGATCTGTTTTTTGCTGCATTGTTGAGTTTTCTGGTTGAATTTGGTATTCTTTTGTAAGTTCTCTGATCAAGATCAAATCTTTCTTTGCCTATGTTTGTATGTGCGTGTGTTTTACTACGTTAGAGCTTCTGTCTTTTTTATTAGGTTATTTTTGCTTGCATTCTTTTCATATAAGGCGATGTGGAGGATACGGGGAAAAATGCGATCTTGTTGATGTCAGGAGGAATTAAAAGATACATTGGAGGATTTGGAGAGGGACTAGAAATGAAACCCATATCTGCAATTTATTTTTTCTTGTTTGTTTGTTTGGTTAGTTTCTGGTAGGTGAAGTCAGACCTTTTTCAGTATAGATTCCTTTTTTTCTTTTCATAGTTCTAGTGGATGTGTGTGGAGCTGGACCTTATTCTGGGATTTTGAGTTTGTGATAGCTACTATATGCCCAATTTGCCTACTGATTATCTTATTTAGTAGACTGACTTTGCAGGATAATTCTGGGCCTGTTTGTTTGCATTAGGATTTAGAATACATAACTATTGAATTCATAGTAGGAATTCAAAGGCAAATGGGCTTCGGGGATGGATTATTAAAGAGGTAAAGTGTGAATGATACGAGATGAGGGAAGAAGGATATAACGTAGCAACACTATGGGACCTTAACTTTTGTAGGATCTGACATTCTAGGTTTATGGCTGGCTATTCATGTTTTATCTTCCTTTTATTTACTTTCCATTAAGGGGAGGTTTGTTCAATGGTCGTTTTCGTGTTTTTCAGATTGGATCTTCATTTTTAACCACTTATGCCATGAATTCGTATGTATTCTATGCAAACAAATAGGTTTTTTTTTTTTTTTTTTTTTATGTTGCTCAAATAGGTGCTCAAGTGTAGTAGAAGCCACGTGTTCGTTACTGACTGAGAAAGTGTAGTGTCAAACTCACTACTCCTATAGTTCAAGTGCTATGTGATGACTCCTATCGCATTCTATGGCCTTTTGTTAATTAGTGTATTTTACTCGACCGGTCAACCCCCCTCCTTTTTTCTTTTCTCTTGATTGGACCCTTTATTTTACTCCACTCCTCCCCTCATGCAAACAAACATGATGCCCAGGGATGGATGAAGTGGATATCAAGGGAATATCTCTTCCCTTTCCCTTTCTTTGTATGTTTCTCCGTGTTGAATCACTTGCCAAGCAACAAAGAGCATATAGGATGTAGGGGATAATTTTCCTATTTCTCCCCTTCTCCTTGAGGGATATAACTGATGAGCACAGTCACTGCATAACATAATGGGGGGCATCATTCTAGATTCAACATACAGGGATCTTTCATATATGCCATGCCTTGTGGTTTCTCAATGTGAGCAAAAATGTTTCAAAAATCTGATTGAAGACTGCATTTGTTCTCAAGCACAGCAAGTCCCTCACTTTGGGAGGTAATTACATTCATTCCCACTGTTGCAGCCAAACTTGAAAGGCTTCAGGTTCATCAGAAGTTTAGAACTGCTATAACCTGTAAAAAATAATTAATAAAATTGAGTCTTCTTCAAGGTTCCTTTTTTTTTTGTCCACGACAACACTCGCCATGTTTTGAACTCATCTGACGGCTACAGACCACTGCATCACTTATCAATTACTCTTGATAACCTTGTTTCCAAGCTCAACACTAACCATAATGAGAGATGAAGTGCTTAGCTGACAGAAGTTTTCAATCGAACAACATACTGGTGTATGAAATATTTATTTGGATTATTTGTCTGAGATAGGACTGATATACTAATCACAGTAGCGTTCTACTAAAGAGTTTCATAAGGTACAATATCTGCCTATTGGGAGTATTGACATGACATATATAAAACTCTCTTAGCTAGCTTTTGAAGACCAAGATACTGTCCCTTGCATTCAATTGAGACAGCGATTGCAAAGTCTTCGCAGAAGAAACGATACATGGCAAGATATAACTGAAAGTTTCAAAAAAGGACCACATGCAAATTCATGGGAAGGAGATGAGGTTTTACCCAAGTGAGCTTATGAAGGAGCAAGGGTCTGGTGGCACTGCAACTTCAATGGCTCCTTCTAGCATCTGTGCTACCTTCTTCATTGAAGGCCTAAGGGATGGATCCTCTTGAATGCACCACATTGCCACCATCACCATCCTCTCCAGCCTCCTTGCATCATTCAGTGCCTCTGTATTGTCTTCCACTAACTCGTCAATTTCCCATCCTTGTAGCAATCGCAAACCCAATCTATCAGTAGTACAGCATTGGCTTCGTTCAAAAAATCTAGTTCAAAGTTCTTCCTGCAGCAAATAATCTCCACTAACATGACACCAAAGCTGTAAACATCCACCTTTGCTGTTATTGCCATGTTCCTGAACCATTCTGGTGCCACATATCCTTTTGTTCCTCTAATGTCTGTAGTAGTTCGAGTCTGGTTGGTCTTCAAAAGCTTTGCTAAACCGAAGTCAGATATCTTTGCTGTTAAAACAGTCATCTAACAGTATGTTTTCGGGTTTTATATCACAATGGATGATCTGATTGCAACACTCTTCATGCAAATACATGAGTCCTCGTGCAATTCCAAATGCAATCTGTGTGCGCTGGTTCCAGTGTGGCCTTGGATTGCCAGAGAGGAAATTTGCTAATGAGCCATTTCTCATGAAATCATATATGAGAAGCAGATTTGGTCCCTCATGACTGTAACCAAGCAGTTGCACTAGATTCTTATGATGGATCCGGCCAATTGCACTCACTTTTTTTTTAGTTCCCTTTCTGCTTCTTTAACCAACCTGTCTAATTTCTTGACTGCAACGAAATTTATAGAATTCGAGGGTATGATTCCTTTATAAATTGTGCCACATGCAAGGATGAAAATAGCAGTAGCGGCGGGCGTAGCAGCCCTCCGCCAAAACGCTATGTAGTGGGCGCTATGTAGTGGGCGCTATGTAGCATTTGTGGGACTACGTAGCGGCGTAGCGGTGCGATTTGAAAAAATCGTCAAAAAAATCTGAAAATTTTTATAGAAACTCTAGAATATTGGAAAATAAGAGAAAATGTTCTTTTTTTGCAAAAGTAACTGAGGTAAGGGGCGTAGCGGTCCCCTCATTGTATGAGGTCCTGTATATTTGTGAAACCTTGAGAAGAACTCTCCATATCCACTATAATTCGTTGAGATCGTATGCTTTTTGGTATTCTTTTAAACATAAAATGGTAGAAGAGTTGTATAAAAATGTTATTTGGAGAGAAAAAGAAAAGAAATAAGTATTATTATACATTTTGAAGATTTTTGAAAATTATGAAAATTTCACACCCCGTAGCGGCCCTGTAGCGAGCATAGCGGCTTCGTAGCGGCCGCTACGGATGTGAACGGCGCTAAATGCCATTTAGCGTAGCGGTCTATAGCGACGTAACGGCTACTATTTTGATCCATGGCCACATGAACCTCTACCCAGTTCTTCCTTGAATCCATTTGTAATTTCTTCTAGCTCTGCGTAAGTAAAAGATCGTAGATTCGTTCCAATCAAACCTGAATTCAAGGTAAGTTTGATCACTTTTGTCTGGTAAGTGAAGTAAATGGCCAGTAGAATTGCCAACAGGAGGAAGTTGAGAAACCCAGAGCTGCCTAAAATCACAGATATGATGAGGACCAAAGTTCCTTTATCTTCCTTTCCCCTGCTCAAACCTTGTGAAACAGGAGGTGAAGTAGAATTTCCTCTTCTTACTTTGATTAGAGCCTTTCCTCCTACCCCAGCATTCATCCTCCCATTTGAGAGTGGGAGCTTCTTCTTCCAATAGTCTCCATATCTGAATATGGCCACTGCACAGAGACAATCTCCCAAGCAAGCTTCTCTGCACTGGTTTTCATTGATGGGTTTATAGTGTTCATAGTCAGACAATGGCCAGTCTGTGTTAATCATCTCGTCCATGCCAAACAGAGGCTCTTTTACTGAATCATCAGTTGCACAGCTTTGCGGGACAAAGTTCTCTTTGCATCCTTTGTATCTGTTATTAGCATCCAAGTAAGTGTACCCAGTCGGGCACGAGCAAGTAGGCTGGTTTCCATCAAGCCTGCAATAGCCGTTAAATCCACAAACTCCACCTCCTACATCCACAGCGGCTGCCATGCATATATCTTGAGGTACCCATAACACAGCGGTCCAGGACTCTGCCCACTCTCCACTGTCCGAGAGGTTCTTCGTCTTCGGGTACACATATTGCCTGAAAACTCCATCATAATCGAGGGTCGCCCTTTGGTAGAAATCTCTTGTCGAAACGATGTTCCCTTGTGCGAGATTGGATCTACTTCCATTTTGTAGGGTGATGTAGATGTAACCTGTCAGGTTGAACACCACCCGAGTGCCATTTCCTGCAGTGCCGCTCTTCCAATAAGCTCCATATGGATTTTTGCTGGGGAGAGCTACTTCCTCAAGCACTAGATTGCCGTCACTCTGTAAAGTTAGCCTGAATTTTCTGCTTGAGTAGTTCGTCTCCGATTCGTGGGAAGAAAGCAGGCCTGACAGGCCAAGTCTCTGGCTAGGCAAGATGGTATCTGTGGGATCGGTAAAGCTCTCCCATCTGGGAGCAGAACCTATGCCCATGAGCACAAAGTTTCCATTATTGCGCATGGCTGCAGAAGTGACGGTACCGTTAGTTGGTGCCTCCATATCTTCTGGCCTTGATGGTCTCTGAGAATCAGCTCTCCATCCATCAGAGAGACTTTTGATCCTTCCTGCACTGGATTATCCCTATTCCCAGACCAAACTAGAGTTTTTTGGGGTATTTTGTCGAACCAGATTCCTAGCAAAAAGAGCTTACTATTCCCTTCGAGGGGATGGAATCTGAAGTCGAATTCACCTGAAGGTGAAACCCATGTAGAGGTATCACTGGGGGATAGAGTGCTTCCCATGTTTATGGTCGTGGCAGTTTGAGTGTAGGCAGAAATTGTGAGTAGCATAAGCAAGACCCATAGAAGATGAAAAGTAGCCATGGACATTATGAAGGGATTGCTACAGAATTCAGACTGCAACTTCTCTATTCAACAAGCATATGACAAGGAGAGGAAGCATACATACCTGTAATGAAGATTCAACTAGTTTTCATTGAATTGGTGGTGGAAGAGAGGAAATTTGAAGCTCTGATTACATTTGAGAGAGCAAAAGGCAGATTCAAATGATAGCCTTTAATGTCTCAATCCATCACTTGCTTATAGCTTATATTATAATTATCAGTGTTTTTTTTTTTTTTTTTTTCAAGTTGACTCTTAAGGTCAGTCATCCAGTCCTTTTCTGGAATCTGGACCCAGTACGAGGATAGAATTGACTTTTACGCGGGGACTTTTCTACTACTTTGATTATGAGGTTGCTACGAAGAAACTTGAATTCCTAGACTAGGAATTCAAGAAACTTTGATTATGAATTACTTTCCAAAAGTATGCCTGTTTGTTTGGGAACACCTGTATGCACCCTGCGTCAGAGGTTTAGAGCCTGTTTGGTTAGATGATTTCTGAGAATTCTTCTCTATAATTATGAATTCTCCAAATGCAGTCCCTTGATGGTTTCCAAAATGCTCAATTCTAGTACCATTCAAGAAGCTGGAATTTTGAGTTTTCAGGATGTTGGTTTCTAGAATTCTTGCATTCAAACGAAGAAATTCCAGATGCTCTAAAGACAATATCCATCACCAATGTCAGAAATTTCCAACACTTGCAATTCTCATAAAAAATACCTCCAAACAAATACCTCTTGAGAGGGGTATGTTGAGGGTAACGGGGGATTAAGAAGAATGAGAAGAGTACGTGGTGGATTAGGTGTTGGCCAAAGATCAATCTAATAGATCTTCTTATTGCTCGATTTTAGGGGGCTTAAAGTTGTACGGTTTTGCATGTGCATATTTTAGTTTAACTATGGGTAACTGTTAGATTAGTGTCAAGTATGTGCATATTGCCTATTTAAGGGATGTGTAGAAGGGTTTGTATTGATCATAATGTGGGTAGGGAATAGAAATGTGGTGCCAATTTTGAAGCACGAACTCTCTTTTTCCTTTTCTTTTCCTTTTTAATCTTCTCCACTTTGTTACAGCTTGCGTGACATCTCTTTCTTCTCACCTGGTTTGGGGTGTGCCCTGTGGAATCGTCCACCATTAAGGGCATCCCAAAACATAGACTGAACAGACCAATGTGACACTTACTATTTTAAACTCATCAATTTGGGTTGGCTTTAAGAATGCACTATAGGACTAAAACTTAGCTACGTTGTCATATATCCTTTCTAATCCCAACTTTCTAATCAAGGGGCATGGAAGTGATTCTAAGAGTCGATTGAGACCAGATTTATAGTGATAGTGATTAGTGTCATTGTTGGCTGTGTGTTGGATCGAGAAAAAGATAATCCCATTGTACATGAAAGGATCTTGTAATATAGTTCAGTAACTAACATAAAATCACGAGGAGATGATAAATAATTCTTCATTTTCTACATCATCAATGCCTTACCCATTTGTTTTGGGTTGGGCTTATAAATTTTACTTTTTCATTCAAACCCTATTAAGATCATGTTCTAAGGTTGCAATATTCATAAGAGAATGTTCTCTCATGTGCATATTGCTTAAATATATGTGGTCCAGCTCATGGGTACACTTAGATTCTTGTTGATCATTGGGAGGGAAGATGGAAAGTTCTCCTTATGGACAAGGTGGAACTAGGAAAATTAGCCCACCAAAGTCTTAGACCATGATTTAACAACCTTAAAGTTTAATGGCATCTTAATCATGATTTTTTTTTAGAGGTTTCCAATGTTGAGTGAGGGATCAATGTGTGTAAAATGAGGCCTGATGTTAGATCATGGGATGATAAGATTATCAAAAGGGCTGCACTGATTAAAGGTGGGCCGAAGTGGGTACCATATAGCTTGACCGCACATTTAGTCTGCTTGCATGACAAAATGCTCCCCTGTATTAAGTCCCTTTATATATCAGATAGTTTGATTTTATATTTCTAAATGAAGTGGCCTGGAACCTTTTTTAAGTCATCCTACCATTTGAATTCAACTTGAATATTAGGCTCAGTGGCTAAATAGGTAGGACAGCAAGTCTGATCATCAAAGACAGGGAGTGTCCTAATGAGCAGCATAAAAACATGAAGCATACAAAAAATTACTGTTAAACTGTGGTTCTAAAACTAAAGTGCGATGATTGGGATCAGTGACAACTTCCCCAACACATATGAGGCCTGCTTGAGTTCAAACAACCTGATGACTTAACATTTCAATGCCACTGATAACTGACATTTAAAATCATGATTTGCAAAGCACTCTGCATGATGTTGCAATGATCAAGCAAAACTCGTCAAATCATTGTGACAAGGCACCTCAGTATCACACTACACTGAGTAGTGTTAGGGAGAAGAAGTTGTTTCGACACGAAGCAAACGACCGACTCATTTTGGCTCTTACTCTCTTCTTTAACATAAAATTCATCAGTAGAAGTTTAAGAAATAAAAAACGGATCTAACCGCTTACTTCTCTCTATGATTTCAAAAACACCCATTTCCTTTGACTCTCTTCTTTTCAAACATTGACTAGAGAATTAACTTCTAGAATGGCTCCTGCACATTCTGAATTCTTCAAATGCACAACCTCTTTTATAAGGAAATGGCACAATTTTACTCCAATATGAGTTTACCCTACCGAGTCACATCCTATCAAATTTATTTGAATATGAGGTTAGGTTGACCCCACAAGCCGAGTCACATCCCTATCAAAAGATAAAATTTTCTTGTTCTTTTTTCAAATGAAAAGTGTAAAAATAACTTAGAAAAGGAAATATTTATACTGTAATTGGTTGTGCATTTTCAGTGCTTAAAAACTTTGGGCTTTACTACTTAAACATTTGGATTAAAAAGGATTGTTACCCATCAATATGTCCCAGAAAGTATGCCCAAATATATAAAACATATGTTTTTTTTTTATATTTTATTCATTCATATAAGCTTAGTAAGACCAACTTATATTAAGAGTTAAATTTGGCCGCGTCCCATAAAAGTGGAGGATGTGCATTTGAACCATTTAGATTTTCAATAAGTAGGGACCGCCAAAGGGTTTTACTAGCTTACACAGTTTTATTAAGAGAAAAAAAAAAGATAAAATGAAAAGGACTTATTAAGAAGAAAGTATGAATACGGTCTGCCAAAGAGTTAATACTTTTTATCCTAAAATGAAAAGGGGCATTTTAGAAAATAAAGTTAAAAGAAAAGAACAATCACAATTTGGAACTCTAGGGTTGTTTGGATAATTCACTTATTGAATGGTTCAAATACACAAGGGAACCTCTTTTATAGGAAATTGCAAAATTTTACTCCAATAAGGATTCCTAGGACTTGAATTACATGAAATGAACAGGTTTTGAGTGGTTTTGATCAAGAAGGTGGGCTCCTTTCCTCTAATTACAGATTCACTTCTCTTGTAACTCAACTACTCCCAACCCTCACCATTTTGCAATGGAATATTTATTCCAGGGGTTACAGTTACACAATGAACAACCAGTGGCAATTTGGGATACCTTTTCTAACCCCCATCCTTTTGTGCCAACTCCTTTTACCAGAAAAAAAAAAAAGAGGGGAAAAAGAAAAGAAAGACCATATTTATCAATTGATCTTAATCTAAAGCTTGCCCATTAATCGGTTTGGATTTTACAATTGGTAGGAAAATGGGTCATGGACCTTATGGCTCACCCAAGAAAGGGTCAGCCAATGAAGGCCAATTAATCTATGGGCCAGTTGGATTCTTGGGCCTTCTGGCCTGTCCTAGTTTGATGTAAACTCTGTGGTAAATCAAAACACATGCCTGAAAATTCCACAGTTTGCCTTTTGTGGCAACAAAGAAAGCTTTCATGTTTGAGCCTGTGTTTTTATGCCTGGCCCGTTCCCACAAATCACCACCACATCAATCACCATTTTACAATAATTATACTTTTTAGAATTTCACCATGTCTAGAGAAATTTCAAAATTCTCCATTTAGGAATTTCATGAATTCCAGCAAAGAAATAGGCCGTTAGAGGACTCTTGTTAATAAATTGTGGTTTGGATGTGGGTTAACCTGGCCCGCAGTGACCCACAATGGTTATGTGGGTTAATTGAGTCAGTCGGGTTGACTCGCAAAGAGTTTAGATTAGGAGTTCCCGACCCGTTTAATAAATGGGTTGGATGCAGATTACTAATGTCTGACACATTTATTGACCTCACCTAGGGATGTAAATGGGTCCTCGATTCTCCAATTATTCGGAGATTCTCACCCGTTAAAAACCGGATCTGGATCCTTATTTAGGCCCCGTTAAGTAAATGGGTCCGCGTCCTGTTCCACCTTGGTTCGGATCCATGGACCCGAGACCCGACATATTACGTCGATTTTATAAAATATCTCTCCTAAAAACCATGTATTTTTTTTTTTTAATATCATTCTCTACCTAGACCCGGACCTAGATCCAGACCAGTCCTATATATGGTTTTGGTTCTGATTCCGGAGCCAAAAAACCGGTTTCGAAACAGTTCCGGGTCCGAATCCGATTTCACCTTTTTCTTAACGGTTCAAGTTCCAAGTCCATAGACCCACCATGGACCCGTCATAACCTCACCCATTTGCCACCTCTAGATTAGACTGCATACTACTACTACTACTACTACTATTATCAAGCAGTCCATTATGCGGTCTAGCTCATGGGTCCCAATTAAACGTCTACTTATTAGTGGATGTGGGGTGAAAAAGGTCCGTTTTGGATAATGGTCCGAAAGAAAATCAGTCCTGTAAGATCATCCTAGTCCTTGATTTAAGATCCTTAAAGTTTAGTGATCTTTTAACCATAGATTTCTCCAAGATTGAATTCGACGGTGGGCAAAGTTGGATGATAGTAAAATCGAACCTCATGCCACACCCTGGCGATAGAAGAGAGAGGGAGTCGTTCATCAAAGAAGTCCTTAAATCACAAACTCTTGGAAGGCCCTAAACTTCTTCTTCTTCGAGATCCCAAACCATAAGAAAACCTACTGGAAGGGCAAATGCCAACAAATGCGTTTTCCTCACCTGACTCAAAGCAGATTGTTTTGATGCATTGTCGAGTTTTTTGGTTGAATTTGGTTTTCTTTTGTAAGTTCCTTTTTTTATTAGGCTACTTTTGGCTTCTATTCTATTCATTTGAAAGGAACTGAGGTCACTGGAACTAGATTAATCATCTGATCATCTAACTAAAGTTTTTTTTATGGTCAGTTAGAATGTTGAATAGAGAAAAATGAGAATCAGCCCACTGCAGACACTTAGGGCCTGTTTTCTTTGTGTTAGAATACATAGGAATTTAATACGCAGGGCACTTAAAAAATGAAGATCAAAAGGTGAATTTTGAAAAATGAGCATCAAATTCTATGTCTCTAAAATAAATTTTTATTTGATGTTCATTTTTGAAAACTCGCCTTTAATCTTAATTTTTTAAGCAGCATGTGTATTCAATTCCTATGTATTCTAATGCAAACAAAACAGGGCCTTGGCCCATGACCCGAAGCATTTTTCTTGGTGCACCAGATGAATATTGACAACCAACATCTGAATCATAAATATTTGGCTCTCTTTTTGGAAGTGTTTGATCCTTCAAAAGTTTCACTAGGTTTGTCTTCAGTACATCTCTCATGTTTTCTTGATTTTGTGGAAATACACAGCACTACTGTTGCAGCCAAACTTGAAAGGTTTTAGGTTCATCGGAAGTATAGAATTGCTATAACCCCCAAATAATATGTGATAATTTGAATCTTCTTTAAGGTTCCTTATTTTTTGTTTGCACTTATGTTGTCCATGACAACAATCAGGGCCATATTTCGAACTGGCCGTATTTTTTATAGTCTGCAGACCACTGCAGCACTTAAATCATCAGTCTATAACCTTGTTTTCAAGCTCAACAGTCACCATAACGAGATGATGCAGTGCTTTGCAGACAGAAGTTATCAATGGAACAAGATGCCAGAGTATAAAAAATTTCTTTGGGTTATTTGTTTGAAATAGGAATGAGTTACAAATCACAGACATGGTAGCGTTCTACTAAAGAGTTTTATACAGAACAATATCTGCTTATTGGGAGTAGTGACATGGAATACATAAAACTTTCTTAGCTAGCTTTTGAAGACCAGGATACCGTCCCTTGCATGCACTTGATACAGCGACTGCAAAGTCCTTGCAGAAGAAACGATACATGGCAAGATATGACAGAAGTTTCAAATAACTACAACATGCTAGTTCATGGGAAGTAGGTGATGAGACTTTACCCAATTGAGCTTATGAAGGAAAAAGGGTCAGGTGGCACTGCAACTTCAACAGCTCCTTCTAGCATATGTGTTACCTTCTTCATCGAAGGCCTAAGGGATGGTTCCTCTTGAATGCACCACATTGCCACCATCAGCATCCTCTCCAGCCTTCTTGCATCATTCAACGCCTCTTCATCATCTGCCACCAACTTACTAATTGTCCCATCCTTGTAGCAATCATAAACCCAATCTATCAGTACAGCTTTGCCTTCATTCTCCAAATCTGGTTCATAGCTCTTTCTGCAGCAAATAATCTCCATCAACAAGACACCGAAGCTGTAAACATCGACCTTTGCTGTTATTGCCATTTTCTTGAACCATTCTGGTGCCACATATCCTTTTGTTCCTCTAATGTCTGTAGTAGTTCGAGTCTGGTTGGTATTCAAAAGCTTTGCTAACCCAAAGTCAGATATCCTTGCTGTAAAAGAGTCATCTAACAGTATGTTTTGGGGTTTTATATCACAATGGATGATCTGATTGCCACACTCTTCATGCAAATACAAGAGCCCTCGTGCAATTCCAAATGCAATCTGTGTGCGCTGGTTCCAGTGTGGCCTTGGATTGCGAAAGAGGAAATTTGCTAGCGAGCCATTTCTCATGAAATCATATATGAGAAGCAGATTTGGTCCCTCATGACAGTAACCAAGCAGTTGCACTAGATTCTTATGATGGATCCGGCCAATTGCACTCACTTCGTTTTTTAGTTCCTTTTCTGCTTCTTTAACCACCCTATCTAATTTCTTGACTGCAACAAAATTTATAGAATCCGAGGGTATGATTCCTTTATAAACTGTGCCACATGCACCTCTACCTAATTCTTCCTTGAATCCATTTGTAATTTCTTCTAACTCTGCGTAGGTAAAAGATCGTAGATTTGTTCCAATCAAACCTGAATTCAAGGTAAGTTTGAACACTTTCTTATGGTAAGAGAAGTAAATGGCCAGTAGAATTGCCAACAGGAGGAAGTTGAGAAACCCAGAGCTGCCTAAAATCACAGATATGATGAGGACCAAAGTTCTTTTATCTTCCTTTCCCCTGCTCAAAACTGGTGGAACAGGAGGTGAAGTAGAATTTCCTCTTCTTACTTTGATTAGAGCCTTTCCTCCTACCCCAGCATCCATCCTCCCATTTGAGAGTGGGAGCTTCTTCTTCCAACAGTCTCCATTTCTGAATATGGCCACTGCACAGAGACAATCTCCCAAGCAAGCTTCTCTGCACTGGTTTTCATTGACGGAATTATAGTGTTCATAGTCAGACAATGGCCAGTCTGTATTAATCATCTCTTCCATGCCAAACAGAGGCTCCTTTACTGAATCATCAGTTGCACAGCTTTGCGGGACAAAGTCTTCTTTGCATCCTTTGTGTCTGTTATTAGCATCCAAGTAAGTGTACCCATTTGGGCAAAAGCAAGTAGGCTGGTTTCCATCAAGCTTGCAGTAGCCGTTAAATCCACAAACTCCACCTCCTACATCCACAGCGGTTGTCATGCATATGTCTTGAGGTACCCATGTCACAGCGGTCCAGGACTCTGGCCACTGTCTACCGTCCGAGAGGTTCTTCGTCTTCGGGTACACATACTGCCTGAAAACTCCATCATAATCGAGGGTCGCCCTTTGGTAGAAATCTCTTGTCGAAACGATGTTCCCTTGTGTGAGATTGGATCTACTTCCATTTTGTAGGGTGATGTAGATGTAACCTGTCAGGTTGAACACCACCTGAGTGCCATTTCCTGCAGTGCCGCTCTTCCAATAAGCTCCATATGGATTTTCGCTGGGGATAGCTACTTCCTCAAGCACTAGATTGCCGTCACTCTGTAAATTTAGCCTGAATTTTCCGGTTGAGTAGTTCGTCTCCGATTCGCTGGAAGAAAGCATGCCCGACAGGCCAAGTGTCTGGCTAGGCAAGATGGTATCTTTGGGATCCGTAAAGCTCTCCCATCTGGGAGCAGAACCTGTGCCCATGAGCACAAAGTTTCCATCATTGCGCATGGCTGCAGAAGTGACGGTACCGTTAATTGGTGCCCTCCATATCTCCTGGCCTTGATGGTCTCCGAGAATCAGCACGCCATTCATCAGAGAGACTTTTGATCCTTCCTGCACTGGTTTATCCCTATTCCCAGACCAAACTAGAGTTTTATTGGGTATTTGGTCGAACCAGATTCCTAGCAAGAAGAGCTTACCGTTCCCTTCGAGGGGACGGAATCCGAAGGCGAATTCACCAGAAGGTGAAACCCATGAAGAGTTGTCACTGGGGGATAGAGTGCTTCCCATGTTTATGGTCGTGGCAGTTTGAGTGTAGGCAGAAATTGGGAGAAGCATAAGCAAGACCCATAGAAGATGAAAAGTAGCCATGGACATTAGGAAGGGATTGCTGCAGAATTCAGACTGCAACTTCTCTATTCAACAAGCATATGACAAGGAGGAGGAAGCATACACACCTGTAATGAAGATTCAGCTAGTTTTCATCGAATTGGTGGAGGAAGAGAGGAACTTTGTAGCTCTGATTCATTTGAGAGAGCAGAGGCAGATTCCAACGATAGCCTTTAATGTATGAATCCGTCAGCAAATTTCCGAGTTGACTTTGAGGTCAAGTCTTCCAGTCCTCGTCTGGAGTCTGGAACGACCGTGAACGTGAAGCTCCAACTCCAACTGACCCTCCAAACCACCCATTTAATAAAATGGACTTTTCCACGAGGACTTTTCTACCACTGCTTTGAATATGGTGTTGCTACGAAAAAAAACACTTGGATTTGCATTTCAAAAGCGTGCCCCGTTTGTATGGAAACCCCTGGATGCACCCCCATGACTGAGTCTAGAGCCTGCTTGTCTAGAGGAATTCGGAAAATTCTCTTCGAGGGAGGATGATGAATTCTCCAAATACTATCTTGAAAGTGGTGCTCAAATTGTTTTTCTTAGCATCAAGGAAGCTGGAGTTTCAATAATTTCATAGGCCAAAAGTGACTCTTTAGGAACTTGGTTTCCAAAACTCTAGCATTGAAGCGGAAAATTCCAATTGCTCTTATTACGTGATCTAACGCCAATGTTAAATAATTCCAAATTCCAAATGTTCTAAAGACATGATCTGACACTGTCGTAAAATATTTCCAACGCTTGAAGTTCTCCTAAAAAATACCTCGAAATAAACGGGCGCTCAGACAAGCATGTTGCAGATTATGGGGATTAAGTGGGATGGGTGTTCGGCAAATAGCAATATAATAGACCATCTTAGTGCTTCATTTTTGGGCCTTAAAGTTGGGCAGTTTTGCAGGTCCATATTGTTGTCCACCTGTGGGTGAGTTTATTTCATTGTCAAGTTGATACAATCATCGATTCAACTCAAGAGTATAGGTGTGTGTAAAAGGGTTTGTATTAATTGGGTCATTCAGGGAATAGAATTATAGAAATCTGAAGCCCATTTTGAAACACAAACTCTTCTTCCCTTTCTTCTCTTTTTCTATTTTGAGCTTCTATACTTTGTTCCACCTTGCATGATATTTGTTTCTTCCCACCTGATCTTAGCCGTGTCATGCGGAAGTGGCTAAGATGGGGCATCCCAAAACAGAGACTGGTCAATTGCTCTCCACTTAAAGACGTTTTTTTCTTGTTTTTTGAATGAATTATGAGGGTTGTTTTACGTGCACGGCAGTAAAGACTTTGTTGTCCAGAAACTTCATGGATGTATCAAGAGGCGTGGTCATTAGGTAGTTTTGTGGTCCCTGGCCTCCACCATCAGGAGAGGGTAGTAGACTTCGAACGAGGTGATGGAGCCCAGGAGAGAGGGAAGTAGCTTTTGGGCGAGAAAATGTGAATGCATAGGGTTCGAAAGGCAGCCAGGTAAGAACTAACCTCTTACCATTGAGATTGGCTTTAAAGAGTCGTCTCATTTGGCCTTAATCTAGTTGGATAGTTAAATAATGGTGATCTATCAAAATAGATGATTTGAGTTAAACATATCAATTTGGGTAGGCTTTAAAGAGTACATTGTCATATATCCCAACTTCATAATTGAGCATGGAAGTGAGGCTAAGAATTACTCAATCCCCAAGGAAAAAAAAAAAACATCTGCACTACTTGTGCCAAGTTGAATTTTTATTTTCTATTGAGGACAACAAAAGGTGAAAAAACACACAACAATAACAACAACAACAACAACCAAAAAAAAAAAAAAAACACCGATGATGCTTTGATCTCCCACTATGTTTTCAATATTTTGCTGAGAGGTACCTCTCACACAATCCTTGAGATAAAACTTTAAGTTGCTTATGGAACCCACTTGACTTCATATTAATAATAAGAGGGTAGTGTGATGGAAAGGTTTCATCATGGATATGATTTTGGATAAACCTCATCTCACTCAGATCATCACAACCATTGATTTAGGGACTTTAAATTTTAGTAGTTTCTTAAGTTACATATTTTATGAGATTTTAATTCAACAGTAAGTATGAATCATATTAGTGCCAAATTAGGGTGATTGGTAAGCCATATGTGGTAGCAAAAGTTAACATAACCCTAATTTAGGTCTTTTATGGTCTCTCATGCGCTCTCTCATGATGTCATACAATGATTTTTAAGGCTTGTGTTTACCTGTAACATTCGTTGATTTCTTCGAATTAGCAAAAGCTATGGAGTTCAATGTGGGGATTCTTACCCAAGTTGCAAATGGGCTTAAGACCAGTTCAGGCTCTAGCTACAATTGAACCCACTTTGGCTGGATTTGGGCCCAGAATTTAGGGCTGTGGGTCTAGAGAAGGCTCAGTATTTAACAAAAAAGGTTGCTTGGCCTGATATATAACACAACACAACCATTGATGCAATTTTCTCAATGAAAGCTTTTACTGATTTACTAGCCCATATATCCTGTTGACTGAAGACCCATAAAGAAAAAAAAGCCCACTAATATTTTCATCTATATATGGTTGTTCTGTCTCCCAAAACTTGTTTCCATTACTGGGGTAAACCTGGATTATCAAAGGTTTAAGCCACATTCGACCTCACTCCATGCCATCCTCATGTTACCCTGCTGATATATGTGTTACTGGTATTGTCATGGACCGGGTGAATTAAAGAGCGTACGCTTGTTGATTTTCGATAAAGTTGTAGAGATTTCCTAGAGATTTAATCCAATGGTTGATAATGGTTTGATGAGAGTGAAATTGAGCATAGAGCGAGATCATGGGAAATTAGTGTGTAAAAGGGCCTGCATTGATCAAAGGTGGGGCCCAAGTGGCTCCCACGTAGCTGGACTGCATATAAGTTTGATCATAGGTAGAGAAGAAAACTGGACCGGGCAGCCCAGGTCCGGCACGGCATTGATTAGCCCCTGCCAAGCACGGGCCATTATGGGCCAGGAAACCGGTGGACGGCTAGGCCCACTTTTCATCTCTGTCCAATAGAAATATGTTGGTTGCTTTCTTGATTTTCTTACCTGGAAACCAAATCTGACATCATTCTTTTCGAGGAAAAGTGTGAAATTTACAGAGGTAAATGCGTCAACTTCGGTCCGGGTACATGGTGTATCCAGAATCGGAACCGTTAATAAGAAGATGGTATTGGAACCGGTTCAGAGCCAGTTTCCTAGTTCCAAAACTAGAATCGAAACTGATTTAGAACCAGTTTCATGGTTCTAAAACTAAAACTGTTAATAAGAAGATGAAACGAACCGGATCTATATATGGAGTGGGACAGGTTCAAGTAGAGAATGATTTAATAAAGAAATTAATTTTTAAGAGAAATTTTCGAAAATTGAGATAAATGCCATGTCCCTGTGTCCCAAGCCGGATCTAAGGTGGAACATGACCTGAACCCAATTAATTCATTCCAAAAAACGTACCCAAACCTAAACCGTTTAATCATCGAGACCTAAAAAAGGAATACTTGCAACAAGCAAGAGACCCGGTCTTCCAAAATCCACACGCGGTTTGCTCTAGAGATTCATTTAGACATCAGATACACAATGCATATATCACAAAATGGAAAGGACACCCTACACACGGTTTCTCCAAGACATATCCAGCCAAGAGATCTAAGAAATATGGAAAGTAAACCACTCAAATCATCCATATGCGCAGGGTTTTTTTTTTTAGGGTAAATTAACGAACTGTCCTGACAACTTTTTCTCTAATGTCTACAGTCCAACAGCTTAAGATATTTTGGTTAGAGGTCCCTAATACGCCACATCATATATTATCATAACTAGTTTGCCCCTTTGAACCCTCATTCTCTTATTCTCTGTTGTCCTGGAGAACTTCTTCCATCTTATTCTCTCTCATTTTCTATTTTCAGTTCCTTTCCATAGTTATGGAGTACCATTGCAGAGCAACTTCCATCGCCACCATGACTTCCGATTCTCTCTCTTTCATTTCTTCAAAGATAGAAACGGTTTTACTTTCTGTTACTCTTTCATCTGAAGTTTCTTCCAAATCTCTCTCTACAACAGATTTGAAAGAGAGCAGTTCGATCTTTTGCTTGTTTTCCCTCTCTCTTTTCTTGATTGGATCATGGTCATCAATTGTTCTTGTTTTGGATTTCGGCTTTTATTAGAATCTGATTTTCCATATTCTAATTTTTGATGTCGGAACTCAGATAAATCTCCCAAAAACTCTGATATACTGGACAAAAACTCAGATAAATTTGCCAAAACTCAGATAAATTTATTTGAGTTTTCGGCAAACTTATCTGAACTTCTGGCAAAACTCAGACAAATTTATCTGAGTTTTGAACAACTTTTCTTAGTTTCGAACAAATTTATTTGAGTTTGGACCAAAACAAATTTATCAGAGTTTGAAAAAAATTATCTAAGTTTTGTCCAGTCTCATGTGCAGATTCTCTGGATGATTTTTCCTTCTCAGATTAATTTATTTAAGTTTTGCCTAGTCCCGCGTACACATTTTCTAGATGATTTATCCTTCTTTGAATCAATTTTCCCCATTTTTCTTTCTCTTACCTGTCGTAATCCTTGATTTGTGCAATCAAATAATCTTAACGAAATTGACAGATTTTCTCCCTTTTTTTTTTTTTCTCCAAATGAAACTCTTAACAAAATCAGTTTTCCATTTTTGTATACTGCACAGAGTGTATTAAGAGGGGCACTGTAGACTTTTTAAGTGTTTAAAACTTGAAAATGGACCTTTGGCTCTACGGAAAAAACACGTGGACCATTTACAATAAAAACCAAAATTGAGGGACCTCCGACCAAATGTCCCTATTTTTTATATACCACGTATGGTTTCTAAAATTTGCAGATAGGCCCATGTGATTAGAGGAAGTAACCTACATTGGAGAAACCATCTTTGTAGACATCTGAAGGCATGAAAGGCCCTTTATAGTCAGAACAAGCAATATCACAGCCCAGGAGCAAGACCACTCCCGGGTGCTGTTGAAGGGCTTGGGCCTTAAGATAACACATCCATTCCATGTAAAGATAAAACAAAGAGAACGGAAAAAAGACAGCTTTGTAGGTGAAAAACAATGAGAGAAACGTGGGCCAGAACGGCACGATTGGTGGCTGGTTCCTCGTGCCGTGTGCTGGCCTTTCCCCAAACCAACCTGGGCCAGGCACAGCAAGACCGGCCCAGGCATGGCTGGGCCTGATAAAAACTTACTCGTAGGAGATCATTTCTCTTCAAATTCATGCCTTGTCTCCTGTAAGTACATGGAATAAGAAGGTTTTGACAGAAGATCCGCCACTTTGTTAGCCTGTGATCACCTGCTGTAGCTGATTTGCCAATATTCAAACTGCGCAAGAATCTCTAACAGCTTCTTCTTCCATGTTACCATCAAATTCCAAGACCCGGCAGGCAGGATGACTGTTCAATGAAACCATGAAACCAACAAGAGACAGCCCCCTCCATTAGAATGTTGCTTTATATCCCTATATATGTTACTATAGATGGTGTGAATTCTGCTTCAAGTGGGGGTGGTGGACGCAGTGGTACTTCCAGTGAAGGCTGGCAAAGATCATCTTCCCTTTGTTGTCGTGCACTACTACTGCTACTAAACCGGAGGTTTGGGTGAATGTGTTAATGGATCAATCTAAGTTGAGCTTCACCATCCCATCCAATGGTGGCTTCCAAATCCCTCTCTCTGATCCTGCATAAGTTACTTGGTAAAGCTCCATTCGTACAAAGATGATAAGAGTTTTAACTGTTCTCTTCTTTCTTTTGATATTATAGAGGATCTTTCTTCTCTCAAGAATTGGGAGTGACTATATCTGAAAATTTGTGACAGTAACGAGTCCCCATCTCAAGATTTTGAGACATGAAAAAAAAAAAAGGGGTCCTATATATGCTCAAGGGCTGGCCCAGTCCAGGCCCAGATCGGCTCAAAGAAGTCATGCATATAGTTTAGTTACTGATTTACCCAAACAAATTACTATAAACTCAGTCCTGCCCTGCCCAATTGATTAGATGGGTGGGCTGGAGCCTAACATGTGTAAGGCCGGCCATGTTTGGGCCAGGCACTTAAAGCCCGTGCCATGATTAGGTTGGATGCAGCCATGCAGGCATATCTTTCCAAAGTCGGGCTGGGCCTGCATTTGTCTCAGCGCAGCAAGTCCCAGCCCATGAACACGCCTAGGCGTGGGATCTAGTAGGATCTAGAGGGGCCTCCTCGTGATCAACATGCCATATTAGTCATACCATACGTAATGTAAGCATGATCCATGACATCTTACCTACGATGAATCCTGTCAAACAAAAAGGCCAAAAAAAAATGTTGAACGGAAACTTTTTTTTGCATTGCTATCGGAGGGTTCTCAATCGCTAGACTAATCCCTTTGGGCCCAGAGGGAATTAGAGTAAACCCCCATATAGTCCCAGTGTGGTAGTACAATTTCGAACCTACAACCTCTGGTTGCAAACCATGGTCCTACGCCAACTAAGTTACCCCTTGAGGTTAATAGGAAAAGATTGAAACAAGCCACCAATAGCCCATGCTAATGTGGCAATTTCTCTAACCATCTGTTGTCGAGTTGTCGAGTCCTTATCATTAATCACTAATTAGCTGGATTCTTTATAATTATTTGTTAAAAGTTCCAAAGATAATTTTGAAAACATGGGATTTGTAATTTCTTAATAAATTGCCCATTAGTCGCAAAAAACTCCTATTCTTCCTTCTTATCTTCCATATTGTACTTTTACTGGTCTCACCATTAAAGTCCCTGTATTCTCCATAATCACATGACCCACATCAGCTTAATTAACCCACCTTTCGACCACCTCTATTTCTTTAAGATCACACCTAGCTCCACAACTTGTTTAGATTATCAGGTCCCGGATCACCTGGGGGTACGTAGTGAAAGAAAATGGAAATGGAGAGAGAAGAGGAAGAGGAGGAAGACGAAGAGAACTATTCTATATTTCCGGAAAGGCCCTTTTAATCCACAGGCAATCCCATGGCTGCAATCTTGTTTGTGGCCCTTCCTCTGATCACGGATGTAAAGGTATCCTCCTCCATAGCTTATGTAGAACAAGTCGTAGAAGAATTACTAGAACAAAAGGATCCAAAGAAGTCAAGCCGAAATGTTGAATTCATAATGTCGACTTCAAACGGCCATAACTTTTTATCCAGGTATTATCATGGGGCACATAACCATGTATTTGGAAGCTAGCTTTGTCCACTGCCGAAGGCGGTTAGCATCATTGGATGCCAATTCAAGCTGTTTCAAAGGTCAAAATGTAGTTTTTTTTTTTTTTTTTGCAACACTTACTATTTATAATAAGTTAGCATTTTATGTATTTTAGGGGTTTTTTTGGTCCGTTTGAATTTGAGTATTTGTGGCAGGTCTTAGAAAGTTATTTAGTGATGGTCAAGGAGTTTGATATGATTTTTGGTTTATTACTATTTTTAGTAAGTTTGTTATTTCTAGTAATTTAGGATTTCACGACTCTATAAAAGTGGTGTAATACTTCTTTGTAAGGAATAATACGAATTGCAGTGTCATTTAGGGTTTCTCTATCTTTTCCTTGTAGAGTCAAGGTGTTGATATCGAATTGAAGACGGTGATATTCTTCCTTGGTCTATTTTTTTTTTTTTTTTCGTGTTTCTGCTATACCAATGGCTTTTTCGTTTTTCCTTCCTCTTGTTGTCAATAATAAGGTTACAAATTAATAAGATAGTTTCAGGTCGGAACCATACTAAACCCGTACCTGTTTCTAAATAACGGTTTCGGGCTCGGGTTCAGTTTGACTCTAAACCTATATTGTTGCTTCCAGACCCGATTCCGGAACTAGGCATACCTAGGTCCTAGAGGATTGGAATCTAGTTCAAAAATTGGTTCTAATTTCTCTTTAATTTTTTAATTTTTTTTTAAAAAAAAGCATATTATTTAACTTATAATAATGCATCAAGTCTAATGCTTCCAGGATCATACATAAAAATATCCAAAAAAAGTTGAAATATACACACACACACACGATGTGTTAGCCTTGTTTTCTGGTTTTGGGAGAGCGTAGATATTTTCGAGGGAGCTTCGATGCTGATCTTGTATTTTTACATAGAAGCGTCAGTATTGACACTCGGGTTGAAAGACAAAAGACAAAAGGCAAAAAACAAAAAACAAAAAACACGCACACCCCAACACACACAAAAAATTGGTAGGAGGGCTTTCATTGTCCCTTGGGGCCTTTTTCATCCCCCCGTCTGTCCAAGGGTTTTTTTTTTTTTCGTAAAATTATCTTTTTTAATGTTTCAAAAAAAATTTGTCCGATTCTTGACCTAGTTTTGATAAGCTCAGATACAAGAGAAATCCGTTGCTCATTTTAAACACGAAAACTCTCTTCTGGAACCAGGGAGTTATTATTTTTTGTTTGTGTTTTGTTCTCTCGTCTTTGTTTCCTTTGTTGTGATTTGTATATATTAGTATATTGTAGTAAGTTCTTGCTTTCGGGTTATCTTGATATATATATATATATATATATCTCATTCATTTCAACCATGCGTGGACTGCTCTTCTTTTATAGCCGACAGACTATTCTACAGTGCTCGGCATTCCAATCCACCTGGCATTCAATTGATTAAAGTTTACAACTTCTGATGCCCCACCTACTTTGGGCCATTGACCATTTCTTCTCAACCTTTTTAACTTTCTAGCCGCCAATTCAATAGAATAGTACGTACTATATATGCATGATCTTATGGGTGCATGCTTTCAATGCCATTAAAAAGAATCTACTGAAAAGAAAGAAAGAACTATTGAAAACTCACCCAGGGTCTTAACCTGTTAACAAGCACTCAATCTACATTACATTCCTCAACGTTCAATGATCTAGAAGAAGCCACAGGCGGAGTTCAAAGATTAAATCGGGTAGGGGACTTGTTTTGGTAGTGTGTTTATAAAGTGATTTCGAGCCAAATTCATGTATTTTCTTATACAGGATATAAGTCCCAACTCTCTCTCTCTCTCTCTCTCTATATATATATATATATATATATATATGCTATCATGAGTTTGGTCGAAAATTGAAATGAAATTTTGGTCAATCCCTATAAATAAGTTCCTATGTTGAGGTGTATGCATGATGTGACCAGGTAAGGATCAAACAACAAAGTTCAGTTCAAACCTAAAACCAGTCAAGATTGTCTGCTGTCCAAATACAAATATATAATAGTTTTTCATTTTCTAAAATCCATTCTACTAGAAGGTCATGTCGAACAGCCGTGCTACAGACCCCGGCTTTGTGCCCGGGCTGTGGCACGGCTTCCCATGGGAGCCGTTGGATCCTAGGCTCCCATGGGAGCCGTGCCAGATCCCGGGCACAAAAGCCCAAGGTCTGTAGACTTTTTGCATGTCGAACCAGAGTTGAGTATGATAACTAGAGGGAGGACTTTGCATGCGAAATAAGGCACGTGTGTGACGTCGCAATGTAGCGATAAGCATGCCCCGGCACAAAGGGTATCATCAGATTACTTTATATCTGAAACACTTTAGAAGAAGGACCTTTTAAAAGTTGGAAACAACTGAGAAGGGTTCCTACCAATCGACTGGACCAGCACCTAGTTTTCTGGCCTGCCATCATGTAAAATAATGCAACATATCATTGTTCATTACTAGAGGGGGCCTGTTTGTTTGCATTACGTACATAGGAATTAAGCAGATTGATTTCATACCATAAGTATTTAAAAATGAAGATCAAATGTGAGATTTTAAACATGAACATCAAAGAGTCATTCTTCTTAGGGAAATAAAATCAAAAGAAAATGGAAAATGAATAAACTAGCCATCACGTACCCTAATTATTCATTTCCTATCATGTTTTTATTCTATTTTTGTAATAGTACGGCTTGTTTCATGTTATTTTTTTGAAAATTAAGATTTGATTTTCATTTTTAACTGTTAATTGTATGAATTCTATGTATTCAATTTCCGTATATCTTGATGTAAACAAACAGGCTCTAATTGTTCAATTGGAAGCAATAACCCCTTTGAACCATTGGTACTAGACTGAGAGTAATGTTCAAAAGAGCATCATTTTTTAAATAATTAATCCACCAAACTTCTTCCGTAATCAGCGTCGCCAATTGGGTATATCCATATTACATCTAGAATCTTTCTTGTCTACTTTTTCTTATTGAAGGCTTCTAGTGGATCGAAAAGTAAAACGAAATGATTCTCTAACCAATGGGTGCTGGCATGGGTTCATCTTCTGACTGCATGCTCCACAGTCCACACACAACTTGCTCAATCATCAACCTCAGCCTAGCAAAAAGTCTTCACTGAATTTCTTTTTCTTTGCCTTTATATTCATCATATCATACACTTTGAGAGTTCATACCTTGTTGTTAGCCCATAAGCACATAAAATGGCAAATTCTGCACTCTTTCACTGTCATTTACTCGTCTTTCTTCTGCTTTCTATCATTGTTTTAACCCGCCAAGATGTCCCCTTAGGCTCTTCTCTCACTGCATCAGATGATGGTGCCTCATGGACATCCCCATCTGGTGAATTCGCATTTGGATTTCGTCGCCTTGGCAATAGTGATCTTTTCATTGTCGCAATCTGGTTCGACAAAATACCCGAAAAGACCATTGTTTGGTCAGCCAATGGAGATCACCCAGTTCAAAAAGGATCCAAAATTGAGCTCACGACCAATGGCGAGCTTGTGCTGTACAACCTTCAAGGCCAAGAGTTATGGAAGCCCAAAGCTGTAAGTGGTCGCGCCACCTCTGCTTCTATGCTCGACACGGGTAACTTTGTGCTTTTAAGCACAGATTCTTCTCACATATGGGGAAGCTTCGACGAACCAACGGACACCATCTTGCCTACCCAGGTCCTGGGTAAGCCGAGTAAGCTTTCCTCTCGTCGAACAGTGACCGATTATTCAAATGGAAAGTTCCAGCTTCGCCTACAGTCTGATGGCAACCTCGAGCTTTATTTAGTTGCTGTCCCTAGCGATTATCCTTATGGTTCTTATTGGAGCACTGACACTGTAGGATCTGGTTATCAACTCATCTTCAACGAGTCGGGCTACCTATATCTTCTGCAAACCAATGGCTACATAATCAACCTCACACCAAAAGAGGTCACCTCGACTACCAAAGGCTTCTACCATCGCGTTACACTCGATTTCGATGGAGTTCTCAGGCAATACATATATCCCAAGACCCAGCCGAGCAAGGACACTCAGTCATGGTCTGTTGTGTGGTATGAGCCCTCCAACATGTGCTTAGCAGTAATTAATTCTCTGGGCAGTGGCACTTGTGGATACAACAGCTACTGCAGATTGGATGCTGAGCAGAGGCCTAGCTGCGAATGCCCGCCTGGGTACACCTATTTGGATCCAAACAACACCTATGGAGGCTGCAAACCGGAGTTCAAGGCTCAAAGCTGCGAGATGGGTGGCTTGAAAGAAGCTTCTGGGTATGAAATGAAGGAGGTAATAGACATAGATTGGCCGCTTAATGATTATGAGAGGTATTCTCCTGTGGATGAAGAGCTGTGTAAAGAGATATGCTTGGAGGACTGCTTCTGTTATGTGTCCGTCTTTGGCCTTGGTGATACTTGTTGGAAGAAGAGGGTGCCTCTCTCCAATGGGAAGATGGACCCTAGTGTGCAAAGAAAAACTTATATCAAAGTGGCCAAAGTCAATTCCTCCTTCCATAATTCTACAAGCCCATCATGTGTGTTAGGATAGTGTGTTGGAATATGGTCAAAGGATAGGTTAGGTTGGGATATGTTTGAATAAGATCTCTAAGCAGATCAGTTGTAGGGATGATATGGGCCAGTGCTTTGTTTGTCTGTCTCTGTGTTCTACAAATCAAGTTTATGTAATTTTGGTGAACGAAGTACATATTTATAATTTATAAAGGATTCTCATAGCATTGGGAAAGACTTATCAACCAATCTCAGCCACTGATCAAGTCAAAATTTGATTGATCGATCGGTCCATTCGATCGATGTATTGTCTCAAGGCCGAATTGATGAGTGTATGGAGATTTGGGAAACTAATGAAATTCACCAGCCATAACATACACAAATTATAAAAGAGGATGAGTTTAAATTCTAATTTCCTTGTTTCTCTTTTCTCAGTTATTCAACAACTCTAGTATCTTTCAACCTGTCAACTACTTGCCCTATCTCTAATATCCTCCCGCAGTTACATGATAGAAAGATCTTGCTATTGTTAACCTAAAGAACTGAAAAATATTGATCACTCTTGATATCTTGTACATTCATCATCTTTGTTGATGATCACTGTCTCTCTTATAAAATCCACCACTATGGAACCCCTCTTTTTGAGTCTATCAATGTCAGTGGCCTACTAGATCAGATGTATCATGATTCTTCCAAAAAAAGCATTCATCATTTTTCTTGATCAAGATGACAAAATAGTGAGGATATTTGGTTTTATTCAAAAGAGAAAACTGAGGGTGAGATCATTGTGTAAGTGTGAGAAATTTAGAAAACTACATAGGATAAAATTCAGCATATCCTTTTTAAGTGCCATGCACATCCTTTAATTTATACAAAGAGAATGAGTTCAAAATTTCTTCTCTATTTATTTCTTTAACCATCTTTCTTAATCATTCAACTCTCAACTACTGTCTTGTCTCTAAATAGAGTGCAGATTGTCAAAGGGCGACTGAGAGACTTCTTTGAGCCATCAAGACAGCCAGACAACACCCCACCCTCTTAAAAAGTGAAATTCATTGAGGCCCACATCAATGTCCAAAGTCAACCTCCACATCTCCACTCCTAGTACTCTCTTATCCACATCTAAAGAAAAATAGAGTCAGGATCGCTTAGCAAAATCCTGAGTTAGAAGAGTGGTGTAATACCGGCTCATTTAATAAAAATCCAAGCCGTTCAAAATAAACCTCTTGCCTTCACATTTTTTATCGAATGGTCCGTCTTACGGTAGGATTAACTCCTATTGGGATAAAATTTGGAAATAGCTATATTGGGATGGCAATTTCTTTGAATGACTTGTATTTTTAATAGGTGAGCTCCACTATAGAATTCCACTCCTTAAACGCAGTATTTCACCATGTCAAAGCCTCAGAGGACCCAAACTCGAAAACATTAAGATATATTGCACCAGTAATCTGATGCTGTATTTTTAAAATATCAAATAATCGAATTCAAAGTCGTAAATGAAATAATAGGAATCATCTGCAACAAAGTAGAGAAAGTGAATAGATAAATATGAGCCAATCATCCACAATAAGAATACAAACATGCAAGACAAAGTGGAAAAATGCTCTCACTCTTGCCAATAAGAAGAATTACAGGTGAGATACAGGATTGCATTGTGAAGATTTTGCATGATTGTCAATATCAACTTGGAGAAAAATGCATCCAACCAAGCGTCAACCGAGTGGCACAATACGATGTGAATTCCCTAGAGACAATCATGTGCGTTTCTCTCCCTTCTTTTTTTCTACAAAGCACCAAGAGAAGACTTCCCCTTAGGAAGCACACTCAAAAGCCTCTTTTTACCAGCTCATTTCATTGAGTTAATGAGTAATCCATGTATGGATAACCTTTAATTTATAAGAGAAAAAAAAATATATCACAACATGTTTTAAGTTTTTTTTTTTTTGAAAGATTGGGTCAGTGGTAGTACAGTAGACGTGGGATAATCAGTCCATCTAAGGATCGACCTTTGTGCGGCTAAATGAGATGACACACCCCTTCCAACTGGGCTGTCTCTTAATTCTTGAATTAAGGTAATTATACAATCACCCCACACAACAGGATTCCAAAGAGAGGAAACATTGATTATAAGATCCTCAATGCCAATTTTTTTTTTTTTTTTTTTATAGAATCTCAAGGTTGCTTTAGTGAGCACCTTCAGATGTGCCACAGTTTCCCATCCAATGACTGCCATTATGATTTAAAGCACAATATTATTCTTTTGCTCTGATAAGACTTTCAACTTCCCACACACACTAACCATGAGCACTACAACTGGGATTGTCTTGCTTGAATAAATTATATTTTTATTACAATCATGCAACATATAGTGGCCATTTGAGTATTGAATATTGTATTTCTAGCGTCTAGGGTCCATGAGCTCGCCCTAGTTAGTAGTTACTTGGCTCATTGACATTCTCATTGGTTCGTAATGCAGTCGTACAAATGCCATAGGCCCAGCACCACAACAACCCCTTAAAGTAAGTAGATGGACTAAGGAGGTTAAAGAAAGCTTCCTACTCTTGATTTTATTAGCCAAAAGGCCGAGAAGAGTAGGAATGAGAAGTATCCCATCAATAAGACAAATATAAAAGAGTTGTAAGTCCCTCGAGAAAACAACACAAACACCTTGTGTTGGATTATTCAGATCTAACCCTATGATAGTCGATCTTATGCATGACTGATTGTGTTAAATCTAACAGCCATTTCTAATGTTGAGTGGTTGCTTGTGATGTGACTCTGTTGATTTCTTTTACTTCTTGTGATTTGAGAATTAAGGAGAATAATCTACGATCAGGCTAATTAATATTTGTCCTAGTCTGTTTAATTAATAAATATGATTATGAATCTACATAATCCATCCATTGATTCTATCTAAATTGCAATTACACATGAATAGACATTCACATAAACACTTTTAACTAACTCAATGAATAAAACATTACTCTTAAATGTGGAATGATTCTAAATGGGTCAAACATATACTTAATTTAATTATATGCTAATTATGAACCACTGAATGAGAGCAATCCAACCCTATCATTAGATAGATCTGGTTCTAAGGAGCGTTTAGTCGAAAATGGATCAAAAATCTGAATTTGGAAAATAAGTTTCAGTGGTTAATATTGAACGTACCTGTGCATCATTCACAGAAACGTGAATGGCACTGTGCAAGCCCAAAAGAGCCGTGCCCTTCCCGATTAACAAAATAATGATTGGCTTTTTTAATTGACCACCCCCCACCCCCACCCCCACCCCCTCAAATCAAAATACTGGGTCCACCACTCACTGTCTGTATGCACAATTATTGTTCACAGCAAAGTGACAACGCAGGCCTGGGCCTGCCAACATTTACAGTGATGTTCATGTTAAAATCAATAGACCAGTACAATTGATGGCAATTGATAGGAGATGCTCCAGTGAGAGTCCACCAGTCACTGTCTGTATGCACAATTCTTGTTCACAGCAAAGGGACAGCACAGGCACAGGCCCGGGGGGCCTGCCAACATGCACAGTGATGTGTTAAAATCAATGTACCAATATAATTAATAGGAGATGCTCCCATGAGAATAACTCTCCCTACTCTTATAACCATGAGAGTGAGGATGGGGACCCTTACATCCATATCTAATGCCAACAGTCTAATGTGAGGGCCTCACAATTTACTCTCATAGTACCATGAGAGTAACTCTCACAAAAGCATCTCCCATAATTGATTATTAGGATCGGTAAAGTGTTTCGAACATTCAACCCATGTAAGTTAAATTTAGGACAAGGATTCTCTCCATCATTCCCATGCCTCATACTGTAACCAAACTAGGTTTGTTTTAGTGATAGTTTTAGAACTCGGAAGGTTTACTCGATTCGGAAGTTCATGACTCACGTGCCATCATGACTCGTCCAAGTCATTGATTTTCAGGATAGACTGTGTTATGTAAGGGGTTGAGTCGTTACAACTCATCAGCAATGTTCCATATCGTTATAAAATTCAGCTATACAAATCCTCAGCTAGGAAATCCTCTTCCAAGAGTAGTGCACGGACTCCTCACCTGTTACCAAACATTCTCGGTTTTATAAATTACCAGACCGACTACATTCCATCTTCAACATCACAAGCCCAAACCTGATAAACTGAGCTGCATTTTGGACGGTCTCTTGGACCATTCCATTTTGTTTTATTTAAATTCACGGTAGCAGCTCACTCGCTGACTGTATCCTCAATTTCTGTATTAACTTGAGAGTGAATGCCTCTACCACCAGGCTATTCCTGGTGGACATCTTGAGGAGAGGTTTTCCTTTAAATCATAAAGATGATTTAGATTTCCATCATGAGAGGAATATCCAGAACACACTGGGTGTTTTAGTGTGTTTTTGCAAATAGAGAAGTTGAACTTGCAGAATGAACAATTCTGCCCAACCCAAGTCCATCCTATGCCAGTCTAAGGCCCAAGTGGAGGTTAGGATTGCCACAGTAAATAAATGGAACAAAGCTTTTATGATGATAATGATGACGATGATGACAAATAATCCTAAACCTAACCTTGCAAATAGTCTCATTGTGGCATACAGATGGCTGAAAAATAGTGCTAACCTCTTTTAACTCCATTTCACATTCCAGATAGAATGTCCCCACCCAAAGATTTCAGTGCACAAATTATCTCTTTCTTTCTCTCCCTCTCTCTGCATGTCTCAGATGCCAGACATATCCCATAAACAAGATAATGCCCTTATTGGCCCAAATGCTAGGGAAATCTTGATCACGGATTGCCCTAAGCGACATGCTACAAAGGGCTGAAAAATTAACATCCTTTAAAAAAAAAAAAAATTAAAAATGGATAAACAAAAGCCACCAGACTTCATACTGTTGATACCTAGCTCTAGTGGTCATCCTTGGGAATGTTGAGATCCTTAAATGCTGGACTGTCAACTCCCACTCCCATTGCATGCAGTCCATTGTCCACATAAAAAACAGTTCCCGTGACAGCTGAGGCTAATGGTGATGCCAGGAATGCAGCAGCATTGCCAACTTCATCTGTACCAATTTTTTTCAATTTGTAAGAATACATAAGCCTATTGCAGGAGAGAGAAGGAAATCACAGAAACATAAATTTATAAAAAATAATAATAATAAGAACAAGTTTATTGTAGGCCAGTGGCAATCTCAATTGAGGAAAAAGAAACGGTGATATTGATACTTGAATTAAAAAATGTCAGCCAATATTCAAAAACAGATCCGAAAGGGAAGAAAGGAGAAAACTATCCTTCTAATTCATTGACAACAAGATGGGATCAAATTAGTAGGACAGCAGTCCTGACTTCTGATTCAAAAGAGGAAAAAATCTGTTTTTAATGAGTTAAACAAGAAATCATACTTTCCAACCACATCAAGACAGGGAGTGGGGAAGGTTTGAGAAAGTATTGGAATGCAGGCAGAGGGAGCAATCATTAGAAAGTATCATGATGTAAGACGAGAAATGACATAGGTCTGAAAAACTTGAGCTTTCAGCAATGAGGGTAGGGTGCAGTCATAAGAAAGCACCATGATGCAGGTTGGAGGGGAACCCTTTGCCAGGGATGAGACTTCGTTTTTTGATGTGAATGCTTCATGTTGCAAAATTGGAATCCCCATCACTAGAAACCATTGATCTAATGGTCATGAGATGAAAACAGCTTAATAAAAGGTATCAGAAAGGACAACTTATTAGGGTTTGAGGGGCCTATGTCTTGCTTGGACTCCTTATTGGTTATGATGCAGCCACTTCACAAGGGCGATTGAATCATAGACTCCTACTTATGGGGGGAAAAAGACTGGACCACTCTCAATTACAAAACTTATCATATGGGCAAATTATCAATTCAGGTCGATGGCATCAAAACTAATTATTAAATGGAAAAAATGGTGACAAGTGTATTGACTGGTTACTTCAGAACCTAGGCAGTATATTATGAACCATAACTATACACTGCCAAAAGTGTTTCGACAGAGATTAATGGGCAACCAATATCCGTGAGGACATTGGTTACTAGTAGTTTTATATGGTATTTTGAACCATAAATCACTTATGGGATTTTTTTTTTGTTTCACCTGCCAGTAGTTCTTTCTGCAATGGCGCATTGGCTACTGAGTATTCAATCATTGTATCAATGAATCCAATTGCTTTTGCTGCGCGACTTCTTAATGGACCTGAGAAGATTTGTCCAGGAGATGGCACGAAAAGGGTGAGACTTTTATCCTATTCATGAGAAACATAATAGCATAAAGATGAAAGACTGGCATACCAGCTGATATTGTGTTAACTCGGATCTTGTGGCGCCTTCCTGCTTCAAAAGCAAGCACCTGCAAAAGCAGAAAATGGCTTTCAAGCAGGAATCAATAGAACATCAGTTATTTTATATTTAAAAGAAAAAGAGCAAAACACAATAATCTGGTCATAAAGGAAAATCTCACCCTGGTGTCACTCTCAAGAGCAGCTTTTGCTGAACTCATACCTCCACCATATCTGTATGAAATATAGAGATTAATTAACAATATTTCCTTTTACAAGCCCTTTATGCCTCACTATAAAACAAAATGCTAGGGGATGTGAATAAAGCATACCCTGGAATGATCCTTTCAGAAGCGATGTACGTTAGAGATATTGATGCACCACCTGCAATATAAGATGGGATTGAAAGTTAGAGAGGTGCCAATGCTTGCATATCCAAACCAAAGTTATGTACAGGAAAAGAAAGAAGGCTAATGTATCCCACAAAATATCTTGCCTGGATTCATGATCGGAATAAAATGCTTGAGCAAAGATACAAAAGAATAACTTGATGCTGAAATTGCTGCAAGATATCCATTCCGAGATGCCTCCAAGAGAGGTTTACTGACCTGTAGTCAGAAGTTACAACCTTCATACTAGCCAGAAAAGGAAACACACCACACACACACAAACAAAAGAAAAGAAAAGAGTAGTACTTCTGGTCCATTGGCAAGGGAGTGAACGAGAATGTCAATGGTCCCAAAATCTTGTTTCACAGACTCAGCTAGCTCCTGAGAAAAAAGTTAGAATCAGATTCATATGAGATTTCGAAGTTTGAAAGCATCATTGCAGAGGCTGCTGGTGAGACCAAAGACCCAAGGCTAATTCAGGAACCCTTTTTATTTCTGAGAATTAACTGAAATGCATTAAATTAAAGACGGAATTTTTGAAGTTATGCACCCATGCTGAGCGGCCCTATAGTATACAGCAAGGTACGCTAGACGCAACCATATAATGAAGCCATTTATGATAAACTCGTTACCCTTTCAACTCTTGCCCTAGCCAATTTGCCTGCTAAGTCATTGAACTCTTCCATAATGTGGTTGAACATTGCATTTAAATCTAGTGACCATTGACTAAACTTTGAAATCATTTGAGAATCAAGCAAAAAATGCAAGGAGCAATGGCCTCATTCAGCATTCCACTCGCCCGCGTGATGACATTGCTCAAGTTACCTTTGACCAACTCAGGTCCATGCAACTGCGATTGCAGGATGGAGGGACAAACCCTCCTTAATTTCCAAGATGTCTCCTCTACTTGAATCCCCAAAACTAGGCAGATAGGAGCATATGATAATGGTTCCATTGCATCCTTAATCACCTTACCCATTCCCGATGGGCTAGTATTGAATTGGATCTCCTCCATTTTCCCTTCCAACTCACCCGCATGGGTGGAGGGACAATTCTTGGTAGGTATTTTAAATTGCTCCATTCCATGAAGCCAACCAACTTCTGTGGATGTTTGATGGAGATAATCCTTGGAAATCCTTTGCTGCATAACCCATTAGATTAACAATAATGTGGCATGTGAAATTTCTCACAGTTCCAAGACCTCTAGCCTTGTAATCTAGAGCCCACTTATTTCAGTTGTTGCAACTGGCAAATGTTGTGGTTGGATCACAGCCCTAGGGTGATCAAATAAGATGAAAATTCACCCACTCCCCAATCCATATGGTCTCCCTCACTTCCCACTATCCCCCATGTCACTCCCTTCCCTGGTGGGCCATCAGTTTCATTGCATGATAGTATAGGATCAATTTATTAATGATTTATCTCTCTCTCTCTCTCTCTCTATATATATATATATCACATCATCTAAACTTTATTCCTCATTATGGCATTGGCTTTGAAATTTATACTATTGAATTCTAAACAAAAAATTGTCCACAATGCCTGATGGAACATGGAAGTTCTCTGTGTGAGTGTGACTTTGTGCTTTTGCATAGGTGCATGCACGCATGCGTGTGTGTGTGTGTGCATTTGTGTGTGTTGTGATCTTGTGTCATGATATGACAAATAATGGGGCCCACCTACGCCTGTGGCATTTCACAGGGTTCACTTGATTTCTAGGGGAGAATGCAACTTAAGAGATTATAGGTAGCCAACTATACCATGTGTCTCCTCCAATGAAAGAACTGTGCACACCTTTGATGGAAACAGACCATTAGAAATTACTCTGCCCCCATAATTGCTAATGAATCAGAAAATCACATTGATTAGAGTGATATTCACCATTAGATTAAATCATGCTAAAACAGAATGTATATTATGTTTATTATGTTGAACTTTTCAAAGACTTTCATGTCTTATACCAACATATGTCCAAGTTACATTGAGTGTTATAACTTATATACATGGGATTATATGAAACAAATTTAACCATGGTTCTACAACCCCAAATTGATGAGTAAGGCTTTGATGATGATGAAGAAATTTAATCGTGGCTCTCTGCCTAGGAACATTCAAAAGTTCCAAACTATGATGTGTGATTTTCACTCCACAGAATGATAATGTGCAAGAAATTACCTGAACAGTCCAATTTGAAGCTCCAGCATACCTTTTGTTTGTCTTGACCTGTGCAGTAAACAAGCAGTATTAAGACCTAGAATTTCATCTAGTTTACCTAACATTGAAAAACAGACATGAATAAGAACACACAATTATTAATATCAGAATATGAGTTAGGTTTTACATCTTCAGGGACATCCTCAGGACTGTCGTAAACAGCATCCATTGCATATACTTTGGTGATCTCCATCAGAGAACCGTCTGGCAACCTGTAGCATCCAGGAATCAGCTATTTCATAAACCCAGTAAATTTCATTAGTGTTGAGTGGTGCCAACTAGATGGTTATTCTCACACAGGCATCATCAACAGTTTCAAGTACGATAATGGAAAAGGAAAAAAATGTTTAGTGCAGACTAGAGATCTTACACGCGTGATTCATCAAATTTTCCACGTTGTAAGCTGGTCTCAAAAATATTTAGTGCCTGCATGAGAAGTAACTCCTTTTGTCAGAAATTGAACACAAGCAATCGCAAAAGAGTCAATATGAAGGTAAATCAACATACAGGCACCCATGTGCCGACAAGGATCTCAGCACCAGCAGCAGCAAGAGATTTTGCTATTGCCCAACCGTACCCATTATCATCAGCTATCCCAGCAATGAATGCCCTTTTCCCTGAGAAGAAAACTCAAGTAGATTGTCAACTAATTATCGCTTGTGTAAATATAATATTATGTGAGAAAACAAATACCAAGAGATAACATCAGCCAAAATGCAAACAAGGTACTCCACAATCCACATCCAAATCCATATAAATAAAGTAGAAGGAAAAGAAAAGAAACGACAAGAAAAGGATAGGGTGGAGAAATTTGATCAAGAACTTAATAGATGAATGGTTAGAAAGAGCCTACTAGATCAAATATAGTGTTTGACATTCTTTGGAATTTTAAAGAGATAATGAAATTAAGATATTCAGCCTTCCCCTGCACCTACTTTCAAATTCATTCGTTCTGTTTTTCATTTCTCAATCCACCTCCCATTCCAACTAATGCTAAGTTAGTGGATAAAATGGATGCTAAAAGTTTATTTGGTTTTTCTTTTTGCAAATCTTACGTCTCAACTCAAAGCCTTTTCAAATCTTCTTCCACCCCCACACACTTTTCACAGTCTACTCACAGCCTATGATGCTCAAATACAGCATGGATATGTCATTTATATCGAGGGGATATGGATTTTTCACAGAAAACTTAAGTCACCTAACCCTTATCCTGTCTCACAACAACTTTAGTAAAATAAATTAGGATATGTTATCTACTTTGACGTATCTGTGTGTCATAGTCCACAGCAAAGTGCAAACTCGCCATCAAATGGAAAACATCTCTTCACACTTCGAGAGTTTTGTAATTTCTCATAGTCAAACAAACATTTATCTAAGTAAATCCCATTGACATTGCCAACTTTGGATCTAATCACTTGCTCTGTATTTTAGGTGACTACTTGAAGAACAGAACGAAAGGATAGGACAATGTGTACTTCTCATAGCAGTAGAAATCATCAGCAGGTATAACTAAGAACATAACCTCCCCTAGGTCATTATAAGATTTGCCTACATCCGATGTTAGTCTGAACTAACCCTAGTCGAAGGGATTGGTGAGAGGCAGAACATCAAATGATCATACCAAAATCTTGCTGTATAGAAGAGTAGAAGACTAGCAAACAAATCCCACTTAAAAAGAGAAAAAAGAAAGAAAAAGAAAGAAAGGAAAAAATATCGGTTCTTGAGTAAAAAGGAGAGAATACACTGAAATCGTTTGTGTAAGAGAGGGAAGGAGGAGGAGGAGGAGGAAAATTCTCTCTTGCAAATTAGCACACCAAACTTGAGAAACTACTATATTTTTATCCCTACAAAAAGGAAAATCTATTTCACTTGAATTAAAATACCCATATCTAGTAACAGAAAGTTCTCTATTTCTATTAAAATATCAAGCACCCATTGAACAACTCAAATAATAAAAACAGAGTCCTAATCTAACAATGAGTTTAACACTCCTGCTTAATGTTAGATCTCCTAAAAGTGCCAGGTTAGCCTCATAGTAATTTGAACTGATGAACTAATAAGACTTTCATAAAAATATCTGCAACTTGATCATGTATAGAAATCATGAGCAAATCAAGTTCCTTGCAGCTAGCTTCTCTCAGATAAAATAATGCTTAACCTTGATATGTTTTCGTCCTTGCATAAAACACTGGATTATGAGCAAGTTGAAGCGCACTCTGTTTGTCACTGTAAAATGGAACGACATTGTCAATCTTATGCCCGGTGTTTTAAAGTAATAATCTGGGGCATACAATCTCCCGAACCACCACGGCAGCTGCAAGATATTCCACTTTCATAGAAGATAACAAGAAGTGGCTGTTTCCCGCTACACCAAGAGATAGCTCTAGAACTGAGGTTGAAAACATAAATCAGCAGTGGATTCGTGAGTGAAACATAGCGACCAAATCTTCATCTGTAAAACCTACTAAATGAACTGGATATCCACCTCATACAGAATATCATAATCAATGGAAACAATATAACTCAAAATTCTTCAAACTGCATCACGATGTGGTCTCCTCAGAAACAATCCAAACTACAAATCAGATATCAGGTCAAGTGATAGTCAAGTATATTACTATATTAAACAGCCTATAACATGTTGATGATACATAGTTGGGTCTTCTAATACCAGCTGCCACTTGTCGTTTAACTCCAGATTAACTTCAATAGGTGTTCACATAGGCTCACTAAAGCATTCCATGCTTTGACAACATATCAGATGTGTATTTCTTCTGACAAATAAAGCATACACATCTGAGTTTAGCAACTTTTAACACTGAGAGAATACTTATCACCAAGCTCCTTCATCTCAAACAGAATAAAAAATTGCCCATGAATAAAAATGCCGATATTAAAACCAACAACAGTATAAGACACAAGAAACGATGAAAATATAGACAAGCACTGCAAAGGAAAAATCAATACACAAAAAGATCAAATATGTACATGTATATGTATATTGAAATCAG
The DNA here is from genome assembly GCA_003546025.1 of Camphora micrantha. Taxonomy (NCBI): domain Eukaryota; kingdom Viridiplantae; phylum Streptophyta; class Magnoliopsida; order Laurales; family Lauraceae; genus Camphora; species Camphora micrantha. The sequence continues at coordinate 61,205,655 of QPKB01000001.1, forward strand.
CTCACTACATTATAAAAAAAAAAAAAAAAAAAAGATTTATAGAATGAAGATTGCTAACCTCTAAGGTCTATAGGCAACACTGAATTAGCCTTTTCCTCACTTGTTCCAGACATTGCCTTGGTAACAACTTTATTAGATTTCAATGGAGTTGATGGAGAGCTCAAAAACAATGGTTGGATGGAAGAGATCTGTGAAGAGCTTGTGAGCTTAGAGACTTGGAAGCTTTTCAGATTAGTCCCTAAACCTGCAGGGCTTGCCTTGCAGATTCGAGAAGAAGAAATGCAAGGCCTTGTTGTTGCCATTTGTAGCCCCGAAGCCCCCACTGCCGCCATTTTTTGAGTAAACAACTACAAGCTGGATATTTGAAAACATTAATAAATATACAACATCCTCATATTACAGTTTTAACTTTCAATTATATCAAGTTGATCTAATCTACAGTTTGTATGCACCAAACATTCTGTTTGGGAGGGGGCTATATCAGTGATCCAAAGGGTTCAATGGACCAGAAACAACTGCAGATGCACAAATCCACAAAAAAGTTCCCAGACAAATGTGGCCATCTGATTAGCAGGACCCAGCTGCAATGATAAAATAGAAAATGCTTGGCCAAGGCAAAATCACAATGATAACATAGAAAATTATAAAATGGAAGCACCAAATCAGCAGCCTAATACAACTGAAGTTATTTCCAATGGCAAGTTTGATGTCATGGGAAAAAGAGAAGTTCTCCAAGTGAATTTTCAACCCAACTGTCACATAAATCATGCAAATGAAATACAAAACCAGCATTAACCATGTAAAAGAAATACAATCCAGCTGCAAAGCAATTACCATTGAATTTCATTAAAATCCCAGTTCAGTAAATGAAGATTCTAAGTAAGTCTACATGAATCATGCAAACAAAGCTACCTACCTCACTAGCATTTGACAACAGGATCGCTATCAATCTTTCCAATGCGACGAAATCGCAATGGATTGCAAGGAAATGAAAACTCAACAGATCTAAAACCAAAACGTACTACAATATTCAAGCTAATCTCTAGCAATCACAGCTAATTGTCATGAAACAAAATCATCAACACAAGCGTTTAGAAACCAGAACTTAACGAGATTTCGCCAAACTATCAAGAGATGTAGAAAAGATGAAAACTTCAACTTGCACAAATCTGCAATAGAACCCAATCTAACACAAGCGTTGAGCCAAAATCGATACAATACTCCAAATTCCGTACTACATTTCAAAGAGAGAATGAAATCCACATCATATTTGGACATTAGAAATCACCTCAAAATCGCAGCGAAGATCGGATGAAGAAGAAGAAGAAGAAGAATAGAGAAAGCTCTCCAATCTCTCTCTCTCTCTCTCTCTCTCGCTTATTGGAGTTATGGGAGCAAGTAATGGAGGAAGGAGAGGAGGTCTTATTTAAATAGGCTTCGATGAGATCGAGGAAGCTTTTCTTTCTAGTTTATACTAATTACTTTAGAGGAGCTTTGGAAAGATCGTCAATGTTACAAGTGTAGGTTCTCTGTTTTTCTGCTTAAAAGAAGATTATTTAGAAAGGAGGGAGAAATGCCGAATTGGTTGTTTGGTGTGAAGTAGATGAGTATTTAGTAGTTCGCGACTTTTTGTGCCGGTGCAGACGAGTAGGGTTCGATCGTCTCCGAATATGATTTTCAAATATGAGGTTTTTATAAGAAGGCGACCTCAAAAAAAGGATCCTATATCCTATGACCGTCCGACCGTATAAAAACGTAACTAAACATTAGGGCTGTAAAAATATTCACATGATATTAACGGGTTTAGATCGACATTTAATAAGTTCATTAACGCGTCAAATCCGTTAACACATTAAGTTAACGGATTGTGTACAAATTAAATAAATAACACGTTAATAACCCACTTAACCCGTTAAAAATTTTTTAGTTTCTAAGTGTAGATAGAATTAATTTATATTTATAAAGAAGAAATTGAAATTTATTATTTTATAGTAGGGTTTTAGGTGGAATCCACTCGAGATCCTCACTTACAGTTTCATGTGGCTTATATGTTTTTCTCATTATATATTTTTGTATGGATTTTCTTTTCATTTTCGAAATGAGTTAATTACTTAACGGGTTAATGGATTTGGTCTTGTAACCCGTTAAATTAACGGGCCGTGTTGGGGTTGGATTTTTTGACCCGTTAAATTAACGGATTATGTACGGGTTGAAGTGATTTTAACACGAATTCGTTAACCCGTAATCCGAATTCGTTAACACGACACGATTGACAGCCCTACTTAACAAAGCCTTTTGATTTTGACCTATTTTAAGAAAAGCTTAGATGATTTGTCTCTTTGATTTAAAAGATAAAATGATAATTTAGTGCTTAAACTTTAAAGGCCTAAAATCAAAGGTTAGGATCATTCGACTTTACCTATTTTCTTAAGGTGTGTTTCGTTCGGCTTATTTAAATTCAAACATACTTTTCCAAAAGTAACTTTGTAACAACTTCTTATTTAGCGCAGTTCCTTAAGAAAATCTACAGCCTAAGCAGTTTTTTTCCCACACCTTAGAGTCCCAATAAAAGTGATTTTTTTAGTTAATGAGATTTGCTGAGCTTAAGTAAAGGGTGTATCTGTTATTTATTAAAAGAAATGAGAGTGGCTAAATGCACACTGATTTTTCTCTCCACGCATTACTTCTCTCTACACCCACCACATACTACCAAAACAACTCTCTACACATCTTTTTTTTTTTTCAAAATTACCCTCTCTCTACACTCCCTCACTCTGCGCACCGCCTGCCGCCCGCCCTCTCTCTTCCTCTCCCCACCTCTCTCCCTCTTACCCGCCGCCCGCCATCGCCTGCTCTCCCTCTCCCTATCTCTCTCCCTCTCATTCTTCCTTTCTCCCTCCCTCGCCCTGTCTCCCTCCTTCTCCCAGCCCGCGCACTCCCTCTCTCTCGCTTGGGCGGTGGTGGCTGGGGGTGGGGATGAGGGTGGGTGAGTCTAGAAAGAAGTTGGAGAGGATATATGCCCTTTTAGGTAATTTCACATAGGGGTATATTGGTCATAAAAAAAATATAGTGTGTGGAGAGCAAAAACCAATGCATTTAGCATCTCTCAAAAGAAATATCAGTGCAATGTTACACAGTCAAACTAGGTGTCTTTTTTGTAAAAATATAAAAGATAAGGACCTTTTAAAAGTTTTCTAAAAATATAGGAGCCTTTTTGTAAAATTCTCTTTAAATATTGGGAATTGTTATTGCGACACCTCCACTTACTCATTCCACATCCATTTTTTCAAAATCTACGCACCCCTGTATGAAATCCCAAAACTACTCATTTCCTCTCTCTTTGCTCGGCGCCCACCTCCGTCCGCTCTCCCTTTCCGTCCCCATCTCCCTCTCCTGCTCGCCTCCACCTCTACCCGCGCCCGCGCCCCCACCCACGCCCAACCCTCTCTCCCTCTCCCCTCCCTCTCCTTCTCCTTGTCTCTCTCCTTCTCCATGCTCGCCACCTCTGCCCGCCTCCTAACCCCACTCACCTCCGCAGGCGGCCCGACCCCTCTCCCTCTCTCTCTCTCCCTCTCCCTCTCCCTCTCCCTATCCCTGTCGTTCGGCCACTTGGGGGCGAACAGTATATACTCATTTGTTCGACCTTGAGTGGCCAAATGATATGGAAAGGAGGGGAAAGGGACAACGAGCAGGGAAAATGAGAAGGAGAGAGACATGGAGAACGAGAAGGAGAGGGAGAAGTATAGGGAGAAGGGAGAGGGAGATCGTCGGGCGCGGCGGAGGTGGGCGGCGAGCATGGAGAGAGAGAGAGAGAGAGAGAAGGAGAAGAAGAAGGAGAGGGAGCGGGCACAGGCGGAGGTGGGCAGCAAGAGGAAAAAGGAAAAGAGAGGGAAATGGGTAGCTAGGGAATTTACCACCGGGTGTCAAGCTTTAAAGAGAAAAAAAAAATGTCAAATGAGCAAGTGGAGTTGTGGCAATAGGAGCTCCCTAAATATTTGTATCGTGTATCCGTACAAGTACATGGTCCACATTCAGAGGGAAGTATAGATATCGAATTAATTCCAACTTGGGAATTATGGCGTGGTGATGTTATGGCCCATGGCAAGAGGCCCTGTGGGGCCAGTACAAAGAAGGTTGGTTGTAGTTAAGAATTTACATACATCGGATAAAGTGGGCATCTATTCCATTACATACTTTAATGTCCAACGGTCACATCCTCCTCCACAAAAACAATAAATAAAGTTTTAAAGCCACCAACAATGAGAAAGGACGACACATGGGACCTGATTGGTAAATCTAAACCTGTGAAGAGATCATGACCTATGGGCGATTACTGATCAAAAAATGGAGTGAGGAACAAAGGAATTGGTGATCGAGATATTAAGAGCCGCAGCTTACCCAAATGGTAAGATATATGAGTTTTTATCTATCTATTTTGGGTTCATTTCTCCGGACATCTTTCCTCAATCTAGGGTCGTGTACTCCTGCAATTTTGGTCCATTGTTAGATGCCTCCTTGGAAATGTCCATTGCACAATCTTTTATTTTCCATCTAACTCCACCTCAATTGGCTTTTTCTTTGTCCTTGGAGTTGCTCCACCTCCACCTGTAACTGTATTCTTTGCCGGTCTGTAGAGACTTTTGATCATCCCACCCTTCACGATGACCAATGCTCCCTTAATCACATTTGTACCTCCACCTGCTATAAGTGCTCTTGCAGCCCTTAATCTAAGGCTCCCAAAGAAACCAAATTTCTTCGAAAATCAGAAAAATGCATCACATTCGTCAAGGTCTGTACAATTTCGTCAAACATCTTGATTTTCACCATTCCTATCCCAATGCATTTGGATTCCGCATTGTTTGACGTGAAAATGAATTCTCCCTCACAAGATGTATAAATGTTAAAACATATCTCTACTGTAGCACATATGATAGTTACAATCAAAATTTAGAATTTTAAAATCAATAGTGTGATCCAGACCTTTGATGACCATAAGTAATACTTCCTCGCCATCTGAACTTTCCATCACACTAGCCTTATTTGCTTCAGATTCTTTTTCTTTGGCTAAGTCATTTCACTTCAAACGATCCCTCTTGAAGTGACCTTCTCTAATACCACTTGTTGGAGATAGCAGCGCAACAAAATGGACAACCTGCGATCGACGATCAATCGCACACACAACTCCATACAATATCAAGCAATCCAATCCACAAAAAAGATGAAAACACAACGATTTATATGGTTTGACAAAACCGCCTACATCCATAGAAAAAGCTCAAGTCAATTTCTTTCTCTCCGTGTTGTGCTCCACATTACATTACATTACATCAAGATATATAATCCCCACTTTGTTAGCCTTCAAGAAAGTCTTTCTTAACTTCCGAGAAAATCCCGGTATAATTATCAAACCCCACAAACCCAGTTACACCCAGATTACCCAAACTAACTAATCCGATTAACCTGTTATAGAAGACAATAACTCAACATTTTTGTGGGCACCACTCGAATGAACTAAATTAGAAAGGAGCCCACTTTCTCCTAATGACAATAAAATTATGGTGCAACAACTGAAACGGTTTGAACAGGTTGGGGTCTACTAGAACGCACAAAGACTGTCCAAACATGATGGGGGCACTCATCAATGACCATAAAGCTGTGCTCCAGCCTCTAAGTGTGCCTCACTTTAGTATGAGTTGATAATTTTGTTTGCCATTTTAAAGTGGCCTACCTACGAAAATTGATTTACAAATATTCTAAGGTTCATGTATTTGCATTTATTTATATATTTAATGATCTACATCATTAATATTACATATCATCACATTTGTTTGCGCTAATTTACAAATGTGATGTAGTAAATAAATAAATATAAAAACGATGTATAAATGAGGTCATTTATACATCAGAATCTTCATATTTAAACAGATGTGAAACTATTTCACATCTACCTACAAAAATATGCTAATAATGCTTCACGCGTGATTGCATTTGGTTATGAATATTTAGTCGCAGGAAATTACTCTAGCCCCTTTTAGCAGTATTGTGGGATCCAATTCATAATTTGAATAGTTTAGCAATCTCATATTAATGATAATCATCAAGATGTTTAGTTTCATATCATAAATTGCCATAAATTTTGAGAAATTTGTAAAAAATATCCATGACAACCCAAACACACGGTGTACTCATCTACTCATATGAAAATTGATGATTTGAACAAATGGGATGATGTGTTTTACATGTATGACATTTATAATATCTAATAATACTCATGTAAGGACGATTCTTATGGCATACGCTAACTACTCTTAGGATTATTGGATCAATAAAAAGTAGAGAGCTTGATGATTATGGGTTCGAGGCCTTCATGGTCATTTCAAGTGATGCAAAGGGGCTTGTTGGTCATTTTATTTAGACAACAACAGAAGAAAAAAAAAAAAAAAAAAAACTCATTAAAAAAAATGCGATTAAAAAAGCGAAACTATAAAAAGAAGTACAAGAGCATTGTACCCGACCCCACCTCACCTCACTTAACTTACAAAATGATATCCTCCCAATGAAAACACCCTTAAAAACTGTCCTTCTAGGATCATCACTCTTCACCTATATAAAATTCCCATGTTCATGTCACATGCCTGAAAGGATTTGCTTCCATTCACAAGTTTGCACCTAATTTTAGTTAGGGAAGAAGAAGAAGAAAAAGAAGAAGAAGAAGAAGAATAAATAAAGCAGACCTTTAGAAAAAGTGCAATTCATTGGCAGGAGTCATGAGAGTACATTGAGAATTCCACCAATGAAAGGACTTATTTGCAATTTTATTGTAGGTTCGAAAATAGAAACAAACTCGAAGAGTCAAAGGTGGTTTATATATTTACAAAAAGAACCCTGGCCATTGCGCTTGCGTAATATATTTCCCGCACCCGTGCTAGGGCTCCCTCTCTCTCTTCGAGGCTCCACTGTTTCGAGCCCTCCCATTCCAATCCTAGGGTTTTATCTTCTCCTCTTCTTCTTCTTTATATCTAGGGTTTTGCTTCTTCTAGGGTTTAGGGTTTTGCTCTCGCTCTCTGCGTTCTCGATCTTGATTTGTCGGTGATAATGGATCTGGCGCGCAAGAGAAGGCCAGATTCGGCCATGAATGGGAATGGCGGAGCTATGGGAACAAAGAAGTTTAAGCAAGGTTTGTTACTCTTTCGCACTTTCTAGGGTTTTGATCTATTCGCTTGGCTTCTTCATCTTTCTAGTTTCATGATGGATTGGATTTTTGGTTCTGCCTCTTTGACAATATCAAGATTTTAGCATGCAAAGCTCGGTTTCGACGATTTTGAAGTGTTTTGAACTAACTTCAAGTTCTTGACCTTGTCCCTCTCTCTCTCTCTCTCTCTCTCTCTCTCTCTCTCTTTTCGAAAACTTTGTGATTTGGTTGTTCTATCTGAAAGTACAGTTACGTTGCTGATTTGTTGATAGTGATTTGTTAAAAGCTGGAGGTGTCTGTTTCTGTTGTTAGATGTATCTTATTTTAAGCTCTGCTCTCAGTTGATACCTTGTACTGACATTATCCTAAATCATTGGTAATAAGTTATGAGCATGGTGTGCTCAGTCATCGTAAAAACCTAATCTTTGATAGAACAAAACTGTTCTACTGAGTCCCATACCTTCAATAATGCAAGTCTAATGTTCATAAGCCCTAAAACTTTGATTGAGCAAGTAAAACTATCTTAAATCTTAAATTCTTATATCTGGTGTCTCTTCATTTATTTTGATACTTACACCCCAATAGAGGCTTTTAGCCTAGATGTTGTGGGTTTAGCCACCTTCTCTCTCCTATGTCTATGTTTTCGCGGGAAAATACGATAAATTTTGACTCATTGTAATCAGTGGCTAAACCTGGTGGGCTTGTGGTATTACTGTTTTTTTTTTTATTATAAATAACTGCAAATTATATCTTCTTCTTCCAAATGATTAATCTATCTAAAATTTGTACGTTGGGTGTTTTTTTTTTCCTTTCTTTAAATAAGATGTTTGTTTAATGATGGTGATGTAAGATATGGATATTCTTGAAATGACAAGATTAAGAATTCAGAGAAATTTTTAACTGAGAAGACGTAATTAATGTCATGCAACAGAATCGGACTCCTTTCCAACTGGTATAGGAAGCAAATCGAAGCCATGCACCAAGTTTTTCAGGTTCTAATCTTAACCTATCTAAGATAAATATTTGTAAGTGCTGATATTTCTTGAAAGTATTTTTAACTTTTAATAACAATTTGATTTGTGATTTTTTTTTTTTTTTTACAACTGAAGATAATATTATCAAGGCTAATGAATTGAACATGTAAGTTTTGTACAGGTTGATACATTTTTTGATCTAATCAAGTTAAGAAAGACTATTGAATGGAGATATTGGTTGTTTATGAGAGTTCGTCTGGATATAAACTCACAAAGGAGCAATTACATTGGGCATTAAAGATGGCCTATTGATAATGGTTAATCTTTGTCTTATTTCATCCACACATTTTACTAAAATGATTGGGTTATTGATTAGTTTTGGTGATTTATAGCCAATTCTTATTTGTTAAGCATTACATTAATAAAAAATTTACACAGGTGAGGACAATCTACAACTTTTCCGATGAACTTGCTAATTTATCTCTTAAACTTTTTGTCCTCTTTTAAAGCATGCAACAAAATTAAAGAGATTATGTCTACTTCTTTAATTTGATACCAGGTATTGATTTAGTGCCACACATATTACATGGGTCTCTCTCTCTCTCTCTCTCTCTCTCTCTCTCTCTCTCTCTCTTCAATCAATATAAACAAGGACCAGTTGAGGGAATCATCTATCTTTAGTCCATGTGAAACATTTGAGTTGATTTGTCCTTTCTGTTCAGTACTTTGGTTGCATATAATGGACAATATCATAAGGCATACAATCTAGTTCCAAAAATTATGTCTTCGCAATATGCATCAATTATTTCTACATTTTTTTACAAAGGAATTGAAACAATATCCAAAAACACCCAGCTACCAGAAAATGTAGTTGGTTGCATCTTCAGGTTGTATATAGGTATCATCAATCGGACTCTTCAAGTGCCATGGACTGTATGATTTTAAATGAACAAAACTGTTCAATTCGTTGAGCTTCTTCATGTTATTCAAGCTATTCGTTGAAACCGTTCGCTGAAAAGTACTACTCAATGCTATATAGAACTATTCCCTGAAGAATTAGAGTTATGTTATGAAGAAGTAGAGTTATTGCTTCAAATCTCATAGATCTGAGGTACTAATTATACTTAGTGGGATTGCTCAATCATGGGAACTATTTGGCTAAAGTGTTACCGGCTTGGGCACAAACCAAAATTTGAGTTAACTTGAACTGCTGGTATTAAGATTAAAATAAAGCAAGACTAATTATTTCTATTTGGGATTTGTTCCCCTTTTGGAGACTTATAATGTCACACGTAGTGACATTGTTTTTGATAAACAGATAGCTTTAATTGAGAAGAGAGGGTCACAAAATCAAAATAAGAAATTAAAAATCAACAAATCCCAACAAGGTGTTGATCCTCACACCATTTTGTTTAAAAAACTTTATCAAAATTTTCACATCTATATTTGATATCTTAATTCCCTTTGCCATTCTAAAACCCAATATGCTTATAATTTTTGCACTTGTGATTCTTCATTTTAAGAGGCTCCTAATAAAATCAAATCCTCATTGAAGCCTTTATCCCATCTATTTGGAGGTCAACTTTATGAGTTCTACCTTTTCATTCAACCATATCTAGAGCCATATTCTCATGAACTTATAGTCTACTTAATTTAACAGCGCTCGTTTTGGTTTCCCATGTGTCCAAACCATTTCAATATGGCATTCCTTTATTTTAAGATGGTTCTCTAATTTGACTTTTGGGATTTCTTCATTGCTATAATACTGTTTCATATAAACTGCTGCATGACAACCTTGTTCATGTTTCTTTGGCAATATAATCTGTTTCTTTTACCACCATTTGCTTGTTCACTTATTTAGAATATTGATCTACGAGCTACTCTGTGGTGACATGAATTAGGGGGCTATCACTATGGATGGCTTAATGCCCAATAATCCGTACCCAACCTGCAAAAGAGCTGTCTGTAATTTACTGAAATTAGATCAAAGATTGGGTTGCTGGCCGGGGATTTTTCGGTTGGAGATTCTGAGGCCTCCCCCACACTTTTGACCCTCAATGATCAAGTACAATGTCCAGAGACACTGAATCAAAAAATTTTGCAGTTTTGTTTTGTTTAAGTTCTGATTATATAAGTTAAGATAGTTGAAGGTGTGTAATTTGACATAGAATAGTGGACTGCATTTTTGATGGTATTGAATAATTTCTGTCACGCGACTGCTGTACGGGAATTTTGCAAATTTTATTCAGTGAATGTTTGAAACTTTGTATCGCTTTTCTTCTGAGAGATGCTTGTTGGCCAGTGGTTCAGGGGGCTCCCATTGGTAGGTTGGTAGGTAATGGTGGGACTTTTCATAGAAATTCATGGTCCCTGAACTGCAGAACCAGTGAGCGTCTGGAGGTCCATTCTAGTATGTGATCTACTGATTGGTCCTCTTTATGTTATGTATCTGGCAATATATCCTATCCTGATTACGATAACCTTGATTTGAGATGCAGTACTGCTGGGTGCCCATTTGGAGAAGGCTGCCACTTCCTGCATTATGTTCCTGGCGGCATCAATGCTGTGGCTCATATGACAAATCTTGGCAATCCAGCTTTACCGCCGGTTTCAAGAATCCCCGTGGCTCCACCCGCCATTTCTAATGGTCCATCTCCCCCACTTGTGAAGACCCGCATGTGCAACAAATATAACACTGCAGAGGGCTGCAAGTTTGGTGACAAATGCCACTTCGCTCATGGAGAGAGGGAGCTTGGCAGGCCCACTGTTCCATCTCATGAAGACCGTCCTATGGCCCCTATGACAGGCCGGTTGGCTGGTCGTATTGAACCCCCACCACCTGGGCTTGCAGCTGCTGCAAGCTTTGGTGCCTCTGCCACTGCCAAGATAAGTGTTGATGCTTCCCTAGCTGGTGCCATCATTGGGAAGGCTGGGGTGAACTCAAAGCAGATATGTCGTGTCACAGGTGCTAAGCTTTCTATTCGAGAGCATGAAACAGACCCCAACCTGAGGAACATAGAGCTTGAGGGGACTTTTGATCAGATAAAGCAGGCCAGTGCAATGGTCCGTGAACTGATTGTGAACATTGGCAATGCAGCTGGTCCAGTTAAGAATACAGCTGCAGCTCCCGTGGCTCCAGCCAACAATTTTAAGACAAAATTATGTGAAAATTTTGCCAAGGGATCATGCACCTTTGGAGAGCGGTGCCACTTTGCACATGGCGCAAATGAATTGCGCAAGACTGGAGTGTGAGCACCTGATTTCTTTATATTAGGTTATTTCTGGACCAGGGTTTTTGACTTGTTAATGTAGTTCTTAAGAGCTTTGTTTGATAATGTACTACTTTGTGGCAGAGAATGTTTAGGGGTGTACCAAACAGTGGTTTAAGATTATGCACTATTCTCTGTTACCTGTGCTTGCATTTTCTTTTGCAGTTTAGAAGATATCAGTATCAAACTACCCTACCTACCCTTCTTGTATTCTGCCATGTGATTATGCACTATTCCTTGTTACCTGTTTTAGTAATTTATTATGCAGTTCTGTACGACCTGTTTTCAGGTGCTACAGCTACTATGACACTGGACATCAAAGCTACATGGAAGTTGCTTTCCACACCAATGTCAATGTTTTTTGGATTGTTGGCCATCCATTACAGTTTTCATGATTTTTGGTTTGTTGGCCATCCATTATATTTCTTCAGGGCATTTTTAACCAATGCTTTGTTTAAAAATTTAATTAGGCCACTTTTCCTTTTGGGGGATGGGTTGCTTAATGTTAGCATCTGTGAAGCAAACCAATGAATGTGGCCTTAATCTAATCTAACCTCTGAAAATGCAACCCCCACAACATAAGAGAATAATAGCCAGTTTAGCCAGTTTGTGGAATAGACTACTTGTTACGGGTGAGACTTTTGGTGAACTTCTGAGCATTCAACTTGCCAAAATCCATTGAAAGATGGCCAGGATCTTCCCAGCAGAATGTTGGAAAAAATCCCAACGTTGACAAGAAGAGACTCTTCTGATGCAAACTCGTTTTATGCACAAATGGCATTTCATCGCGCAGACACTTTAAACAGGGGCAGACCTAAGTATAATGATAGGGTGCGACTGCACCAGTGAGACTCGAGAAACTCCTTTAAATAATACCTTAAAAAAATTATTTTATTATTTGACTTCTTAACTTGACCATTGCCCGCACCACTTAAATGAAAATTCTGGGTCTCCAATTGACTAGTAGAGCAACACCAACCTAAAATATATTGTTCAAGAGCAGTGAAATAGAAAGAAAGAAAGCATACAAGATAAATCATTACATGGATTTTTTTGCATTCATCATCTTACAGCCCCATATGGGTGCCTCATTTGCACCTTGTCCAGCCTCCATTAGGAGCCCTCTCAAAAACACGTGGCTTCCCCTTAGGAAATGTTTGTCTCCAATCTGGATATTTAATTAAATAATCAAACACCCTGCAAAAATAACAGCTAATATATTAAAGTAATATCAAGCATACCAGTTTTTTCCTATACATGGAAGCACGTTCTAAGAGAGAGTTTTTAGTGCAGATGATGACATATAAAACTTCCAAAAGAATAAAAAAAAAGTACTATATCTGTAACATAAAATCAGAGACAGAACTGATGATTAACTTGGGCAGATTTACATTTAAAAAGTTCTCGCTCGCCTGGATACTTTAGTCAGGAAGATTTATCGACAAAAGAGATCAAGTCAACACTAATGGAATATAAAGAAATGAAGGATTATACATTGGTGAAATTTTATGTCATCAATAATTACATTATCTTAAAGAGAGATGTAGAATCATCATCAACACTGAAGCCTTATCCAAAGCACTGACAACGAGAAACTTGGAAAGAGTGCGTGATTATATACCAGAGCGAAAAAAGAGAGGTACCAATGGTACTTTGTGAGTCCCTTTCTATTCAACCCTGTTTACGGCATGTTTTATTTTAACACCCCAAATGATGATGTTGAATTTCCAAGTCAGGTGCACTTCTTCTTTACCAGTCCTAAATAATGTTTGCTTTGTTAATAGCTTTTGCACTTTCCGCATACCAGGTACAGTTCCTTTTTCCCCTTACAATTGCCTCTTTTACAGTTAAACTTCTCAAGCCCACCTTTAGTGACTATCCACAAGTCATTAGAATTCATAATCCAATTTCAATCATCTTGCCTCAATTATCTTTCTTGGATTGTTTTGTTTCTCTTGTTTCTAACTCCATAGACCTTGCTGTAGTCTACCAACTTTCCTACATGACCATCACAGTCTCCAATGATTATTATATGTTCCCCAGTATGTAGATCTTGTACTAACCCATTTACCAAACCCCAAGATTTCTGCTTGACTTGAATAAGTATAATCTCAACTGTCATAAATTTAACATATTTTCCCTGTAATCTCTATTGTGTTCCCATCTCTATTAAGTATTAACTAAAATTTCTACTGTTCTTTTAATTACACTTTCTTGGATATGAAGCCCAAACACTTCACCAAGGTCCCTAGCTAATGCAGGCACGGAAATGAATGAAACATGAACCTGATCAATCAATGAGAGATAATTCTAAAATCAAGGACTATATCTGCAAAGTTACGGTTCTTGAAACCTCTAAAAGATTTAAGTCCCAATGTCAACAACCTTTGGCAAGAAGTGTGGGCCTGTTTGACATCATTCTGGGAATGTCTCATTCTGAGAATGAATTGTTTGGCAGCTACTCGCTCTCCCTTGTTGCTTTCTCACAATATGCCTGCTAAACAAGCTTTTCTTGATTCATTCTCAGAATGATGCCAAACATGCCCTTTTAGCTTCCCAAGAAATTAGATTCAAATTCCTAAATATTATCCAAGAAGAGAAGAAACTAAATCTCCTAATTTTAAGGTCCTTGACCTTTTAGGACTCCTATACTGAAAGCTTGCTGAAACAATCCAAAAAAAAAAAAAAAAGAAACAAAGAAAAATAAACATTTTAATTAAAGACTCCTTATAGACTCAAAATTCCCACAGTAAGTGACCGCTCCTATTGGGCCTACGGGCTACTAGCTAGATACATCAGTGCTTCGAGGGGATGTCCTAGCCAATTGCTCATTAGAAACTACAATTAGGTTCTATCACAACATGTAGCCTCTGGAAATGCCCATCAGCATAGAAGTCAGCTTTCCAAAGAAAACACAGAATTAGAATAGATTCTCAAAGTAGTATTCAAATAGAAACATGACTAGCTTTTTATATATCTGACTAGCAATCTGGCACAACCTCCCAGACTTTATCTAGGGTTGAGACTTTATCTAGGCTTGAGTTAGGGACATGAAGCGCTAACGCATAACTTCATTGAACAATCAGGTTAACCAAGTATAATTTCACCCATCAAAACCCATATTATTGTCTTAATGCTCCTTTTTCGTTTTTCCTAAAAGGTGTTGGTGCAGGAGCCAGGAGAACATCTCAACAGCAATTACATGGTGTAGCAGTAACAAGATATGATTGAGTTTATTATAGATGTAAAATACTAAAAACCAAAACAATCAACACGTCTAATTTCAGTTACCCAGTTCATAAAGGCCATTTGTCAAATTAAGACACAATGAATCTGTGTCAAAAATGTCTGGTTAAAATAAAAGAAAAAAAATATGGTGCACATAATGGATGGAAACATACTGAATGTGATGTTAATTAGTTTTAAGGACTTTTCAGTATTTCGTGCATACCTTCTTTCATTGTCAACAAAATCAGGGCCCTCTGCAGAAGGTGAAGTGGAACATTTGAGGAGGATTTCTGAATCAGAATATTGCTGCAATGACGAAGCATAGTGTCTCCAATATAGTGCCCTGTGTTCATAACAGAGACGATTAAACTTCAACAATTGCTGACGACCACCAATACCATCTCATAGAGTGAAAAAATGTGATTCGTGGGGTCCAAGAAACTTTAATTATCACATGGGAATGGATTTTCCAATTCTCATGCATGGTTTTGAGCTTCAATAAAAAAGGGGCATACTAATGAATAGATGGCTTTAGACAGGATCTTAGCTAAATGAGTCCATGAACCAAGTTCTCAATTCTCATGAATGGTTTGAAACTACATTTTACAAGGCACATAACATCCACAGCATCCAAATTCACCCATTCCATAAGACAAGACCCATGTTTTGGTGATCTTGGCTGCTGGTTTGATGGTCGAACTACAACGAGGTACCAGGTATGTTCAAAAGTCTTCCAGATTGACATACTGAAGTAACTGAACACAAAGGTCAGCCTTTCGCCCCATCTTCTAAACCATTGTGGCATTTCCCCCCTTAATTCCCTCCAGGCCAAAAATGTTGGAGTTAAGAACTATTAATCAGAAACATATTCAGAGCACCATCCCCCATCCACATCAGGCACGTCAGGTCAGTAGTATAGATTACTGAAGGACTGATCAAGTGCATGACACTAGCACCGTACAATGCATCATGAACCTATGGTTCCTTCTACAGTATATAGCCAGGAAATCAGGGGAGCTCAAACCAATAAATGTAATTTTAGAGCCTGGTGAGAAGCGTAAGTTGTGCACCCAAAACTGTGTAACCTTTTCACTTATTTATTCTTCCATTTGAGGATTTTCAGTGAACTACAATGCTTATATAAGCTGATGGAAAAAGAGAGTAATTTACCAAGAGCAAGGAGCAATATGGAATCTGTCATGATAGGTATCATATGTCTCTAGTAACTTGCCATCCCATCTGTGGTCTGTAGAGGATACTGTCACTCGGATTCTCCTCACTATTTCATCTGGGCACCTTGAGCTTCTATCAAAACCGGCAGGTCTGATAGATCCAGTGGAAGTTTCTAACTGAGAAGACAAAAGGAAAGGGATCAAAACCTCAAATCTGCATTGAAGTAAAAATCTGGTTGCATACCCTAAAAGGAGATAACAGTTATAGAAGATACAAACCAGAAATCCACTGACAATTGGATGCGCATCTCCACCAGAAGCTCTAACTGTATTATGCCTCAGGACACAGAGAGTTTGGATATGAAAATTCTCCTGACGGCTTTGCAAAGCTTCAACTATTTTGGAACACAATCGCAAAGAATAACCTCCTGAACGTTCATGATTGTCCAGTTCAGCCGTAGCATTGGAATGCTGCAGTCAAATCATTCAAATAAACTGACTCAGTTAACTATGCTCTTAAAGAGGATGATCACAGATTAGGATTAGCAAACACAAGGCAAGGGATCTTGGTCCAAACTTCATATGATGCATCCTCGAAGCCACCAACCAGGTGCACCTGCAGTTCATAAGCTCTTTGAGAGTTCAATGACGCAAAAGCACTCGAGAAATTAAAAGAACCATCAACATGTTAAAGGGAAAAGAATAGAAAAAGTGGAAATC
The DNA here is from genome assembly GCA_003546025.1 of Camphora micrantha. Lineage (NCBI taxonomy): Eukaryota > Viridiplantae > Streptophyta > Magnoliopsida > Laurales > Lauraceae > Camphora > Camphora micrantha. The sequence goes on from QPKB01000001.1 coordinate 61,222,210, forward strand.
AGACATCCAACTTGGCCTCCTCATCATTATCAAAGATCAACGACAACATTTGTGTGAGGCCCAAATCCACAACTCCAGGAGAATCCAAATGGGCAACAGAGGTCCTGTAGTCATGGCATATAAGAACAAAAAGGATATCATTTATGATATGATCATGTAAGAAACATGAAAAGTTAAAATGGAGTAATAGTTAAGGATATTGATGCTTACATTCCATTGTTTTGGTTGCGAATAACAAGGCCGACACATGTAGTTGCCTCATCTGTGCCAACTAACTAGCAGTATGGAAAAGAGTTCACATGATAATATACACATTGAACAGGGAATGTGTAAAAATAAAATCCTAGAAATGACGGTAAAATTTATTAGATAACCAACAGTATTAACACATCAGAGAGGCGCGACAGAATGAGTCCATGAAATGGCCTCGCAATCTTGTACCAATTATGTGCATCAGTATAATCACTCCTTGGCAACATGCTTTTAGAAATATTTTAATTTTAAGAAGTAAACAAACTCAGAATATATACAGATTCTATGGAGTTATCATGAAAATATCATGTCCTGGGCTGTTGGTCAGTTGTTTAGGGATGTGAATTCGTATCCCATGTAAAGCCACAAAAAGAAAAAGAAAATTTTTACAGCATCAATGCAAAAAGTAACACGGTAATCTCGTTTTTACCAGTATTTTCAGTTTGTTGTGTTATCTTCACAATATCAATGTTTCAGAAAAAAAAAAGTGAGTACTCACATTTTTAGAAAATCATGAAAATATTTTTGAGTATAGTTGAAATAAAATCCAATGCTTTGAAAATGGACGTTCCAGATATTGTTGTCAGATCATATGGAATAAAAAAAACAAAAAATCAAAATCAAAATCAAAACATCATAAATCATCAGCCCTCTTTGATACCTTGGTGTATCCAAAGAAAAGCACCAGTTAGAATTCAGAAATTTAATGTTTATGAAGAGGAATAAAGAGAATTAAGGAAAAATTAAGAGGGAGAGGACAAGAATGAGAAAATTTTAAGAAATTGAGAAAGAAGCCAACAGGAGCACGGTCTTCCAGTTAGAGTTGGGTGACCATACAACAATATTTATATTAATAAATTCTTGGAATTTACAAAAGCGCCCAAATTTCTGATATTACAAAACAGTCCCTGATATTTCCGACAATTGCTGGTGAGACCTTGGTGTATCCAAGGAAGGCACCAGTTAGAATTCAGAAATTTAAGGTATATGCAGAGGAAGGATTAAGGACGGTTAAGGAAAAATTAAGAGGATGAGGACTAAAAGAGAAGAGTTTAAGAAATTCGGAAAGAAGCCAACAGGAGTATGGTTGTCTGGTTAGAGTTGGATGATCAGCAGTATTTAATTAACAAAGTTTTTGAAATTTATAAAAGCCCCCAAGTTTCTAATATTACGAAACAGTCCCTAAAAGCCTTCTATAGTCCAACATTTATATGAAACCACATCCTTCTGTGTAAACTATTGCTTGGAGAGAGAGAGAGAGAGAGAGAGAGAGAGAGAGAGAGAGAGAGAGAGAGAGAGAGAGAGAGAGAGAGAGCCTACCTCAACCAAAGCAGGGTTGACAGTTGCATATTCCCTTTGGAACAAATAGACATGTTTAGCCACCAATGAATTTTCCAAATTCGATTGTTCACGACCTGAATACTTCTCCTCAGGTATAGCTTTGAATAATTCAACTGCAGCTACCAATGATGGGTGTTCCAGCAAAGCAACCAAGTTTTTGTTTCCCTGTTGAAAGATATAAATTTCCATAATATGTGCTCATTTTGCCAAGAAAATAACAGGTTCTGATTTCTGAGAGTAATAAAGCAGAGAAACTCATCAACAATGAAATAAAACATCATCCTCAGGTAAATATAAAACAAACCATTGTCTGTCACTACAAGCTACAATGCCCTGATATTGTATGGATATGGCAAGAAGGACACAGCTTGGGTATGGCAGGGACATAGGCTTTACACATAAAAAATGAAGTATTAGACAGGATACGACACGATACATTGCCTATTTTGAAGTATCTGGGTATCATAGGCTACAAGATGATAGAAATTTTAGAAGACAAAGGGGAATGAATTCAAGGTTCTCATCCCAAAATAAAGGGGTTTCCTCCCAAAATAATTTATCATTAATCAATCAAGGTATAGTAAAATTGACAATAAGTCTCTTCCAATTGGCCATTTTCTAATTCAAGCAAGTGGTGGGGGCTCTACACTCGATTTCTTTCCTTTCACAAGGGTGTTATAACACCATTCTTCAGTGAGTTGCATGGGGGATATAGCAACTACCACAAACTGTTGAGGGTCCGGAAGTGATTTTGGTCTTTCTGGATTTATATTTTTGGTTCTACTGTTCTAGGTCACGAAAGATGAGTCTCCCTTTTTGAAGCAACAACCAACTCCAAAAACGGAAGTCCGCTTCTGTGCACAGTCAAAGTTGGCCTTCTTACCTGAAAGGATGGGATTTTGGGTCCTGCACTTATTGGCCCGGGCTTGGCTCGTATGGAGAAAAAGTAGCAAATGAGCCTCTTTGCTCAGAGAACAAGTCACTTTGATAATGCAAGACATATTGGACTCTTGAGGCAGTTAATGCAAAGGACAAGAGCCTCTAGCACAGTTGGAAGGTGCTCACTTCACCATTCCAGTCGCAATGTCAGGAAGAGGAAAATTACTAATTACCTATCAAAACCTATCACACATGCGCGCGCGCACACAGACAAGCGTGCGCGTGCACACACACGCGCGCGCGCGCACACACAGAGAGAGAGAGAGAGAGAGAGAGAGAGGTCGTGGCAAAGCCAATCAACACTTAGTCTTGAGCACTAACTGCTTGTCTCTGAAGTTGCGACTCATGATAGTAAGTTATCATTCCTATGGTTCCACCTTTCTTTTCTTCCAGGGGAGATGGGAATTAACAAACCAAGCAACATACATCAAAATCCAAGTTCACGAAGGCAATGGACAGTGAAGAAACACAAATAATAATCAGGATAAAACAATCATTGTACAAACAGAAGTTGTGGTTTTCAATGATGAGGAGTCAGTGCATCATTTGATGATCCATTGTCTTTTTGCTTCTAAAGTGTGGACTGCTATCCCTAAGATGTTTGAGATGGAATGGGTCATGCCAAGAACTGTTGATGATCTTTTCCTTCAATGGTGGTTGGGGTGCAAGTATGTTCGTGGCAAAATAATATTGGAAATTAATTTTGTATGCTACCTTTTGGAAGATTTGGTTGGAGAGGAATAATAGAGTGTTCAGAAACATTAGTAAACTGGTTGAAAAGGTTATTGAGTCTATTGTTTGGACAATTTCAGGATGGGTGAGCAAGCGAAAGGAGTTTGATGGGGTTCCCTTGCAAGATCTTAATAGATCTTGGGGAGCTTTTTTAAATGGGGGTTGGCAGCCAAAAGTCTCACATAGGGTTCATTCGCTGTGTCCTCTTTCTGGAGTTCTTAAATTGAATTTTGATGGCAGCTATCCACAGTCTATTCAAAAAGGTGGTTTTGGAGGTGTTATTAGGGATAGTGATGGTAGTGTTATTCAAAGTTGGTTTGGGCCTGTGGATTCTTCAAATGCCAATGAAGCTGAAGTGTTTGCTCTCTTGATTGAGTGTTTTGAATTGTTTAAGTTAGATGGTTATAATGCTATTATTGAAGGTGATTCTGTTTCAGCTATTCAGTGGAGTTCTGGGAAGGCTTCTCATCCGTGGAAATTAGCAGACTGGGTGGAGGAGGTGCAAGAAATTTCTATGCAGTTGGGGGCTTCCTTTTATCATATTCCTCATGAGGCAAACATTATGGTAGATGGTCTTGCTAGGGAAGGAGTTTTTCACTCTTCTACTTAATCTTTTGTTATGTTTTTTCTATTTTTTGGAGTTGTTATCATGTTTCATGTTTGACTAAGTAGAGTTTTTCTGCTTAGTCTTTTTGTGTTGGCCTTTTGGTGAAATAAATTTTACTGTTATAAAATAATAATAATAAAAAATTTCAAGTTTCCCTAGATGTTGAAGAGAGTGAAGGTTTAAGAACAAAAAGGCAATAGAATAAAAATCTTAAGTTGTGAAGTATACAACGTAGATACAAACAACTGTTTTTGTTAACTTAGTATTAAGTATACAAAATAATATGTGCCCAAACATGTTAAAGATGCTCATGAAGACTATCATTTCTAAGGGAGGACCACCCTCTACAATATGTCTCTTGTAAATTGTAATGTATCATAATCCTATTAGGATCAATTAGCCATCAATTAGATTTCAATTACCCTAATTAAGGGGTAATAGATACACATCTACTGGTAAATGATTCAGATGATGAGTATATAAAGGGATAGCCTCTCCCATCAACCACCCAACTTTCTCACCAAAAACCATTATGACTCACATATCTTCTCCATTATTGTGAATGTTCTGATATGGCATCAGAGATTAGGTCTTCTTTCTTCTGCTCAAGACGACCAGGCTACTGATCATATTGGTTATCAAGTCTATGGTGTGGACCAATAGAGGCATATCTCTGCATTGGGTTCCTCTACCCCTGATCAATTTTTTAGTTTTCAAGTGAAACTTATACAAGAGGTCTGATTTGTGCAAGTCACATGTCTGCGCAGGGCTATAACTGGATTGAACCATCTTGGATAATCTCAACTTGAGACCTCAAATATCTGTTTCATCATCCTTTTTTGGTGAACATAGTCTCTTCTATCTGGGCTGGAATATCTGATTTTTGAAGAAAATAAACCTGCCAACTGTTCCAGCAAGATTCAGGTCTTGTGATCTGCTGTGGGACCCATCTGTTGATTGGCATCTACAGTGGACTTGGAGGGTCACCAGTCTATGGAGAACTTTTTAATGATATTCCTGGATTTTTTAGAAATCAGAAGTAGACCACTTATGCGATCTTCTGTTTGATAATTTTTTGGGACAGTTTTTCATCAAGATCATCCAAATCAATCATATTTTGGATTTCTGCCCTTAAAACTTCTCCACAGGATTGTCTTTTACGCTATTCATTTTTCTGTGAAATATGATCTGAGAAAAGATCAAATCTGCTCAGGATAGTGGGCTGTCCAGAACCTAGGAACAGGCTCATCCCACCGTTTGGGCTTTATTTTGGCAACAGAACTAATATCACATCCCTGATCTTAAATTGACATTCACTGAAGTTTTGTTTTGTAATTGGCATCTTTCAGCAATTATTATTATTATTTTGCAAAATAACCCCTTCAGTAATTTTTGAAAAAAACTTGGCATTTTCAGAATTCCAGAATCCTTCCTAGGATATGGTAATCCTCAAGAGCATCTTAAAAAATAACAAGTGAAACCAGGGATTGCTTATGTACAGAGAAACTGTCAAGATGACACTTCAAAAGAAACCAGGGATTGCTTATGTACAGAGAAACTGTCAAGATGACACTTCAAAAGGGCCACCTGCTCAATAGCCTAACCCGACAACTGATCTGAGTCCAGATCCTCTGGCACTATATAGGTCCACTTGTCCTTCTCGTCCTCCTGATCGCTTATCATTACTTGCTATTTTGTCCTTGGTTTCTGCTCCGACTTTTTTATTCACAGATTGCAAGGGGTGGTGGCTCTTGGCAGCATGCAATGGAGGAGGAACTCGATGCTCTTCAGAATAATCACACTTAGGGCATTGTTCCCTATCCCTCTTATGCCAAGCCTATTGCTTGCAAATGGATACTCTGTCAAGCTCATATCTGATGGTTCATTGGACTGCTACAAATCCAGTCTCAAAGCTCTTGGCAAAAATAGGCAAGAGCATGTAATCGACTATGAAGAGACATTTGGACTTGGTGCAAACATGACTACTGTCCGCACCATCCTGGCCATTGCAGCATCGCAATCCTAGCCCCCTTTTTAGAATGATGTGAAGAATGCTTTTTTGCATGGAGACCTTAAACAGGTGGTGTACATGAGTCTTCCAAAGGGGTCAATGCTACTTTAGCAAATGATGTTTGTTGCTTACGGCGCTCTCTTTGTGGTCTAAGAAAAGCTCTATAGGCATGGTTTGGGAAATTTCACTATACTCTTCTTAAGACTCACCTTTAAGTACAGCAAATATCTATGTTCCTACTTCCTGTAACGGACAGCTTCTGGCATTACTATTTTACTGGTATATGTAGCAGCACTGGGATAGATTCTGCAAGCACATAACAGCTCCAAGAGTCAACTACATGCTTCTTGAAAGATCAAGGACCTCTCACATACTTCGTAGGTCTCGAGGTACACACATCAGATAAAGGCCTCTTCATCAATCAACATTAGTACACCAGAGACCTTTTCGCACTTGCCCATTCACAAAACTCTTCTCCTGTGGACACTCTCTTGGAGCTCGATGTCACGTACGGCAAAGATGATGGAGAACTTCTTTCTGATCCTACATTCTATCCTCAGCTTGTTGGGAGCATAGTTACCTTATTCACGATTCAACTGATTCAAATTTGAATTCACAGTTCGAAGTTCGAAGTTCGATACTTGCTCAAATTCAAAAATTTGATAGGTTAGGTTTACTTAATTTGGTTTACGATTTGCTTGATTTGAAATTCGAGTTCGATTAGCTCGAATATTCTAATTCGCAAGTCCAATTCAGCTATTTGAGTTGTGATAAAATATATGCTTCCTACTAATAAGCTTGATGACAATTTTCAATTTGATAAAAGCATGTCCCATCATGACATTGACCAATCTAAAACAAGCACGGTTTTTTACTATTTTATTCAAGTGTTCTATATGTAATTAGGCATGGGGTGGGCACAAGTTTGTTCAAAGTTAAAATTTGTTGAATCCTATAGAAGATTAGAACAATCCTTTCATTGATTTGAATTTCTAATAGGTGGGCTGCACTATGGCCCCCACGAATTTCTCATATATCCTACTTCTAAAACTCAAAAAAGACTGGATCTTAGAGATAAGAGAAAGAAATGAAGTTGTACCTTTTCCATTAAATATCCGCTTTTTCTATCCCATCATAGTTGGGACAAGGATTTGACGACGATGATGATCCACTTTTTTATCTTGCGAAGAGAGTATAGAGATGGGAGAGTGAGAAAGGAAGTTGTACAATTGGAAAGACCATTGGAAAATGAAAGAGATAGCAGTTCCTTTTCCTCTCTTACAAAGGACTGATAGATAAAAAGAAAGAAAGAAAGTTGTACCACATTGCATTAAATGCCCAACTTTTGCCCTCTTGCACAGAGACCATTGGAGAAGATTACAAGCTTTCCCCTACTTCTCCACTTACAATTCTATCATCTTCTCCACTGGGACAAACCACTACAAACTCTTCTTTCTCAAAATCCTGAACCCAACCGAATCAAATAGTAAATTGTTCTATTCAAATGGAACAAGATTCGAAGGCTACAGAACCGAATCAGGTAACTATGATCTAGTCACTTGTCATTCTACAATAGGGTGGTGACGGGTTATATCTATCTTGGATCAACCTTGATTTCAGGGAAATGCAAAAAACATAATGGAGTCCCTAAATCCCCCTCACCGAAACTAAAATCGTGCAATGCCATCTGCCTGATCTGAGATCGTTTAGCTTCTATGGTTGATTTCTGAAATTGGCTTTCCTTAGAAACTCCTCTTAATGCCGATAACATCAGCGCCACTCACATTGTGGCCAACCTTGTGTTTTATGAAAGAACAAACCATATCGAGGTTGACAGTCTCTTTATCCAAGATGCAAAGCCCTTAATTGCAACATACTTACACTCATGTACCTTATGATCTCCAAGTCGCCAACATCTTCACAAAAGCCTTAAACAAATTGCTAATGGTTGATTCACCAGCATTAACCCGAGAGATAGAGATAGAGAGAGAGGGTGCTATAAAAGCTCCTGAAGACTACCATATTGCAGAGGGCCACACTTTACAATATATCTCTTGTACACTGTAATGTATCGTTTTTTTCTATAACATAATGTATCATAGATTTACAATCCTATTTTGATAATTAGGCATCAATAAGATTTCAATTACCCTAAAGGTTATAATCCTAGCTGAAATTGATGCACATTTACTTTAAATGATTCAGAAGATAAGTATATAAAGGGATAGCCTCTTCCATTAATACCCACCCAATTTTTCACCAAAAACCTTTGATGCATGGATACTTCAAAATGGGCGATGTATAGTGTTGTATCATATCCGAAACTTCACTTTTTATGTCTAAAATCCATATCCCTGTCGTGTCTATGGTGTGTCCTTGTTTTACTCATTTCGTACCCATGTCGTATCTGGGCATCATAGCCAAAAACCATCCCAATTCACATTCCTATGATTGTTCTGTACTTCTAATAGAACAAACCCACAAATACAAGAATACCCTGATGTGTGACATATGTGTATGTATATTTCTACTCCCCCTCAGATGTCCATCCTTTTCTTGATCCAAAAATTAGAAAGACAAGTGATCCCTACTAGAATCATTCATTCCTTTCATTTATCTCTTGCCATGCATTCTCCTACTTATATTATGCCACCTATTATTTACTGGAACTTGATTCTATTAGACAGCGTCAGACCACTACAATTTTGATAGAAAATGGAGGTCAGGCAGTTTTCTTAGTAATCTTAATTGTGCATGTTAACCAACTGATCATCTCTTGTTGTGGAATTTCATATGAAGGTTTTGTATCTGAGTCTCCGGGTACACTATTATCATTTCATGCAACAGGAATAGTTGTTCTAATTCTATGAATCTTTATAATGCTTTTCTCTTCTTTATCATTCAAAAATGTTTCAGATTGCCCAGTAGGCTTGGAGCACGTATGTCAATCATCCCCACCTTGACAATAAGAACCCAACACTTGTTCTCGACAATAGCTCTAATAAACATATCTGCCAATTGATCTTTTATCTCATATATTGAAGTACAGAGGGTTTTTTTTTTTTGTTGTTGAATTATGGAGATGATTAAGTGCCGATTCCTCCCAAATGAAATGACAACCCATCTATAAAAGTTGTCCTTTCATGAAAAACTAATGTTCTCTACAATGTGTAAAGCTGCTTGATTGTCACCACAGAACAGCATAAGGATATTTATCGGATATCCCAACTTCGAAATAAATTCCTATTCCACATATTCGCACACACCATGAGCCCTAGCCCTGCACATTACCTGTGCATTTGAACAAGCTACAACACCCCATTTCTTACTTTTCCACGTCACTATATTAAGACCAACAAAGTTACAGTAGCCAAAACCAAAGGATTCTACATTGAGGTATCCATGCCTTGAGAACTAATATATCTATGAAATAAGATTTGAGATAGGATAAGATCAGATTCATTGCCTTGAAGGCAAGGATGAAAATAGCGGTAGCGGCGGGTGTAGCGTCCTGCATCCAAAACGCTACGTAGCGTAGCGGTGCGATTTGGAAAAATCGTAAAAAAAATATGAAAAAATTCTAGAAAATCTAGAATATTGGAAAATGTGAGAAAATGTATTTTTTTTTGCAAAAGTAACTATGGTAAGGGGGCGTAGCGGTCCCCTCACTGTATAAGGTCCTGTATCGCTGTATAAATAGAAAATAATAGTAATGATCATTTTTTTCACATGTGTTCATGTTGCTTAGTTATGCTAACTTAGAAACTAATGAAAGGCTTATAAAAGAAAAAACTATGTCATGAAGTCAAGACTTAAGAGTACGTAGAGAAAAATACATCTACCAAAGGGGGTGTCTAATAGGATGGGATGTACTTAGAGAAGAATCATTGAGAAGAACTCTTTGTATCGACTGTAATTCGGCATGATCATGTGCTTTTTGGTGTTCTTTTAAACAAAAAAGAGTAGAAGAGTTGTGTAGAAATGTTATTTGGAGAGAAGAAAAAAAAAATCTTATTATGCATTTTAAAAAAATTTGAACAGTATGAATTTTTCTCACCCCGTAGCAGCTGTAGCGGCTCCGTAGCGGACGTAGCCGCCGCTACGGGTGCGACGGCCAATAAATCGGTCGTGCACGCATATTGGTGCTGTGAAGGTTCTCCTCAATCATTAAGACGATGACAAACCGTCATTTTAAATGATCCAACATATACTTCTATTGAGAAATGACTACTCCTTTCATAGATCGAGCAACCTCAATCCCTAGCAAAGAATTAAAAGGGCCCAAATCTTTGATCTCAGACATTCCATACAAATACTTCTTTAGATTAAAAACGTTCTTCTGGATGATTACCAACAATGATGAAACCATCAACACTTACAATGAATATGACAAACCCTTCATCTTTTCCTACAAGTGGTTGAACACCACATGACTTCCTTTCTAGATTAACCTCTAAAATTGCTTTAATGAAATTCTCAATCTATGCCCATAGAGATTATTTGATGCATAACTCATGGACTCTTCTTTGCTCCCATTGTGTGGCAAAGCAAGAACTAGTGGTACCCTAGTAATTCAAATCCTAGGAAATTCAAGGTCCCATCTACATCTACATCGTTACCTTATATTTTTTTTCACCCCTCCCCTCACATCCTCTCTCTACCTTATGTCCTCCATTGCTCGCGTCATATCCTTCGCACCCCGCCTCCCCCCACCACCACGTATTCAATAATCCTTAGATGGATGGAGCTCACTTCACCATGAATTCCTATGCTATGCAAACATGCTGGTCCATAACAAACTATCAGCAGAAAGAACGATTGCTGTCATGGGTATCGCCATTGTATTATGGAGCAGATGAATGAATGAGTGGAGATGCAATTTCAAACAAATTACAAAGATGGGTGTCATGTTATGGATGTCACATAAATCTCAGTTTAATCTGAAACGATATACCCAAATTTTGAATCTCAATCTCCAACAGAAACGAAAGAAATTGAGAGAGAGAGATAGAGAGAGAGTTTTTACGTCAGATGCAGGATTTGTAAAAGGGAGGCCATCGACGAAGATCATGGCTTCTGGATCTGAAATATCGAGTTGGCAGAGCAAATTAAAAAAGGACCCTCTCCTTGTCTTTCCCCTGTTTTTCTCTCTCTGTCTATGCAGGACTCAGGTTGACTCCATAATCCAAATGGAAACAAATTTCCAGTCCTCACTCTTGAAAGCACATTCGAGACCATGACCTGTTTTGGCATATTCGTTTCCTTAGAATTAATTAATTGAACCTAACTGTGAAATTATGTCTCACTAAGATTTTATTTTCTGTAGACTCTGTTTGGTAACTTTAATGTCATAACTCATTGGGATGTAAATGGTCTCTAATTCTCCAATTATTTGAAGGTTCGACTCGTTAAAAACAGAGTCTAGGTCCTTATTTAGGTCCCAATAAGTAAATAGGTCCGGATCTGGTTCCACATTGGTTCAGACTCGTGGACCCGAGACCCGACATATTCCCTCAATTTTTGAAAATTTATTCTAAAAATCATATTTTTTAAATATCATTCTCTACCTAGACTTGAATCCGTCCCATATATGGTTGCGGTTCCGATTTTGGTTTCGGATCCAGTTCCACCTTCTTTTTATCTGTATGGACCCGAATCGGAACCGACCCGTTTGCAACCCTAATGACTCATGAGCATTTTCAATTATCAATTAGAAAAGCTAGGGGAATGATTTTGACAACATCCTTAAATTTGAATAACTTTAAAAACTATTTATGCATCCATATTATGAATAAAGATACAAGGGAAAACTACGGGAAAAATCCCCATAGTAAGCCTTAAGTAAGGAGAGGACCCAGCAAGAGCTTAGAGACGGGAAAGGTCCTTTGGGTGAGTTTCTGTATTTTTTTTTTTTTTTTTTTTTTTTTGTCTTTTAGCGATATTGTCGATATCGACAATTATATTGTCGATATTGACCATTATGCGTAAACCCTTTATACATCGCCCAGTGTCTGCATTTCTTTGTCGAAACTTTTTCATCGACTGCAGCGTGTTCTCTGGCGAATTTCCTTCTCAGAAAACACCTCAAAAACTATTCTAAGTAGTGGTTGGATTTCATTAAGAGGTTGGTACACACAACAAACACCTTCCTATATTGCATCATCTACCCTAAAATATCATCAGTTTCATTCCTTTTCAGTAACGATTTCTTTCACTGTCCTAGAACTGTGGTCTGAACCCTAAAAGGAGTCATTTTAAGACTGTACCAGTTGTGTAAATGCACATCTATATGTAGCTTTGCGTAAAGATTACCATTTGTGTAGTAAATATCATTTTCATTTTGGGCTTGGTTGATATCACTTTCGTTTTGGGTTTTTAGGGTTTGAAAAGGGGTTTCTTTTTCGTAGGCGCTGTTTGAAAAGGGGTTCCATGTAGGCTTGAAGATTGCAATTATTTTTTGGTACGGTTGGTGATGTAAATGGGTTGTTCAAGGCTTGAACAATGCAGTGCTTTTTTGAGTTGGATGTTGATGTGAATGGGTTCCATGTATGCTTGAAGATTGTAGCTATTTTTTCGTCTGGTTGGATGCTTATGTAAATGGGTTCCAATGTATGCTTGAAGATTACTGCTATTTTTTTGTCCGGTTGGTGATGTAAATGGGTTATTCAAGGCTTGAACAGTGCAGTGTTTTTTTGAGTTGGCTGCTGATGTAAATGGGTTCCATGTAAGCTTAAAGATTGCAGTTATTTTTTGGTCTGTTTAGTTATGTAAATGGGTTGTTCAAGGCTTGAACAGTGTAGTGCTTTTTTTGGGTTGGATGCTGATGTAAATGGGTTCCATGTATGCTTGAAGATTGCAGCTATTTTTTGGTCCGGTTGGTGATGTAAATGGGTTGTTCAAGGCTTGAACAGTGCAGTGATTTTTTTTGGTTGGCTACTGATGTAAATGGGCTGGTTGGTGAAGTAAATGTGTTGATGTAAATAGGTTGTTCAAGGCTTTGAACACTGCAGATTTCCCCTTTTTTTGGAGTGTTTTGCTACTTTTTTTTAAGTATTTGACAACTGTATGAATGTTGGAATGTGAATGGTGATAAAAATGAGTTTTATATAAATTTAGATTGTTGTATTCAGTTGCTCCATGGTATTGTGCTTAAGTATTTCCTTTCACTATATGTTTAGGTTCACACTTAATTTAAACATGACCATGCAAAATTTTGAGAATTCAATAAATTTAAGCTGTCGATATCGACAACTATTATCCATACCAGCACCTAATGAGTTACAACTTTTAATTCAACCCACTGACGAAATTAGTCGATAGCGACAATTAAAATATGTCGATATCGACAACTTTTATCCATTCCATCACCTAATGAGTTACAACTTTTAATTTAACCCACTGACGAAACTAGTCGATATCGACAACTAAAATATGTCGATATCGACAACTTTGATCCATTCCAGCACCCACTGACTTATAACTTTTAATTAATCCCACTGACGAAACTAGTCGATACCGACAGCTTTAATCTATCGATATCGACAACTTTTTTCCATTCCATCACCTACTGAGTTACAAGTTTTAATTTAGCCCACAATACTTCAAGAAAGCCTATGGGAATGACAACAACAACATCATAAACCTTCCTACAAAAAAAAGTAAACAACTCCTTTATCAATCCACCCCTAACATAGCAACAAACCCACCACCATCCCTTCTTCTCAACCCAAAACAACTCTCCCCATTTCAATCTCAGTTGCTGTCATACAGATTGCAAGTTCTTTTTGAAGCAGTTACTATCACCTGCAGATTTATAACAATTACACAGGTGCCATCAATGAAAATGTACAGGATGCTCTCAACTCAGAGAACATCAAGCAGTATACCAAGTGGAACCCCATCAGATGCATTCATTAAACCTGTGGAACCCTAACATGCATTCAACCATTCTATTGACAATTTGCTAACAGTAAAGAAAAAAAAAACATTATGAGACAAAGTATACATACTCCCACAAAAGTTTTCTATATACAAGTATAATTCATTCTTCACAATGGTCAGTTAGGATGCAAAGTATAAGTCTATCAACCTGATAGACAAATGAAAGGCAATGTTGCAATTTCCAACAAAAAAGTATAACAAAAACACTTGTCCCATAAGCACCATCCAACAAACATTTTCCAAAACAAAACAGAATAAATTTCATCCGCTCCGCTCTTTGTTGGAAATCACCATCAAAGCCATCATGGGAAGTCACTCAAGTCGGTCAAATGTTATTGTAATCTTCTTCTTGACGTCCTCTTCATCAGAATACGAGCCACTACACCCATCCTTAGATAAGTCATCAAATGTTGTCCCAAAGGTACCCTTAAACTTTGTCAATTTTTTTCCGAATTGATGTGGCGAGCTTCTCAATATACACTTTCCGGGGCTCCGCTCTATCACAGAAGTGCTCTAAACGAGCCACCAGATCCTCTGCCTGAAAACAAAACGCACCCAATATTAATTTATCATATCATACCAGCAAAGCAAATGTTTTAATAGGAGAAAAAAAATACATAAAACATTGTTTCGTGCAGTAACTTAATGGTGTGATTTGAGCCATACATGCTTAATTGGGATGGTGGGTTCCGCCGGTTTGACGGTCTCCTTCGCCTGGCTATACTTAGTAACTAAAATAATCTTTATATTGAATGTTTAGATGAATATGTAAAAACTTCATTCTAAAGATCCTCAAAATTAAGGATTTCCTTTAAATCAACTAGCTTTGCCAGGGATATATTACATAAATGATTAAAACTCTAGCTTGGGCCAAGCTTGATCCACTAGGACCACTACCATTCAGTTAACATCAGGCATGTGAAGGGAGAAAGATCATGGCTTGACAAGTAGTTATTGGATATAAATCCAAAACCACATACTCAACACTCATATAGCCAATGAGAATGAAAAACATAGATCATCTACACTTATGCCCTACATCCAGTTGGATCATTGAAAGTCAGGCCACATTTAAAGTCGTTCCACTAGTGTGAACTGGCCCACTATCTACATAATATGGTTCGCTTTAAAACATATGAAATTAAAGCCTAGTCGTACATATATTAGGATTTTGAATGTTTTCGATGTTGGAATAGAAAAGGCTTAACGGTGCTAATCAAGGTAAAAAAAAGATCACAAATAATACCAGATCCATAGATACTCGATTGAACATCCATCAGGGTTAGAAAATGCTATATGAAGGAGATTATTCAGAACAGGAAAGATGCTGCAATGAGATTTAATGCATACAACTACTGATTGGGTCCTTGTAGTTTTCCATTAAAAAAAAATTATAATCTTTGTTTTAGGAGCCTATAAACTTATTGCCTGATATTTGGTAATGTTACACTTGATAAGAGTTCCCAATAGTCTCAGAAACTAGGAAATCATTATCTCCACTTCAAAACGAAAAAGAACATAAAGCTAGTCTAAAGAAGCTAAATCTCTACAATAGATAAGAGAAAATGATAATCTACCTAAAACCAATAGAATACTCTTAATCACATATGATGCCCATTACTGATCTCCATGATGCACAAATATATACACATACCGACTACAAAATAAATCATCATATCAGATAAAGAAGACCCATATCAAGATCTTGAAGTAAGATAACATTAACAAAGGCATATTCAAAACATCATGATCTTCAAATTTCACTTCCTTATTTCCTCAAACAAATGTCTCTTCTCATAACAAGTACAGACCATGAATAAAAATAGCATGAGAACAGAGAAAAACAAGACTCTAAATATGTAAACATGTACAGTCATATAATGCACAAAAAGTTTGTGATCTAAATCTTTTTTAATCAACAATCTGTACATGGACTTTTTATTCTCTCTCTCTCTATATGAATGTAAATGTATCACCGATCCAAAATATCTCTATGTCAATAAAGGTGTGAAACCCAAATCTAGCAAACGTTTGTCATTATCAACGTCTCTGTGCATTGAGAGTGGGTAACAATGCCAGACGACCCATTTTTTCTTCAAAAAACCCAATCAACAAAACTAATCAGACAAAATCACTATGAGTTCGTTTAATCTAGGGATTGAGTTTCATGTATAAGAATAATGGCAAAAAAACGAACTTGCAGTCTCGATCCTATGAAAAACACTAAAAGCTCCATTAAAACCTAATGCAAATAAGAGAAAATAATTAAAATACATACCTTCATGTGCTTGCCAATTGTGTCTAGGTTTTGAAAGAATGCGCCAAATGATGCTTGGGACTACTGGGACCAAAGAAAAGGAGAGGTGTCGACAGTGACAGGGACTGTGGAAGAGATAAGGGAAAAAGGAAGGTGACGCAATGGAGAAGAATGGGGTTTCTTGCGGTTTTGGTATAACCGCATTATTGTTAATATCGACAACTTTTATAAACATCTAAAAAAAAACAGAAGATGCCCTTTTTGCGGTTTTAGTATAACCGCATTATTGTCGATATCAACAACTTTTATAAACATCTAAAAAAAAACAGAAGAGGCCCTCTGGGCCCCTTCTGTCTCTAAAATTCTACCGGGTCATCCACCTACTCATGACTCACTATGGGGCTTTTTCCCGTAGTTTTCCCAAGATAGAAATATAAAGATTAATATTTCACCAACTAAATTAAAAATACTTGAATGAAATGTTAGATGTTGAAATCTTACTTCAATTAAATTACCATTGATTTATCATTTATAAGAAAAAGTGATTGGTTGTTAGGGCCTTTGAATTTTGAAAGCTCTAAAAATCATTTGGAAAATTTCTAATTGTATCAAATGCTCTAGTTGTATTTTCTATTTTATTAGAAATAAAGCTTTAGGCTCTAAAAGAAGAAAAGTTAAGGAGAGGTTGTTTTTTAAATAAAACTTTTTAGCTATAGCAGAAATTGATAGCTTTTATGTGCTCGAGGATGAAACTGACCCCCATAAAATTTATAAAATAATGCAAATGGTGGGTTCTATGTTATAATTTTTAAAACGTTCTCCATTGAATGCAATCCCCAAAGATGGGTCCCATATTTACAATCGCCAAAGGTGGGCCCAATTTGCCAAAAGGTGGGTCCCACTTTACAATGCAAAAAAAATAAAAATAAAAAGAAGGCTCACATTATAGATCTATAAAGGTGGGACTACATTATAGTTCCTATCAAAATAGGCTCCATGTTCTAGTACCTAAATGTGCGTCCCATTTAATTCTATAGATAAGTCGTTGGTGTGACAATTCCTATAGATGGGCCCATATACAACAATTCCTAGGGCGAGCCTTGGCCCCATTCTAATTATATATATATTAATTGTGAGGGAGCGCCACGTGTTTCGCAATGACATGTGGCATAACCTCACATAGCCCATTCGAAGTTTTTTCAAGAAACTACCATTAATTATCACCATCTTACCTCCATCAAATCGAACCAATATCTATTCCTATTATCTCCCAAAATCAAATCCTCGATTTTCCTATATCTTAATATCATTATATCAATCTCTACCAAACATCCATAATATCTCTAATTACCAAAAACAAGAGGTACTTGCATATGATCCATCTGAAGCCAACAACATGGTATTCGGCTGGTATTATCTGCAGCTCTATGGTTCAGATAAGAATTCTATAACTAAGCTAATGATATGGAAATGGGAAGCTGAGAGTAAGGATTGTGTGGCAGTGGAGAGCAAAGAGTGAAATTAAAATTGGTCCATCCATGATGAACAATCCATGAGTGAAGCTAAACTAGGACAATCCATGATGAAGCCCACTATCTGAATTCTTCAAACAAGAATAAATCATGTGTTCCATCTCATAGATCATCAACATCATCCAGAGCAGTTGTATAGAAGGTGACTTTTTTTTGTCATATAATGTTGTTCACTTGATCATTAAGTTACTTTGATCCAGTTGATCCAAATATCAATTAGACTGGGCACAGGCTAGCCATGGCCCTTAGCCAATCATCAATCGTTATTATTATTTTTTCTACTGTTTTATTAAAATTCAAAACCTCCCATAAAATCTATTCCTCTCTAAAATATATACTGGTAGTTATTATTTCTATTAAATCATCAAAATAATTTATCTCATGAATTACCTTTAGTTGTTTGGATTTAATAAATACCTTTAGTGATTAATATACTTTTTCCAATTTGAATGAGTAGATAAATATATATATTATTTTTAATTGACTTATTTGAGTTTAATAAATGGGTCCCACCAATCAGATGTGAAATAACCCTTCTTAAACCAACAAAAAGAGAAAAAAGTAAACAAAAGTCGTTGGGTTTGACAATGGGCCCAACAGAGTTAGCACACATTACGCCAATTTGGACGTGAAGTTACCTAAATCGATCCAAATATTTGTCTTTCTCTTATCTCTTCCCTCATCTCGCTTACTCTACAAATCTTCTTTATTTATATTTTAATATTTATTTTATTTTTAAAATATATATATATTTTTTTCCTTGTTGGGCACGGGCCTCTCACACTAGTTCCTATGAAAGTAGGTCTTGGGTGAATCCCATGTAGTTTCTAAATGTAGATCACAAGCATAACAGTTCATAAAGGCATACCCACATACAACAACTGGTAAAAATGGGCCAATTGGTGGATCTCGCGATCATAATCACTAGAGGGGGCCATATTTTAATTCCTAAAAATTTAGTTGCAAGAGTTTAAGGAAATTTGCGATTAAAAGCATTTTGAGAATTCCAAATGTTGTCCTCAGGAGTAGATTTCCATAATACTAATGGCTACTTTTTCACCGTCCGGAATTTCTGCAGAAAAGCGCCAAACAGGCCCTAAAGGTGGGGCCATCTTGTATTTCCAAAGGTAGACCTCTGAAATATATTTTATAGCAATTTATCTAAAGATAGACACCTAAAGTATATTTAATAACAATTTAGTCCTCAGATTTTGACCCAACTTTGATGGGTTTTCTATTAAAAAAAAAAATTAGAGGATTTTATGAAAAAAAAAAAAAAAAAAAACCCATAAATGCCCAGTGCACGAAAAGATCTGTCTCCACTCTCCATATCTATTCTTAAGCATTACAGGTTTAAAAAACTCATGTCCAATTCTGCCTTTTTCATCTGCCCTTTTTTGTGTTTTCAAATCAGTTTTCTAAGAAAACTCATCTTTTACTTTTACTTTCTACCATCTTGGCTATATTATCATGTCCAATTCTGCCTTTTCATCTGCCTTTTTTTTTTGTGTGTTTTCAAATGTGTTTTCTAAGAAAACTCATCTATATTGAAGCAAAGCAATTCCTTTCCGTCTTGAACAATATCATCCATCCTTAGTATAGGCGTCAATATCGACACTCAACAAAAAAACAAAAGAAAAAAGCTAAAAGGAAAAATGCGAAAAAGAAAATTGAAATATATTTAGGGCACTTAATCTTACGTTATATATAAATCATATAACCACATCTAAATACTGAAAAATGAAAGAGGTAGTCATCAACTTATCTTCTTTTCCCATAAGATCCAAGTTTTTCTTTGAAAATAAAAGATTATAAAATCTTCAAAAAGTTAGTAAGAAAACGAAGTGTGATCATGACTGGTCGACTCACTACAACCACACCACATGAATTTAAATTGAAAACAAATCCCTGTTTGGACCAATCAAGGGATACCACATGGGAAGATGAATTTTTTTTTTTATTCATTTGGAAGAGATGGGATTTGACATCTCCCCCATGTCACCCCCATCAAGGGATACCACATGGGAAGATGAATTTTTTTTTTATTCATTTGGAAGAGATGGGATTTGACATCTCCCCCATGTCACCCCTGATTGGTCCAAACAGAAGATCGGTTCCATTTAAATTATATACCGCCAGTTCCATTTAAATTTTTAAAATTATATACCGCCGGTTCCATTTAAATTTTAAATTCTGAACAGCCGGCAACAAATTGGTCGGTTTAGATGCAGATGACTAAAAAAAAAAAAAGGAAACGGATCTCTGTTTGGACCAAACAGAAATTTGGTGGACCAAGCAGGGACCCGGATCCTGATCCACTAAAAAAAAAAAACAGCCTGCAGGCCCTTCTCCAGATCCACAGATACCAAGGACCAAAAATATGAATTAAGTAATTCATCCATTCCTCCTCAAGCAGGATGGAGGCTGCCATCCAATTGATTTGAATCAGATGAAGCAAACCCATTTCAGATTTTATGCCAAAACCCAAAACCATGCTGAGCTCATTTTCCTAGAAACTCAATACGTAGTACCAAGGGAGGCTTAATTTGGAGGGCAAATGAAGCCTTCAGTACACAGGAGTAGCTGTATTGAATTGGCTTTCCATCCACATCACATGAATATGATCCGCTCAAAACACGTCTTAGCACCACATACACACACACCAATACGAGCCACATGAATTAAAACCACTAAATGCTTGCTTACATCTCCATCCACAATATCTCAAAGCACTCATATAAAAACCCAAATGAAGAGCACTTATAAAGGGTCTCTCCACCACTCCTGATAAAGGAGACTTGACCCTCTCTTTTATTCTAAAGCCCATACTGGCAGGGCCTACTACAACACAAAGGCTCATTCCCTTTTCCCATGCACAAAGCATCAAAGAAAAAGGACACACCAACTATTATTAGTATAACAACAAACAATAATAATAACAAGAAGAGAATCATCTGCACCCAAGCATAAAAGTAGGGAAGATGACTCCCCTGCTTCGGCACCTAGTCCTAATAACGACCGCCGCCTTTAGATCAAGGGTTATAGGCAGTGGTGGTGCGTCCAGTGCCAGCGCCAGTGCCGACCGGGCGCGTACCCGCCGTCCCACTCACCACATGCTCGGAGGACAAAGGGTCGACACCGTGACCAGTGGTGACACCAGTCGTGTGACCAGTGGTTACACCAGTCGTGTGACCTCCTGAACGCGCAGCTTCCTTCTCAGCGTAGTTCTGCTCACGTGCCTCCTGCTTGCGAAGCTCAGCCTCGGCGATCCTCCTTTCCTTCTTCTGCTCCGCCATCTGCTTCTCCAATGGGTCCCGAGTCGTCAACTTCTCTGCCTGCACAAACAAACACAAACACTTGATCACATCCAACATCATGGCCTTGGATTAAAGGGTGGGTAGGGAGCATGCATGAAAAGTGAAAAGAACTGACCTTTTCTTGGACGGTGGCCTTGGTCTTTTCCATCCCGGCCTTGGCAGAGGCACTAAGATTTTCTAATTTTTCCTTAGCTGACTGCATGTTTTTCTTTTCTTCTCTGACGATGTGAGAACGTTGAATGGTTGTTCAATTGGTATGTGCTCGGAAATCTGAGAATGTTGGAGGGAGGGAAGGCTACTGTTGGTCTTAAATAGATGGAGAGGAGAAATGTGGTTGTGACACGTGGAACTGGTAGCAGGGTGGTCGTGGAGTGAGAAGGTGAGAGGAGTTGTAGTTTGACAACACGTAGCTCTTGACGCGTTTATGGGGGATAGCTAGACAGGATAAGGGTGACTTCGATCTTCTCTTCTTCTGTCTTCAGACTGAAGAGCTCATTTGTTTGTTTGTTTATTTATTTCAGATAGTCCTCCAATAGTGATTCAAATGAACTCTTCTGAGAATGTTTTGAGACTTTTTTTTGTGAGGGCATTTGAATTCTGTTCAATGATTTATTCTGATAGTTGAAATAAGGATTTTTTTTTTTTTTTTTTAAAGATTGTAAGCTAAAGAAACCAATGATTATGTGGAAAAGTCTGCAAACCACATGGGAATTATCTATCTATCTATATATATATGGTTAGAAATTCCCTAAACAGATATAATTTCTCTTAAAATGAGCAAAGCTAGCTGAGCTTCACTTTGGTCATGGCTTGAACTCATAATGTTAACCTTTCAGCTTAAGTTTTTTTTTTTTTTTTTTTGGAAGTAGTGAAGCATTTAGTGGACTTTGAGATGAGCCTAGTTCAAGTTAGAAACAGTATGAGGGGAGCTGACCTTAAGTTAGCTAAGCTTAAATCATTTAAAATCAAAATACATTGATTGAAATAGTGATTAAATTGTTAATCTATTGGCAGCTCAGTGACAAGCTACCTCTTTTCTACAGAAGTAGTAAGGGATCAATCTCCAGTTTCAGCACTGATGCAAGGGAGTTAGGTGAGGGTGTGTGCTAACCAGCACAAAAGAAAAATACTGATTAAGTTCAAACTAGAGCCTTCAAGCCAAAAAAGAGAAAAAGTTCTAAACTTGAGCCCAACATCATTCGAGTACACATTTGTTGTCAAAACTTGAGGGGAATGTACATGTGACTCCAACGCATTACAATTTTCATATGAGTAAGTGGGTAAGTGGGTACATTCATGCTTTCCCATAGGGGAATGTGCTGTCCCAGCAGCGGACAACCAAGTTTGAATCCGGACAACTCAATTTTGCTAAAATCCATTATGACCTAAAAATATTCCAATATTAGGAAAAAAAAAAAGATTTCCTACATTGAAGAAAACTTTAGTTTATGTGCTAAATTAGTGTGCGAGAAATTTTCTTATCTTAACATTTTTAGGATGGGCTGATAGAGTTGATATACCTCGGTTGTGACAGTATTCCACCATGGGTCCCAACTATTGATAGTTTGAATAGTTCAAAATGAATCTCATCTCCTTCGGCAAGGCATTAATTCTTATTTCACTTCAATAGCAATTCGTCTTACCATGCGATTGAGGATGTGAATTGTACTAATTCCATTATCAATCATATACTCATTCTTATCGTAGTATCAACTCTTGTTAAAGTATTAAAAAAAAAAAAAAAACTCTTGTTAAAGTAAAACTCAAAAGATATGACAAGAGTGAAAATTCCTTTGATTTATCAATGGATGAGCCCCACCATGTGGAGACACTCCCAGGATCCTTACTCCTAATTTTCATCACTTGCTAACTATAATAACCATTGATTCAGAGGAGCCCTATAAATCAAGCTGGCATCTGGCTTATGGTTGTGGGGTCCACTCATCCCTCCACCCCCAATGTATAAACTTTATCAAAACTTGAGTCCAACTGAGCTGAGCCAGAAAATCTTACGAGCTACCTTAGTTGGCTTAAGACCACGGTTTGTATTGTGGGTTCGAAACTGCACTACCACACTTGGGGTACAGGGGAGTTATCCGGCTTTCCTTTGGGTCGGGAGAAATTAGTCCAGCTCAAAGAATTAAGAACCCTCGGATAGCAGGAAAAAAAAAAAACAAACAAACAGAAGAGAAATACCTCCTCTAGTTAATAGCCCAGTGCAAAATGTATGTACTTTTCTGTGCTAAATGTACGGGGTTTTGGCCATGCCGGTTTACCTACTTGGCTGGAAAATGTAGTCCATGTCTAGCTTAGAGGTGTAAATTGGGCTGCCTGTGCCTGGCTGGGCCGTGGGCTGGCACGGCACATACAATCTAAAATATGGGCCGTGCTGGGTCAAGGAGTCCTGGGCTGTAAGCCGTGCCTTGGGCCGTGCTGGGCCGACCTTGAGCCCTTCTTCTTCTTATCCATTTCCACTCTGCCAACTAGCTAGCGACAATTGCCAGCCGACCATTTCTACAGTGTTGCCGTCTAAGACCTTCTCAGTTCTCAGTTTCTCACCACGTGCGCAGAAAAAAAAGGAGAATCCACAACTTCCAAAATTCGCGTGGATTCCCAAATACACACACACACAGATTCCCATCTTTCAACATCCGATTTATTACCTTGATTGTGAGGCTTCAAGCAAAAAGAGGTAATCACCAAACGCTACACCCAGGTTTCTCTTTCTTATCCTTTCTTTATTTTATTTTGAGCCTTCTATTAGTACTTTGGGTTTTGGTTCTATTCTACAGATTGGAATGTCCTTGCAGGCACTGTTTGTTCTTAAATGGTAACAAAACCCATGAAAATAGACTCCTTTTCATTTCCTTGTTTGTTCTCAAATGGTAACAAAACCCATGAAAATAGACTCCTTGTCATTTCCCCTTTATGCCTTAAAAGAGTAACATATTCTCAGTAGAATTTGAAATGCCTAGTTTGGCTGTATATCTTATTTAGATGTCTTTGTATCCTCTGTTTAACTTGAATTGAATCTGTTAGGTGTTTTTTTTTTCTCTTCAGGAACAATGCGAGGGTATGCGTGGAAGATTTTTAACTGGCGGAGATTGAATCTTTTGGGTGTTCCGAACTTTCTACTTTGCAGAACCCTTGTGACGGTATCCGACTTTATTTTTGTGTTTTCTAATCTGTTTGATTAGTTTTTTCCAATTCTATCTTATTCCATGCTCTATTGATCTAATTGTGATTGGGTTTGTTTTTGTTGAGTGATGGGAAATTATGGATGGAAATGCAAATCGTGTTCACTGGAATCACAAGTCATAAATTAGAAAATTGCATTTGTTTTGTTTAGACATATGAATGGGCTGGTGTTAAACTAGGATCACATTTCATAAACCATATTGGAAAGGAAAGGAAGTAACTAATCTCCTTCAAGTGTTCATAATCCTGATGGCATCTAAATGGGACTCCACCTCCGTCAGTCAGGCGTATACAAAGTGGGTCATTCAAGACCAGAATCTGCTCACCTGGATCAACTCCGCTCTGTCAGAGAGCGTTTTGCCATACGTTGTTGGGCTCCAATAATCGAGGGTCATCTGGGACAATCTTGAGAAGCGGGTATGCCTCGCGGACTCGCTCTCATATTGTTCAATTAAAGAAACAACTGCAAACTGTGAAGAAAGGCATACTTTCCATGCAAGATTATCTGCAGCAAATTAAAATTCTAGCAGACAAACTTGCTGCCTCTTGGGGCTACAGTGGAGGATTCAGATATGATTATCCACACCCTTGATGACTTCCCTGCATCCTATCGATCCTTCAAGACACAGCCGTTAATACTTGATCAATGGCTGATCCAGTAACCTTAGATGAGTTGCACACTCTTCTTATATGTGAAGAATTGAATTTGGAAGAAGCTCCTCCCAAGATCCCTTTGACTGAACCATATACCGCATTCATGGCCTTGCGAAACTCCACCAATCATGGAAATCAACGAGGCTCTTCCAATAATAGGGGTTGCGACAGAGGTCGCGGTGGGTCTAATCGTGGAGGGTATAACAACTCCACATCACAGAACCAAATCACCAACTCTACAAGTCAAAATCAAAATTCTTCATCCAATTGACCCATGTGTCGGATTTGCAACTGAATTGGTCATTTTGAGATTGACTGCTACCATCGCATGGACTATGCGTATCAGAGGCGCCATCCGCCAAAGAAGCTGGTGGCCATGGTAGCTAATCAGTCTCCTACGGGTGATCAAACTTGGTACTCTGATACCATGGCATCTCACCATGTTACATCTGATTTGGCTAATCTCTCAATCAACTCAGAATACCAAGGTCGCGACAAAGTTCAAGTAGACAATGGCCAAGGTTTGTCCATCCTTCATATTGGCTCTCCCAAATTTCGTACTCCTCAAAATAATTTTCTTCTAATCAATATCTTGCATTGTCCTTCTGCCTCGACTAATCTTCTCTGTTAGGCGATTTTCTAATGATAATAATTGTGTATTTGTTTTTTATGCGAATGGGTTTATTGTGAAGGACAAATGCTCGGGGAAGATCCTTTTCCAAGGACAGACCGAAAATGGCCTCTACACTTTTCATTTCTCCACAACTCATGTTAATAAAGCTGGTTTGGTTGCACTTCTAGGTGAATGCGTTTCATTCTCGCCTTGGTCATCCGACTTCTTCAACACTTCAATCTCTCATCTCCAACTTTGGTCTTCCTCAAGATGGAGCATCTCACACCTCTATTTGTGCCTCCTGTCAACTTGGCAAGAGCAAGAAGCTTCCCTTCTCTGCATCGACCACCATCTCCACCAAACCATTACAGTTGGTTCGCACCGATGTGTGGGGTCCAGCACCTATTCCTTCAATAAGTGGTTTCAGATATTATGTTCTTTTTGTCGATGATTTTTCTAGATACTCTTGACTTTATCCCCTTCACAATAAATCAGATGTTTATGATGTGTTAAGTTCTTTTAAAACAAAAGTTGAAAATCTTCTTGAACATAAGATTAAAATTCTACGTTCAGATGGAGGGGGGAGAGTTCCCCAGTTCTCTCTTTGAGAAATATCTCTCGGAGTATGGCATCACCCATCAGATATCTTGCCATCACACACTTGAACAAAATGTTGTCTCTGAACGCAAGCACAAGCATATTGTGGAGTCCGGGCTAACTCTACTCGCACATGCAAAAATGCCCACCCAATATTGGCTTGAGGCATTCAACACGTCAGTATTTCTTATCAATCGCTTGCCTACCAAGGTCCTTTCCAAATGGCTTCCATCTACTACCCAACCCGACACCGATGTCGTCCCTACCAGCCCTGTAACGTCGACCACCACCCCACTTGTTTTCAGTTCAGCAACTCAAATCACCCCACCTACTGCAATTGCACCTAACATCTTTACCAACCCAACACATGTTCCAGAACCTTTATCTCCACCCAACCCATCACTTGCACATGCGACTGATTCAAAATCTCTACCCAAGACATCATCTGCACATGGGGCCACTTCATCATCTTTTGCAGATGGGATTGCTTCATCATCAAAGCCTGCGTCCGCTGACCCATTACCTGCACCATCTGGACCCACACAGTTGGTGCTTCCACATCCCATGCACACTCGGTCCAAAAGTGGTATCTTCTAAATGAAGAAACTTCTTCTTACCTCCAAGCATCAAATACCCACAGCATTTCTTTCTTCGCTTGAGACACAAGAGCCTAGCAGCTACACTCAAGCCTCTAAATCTGTTGAATGGAGACAAGCTATGGATCACGAGTTCAATTCCCTTAAAAAATGTGAGACCTGGTCCTTAGTCCCTTAGAAGCCATCTATGAATATTGTGGGCAATAAATGGGTATACAAAATTAAGTGACATGCTAATGGCTCTATCAGTCGTTACAAGGCTCAACTTGCTGCAAAAGGGTTTCATCAACAGTTAGGAATTGACTTTTTTGACACATTTAGTCATGTGGTGAAACCCACAACCATCTGTTTGGTGCTTACCATAGCCCTAAATTACAGCTGGGAAATCAGGCAACTTGATGTTGAAAGTGCATTTTTACATGTCGACTTAGCAGAAGAGGTGTGTGTGGCCCAACCATAAGGGTACGTGGATCCCTCATTTCCTAATCATGTATGTCGAATGCACAAATCCATCTACGGGCTGAGACAGGCTCCACGTGCCTGGTATACTAAATTCAAGACTCATCTTCTTGAGATTGGATTTGTTAATTCTCAAGCTGATAACTGTCTCTTTATTCATCATGAGCATGGCCATATAACCTATTTGCTACTGTATGCGGGTAATATTATTCTTACTGGAACCAGCAGAACTTCACTTCAGATGTTCATAAATCAACTCAGAGTACATTTCGCCACGAAAGTTCTTGGTTATTTACACTATTTCTTGGGTATTGAATTTGTTCGCCACAAAGGACGAGTGTTTCTGTCACGAACTAATACATTTTAGACCTACAGCAGACTAATATGATCAGAGTTAAACCTATTGCGTCGCCAGTTTCCACTCATGGCACCATTTTTGCATCCAAAGGGGTTCCACTAGATGATCCAACATACTATCGTAGCATTTTTGGAGCACTCCAGTATCTCACCTTAACCCAACCTGATATCACATTTGCGGTCAACCAAGTGTGTCAGTTTATGCATGCTCCAACTGAATCACATCTAACTGCAGTAAAAAGAATTCTGTGACTCTTAAAAGGCACACTGGATCTTGGCCTTCATCTACGGCCTGGCCCACTAAGACTAGTTCCTTATTGTGATGCTGATTGGGTTGGGAACCCACTTGACCACAGATCTATTACGGGATATTGTGTATACTTTGGACGTAGTCCCGTGTCATGGTGTTTCAAAAAACAATCCACAGTTGCACTCTCCTCCACTGAATCTGAATATCGATGTTTTGCTCATACTGCAGCTGAACTGTTTAGGCTATGCATGCTACTTCAAGATCCGAACCGCACAGGAATATGAAGAGAGAATAGCAATATGAACCGCACAAGTAATGAAGAGAACGGTCTGGGATAGACAAGAATACCAATTGCCAATTTGATTTGAGGGGATGCAGAGGATGGGATTTGTCTGGATTTTAAGTGTTTCTTAAACAATGGAAGTCATCAATGGTAGAATTGACTGACCATGTGCGGCAGTTCTTGCCATCCAAACTGTGGCTCCATCTGGGAGATGAGCCTGGAAGGAACAATGATCACAGAATTGTAATCATCCAATTGGTCTACCATCAAAACACTTGTTAAAGTGATACTGGGCAATGACCTGTGGGTTGAGCAGGCAATTTTAAATGGCTTTCTATGTTGGGATATGCATATGCTTCACACTATCACCACCACCACCACCACCATTGTCATTGTTCCCTTGTCCCATAGATAGGGCCGGCTTAAAATGTTCTACTATTAGGCTATAAAATAAGCTAAGTCATCATAAATTAGCTAGAGAAGAGTTGTATCATTGTTGTAGAAATTATGGTAAGTCATTATAAATCATACCTTAGTAGCTTCAGTGCAAGAAAGTGAGGTCTCTGGGGTGCATGCGTGTGTGTTCACGGGTGAACAACAGTGCGCGCGCACGTGCATACTCTGTATCCAATGAGTTGGCCCACAATTTGCATATCATGATGATCCTGACTGGCCAACTGGTTGCCATTAGAGATCTTGGTATAGGAAAATAGTCAAATGCCAGATTCAATACATTCACCAGTTCTAGTCAGAAGTTAAGATTTGGACAGCCTATATTTTTGAGCTATGCTCTGTATATGATGGGGCTCAAAAGTTGGATCCTATGGTCTGTTGTCATCAGATCCCATGGCTAGTTAAAACAGATATGGTCAACAGGCCAAATTAAGTGTGCTCACAGTCACTGGGAAAAATTAGAAGTTAAGATTATTTGATAGTGTGATTTTGAGGATATTCTCCATCCACAATGGGTTCCATGATTTGAACATGTGTATCAACTTAAATGTCTGCCTCATATGTTGTAGATGAGTTGCCTCAATTTGTAAAATGTTGTCAGAGACTTTAGGTCTGATGCAGAGAAAGGAATCCTTGGATGTAAAATTATGAACTGAACTTGCCAACGGTGAGGTTGTGGCACTTCATTGAGTAAAAACTGTAAGGGAGACAAATAACTGTTAATTGAATTGTCTCACTAATGGCTCATATTGTAGTTGCTACTAATCTCAATACGCCGAATTACTAAAGATATCTTTTATACAAATATTCATCTTTATATCTTTTATACAAATATTTATCTTTATGTCTTTTATACAAATATTTATCTTTATGTCTTTTATACAAATATTCATCTTTTAACATGCCGTGAATGTGTAAGCATGGACCTTCATTGATTTGGAATGGGAACCTGTTGACATCACCTTGGATTGTGCGTGCCATATCATAAACATTCCTAATAATTCGACCAAGAACATGCAAATGGATGCTCACAGAGCAAAAAGAAAAAAATGCTGTAAAAAGAAAGAAAGAAAAGAGTAGCAGTGATGCAGTAGCATCAATAAGTCATAGCAAGAAGAATCATAGGCCACATGAGGGACCCAATAAGGCTTAGAGATTTTCTTATTGTAATATCTTTAATTGTTATTAGTTTCTAATTTTTGCTTAAGAGTAGTAATTATGACAGTTTCTAAATATTGCTTTCCTAGATTGGTTAGTAGTCTTAGATCCTAAGTTTTCTTTTATTACATACATGGCATTGTAGAGATACAATCTTAGACTTTTGATAATTAACTGACTTTCAGTTGGTTTTTATCCCTCAGAGGTGCGTCCTCATGTTTTCGTTTCTATGGAGACTTATTATTATGCTTCGGCACTTTTCCATGCAAGCATAGTTATTAGAATCTTACGATTCATATCTCGAATCCCGATTCATATCCCAAATCTTAAGGAAAACGATTCGTATCCATGCAACAAATCCTATTTACAAATGAATCTTAGGATTCATGTGTGAATCCTATGATCCGATACTTGTTTCATCGAATCTTACGATTTAAGTGATTCGACTAAGCGATAATAGCTGCAACCAATAAGTTAATATCAATAATCTTTTATCTTTTCTTCTTTCTTTGTTCTTTCTTTTTAGCGCTTTTATTTTTCGAAGGTTATGTAGTAATAAATGGAACTTCCTAAAAAAAATTTCCGGCTTTGATAAGGTTTTAAAGATTTATAAAGAATATGCATTTAACTAAAGTATTTGATTATACGCATGGTGCTTGTCTATGTCTTTTTCTTTTTTTAATCTATTTCAATTTTTTCTTCACGAATACTTTCTTAACTTCAAGAGATATCCTACTTTGTAACATTGATGGTTTGGGTTTTCCTTTTATTTTTATATTTTATTTAAAGATAATAAAAAAAATATATTGATACTTTAAACTTATTTAACTATTTACACATCATTTATTTCATATATATATATATTAATATGTCATGATGTTCTTCATTTGATTTTATGACTTGTTATTATATTTATATTGGTATAAATGGGAAAGGGGATGTGTTAGGTTTTTGAGTGTTGGCTAATTCATGGGTTGGACAAAACTCTGGGTCCATTGAGTTGTAATTTTTATTTTTAGATATGGATTGTGATGTGGCTTCACATTGAAGATAGAAGTATGCATCGATCAAAATAGCGGTGTAGCGGCCGCTATATCGAGCGTAGCGGTCAAATGACATTTAGTGCCGTTCACATCCTTAGCGGCCGTTACGGAGCCGCTACGCCCGCTACGGGGTGTAAAATTTTCCTACTATTCAAAAATTTTCAAAATGTATAATGATGCTTATTTCTTTTCTTTTTCTCTCCAAATAACATTTTTATGCAACTCTTCTACCCTTTTATGTTTAAAAGAACACTAAAAAGCACACGATCTCACCGAATTATAGTGGATATGGAGAGTTCTTCTCAGGGTTTCACAGATATACAGGACCTCATACAGTGAGGGGACCACTACGCCCCCTTACCTCAGTTACTTTTGCAAAAAAAGAACATTTTCTTTCATTTTTCAATATTCTAGATTTTCTACAAAATTTTTCATAGTTTTTTGACGATTTTTTCAAATCGCACCGCTATGCCGCTACATATCCCCGCTACACTACGTAGCGCCTGCTACATAGCGTTTTGGCGGAGGGCCGTTATGCCCACCGCTACCGCTATTTTCATCCTTGGAAGTATGAAAGAATTAGAAGTGAGAAGTCATGCATAATTAGAACAAGGAAAAAGAAGTTAGGCGGAATTAGAAGTATGCTGAAGAAAGAAAAAGAAGTCAAAATGAATTAGAACTTTTATTTATAATTTTTGTCAAACTGCCTGTTTGAGTCCTAATTATTTTAGGTAACCCTAAGCACGTTCCTAAGACTATATATAGGATTCAATGGCTGCCCTAAAGGTGACACACATAAAATATCTCTCATTGTTCTAAGTTGGAAGATCTAATTGAGAGAATTCTTCCATAGAGATTTTGTTGAAGAGTTGTGCTGCAAGAGTTCATCTAGAGAGCAATTTCTTCTACATTCCTTGTAGAAGATCATTTTCGTTTGTAGAAGATCTGAAGAGTTAAGCGGTTTGAATCTGTTGCAATCAACGGTGTGAAGTCGTTGAGGCGTGAAGCTACACAAGAGGTAACTGCAGTCCTTAAGTAGTGATTATCCGGGGAGGGATCTGTGAGTGTCTTGTAATTGTGAGATTCATAGTGCTTGATTTTGGATCCATTTGAATCTGTGGTTTTTCACCTAGTTTGGGTTTTCCATGTTATATATGGTGTTCCTTGTGCTGTGTGCTTTTGCTATTTATTTCCACTGCATATTATATTATTTTTTGCACACAATTGGGTTGTTGAGTTGACCAATCTGGAGATCAATCCAAATCTAAGAACCTTCAAGATGGTTAAAAATAATTATTTTGTTCTCTTCTTTTTTTTTTTTTTAATTTTTATTAGAAAAATAAAAAATCCTACGATTCACGATTCGATTCATCGGTATGAACGATTTGCGATACGATTCCAATTTTGAAAACTATGCACGCAAGCCCTACCCCTAGGGCCTACATCACGTTGCCTTATTATAGGAGACTCGTATTGCGTACTTTAGTGCGCAAGTCAATCTTCAAATCCTCCTTGGAACCTTGCAGATATCATTAAAGAGGTGGTCCTGCTTTCACGGGAGTTAAATATATTTTTTCACCACATCAAAAGATTGGCTAATCAGTAAGCAGATAAACTCGCCAAAGTGAAAATTCTCATAACTGCCTTGATTGTTTAAATGGAATGCTTGCTTGTTAGCTCTTTTGAAGGTGATCCTGGTTTTGGTTTTGGGGTTGTGCCCTTTTTTTGGGTACCCCCTTTTTTTCTCTTTTTGGTTTGTTTGCTCATCCCCTTTGTTGTGGGGTTTTTTAAGTCAGTATATATCTCTTATACCGTACAGTTTCTTTTGAGCAATTCAATACATCATCATTTTCAAAAAAAAAAAAAAAAAAAAAGAAGGCGGTTGAGAGTGAAAACAGGTAATGGGCTGGTTTTGGCTATATCTGATTAGCCATTTGAGTGATTCTAAGCCATCTCAAGGTGGGTCTCACAAGTTACCACTATGAGCAAATTCTTGTTTCTTTCCTGTGGCTAGTGAATAGAATCTTGCCTCCATATGGAAATAATACCCTGTAGGATTGTTGTGCTGTTCTCATGCATACAGGAAAGTAAGATTAGATAGATGTATACATAGACTGATAGAGTATTCTATCCACTATTTTTTTAAACTGTGTATTTCATATGCATTTTAATACTTGATGACAAATAATTAACAACAAAATGTTTGCTTGATCCTGTGGTTGCTTTAAATGACACTTTTTTGAATTCATTGACCAGGTGGAGTCTTGTAAGTCAAAGTTTATTCACAAAATATGCAGTTGCTGCCAAGATTTTGTCAATGGACACCCTTGTGAGTCCCATCGAAGAATGTATGCTACATCTTGTTCAAACCTGGCAGAAGCTCCACCAAAAGATGCTCTGATTTCTGATATGTTAATTGATTCATTTGGGAGGCTGCACACCTACCTCAGGATTTCTCTGACAGAACGCTGCAATCTCAGGTGTCAGTATTGTATGCCTGCTGAGGGTGTGGAGCTTACTCCAAGTTCCCATCTTCTGTCACAAGATGAAATCATTCGACTGGCTAATCTCTTTGTAACTTCTGGGGTAGATAAGATTCGACTGACTGGTGGAGAGCCTACTATTAGGAAAGACATTGAGGACATATGCTTACAATTATCTAACTTGAAGGGGTTAAAAACCTTAGCCATGACTACAAATGGAATTGTTCTGGCAAAGAAGCTTCCTAAATTGAAAGAGTGTGGTTTGAGTTCAATCAATATTAGCTTGGATACTTTGGTTCCTGCAAAATTTGAATTCATGACAAGGCGTAAAGGGCATGAAAGGGTTATCGAGTCGATTAATGTTGCAGTTGAACTTGGGTACAATCCTGTTAAAGTATGTTTCTTTTCTCATATGGTTCAATTTTTTTTAATCATTCGGTATATGTTTCTTTTAATCTCACCACCACACCCACCAACATCACCACACACCTCCCTCCCCTCCTCTCCTTTTTTTTTTTTCTTTCTCCCTTTTGCCTTTCTCAACCCACCACACCCACCCCCCACCACCCACCCCCCAACCCCAACCCCCAACACACACACACACCCAACCCCCCCCGCCCCCCCCCACACACACACACACAAAAAAAAAAAAAAAAAAAAAAAACCCTGAAAAAAAAATAAAAATAAATAAATAAATAAAAAGGAAAAAAGGAAAAAAATCCACCACCAAACACACTCACACACACATTTTTTCTTTGTTTTAGATTTACTATGAATGAATCAGGGTTGGGGGCACCTTTTATTTTTTGGTATGCATGTGGTAAGTATGCTATGTTGTGTGCCAGGTGAATTGTGTTGTAATGCGTGGTCTTAATGATGATGAGATTTGCGATTTTGTGGAGTTGACGCAGGATAGACCAATTAATATTCGTTTCATTGAGTTTATGCCGTTCGATGGAAATGTCTGGAACGTCAAGAAACTCATTCCTTATGCAGAAATGTTTGATAGAGTGGTAAGGTAAACTCTGACTGATCACTAACTGTCTTGATTTTGAAGGTTTTGCTATGCTTACATCTACTCATGCAGTCAGACACAGGCTACACTCATACATACTGACACACACACCCCTTCACTGCAGATGCACATGCCGATGCATGCACATGTTCTAATTCAAGCCATGGATTATTCAGGTTATGCACTGTTCGTTTCATGTCCCCAAATCAGTCTTGTTCAATTGCTTGTGCATGTTGTATATGGACTGATGGTCATTTTCTTTTGCGCACACCATTTTTTCCTGGCATGGCATTGGTGAATGGCTTGGATCATGGTTGGTCACAAACTTACAGTATCATCGGGCACCCCAAATGAACGGCTTGGTTCTCTTTCATGTTACCACATTCCCTCTTATATGTATCCCCCACTCCTCCTCTCTCTCTCTCTCTCTGAGAGAGAGAGAGAGAGAGAGAGAGAGAGAGAGAGAGAGAGAGAGAGAGAGAGAGATATGTAAATTTTTGCGCGTTGACACTCCTCCACCCAAAACCATATTTTGCATTCAATGTACATAGAACCATCAATATATCTTGCAAATGCCTAGGCATTATTTTGGATTGGAAACATATGCATATACAGGCTCCTATGCGGGCTCTAAGAGTCCATTTCAGATCTTTATTGAACTAACGGTGCACTGAATTATAATTGTTGAATAGTAGGATTTCAAATATTTCAAGTTCAAAGGAAATGCAGCTATGGGAGGCAAATCATCCTCAGAAACAGGATATCTATAAAAGAAATTTCAAAATGAAAGATTGGTTCGGAGGGGGGGGGGGGGGGGGGGGGGGGGGGCGGTGTGGGGTGGGGTAGGGGAGGAGAGATGAATGTTCATTTAGTGTTCTTGTTTGGGCTGAGTTGAAAAAGCTAGATTGGGCTGAGACTTGATAAAGGGGAGAAAGGACAAGAAAGAGAGATTTGGTTGCTACTTAAGAGATGGAGACGGAGAGAGAGAAGGAGAGGAAAGAATCTCACTTGGATTGAGGAAGAATATCTTGGAATTTGTTTTGAGTGATTGATTCCATGGGTATTTAAATCGGTACCAATCACATCTGTCCAACATCCTTTAAAGGATGAGATTGGCCATCACACGTAATATGTTTCACCACACCATCACAGGAGAAGGCCACTATATATATGTGGAAATTCTAAAAAAATGCCCTTTTTGGTCATGGGGGCAATGTTGAGTCAATCTAGTCCCCCCCCCCCCGGCCCGGGGAATAGCCACAAGTCCAAGTTTGACACTCATCATCCAACTTTTCCTCACCATTGGATTGAAATCATAATAAAATGATCCCTCTAAACCATTAAATTTTAGGTCCATGGATCGAAAAGGTTAGGATGATCTTATGGACTCAAGATTTTGCATTTAGGCATATGGATCTTTCCATCCAATGGACTTCCATGATCATCTTGCATCCCAATGGGCCCAACTAGGTACAAGCTCACAATAACATTAGCCACCCTAATGAACGGCTTGAAACCTATGATACCCAGATACAACATCCATACGACAGAGATGCACCATGGACATGGCAGGTACACAGATTTTACACATAAAAAGTGACGTACCGGATACGATACAACAGGACACATTGCCACTCTGAAGTATTGTGCATCATAGCTTGGAATAGCTTGGTTCTCTCTTATGTAACTGCATTTCCTCTTTCTTTCAGAGAGTGTGAGAGAGGAAAATTTATACTCTAAAAAGACAATGCATTAAATATGGAAACTGTATGAGGAGAAAAGTCAATCAAGGAGATAGACAATCATAACAAATAAACAATAATTATAAAGGAAAAACTAAGTTACACATTAGCACAATAGCTCATTTACCTGAATCCATGTATAGGCATGCTTGTAGGATTAAGTTTATCTTTTCCTTAAGAACAGCCCGTGTATCTCTTTTAATATGACTTTGTGCAGGTTCACCGGTTTGGCAGCCTGAAGAGGCTTCAAGATCACCCAACAGATACAGCCAAAAATTTTAGGGTAGATGGGTACTGTGGCACTGTTTCTTTCATCACATCAATGACTGAACATTTTTGTGCTGGGTGCAATAGGTTACGACTTCTGGCTGATGGAAATTTCAAAGTATGCCTTTTTGGTCCTTCAGAGGTACATCATTTTCTCACTTGTTTTGTTGTGATGGGTGTTCTACTATTCTTTCGCAATACCAAAATATAATGTGAGATAAGATGCATGCTTGTTTCCATTCAAACTTATTTTTCTCTCTGTATCTTTCCCTTCCTATCATAGGTAAGTTTAAGAGATCCTCTTCGCAGTGGTGTTGATGATCTTGGGCTGAAAGACATTATTGGGGCTGCGGTATGTAGTTTCTTTCTTTGCATGATGCTTTGAGTTGCATTCAACATCTGTAGTGTTGATTTTGTCAATCTCAGTTTTTCCTATATTAAAAAATCTTGAGTCTATGTATAAGTAGGACTCCCTTATGCTATGCTGTTCAGTTTTTCCATATTTAAAGTGAAATGAACCAAGCACCATTTACTGGAAACTGGACATTTTGGTGAGAATAGCCTGTAAATGTTGGCACTTTTAAGTTTTCAAAAAAAAAAAAAAAAGAAGAAAAGTTGGCACATTTAATGTTATCTAACATTATTTTGGTTTACTTACCCCAAAAAATATTCATCCATTGTACCCCTGTTTCTCTATAATGTTTCCAATTTATGTAAATGTCAAGAACTCCCTTCATGTAGGAAGGTGCTTGAACATCACCATGCTTTACCATTTGCTGTATTGCATGACCATGAAATCAGGGTCAGGTTCTAATAGCATGGCCCAATAAGTAAGTTTGTGGAAAACTACCATTATGAGGTTAACTCGGCATATTTGAGATCCTGATGTATGTAATTTAAATCGTATCGATGAGATTCTAAGAATTTAAGTTGTTTGCTTTAATCAGGTTAAGAGGAAGAAAGCTTCTCATGCTGGGATGTTTGACATAGCAAAAACAACTAATAGACCCATGATACATATTGGTGGCTAAGGCTGGGTATGCCATATTTCTTGTAAGGATATTAGAATTGTTTGAAGTTAATTCTGCTAACTTATCTGAGTTTGAATCCTCTATCAAATTTAATTGTGACAATCAGTTATGTTAAAGTGATAATGGACAAAATTTATATACATTTCTTAGGTCTTATTATGTCTTTCTGCCAGGTTTCTTGTCCAAAGGTACCTGTAACATTTTATTTCTCAGGAGTTTTGCAAAATGGTCCCAAATTCATAATCCAATTCATCAATCAAATGGTTAGGATCATATTAGAACAATTATTGGGCCATTTGGAATTGAATGTGAAGTGGACTGTCCACATTGATCCATCCTATGCAATGAGCCGAACAATTCAAACATGACCCTTTATCCAACCTTCTTTGGGCATGCCTAACTAGAGACAGCTTTTGTCATTTCATGCTAAAGTGAAGTTCTTCATAGATCAACACTAAATTATGGTTCTTTGTGCTTTTTCAGGTGGGACATCTCAGGGTCTGTTTATGATTTCTTACCTTGATTAGGAAATTGTGGTGAGTTTCTCATTTAGCTTGATACTCAAAGATTATTTAGTATAAAAAATTCGAGAGATTGATTCACATAGATGATTGTTAATTTTGAAGGACGTATGCCTTGTCTTTTCCCTCTGAAAAGTCTGGCTTGTCTTTAATGTGGGTACTGCTAGTGCAAGTACCTTAACATGTGTATTCTCCTTTTGAGTATTTTCAAAATGGAACAGCCAATTGTATGATTTTTTGAAAGAAAGTGGAATTTTATTCTTTTCTTAGGAAACCCATCTGTGGTAGGCGGCATTGTCACCTTACTTAATTCTATGTGGGGTAAATGCAAGCCCAAGTTACAATTGGATCCTCAGAGATGGGAGGCACTTCAAAACTAACCCCAATTGAATTCATAGCCACCCATTCTTTGTTATCTTCCTGGACCATTGTTGTCTTCCTTTATCAGCCAAGCCAATCCAGGGATAGAATCTTCCAATCTGGGCGGGGCAATGGTGGACCCAGGGATTTCATTTGGGTGGTGCAGGCAATGATCAGTTGAATAGGTTAAATAATAAAATTAAAAATTTTAAGATCTTATATAGGGGTTTCGCGAATCTCACGGGTGTGACTGCATCCGTGTGCTAACACCTAGATCTGCCCCTGGGGTGGGGGACTTGTGCATAACAAGCTCAGTATGCATGGAACTTGAACCCAATAAATTCCTCATACAAGTATTGTGAAGATGGTTGTAAAATCTACATCTATCAAGAAGGTATGACCTAGGGATGTAGGGATTGTGTTGGTGGTAAAACCATGGTGTATCCAGATCCAGGTGCTGTTTTCTCCAAGGTGGATCCCTCATTGGATTGGATCTGACATGGATCCATGTGTTAGATTTGGATTCAGCAGCAACTGAAAAAACTAAGATCTTGTTCCAGATTTGGATCTGAAATGAGACTGAACATCAAAATATCTGTCTAAGTATACGAGTGGGACTCTTGAAATTGAAATATGATCCTCAGGCTTTTTAGACTCTCAGATGTCAATATTATCCAAGCTACGTCTACTCTTAAAACATGTCCTTGT
The DNA here is from genome assembly GCA_003546025.1 of Camphora micrantha. Classification (NCBI taxonomy): domain Eukaryota; kingdom Viridiplantae; phylum Streptophyta; class Magnoliopsida; order Laurales; family Lauraceae; genus Camphora; species Camphora micrantha. The sequence continues at coordinate 61,260,927 of QPKB01000001.1, forward strand.
TTTAATATGCAGCTTTAGTCTATTCTAGATCTGGATCTATGATGCCTAGATACGGCATGGATACGCCATAGACACGGAAAGGATACGGATTTTAGACATAAAAAGTGAAATATCGGATACGATACGGCACAATACGTTGCCCATTTCGAAGTATCCATGCATCATAGATCTGGATCCTCAGGTGGGAAAACACAGATCTAGATTTGGATTTGGATTCGAAGACTTAAGAATCCTATATGAATGGGAGACCTCCTTATCCTATTTATGTGTGGATCTGGATCTTGATCTGAAATCTTCCCACATCCAAGAAAAGGCTCTGCACCTGTTGCCCCGGTGGATCAGAGACAATAGGGTATTTGGATAACTGAATACCGTTTGACATCCTTGTAGTGTCCTTACATGATTCATCTCTAGATGTTTCTTTAGGAGCTTCTGAACATGAAATAGTCCTTGAAGATTGCTTGCTAAATGCCTATGGATACTCAGCAAGCTGGGGATCGCCATGGCTTTCTGTTTTTTCTAGCAATAATTTTCGGACTACCCCTTATCTAAAATCTAATAATGGTTCCACTTGCAGATGATAAGAGATACTGCTAGAGAGTCAGAAGCTAATGGGAAAATAGAAGGGCCTCCAGAACCCATACCTGTTGAACCAATTGCTGGATATGAAAGTCAAAGATCTTACTTACTGTTTTAGACCATGTACTGTGGCTTCTTGCTATTGCACCTTTGCATAATTTAATTTTATCAGTGTGATCTTTGTTTATGTTCTCTGTATGTTATCTATAGGCATGAGATAAAAAACTTGTCAAAGAAACTGGGGATAAAGGGGAAAAAAAGAAAGAAAGAGAAGAAACGCGAGCAATAAGAATAATTTTTGTTGGAGCAAGTCAACAAATCATTTTTCTTTTTTATTTCTTCGATTGGTTGATGATGTTTTAGATGACGAAAATGATGAAATTTTAAGGATATTATAATTAATGAATACTCTTTATTCCCCAAGGTTTATATACTGTGGTGTCTAGGAAATCCTTGGGTGCACTATCCTTTACTTAAGGTAAGAAAGTCTGTACAGGTGTGAGATTTTGTTTTGCTTCAACTTTGGCAGCTGTCTACTGCCTTAATAAAGTGCTTCTGTAGTTTTCTACAGTCTGTAGTGTTTTCTTCATAGATCCTCTCAAAAGCAAGCCCCAAAGGAAAAAAAAAAAAAGCGTAGTAGTGTAATGCATGATAATTTGAAAGACTACCTGGTGTCGGTCTGCATTAAGAAGCTTCCAAACCTAAAGAAAAGCATGAGAAGATGGAGATGTTTGGGTGATTTTTGGCTCATGTCAAACCATGTTTTCATATTAACCTAACTCAACTCATGGTGGTTGGTTTCTTCTTTCATTTTTTAATAGGGTTGTTATGGACTAAGGTAGATTTGCTTCCAATCAGTGTATGGTGATGACTTATAATTAAGTCACCATAATATCTAGCAGAACTGTATGCCGGTCATGTTGATCTAGTTGTGATTAGGTCAACAACCTACACATTTGTAATCAACCGAGCTTATGACTAATATTGAATACTGTGGCCAGATTTATTTGCATAGAATGCATATGAATTCGTGGAAAAATGAGCTCCAAAAAAACGATTATTAAAGATGTGAAGGTTAGAGGATATATAGGGAGAGGTAAAGGATATAAGATGGGACCGATTACTAGGGTCGTGACTGGGAATTTATTTTCCATCTTCCTTCGATTGTATAATATGTTTGGATATTCACTTTTGGTTCTACTTTTTTAGCCACTAGATGAGCCATAAACCTTAACTGCTTGGCTGGGGTCTTGTTATTCCCTTTGGGATATTCACTTCTGGTTCGATATTTTTAACCACTTTTAGAAAGACAAATCTAGGTATTCAATTACACGAAACAAACAGCCGTGGACCTTTGCTGCTTGGGTGGTGTTTTCGTTTTTCCCTTTCAGTTGGATCAGTACATAATCGGTTAGTACAATACCCAGACTAGTATTAGGCCGTCGGACTTGATCTTTGTCTTGTTTTTTTTAACCTCTGTGCATGATGAAAAAACAATTCATTGGGATACTCACAAAGCTGAAAGACCCTAGCCAAGAGAGGGCTGTCAATGAGTCGAGCCGGCTCCGTTTGGCTCGGTAGTTCATGAGTCAAGCTCAAGCCCGGCTCCATCATCTCACCAGACGAGAGCTCATTGCCGTCAAGGCAGTGGCTCAGCTGGTTTGAGCCTTGGGTTTGCTGTCCAAGGTCTCGAGTTTGACTCTCACCCCTTGCATTATTTGGGTATTATGTGTGCGGCCATGTATGTACCCCCGTGAATAGTCCTTGCTAGTTGGAATCAGGTAACCCTTGGGCCGGAGGCCAAAGCTCCAAAGGCTAGGCTACTGGCGAGGGATACCTTGGGTCATCAAGATAAAAAAGGGCTCTAGTTCAAGTCTGGGCTTGATTAAGTTAAACATTACATATGGGCCAATGTTCAGCCCACTAACATACATATAATTTAGGCCTTGTTTGATATCTCTGCTCTTATTTTGATAGAGCCATCTGATATATGGAGGACAAGAGGACCCCAAGCCCGCGCTCCTGGCTGCTCGAGCTATGTATCGATAAGTATTAATATTTTAAGGAACAGGCCAAACTGGTCAATACAATAGATTAGAAAGTAATATTATTTTGGGAATTTAAGTGGGCTATTAGGTATTTGAATATGACTTTTACCCTGTTTAACCCAAACAGGATATCCTATAGCAATAGGAGGCAGCTTTCCAGGGAAACTTGCCAATGGTAACACCACAGAAACACTTATTCCACAGGCCATAATACACATGGTTGGAAGACTAGTGGGAGGCGGACCTAGAAATTCTTCATCGACATAAAAAATAAAGTAGTGAAATCTAGAGGAAGTTTTTGGTTTGGATTGCTCAAGTCTTTGATCATCCAATGCCGGTGATTTTTTTAGGCATCTCCATATGTTGGGCCCACACTTCAATCTGTTGGATAACCGACACATCAGTGTATAGGAAACCACATTATTATAATTATTGTTGTTGTTGTTGTTTCTTTTTTGCTAGTTGGCGGAATGGCCAGGAAGAGTGGAAGAAACTTGCTCACCCAAGATCGATCCCTTACGGGAGAGAGTGTGCTTATCACAGCAACACTGTGATTCCCATTATCATTATTGTTGCTGTTATTGGTTGCTCTCACACACCCTTGCACATACTACATATATGATATAAGGACTCAACCATTTTTATTTACTCTCCGCTAATTTTGAAATCTCTTTCCCTATGCATAATATGTGGGCTGTAATGACTTTAGTGCAGGTTTTTTCACAATAGAATATATGATCAAATGAGCTCCACTGAGAATTATTAAAGAGGTGAAGTGTAAATGACATGAGTTGAGATCCGAAGGATATGTGAGAGGTGAAAGATATAAGGTGGCAATGTAGATGACTTTGACTTCTCTAGAATTCGAATAATTAGAATAATGATTGAGTATTCATTTTTCATCACTCCTTAATTTCCTTTCAACTAGAAAGGAAGTTATTTTATGATCATTTTTTGTACATTCGACTTAGCTCTTCATTTTTAATTACTTATAGAATGAATTTCTATGCATTCTATTCTATGTGAACAAATAGGCAAACCTCTTTGTTTATATGATAGGTGGGGGAAGAAAATTAAAGGTGAAATCGAAATCAAGAGAAAGAGGAGAACGGGCTAACGACACAAAATGATAGAAGGTTCCCTTGTCATTTAATAGTCCCAATAAGAGAGAGGGCCCCCGAGTCCTCCTTGGAGAGGCGGTGGCTAGATTCAAATCCAGTGACAGAGACATCAGTCAGTAGATCTATGACACCATGAGTCAATATATGAATGGACCGATTCTACTTCACTCCAGTCAATGGCCGGCCACTAGGTTGACTCTGTGTGACAGAGATTCAGTCAAAACTCGCCCGAGTTACTCTACTCTTTCCCTTCAGTCACTTGACCCAGCCGAGTTAATTGTAGAACCATACCCGCATTGACCATTCAGTTCCTGATCTTCCAAACGAAACGATTATTATTCTTTCTAAATTTTATGCTTTGCATCTAATGTGGGGTTCTATCACTAGCTATATCAGTTCTGCACCATCCAACAATGCACTTCACTTGTATGAAACGTGTGCATTAAAACACCTCTCTCTCTCTCTCTCTCTCTCTCTCAATGTTAGCCAAAACATGAAATGGGGTGCATCATGCACGACTACACATTTCATATGTTTAACCAGAAGCCGAAGGGATACTGCCATCAATAGAGAACTAAAGGAGAAAGCTTCTCCTGAGTCAAAATTTTGAGAAGCTATCATTTTTATATAGACAACTTGAAGAGTGGGAGAGGACTTTGTCAAAAAAAAAAAAAAAAAATGGGTAGAAACATCTGGTTGAGGTTAGGGGTTAGGACTTTGTCAAAACTATAGACAAAAAAATGGAGACTTGAAGTAAAAGAAAACCATTACTTGCCATTCATTATCCTCACACTCTGTTTTAGCTTGCCCAACATGTTCTCATTAAAAAAGAATAAGGCCAATGGAAGCATGTAATTCATTTCACTCAATCTGTGCGCAGACAGCTTCAAATTAATCATCTTCCCCTGAGAGAGAGAGAGAGAGAGAGAGAGGTATCCATATCTAAAATTTCCTAGCTAGATGCAAAATTCCATAACCAAGATCCAAAACTTTCAAAGAACATTATTAGAGTCTTGAACAAAAAAGAAAAAATGAAACACAAGTGTAATTTCTTTCTATGTATTTAGAACAAGATGGAAGATATAAAAAAAAACCCCAGAAAACCAACATCTAAACTCTAAAGAGACTAAAACCAAAGGAAAACCACACAGTTTCCTATAATTAATAAAACAGGAAAAAATAAATTCTAAAAACCACAAACCTTCATGACAACCATATCTTCTACTATCAAAGAAAATCCTCTCCTCAAAAGGCATCCATATGAGAAGAAGTCATACTCAATGGAAACTCAGTCATACCTTGAGTAAAACCATCCAAATCTCCAAACCCACCAAAGTAACCTGAATTCCTGCTTCCTCTCATCTCTTCTTCTTGAACTCTCTCCTGATCACACCTATTACTGGATTCTGAAACGTTACTGTCCATTACATGGATTGAACAACCCTTCACTTTCTTCTTCTTGTTCTTGTCGATGCATTGACCGGCACTGGCCGGCTTTCCGGTCAGCCGCTGGACGAGCTCTCGGAAGTTCTCCACGTCCGTCCTTATGACCTCGGGTGGGATTAAGTGGATGATGCGTATGTTTCGCTTTAATTTCGACACTGCATGTGATTGCTTGTGCATGACAATGGACGTGGAGAGGGGGCTGGGCTGGCACGTGCGTGGCTTCATCACCTCCTCCATTTTGGAGGATTCAAGTTGCAGATGACAAGTGCAAGATGAGAGAGAGAGGAAGAGGAGATGTTTGGAGGAGGGAGTGTTTAAATAGAAAGAGGTATCTATATATATGTACAGATTTTGCTAGTGGAAGGGAGAAGGGAAGGTAATAACACTAAACAAGTTTTGTTCGGAACATTACAAAAGTTGCAAACCAGCTCATGTTGCTTGTGAAGCCAGCTCAGGTTGAGTTTTGAGATTTTGCAAACCAATGGTCAATCAATACCATCCCTTGGATGGTGGAACACAAGATATTAATTGAGCCTTTTTTTTTTTTTTTATATATCGGAGGGTTTCCACCCTTTTGGCTGGACTAATCCTTTCGGGCCCAGAGGGAAGCTGGATAAACTCTCCTATAACCCTAATGTGCTAGTGCAGTTTCAAACTTACAACCTCTGGATGCAAACTATAGTCTTAGGTCAACCGAGCTACCCTTGCAGTTAAATGATGGTACCCATTTATAAGAACATTAGGGCCTATTTGGAGGTTCAACTGATTTGGTATGGGCTTTTGGATTTTGCCTCTTCAAAGTTTGGGTTGCTGAATGCCAATAGTCCCCATCCAAAACTTAGGTTTTAAATTTGTTTTGGAAGGATTTTTCGTGATACGTGGCTATGTTGAAAACATTTATAGAGGGAATCATAAAGTCTCGCTGATGATAGCTAGCACACTTGCTCCCACAATGCCCTCTAATGATTGATCCCTAGAAGGATAGGTTTACTTCGACTTTCTTTGCCACCGTGCCAATTCAATTAAAAGAGAAAGAAAACATTTATAGAAGTGATGATATTATAGAAAAAATTATGATACCGTTTTTCACTATTGAATAAAAAAGGAAAGTGGAAAAGGCTAATTGGAAAAAATGGTCTTTTCTCCTTTTTGTTTTACCTAAAGAATGTATAAAAACTAATATACATTAAAATTTATATTCTCAAAATTAAATCATAATTTATATTATTTTATTAAATATTTCTCTTTTTATCTATATATATATTTTTCTTTTCTTCACATTTATATACCAAAAAATAAACTCAAATTGGAAATATATTTAATTTTTCGCCCAGGCTTAGCATGAGCCGTTGTTGCTAGTATCATGAGCACCATGATTAATGAATAATGAAAAAGATGTGTTAAACTGGACCCTACCCTAGTCTTGGCCTTTTATTATTTTTGTACGCAGTCCAAATTGACAAGTCTACTCAAGAGGATCTAGAGCCGAAACAGAGACCTCTGTCTGCATGTTTCAGTCTTTTAAACATACCAACAGCTACAGAGAAAAAACATGTGGTTTGTTTATGATTTGAATTAATCCATTTGACCTGGATTAAGTCATAAAATGGTTGTTTTGGTCGAAAATGGAATGCTTGACCTGGGACATCCCAATAAGTTTTCCACTAGTAAATAAAATTTTGGAAAGAGGCTTTTGGGGAAGGTCTATTGATCACCTTTTTCTCTGACAATGACTTAAGTTTTTATTAACCACCGCCAGAGGGGATTGGATTGCGGAACAAACGGGAAGGCAGTCCACTTACGCAAAAAAGGAGCCAGCACAAGCGGAAAAAAAGCCCGCACACACTAAAAAATGCTACATATCTAATATTCAAACCCTAAACAGTTAAATGAGAATTAATATATATATATATATAGCTACCAACCAACCGAAAAATGTAAATGCTGGTTAGGTTATAACTGAGTCTCCGGATAATAATATAACATCAAGAGATCTAAATGCAAGAAGAAATCTAGTTTATTTGAAATGCACAAGACACAAGGGGCTAATTAAGTACCCCATTTGGATTTATTGCCTGAATAATAGCAAGCATGCACCTGAGAAATGCAGAAAGAGCCATGCCAAAGTCTGTCTTAGAATCCAGATGCTATAATAAATTCATGAATGAGCTCCAATATGAGACTTAAATTGATTAAAATTATTGTCCCCCTCAAAAGTAAACTCAAATCTGATCAGTTGGAATCTATAATCATGTGTAAGAAATGATTTGAACACACACACACACACACAAAAAAAAAAAAAAAAGTAATATCCAATACAATTTTCAATCATTTGAACTTACACAAGAAATGCCAATATTTTGAATAACCCCAGTACTAGATTTAAAATCTTGAAAGAAGTAGGGGGCTAAAACCAAAATCTAATGCCAAAAGTCTCGTTGATTGAATCCTATGGAAACAGAAACGCACGTGTCGTTTCAGTGCCTCCTACTACTTTCGAATAATACGTACGTAATCGTTGCTCAACTTTCCCACAGCGAAATCTCCTTCGTATTCGTCAGCAGAAGCGACTTTCTTTCTGCGTTTCCTAGGTAAGTTTTCATGCTTTGGCCTCTATTTTACTTTTAGATTCATGAACTTTGATGTCTTCTCAACACATCATCATAAGCTCATTTTTCTTTCATGTATCAAATTTAATGTTAAAGGGTTAAGTAACCTTGTCTATTAATGGTTCTTGCTGATGGCTGCAAATCCAGAAGTGCCCCCCACCCACCCACCCTGAGCTTGTAAGATTGTTAGTGTTACTGCTTTGTGAAGTGAGATTCTGTGAAAAGAAATGTGTTTGGACAATCGAAAACTTTTTAGATATTATGAAATGAAAAACTTGTATCTGAGGGGAAATGTAAGGTCCATGTTTGTGATGAAACCTGTTAAACAATGATATGTTATGGGGATTGTGGATCTAAATATTGGAAGATAGGGTCCAATAGCATTAATTGAATGAATTTCTGTTGGTTGCTAAAGAGGGAGAAATGGATGTGGAGGTTGCTAAAATTTTAGAAATTAGGGAGAGAGAGAGAGAGAGAGAGAGAGAGAGAGATTCCTAGATTGTTAAGAAACATGAAGGGGGGGGGGGAAGGGGTGGTTGTGGGTATAAATATACTGTGAGTATTGAAAATGATTTTATTTTAGCTGAAGGGGCAAATGTCCTACTCTCTTGGGTTCTCACAAAATCTACTATTGTTTTAGGGCAAAATAGATGTTGGTAGTTGCCTAAATGCAAAGGCGGCATGCTTTAATGTCCGAGTTGAATATTGCAATACTAAATTACTTGTCTAGGAGCTAAAGTTCTTTGGATTGCTATGTATGGTTTGAAGAACGATAGAAGTACTCCCCAGAAGTCAATCTTATGCCTTTTTGGGATGATCCTGTAGTCTTCACAATATCGTAGCATGGTGAGTATTGAGACAAACAATGGATACTCGCTATGATAATACATTAAATGTCAGAGTGAATTGGCTTTTCTGGAGATCTTTTTCCTGTTAGTTCTTATATTTGCTAGGTCAGTTTGGGGTTTTTACCATTTCTTACCAAATTGGGTTTTAAAGGTTCATACTAACTAATTGCTGCCTTTTCTTCCTTGTGCTAATATACTCTGCTGGCCTTTGTTTATGTGGCTTCTATGATTGGAAATTTGAAGAATGGAAATTTGAAGTCACATTTTGACTGGTCCTACGTTTCCTTGTTCATCTAACTATGCTATATTCTAAAGGTTCATGCTAATAAAATTTGGAATTTTCTTTCTTATACTAATGTACTCGATTAGGGTCATTGCTTTGGTGCAATGGTAAAAGTCTCAGGTGCCATGTGTGATAACGCAGGGTCGAGACCTACGAGCAGCCACTTTGTGCAAAATTGCCAAAGGTTAGGTCTGTCTCCAATCTGGACTCTGGACCCTCTTAGGACCCTGCTTCAGGGGGACCGCATTGAGTGAGATGACCTTTTTTTATACTAATATACTCGATTGGCCTTTGTTTATGTGGCTTCATTGAGTGGCATTATGAGGGTCATCAATTAAATGTCACATTTTGACTTAATCTACAATCCTTTTACATCTTACTCGTTCTATATTCTTTCTATAGGTTGAATGTTGTTGAGTGATATGGACAGGATCAACATTATTATATTTATTATTTTTTATTGGTTGCTTGGGTCATTGCTTTGGTGGAATGGTAAAAGTCTCGGGTGCCATGCGTGATAATGTAAATTCGAGACCTGCGAGTAGCCACTTTGTACAAAATTGTCAAAGGTTAGGTCTGTCTCTAGTTTGGACCCTCCCAGAATGCTGCTTCAGCAGGACCCTCACTGGGTAATGACCTTGATTTTATTGGTTAATTTGCTTGTCATGCTTAATTTTCTATATTATAATGTTCTTTATTCATTTTGATTATGTGATTATTTTATTTTATTTTAGAGGAAACTAGGGGAAAAAACCCCATAGGACTCCATAGGATCAACGAGGACCCAGTAACATGTCGAAGACGGGAGAGGTCCTCAAGTTCCTTTTCAATCTTTTTTTTTTTTTATCATTTTGCGATATGGTCGATATCGACCATTTTATAGTATTCAGCAAATAAGATAGTTATATGTTGGAAAAAATTTGATTGACAGATTGGTCGATATCGACCATTAGGAGGAAGTAGTAATGGTCGATATCGATCATTCTGTCGTGTTCAACGAGTAAGTTGAGAAAAAAATCTGACTGACAGATTGGTCGATATTGACCGTTAGAGCTAAAAAAAAAAGAAAAAAAACGCTATCTCTCTCTTCCGCAGGTGAGCGAGAAGAACGCAGAGCAGATGTTCGACAATATGACTAAAAGATTATCAAAAGCGAGAAAAAACCACCAACCATATATGTCTGTCAAGAACTGGGCTTTTGAAGAGAATTGATTTTAGCTTTTGTTATAAAAGTCCACAGAGGTTTTGATTCTATCCAATAATCCCTCACCTAATTATTTCCTTCATATGTTCATTTCAAGAACTAGGCTTTCAGAGAACTGCAATCTTCTATTCAAATTTTAAAGAAGATCAAGGAAGAAAATCAAGAGTGGTGATTTCATCTCTTGGTTGAAGTCAATCCCTCATATTCACTTCATTTCAGGAATTGGGTTCTCAAGATAGCTGATAGCTACTTTTCACTTCAAATATCTATAAGAACATAGATGAAGGGGATGAAGGGAAAGTTCTTAAAGAGACTGAAATCCATTGGAGAAGAAGATGAAGAAGATTAAGGCTCCCCCTGTTCACGAAACAGCCTAACCGGACCCGACATCTCAGAGCTCTTGAAAGACCTTGGAGAAGAAGATGAAGAGATAGAACACTACATTGGCACCATTAATAAAGAATACATCAGCCTCCTAAACCACCCAAAGTCTTAATTCCTTCCAAGGAGAATTCAGACCTAAAAGGGGAAAATGTCTATTGCGACAAACGAAGGGAAAAGAGAAAGGAGATGACCGCGGAATGAGGGAGAAATGGGGTTCAAATAGTTGTGTAAAATCGCCAGAATGGTCGATATTGACCATTTCATTAAACAAATAAAAATAAATAAAATGGGCCCAGCGGACCTCTCCGGTCTCCAACATTATACTGGGTCATCAACCATCCATGGGGGTCCTTAGGGGCTTTTTCCGGTAGTTTCCTCTTTATTTTATTTTTGTTTCATGTAATGCAGAATCTTTTTTTTCTCAATTGAAAGAGCTGATTCCAGAACAAAAAGTTTCTGAATTCTTTTTATAGTAGTTTTTATACTTAAATTCAAAATGATACCCTTTAGCTTGCTTGCATTTTTTATTTTAAAATTTTTTTTTTTTTGATCTCGTAGATTCATTGATCAGATATTAATGCATGAGTGAAATGCTAGTTCGTCTATAACCAGAAAATGGATTTTTTTTAAGGCCGCTGAACTTTTTTACTGTCTATTATATGAATTGTCCGGCACATTGTCATCGAAGAATCTTATAATTTAGATTCAAATCTTATAATCAGATTGTTCTTCTAAAGAAATGATTCACAATTACATCTAAAGAAAGAAACGATTCAAGAGAAACAATGCATAACTCCAAAGATTAGCTTAGAATATAATCATATAGGGCTTAATGGTTGTTGATAGTTGTAAGACATTATTATCTTGTGGAATGGAGGTGGACTTACTAGTAACCTATTAAATCTGGATTTTCTATAATGGCCTCATTGAGCAGTGTGCCCCATTCTGTTCTACTTGCACCACTTGTTCAAGTTCATTTTATGCCGCTGAGAAATGACATGAAACACTTTAATTGGAATACTTTATGCATGATGTAAGAATAAGGTATTTAGTGATGTCTTAGATAAATTTTTTTTTTTTAATGGCTACTTTCATTAAAAGAAAACCAAGCAGTACAAGAGAACTATACTGACAAGCTGAGTAGCTGACCACCAAAGGACAAACAGGAAGACAAACAAACAAGAAAGCCTCCACTACAAGAAAAAAGAAAAAAGCAGAGTTTACAACCCCATAGTTAGCCCCGCAGCTTCTTTCCAATTAAATATGATTTGATCAACCGCAAGATCCTGGAATTTGGGATTGATTGAAACCCAGCTTCTTTGATAATCTTTTTTTTTTTTAATTTCTATAAGTTTTTTTTTCTTTATAGTAGATTCTGTAAGGGTCTCATGATGGAATTATGAATAATGGATCTATCAGTCTTATGGTGTTTCGGAGACAACTATTTTAGTTGTGATAGAAACAGAAGGCTTACAACTAAAACATTCTGATCTGTCATCTGCTGTAATTTCAATAATGTTGATATGATACTCTATTTTTCATTCAGAGTGATATTTTATTTACTGTTTCTGTTTCAACATTAACTGTAGCCCCCTTTTTGAATGGTCTGTAGTTCTTTTCTTTTATATTTTATTTAATAAACTGTGCAGTTCCATTTGCATTTTAATGATTCTATCATGTTTGAGATTGTTTAAATAGAGTGACTTGCATGTGATACATGGATGTTGACAACTTCCTTATGCTGCCTTTAGTTCTTCTGTTCTCTCTCTCTTTATTTATTTATTTATTTTTTTTGTTTTTGTACATGGTAGATGAATTTACTAAATCAAAAAAAAAAAAAAGAGAAGAGGATACAACAAAGAACTATATAAACATCAAGCATCAAACAATATCATCAGCCATTCCATTGGCTGCACACATATAATGCTAAAGAGCAAAAAAAATCACTCAAACTTCTTTAATCCAATTAGCAAAACTCCAAGGATAAATGTCCTTGCTTCTAAGAAGATTGCTATGTAATTGCAGAAATAGAATTACTTTCAATACTAGCATCAGCTGGTTGTGAGTTTTTTTTTTTTTTTTTTGGAGGCTTGTGGCAGTCTTCCAAAATTGAACTGACCTCTGCCTCTTTTAATCTAAAATACACAAATTTCTTATAATCTACATTGCTCGAGTTACATTAAAGAATTTTAGTTTTTGTTGTTTTAAGGGTGCTTTGTGCATGTGTTGTGCCGCGGAAAAGCTTAAGACAAGGTGTCGATTTTTCTGGGATAATAGTCGATTGTTGTTTGGTGCAGCTGGCAAAGGAGCGGAAAGACCCCTTTTTTGGCATATTTTCTGTGCAAGGCGAAGATTCTGGAGTCTGAACTCTGGGGGTTGGACTCAGGTTGCCGCAGAAGAGGAAACACCTTTTCCTCTTCCGCAGACGGTGCACAGACAGACACTAAGTATTTTTTTTTTCTCCTCAGGGATGCTTGAAGCAACTAACAACAGAGTCAGGGAAGATTCAGGTTAGGAAGATCACTCTTGATATGGTAGCAATATTTATATGCAGTTTAAATTTCTTGAACTCTTATGTGTATTTTTTATGGGTAATATTTGGCACCTGATCCTTTGAATCCAGTCTCTAATTTTAAAATCATTGATGTTCTTAATATGTGATGATCTCGGAAGGTACTTGGTGGCATAAGAGGAATGACTGGATTGATCTGGGAAACCTCATTACATGATCCAGATGAGGTGCATTTTCTATCTAATTTAAGTCATAATTTATGAAAAACTTGTTCTTATTTCATTTATGCATTGGATTATTAAGCTTGAAACTTAAATACTTAATTAAGGTTGTTGTAGCGCTCTGTGCTTTCTTTATTTTCTTTCTTTTTTTTTTTTTTTTTTTTTTCTGCTGGGTTATTATTATTTTTTTATGGATTCTGATTAGAAGAGTGAACTTTGATTTCTGTAATATAGGAATTAGGTTTAGGGCTTTCTCTATTCCTGAATGCCAGAAGTCCTAGTTGCAAACCCTTGAGGATAGCCATTACCAGAGGGCCTACTGTGGGTAACTCTGACAAGAAAAGTGATTATAGTGACTTTTAGATTATTATCTCCTTTATGTCTTGAGGCTTCTCATTTAGAGCAATTTAAGTGATGCATGCTCAACATCAACCTACAATGAAGAGAAGCTGTTGGCTCCTTGATCTTTTAATACTCTCTTTAAATGCTCAGTGTCATCATATAAAGACATAAAACATAGGAATTCTATTTTCAGCTTAAGGCCTCTTATCTCTCTATGATACATAATCACCATGACATTGATTGGGATTCCTAAAAAAGAGCAATGTAGATAGTGTCTAAGAATATTATGTCTTGGAAACTCAGCATAGCCAACAGAATTTAGCACTTTAATAAGCTAATGAGGTAAATAATATAGGAGGAAAATATCCTAAAGATTGCAATCTTCTATTCAGGTCATAAAATGCTCTTTGTTTAATGCATGGTATGACATTTTTATGGGAACCCAACACAATTACACAACGGTAATCTATAAACCAACGGGAAGTTGCAGTTCTAACCATCGATAAAATGACATTATAAAGTACCCTTAAAATCCATCGACATTGCCTAAATCACAATTGAAAATGTAAGAAATTAATAGTGTACCCTGCCTACTATTCCTTCGCTTGTAGTGTACCCATAAAATATAGCTCAAGATATTGCCAGATATAGCTCATGTCGACAAACGTCGTCGTTTCCTAGAGTTTTCTAAAGGAGACATAGTTATGGTCCGTATTCATCCGGAAAGGTTACCGCCAGGCACAAACAAGAAGTTACATCCGAGCTCCATTCAAAGTGTTGAAGAAGCTCAGTTCCAATGCATATACTCTCGAGTTGCCATCTGATATTGGTATCAAACCCACATTCAATGTTGCCGATCTCACTCTCTATCGTGGGCGTGATAATAAGGACAACTCTAATGAGCAAATCATTACCTTACCAACTGCTCCGCCACTGCCTGATAAAATCATTGATGTTCTTGATGATCAGATTGTTTCTACTTGTCGAAGAGGATTTCAGAAGTTTCTTGTTCGTCAGAAAAATCGGTCCATCTTTGATGCTACTTGGATCACTGCTCAAATTTCTAGCGTTTGAATCCAGATCTTTATGAATGCTATAAAGTTATTAACTCGCTGAAGTCAAGTTTTTCTAAGCCAGGGAGAGTTGATGTAGTATGGAAGTCCAGAAGAGGACCTGGGCCCACATGATGGATCCAACCATCCAGCCCAGCCTTTGGGTTCAGTCCATAGGCTCAAATTGGCTGAGAAAGCTACTATGGAATTCTAAATTATCTTAGGATTGATTAGGAATTGTTTCTTATTTTGTTATTTGATGAGAATTAGTAGTTTTCTATTTTTCTTATGGTTGACTGTTTTAGTAGCCTTATTACATTATAAATAGAGAAGCCCTCTATTGTAATAGTTATGCTTATTTTCAATTAATCAACAGATTTCTCTAAGTTGCTCACGTGAGTTTTATGAATTGTTTCATGGTTATGTTTGTGCCCTAGTGACTGGAATCCATCTTGGATTCGATCAATCCTTCAGGAGATTGATCAATTGCTCGATCGTGGATCTTGGCTGTGTCATCGAGGAATCACACATCCTAGCCTTTCATTTTATAGGTACCCAATGGTGTAAATCCATCTCAATTCGATCTGCAGTCGCAATACAAAAGTCCTCTCACAATGGTGCCCTAACTATGTTGAACAATAACAGCTGAGTAGTGCCTGACTCAAGAATCCTAATAATAATCATTAAGAGGATAGGCTTATCTTGTGTGAACAAGATTCATCAAATGAAAGAGAAACTACTTCCACTCTTTCAATATTTTCCAATCAAAACTCAAATCCATAACAATGTAGTAGTTCTCCCAAAGCCTTTACAATTAAGGCCGTCTAGCCTCTACTCTTAATCAATAACAAAGCAAAAGACAATGCTATAGAACGTGCTTGAAGCATGTAGATATCAATACCGAAGGATATAAACAATTTCAATTATGGAATAGCAAAAAGGAGAAATTACAATCCAATTCTTAAGTCCATGATTGTCCCATTTGTACGATCTATCACCATTCAATTTTAAGGTAATGAAGTCACCGAAGTCCTTGTCTCAAACTTGGTGCATCCAATAATAGTGACATCATTTCACTTTACATCACCCCACATTCATCTTGGTTTATAATTCATACATTGCCCGGACAATCTGTAAGGGTATATCAGCTCAAACATCCCTTACCAATAGTCTTCCAATTAGTCCTTCAAAATGTGGTGCCAAGGTGTCCAACCAAGTCCACACAGCCTGTTTCAACAGTATTTTTATGTACCTGCAATTATATCCAAAGTGTTCATAACAATGGGTCATACTGAAGCTTCAGTAGAAACTATTATGTATGGGCACTTTTATAACATGACAAATAAACGAATCTTTAAGTAATAAAAAAAAAAGTAAAGTAATCCGATTGATGAATAAAAAATAATAAAACAACTTACTCTTCCTTTCTTTATTATTTTTGCATTCAAAATCCTCTTGGAGACATACTCACGTTTTTTACTGTGAGGTTTCTCATGGTTTGCCGCCGTGGGGTTCTCCACGGCTCGCCGTGAGGTTACCATAGGCAAAAAGTAGAATTTTACTAGGCTCAGGTCGTCCTAGACAAAGACCAATTTCTGGATTTACGGTTAGCCGTGGGAATTTTACAGCTAACCATAAGATTCCAGAAACCAGTATTTGAATCCTATTTGGGTACAGAAACATGGGAATTGAATTCCCTCTGCATCCACACTTGTTACACAACTGAAATATGGCCAAGCCCTCTCCATTTAAGTATCAAACAACCTCCAATCCCGTTTCCATTCATCTAGATCCACAAGAATGTGATTTCCATCATTTTCACCAAATTGAGCTCAAGGGTAGCTAAGATCAAACCAATTGCTAGAATCATAAACTTCCACAAACATATCAATGAAATTATGCATATACACTTGCCTTGGGTTGTAGAAATACTCTCAAATGGAGATCCTAGCTCAAACCCACTCAAAATTTCACTGATGATAGGATGTTCTAAATCCCTCAATTTTTCTATTCCCAATATACGCTTTATGTGCATTGCCCATTTGTTTCTCATATTTGGTGTACGTTCTCAAAGTTAATTTTTTTTGTTGCATGGGTTAAACTGGATTCTCTCTGTTCTCTATTGGATGGATGGGAATCAGATCCATTAAAGTTGGGGACTAATCATTTGGGAAATGGTACCACGTGTGATAGCAGAAAGAAAGAAAATTCTATTAGGAAAAGGCTCATCACGGGGGTCTACAAGCGAAGAAATTTCTAGGCACCTTCAATTTCTATGGCATCTTCAATTATTCATAGAAATTGGAAGGCCGCTTTGGATGGGCCTCACCTAGCATGTATAGGGAAGTGTGCCCCCTGGTTGGAGGTGGTTATAAACTTTTTGTAGATGGTACCTCCAAAAGTAACCTAGGAAAAACAAACTCGGGAGGTGTGACAATAGATGAGCTGGGAATCATAATGGTCATTGCATGGGCTGTCTAGCATTGGGAATTCTAATAGAGCACAAATCTTGGCCAGTAAAGTGGCCTTTTCATGGTTTGAGTGAAATTCTATTTTTGTCATTAGTAAAAGGTAATTTGTGATGTAGGTTGAAGCACCTGCCCACTGATTAGATCAGGACCTCAAACATTCTTCTATTTTGTATGTAGATGATGAGTGATGACAAGTGGGGTGTATCATCCGATCAATAGACAGATTGCATCGATCAATGGTGCTTAGGGATACCCTTGTACCAACAAACCTTCAATAAGGTTGCATCTTGGCTTTCCAAGGAAAAACCCAATAGAGAGATTCTTATTCCAACGACTTCATTCAATATTTAATGCTACGTTGCTTGAATAATAAATGAAGGGAGTTTTAATCCTACTTTAAATGGCTTTCCTAATATAATCCATTACATCTCTTTCCATAAAGAAAATATTTAAAATATCCTGATTAATCTAGATTACCAATGAGGCAATGATAATGGAAATTAAATCCTAATGATAACATCCTTCCATTCTAAAAGTCCTAATAAAACATGCCTAAAACATTTGCAACGAAGAAAGAAGTTGTGTATTTGATTATATTCTATAAATACAATTGGATGGGGTCCCAATTTGTGGGTCCACCCCATACAGTCTGCATGATAATATTAATAAACAAAATAGAACAAGAACGATTTATAGCCTTGAACAGTAAAAATGGTATGAGAGACTTATACCTCGAAACTACCAGAAATATAGCACAAAGAAAAACAAAGATGATGAAGAAATTACGAAGGGATCTATCCTATTTATCCTTTGCTTTGCCATCATGGCTACTGAATCATTAGCAGAAAAAATCACACAACTAAAAACCATTGATGCTATGATGACAAAAATTGGTTTTATTAAGGATAATATTGCAACTTCCACTGCCCCTTATCCATATTAGAAACCCAAGAAATAACATTAGATGAATTATTTTCTAGAACAAGCACCACATGAAAGTAAGAGAGTAGATCTTCGGGGCCTCCACACCAGAAAAAGAACTCAGGAGTCATTGGAATCTTTGACACCTTAAGGACACCTTTAGACTTGGAAACACAACTAATACTTCCCCTTTGCTGTTATGGAGTACCTTCCAATACCTGTCAAATGTGGCTTGCCTTAAGCTGCCTTTTCCGTGTTAAATTTTAGACTACCTTATAAAGGGGACACGCCACCTTTTTCATCTTGTTAAAAGCACACTTTAAGCATGTCTTGATTATAAAGAATGGTGTTATTACACAAATTTTCAACTTCCTTTTGCAGCAATGCCATTTACCTATAATCCTACGTAAATGGGCAATGCTAATGAGTGAAAATCTGTTGACATGGGTTAACGAGTGGAAATATAATAGTGCGTAAATTCATTTTAGTTTTTTTGCTAAAGATTGAATTTGAAATCTGACATGGTCACATGGATTTGCTCTCTCTGTTTTTTTTTTTTTTTTTTTTCAATTTTGTTCTACTTCTAACATTTATTGGTGAGAAAGACAAAACAAGACAAAAAGAAAAAAAAAATAAAGAAAAGCTTTCCAATGTAAGAAAACTTGATTTGTTGTTACAAGATTGCCTGAGTTATCGCAGGTTGTAACTAATTGGGTACATTGAAATCGATGGCCTGTAATTACATTCCCAAAACTGCAAATTTGTCCATTACTTTTACAACAATCTACAATGGTCAAGTTGATTTGTCTCAATGTTAAGATCCTATCTTAACAGCTACCAATAAAACTTCTGCCTGTTGTATGTTAGCTACTTTTTTTTCTTTTACTGTTAATATATGAGGTTTTCGGGGCTCTACTTTCTCTATTAAATTTTATTGTTAGATTAACATTGCATGTAAAAGTTTTTTTTTTTTTTTCAATGGTTGATCCATCTTGGGGGTCCAAAAGCTTTAAATTAAGCCGTTTAAAGACGGAATATATGGATTGTAATTTTAATGGGCATATAGAAAGAGCTGAAACTACTGTGAGAATTGAAGACCATGAGCTACCACAAAGTGATTCCTTTCGCTACCTTGGATCTATAATTAGTAAGGACGGGGAGATTGATGAAAGCGGGATTGTTAAAATGGAGACTTGCTTCTGAGTGCTTTGTGATCGACGAATGCCAACGAGATTGAAGGAAAAATTATACAGGACAACAATTAGACCAGTTATGACCTGTTGAATGTTGGCTAATCAAGAAGCAACATATTCACAAAATGGATGTAGCAAACATGAGAATGTTGAAGTGGATCTATGGTAAAGCTAGAAAAGATAAAATTAGAAATGAGCACTTTCGAGAGCATTTAGGGGTAGCAACAATAGAGGATAAAATTAGAGAAACCCGTTTGAAATGATTTGGGCATGTCCAATGTAGGCTGGCAACTGTGTCGGTAAGGAAAAGTCTGGCTATGAAGGTTGATGGCTCACGAAGGGGAAGGAGTAGGCCAAAAAGGACGTAGATGGAGGTAATAAGAATAAATATGAAGAAGTGCAACTTAACTGAGGATTTGACTCAAGATAGATCGGAATGGAGAAACAAAATTTGTGTAGCCGACCCCAACATAGTAGGAACAAGGCTTTGATGATGATGATGATGATGATTGATCCATTTGGAATTTTGCCTTGGAACCCTAATAGACAGTGAGCCACAACAAATGTTTGGTGGTGGTTGTTTTTATTTCTTTATTTTGGCGAAGTGTTTTATTTGTCTATTCTGGCATGTTCTTAATGTTATTTCCTCCAACTAATTACCATTAATATGTGTGTTATTATGATAATTCAAATATTAGGACATGGAAGATTTTTCCACATGCAGTATCTTATAGTTGTTAGGCCTTATAGAAGAAGAATATCTTGAATCTTAATTGTTTACAGCATTCATCTATTCTGTCCACATATTCCATATTTACAAGCTTCTGGTTACAAGGGATGACAAGCTGCTAATAGCAATATATCGCAGTAGCCATGGTCCTTGTTAGAAATTATGTATGATCTATAAATATCTAAGTACAAAGAATGATTTTCAACTTTATTTTATTGGTTGTATCTGGCTCATCACCGATTTAGGAGCCCGGAGAAATGCTTCATGGTTTTGGCAATTCTACTCTTACAAGTATTATTGAATATTGAGAAGACTAAAACAATAAAATAAAAATAAAAAACTAGGCTCCGAGAATCAAGAAAATCACTAGCAATAGCAAGTTAAAATAAAGAAGCATTTCTTGTTTCCCAATTTGGCAAATTGCCAAATTTAGCCCAAGAAAAATTTGACAGTTTAGGTTCCATTCCAAATCCCCTGCTTGAATGGAAGGAGAGAGTAATTCAAAAGATAAGTGTATTATTCATCATCATTGGTGGAGTTTTACATACTTCCAGATGCAACTTAACATGAACATGAGAAGAAAGAGGAAAATTAAACCCTCCACACCACCCTCCCCCCCCTCCCTCCCCCCCCTCCTCTTCTCTCACACACACACCACGCACGCGCGCACACCCCACCAATAGTTTTAATTCCAAGGCAATTCATCAGAGTTTTCTTCAACCCCAATTTCTTCTGAATTCCCTTTCCTGGATAAGTTGTTCAACTCAGGACTTGTCACGGTATTTCTGGACAGGTCCTTCCACCATCATTTCTCAACTTGCAGTGGACGGAGTCCCACGGCCCTCTGCCTGCTCTGGACGAGCTTCCCACCAGTAAGCTTCATGTATGATGTAGGGCCTTGGTCTTGGCCGATATTGGACCATGAGTTCATGAGCAATCCATGCTCCAGCCATGTTTCCTGGATCAGGTACAAACCCATGTCCTTTTCATGGTCTAGCAGCATACCTGGTAATGGTATTAGGGGAAAACCCATGTCTGGAATGGTTCCAAACCTGGAATCAGCATGTTCATGTTCCAGCATAGATGTGAACGATGATGCAACACCATGGAGGAGTCCAGTCCTAGGGGACAGAGTTCTTGGTGCATTTTGTCCGGCAAAGATTGCTTTCATGTTTTTTTTTTTCCATGCAAATGAGCATTCTGGTGCCCTCCTAACTTACAGGGTTCAGGTTTCACCCATTTCACTCATCTGGCTCAAAGAGCCGACTTGGTTTAAGTTAGAACCGAGAGTCAAGTTGAAAGATGAGAGAGAGAAGAGGGGGAAGCCCCACAAAGATGCTCAAAGCAAAGATGGTTTCTTTAATTTGTTTTTTTTTTTTTTTTTACTTCGTATTACGATAGAGTCGGGCTTATGCACTTTCACTGCATGATCTATCTAACCAGCTGAGCAACAGCAGGTGACACTAAACTGGACATTGTCGTTTTGCTAGTTAATTGAAACTACATAACCATGCAAATTGAACCAACTATAAGGACCGAGCAAATCTAATTTGGCTGTAGAAGTTGATCAATCTGAATCACCAAGTGGGGCAACCATACAAACTGAATGGACTCACCCAAATGAAATAGTGAACTGACAGGTATCGAACCGCAAACATAAATGCAAACTGAAATGAACCATGAAAGACGTTTCTAGGTAGGCTTTCTATGGACATGGGGCCTACAGTTGACACTAAAGTTGCAAATGTAGTAGCATCAGTAGCACTTATTTTGTTAATGCTATTGTTTTTACATTTTATGATATTATTTTCTTTTTAGAGTTACTTGAGATCTTATCTTTGCTTTAGTGTATATCTCCTGACATGAATTTGAATAGAAAGGTTCTTTCAATCTCATGTCACATTGCAGCCGTTGTGTGATGTCCTTAGATAATATTCCTCCTATTATAAGTATATGTCCTCTTGGAAAGAATAGGGTGAAAAAGGAAAGGAAAAAAAGCTAAGATGGGGTGCTCTATTTTTGGAATGTGTCGTTATTCAATGTTTGCAACGGTTTTCATTGGAGTCAAATGGAGGAAAGCCAACTTTTTATGCTACTTGGGGTGATATTGCAATTTACCAACCCAAAGTTAAGATTTCAGAATGTGGAATTAATAGGCCCCACCTATGATTCACAGATACGGCATGGATACGGCAAGGATACGCTATAGACATGGCAGGGATACGGATTTTACACATAAAAAGTGAAGTATCGGATATGATACGACACAATACATTGCCCATTTTGAAGTATCAAGTGCATCATAGGGCCCCACTAACTAGGCCACAGATTTTACCAATTATTGGCTTGGTTTTGGGTTGGCCCTGCTGCTTGTGCAACTGGAGATTAAGAAATTTGGAATATGACTCAACTTAGATAATCAGAGTCTCTTGAGTAACTTGATGTCTTACAGGGTTCAGGTTTCACCCATTTGACTGAGCTGACTCAACGACTTGTGAGAATCCTCATCTATGATGGAGACCCAACATGGTAAAGGCTTAGATCATCCATAGAATTTTCCCCATAAGAAACGATCAAGGTGGATGAGAGTTATCATGGAGAAAAGGTAAACCTGAAAGCTGAAACTGTACACTATAGAGATCAATATCTAATGTGACACAAACAGTTAGAAGTTGAACAGTATAAATCATTACTCAGTTCCAAACATGAAAGTGCAAGGTCAAATCAGTGAACAACTGCTCGTATAGGTAAATTACGAGGGATGAAGATGAAGAAATCTTCTTTATGGCTTTTATGAAGAAAATTAGATCTGTCTCTTCTTGGGATTGTGTTCGTCTCAAGAGTGTCGTCTAAAACTCAGTTCAATGCCTGATTTGATTCTTGGTGATTTTAGATTTCGTACAAGCACTTCTAAAACTTCAGCTAGTACAGCTCCCTCGATATGTAAAGGTGGCCGCCATTAGTGTTGCAAGTTTATGGAGCTTTTATGTCCGTTCACTCATGCATTTCATATTCTCAAATGTGCCTTAATTTTTTTCCTCTTCCTCTTTGTGTGTTCCTATGAACCGTTGCTTGGGGCTGATCAATAGAACCCATTGTACTTACGTTCATACAATCATTTCATCTTAAAACTAATTTTCTAAATACATCTGCTGTAGGTCTAAGTTGAGTGTAGTCATTTGGGACGAGTATTTCTTTTTCTCTCCTTCATTTCATCCTCTCCTTTGATAAGCACTAATATGGTGTAGAGGAGTTGCGGAACCTATAAAAGATAGAAAAGATAGCTTAAGATGCAAAGTGGTTTACACTAAGGCATGCTCATTCACAGTACATAGACAAAATCTGAATTTATGGGTGACATTAAATTGTTATTAAGGATCATTAATTTCTCTTTTACCAAAAAAAGATGATTAATTTCTGATTTGTAAGAACAAGAAGACTAAGATTGAAGCAGTGCAGGGAATGAAGGAGGTAGCCAACGGGCTATTCTCCAAGTCAAACGGCTTAGGGTAGGATGTCTTGGTCTCACACCACAGACAAGAGAGAAAATCACACAATGAGCAAACTCAAATTTTCATTAATTTCTATATATCCCAATAGAAGGGATTACATCCTTATATAATAAGGTCTCAGCAAGAATTTAGCAATCAATCCCTACTAAATAAGAAACTACCTAATTCTAAGAATCTAGGGAAATTTAGATCATAGGAATTAAGAAATCTACTAAATTTGAAAAATCATCTAGAAGAGTTAAATCTAGAAACTGCCGTGAAAATCAAGATTCTGTCATGGCTGGGCCTTGTGGGCTTTAGGCCTTCTGGAGTAAACTTTCAAACGGGGCCCAGTAGTCTGGCCTGCATCAAAGATCCTCTACTATGCTTGTGCATTAGTTCAGGATCCATGTAAGGAACATAAGGAAATAGCTCTTTCTCTCTCTAAGGTATAATGTTAACATGGATCAAAGAGCTAGACTTGTTTTAAATTAGAACCAATAATCAAGTTGAAAAATCAGAGATAGGGGGCCCTACTATGATCTCTCTAAGCCAAGCTGGTTTCTTTCTTTTGTTTTCATTTTTTTCGTTTTACAAAGAGACTTGAACTCTCACACCTTCATTGTATGATTATCTAACCAGTTGAGCAATAGCTGGGACAGGCTGGTTTCTATTTTTAGGTGTAGATAAAACCACTTGTGGCAATTATATTTTCGAAGGGATCTACTAAAAATAACTCAATACTTATCCTTTATGCATGTGGACATCAGTACAACCCGAGCCACTAATCTCCGTTACTTTTATATATATATATATATATATTATTTTCATTTACAATCCATTAAATGCTTTTTTTCCTATTATTAGCACTTTTTCAAAGTGTGCGGCCCATCTCAAAAAGTTGCTATCTTCCCCTAATAGGTTCCTGCTTACCTCTCAAACCTCTATATAACCCTTTCTTCAAGAACTCTAAACCAACCCATCTTTGCCTAGTTTTTTTCCTTTTTTGGCTTAGAAAGTCAGGAAGTGAAATCTCTCTATTTCTCTCATTGCCACCCTTACTCTTAGCAAACAAAATGGAAAACAAACTTCAAAGCAAGTCTGTAGCAAAGAACATACATGGCAAGGAGTACCAATGCAATCCCTCTCATTCTTCGCTATGCCTGTGCTCTAAGAATTTAAAAAATACATCGATAGATCTTGCAAAACTTTTAAAGTACAGTAGCAAATCTGAAAAGAGTGGGCTGGTGAAGCGAAGAGAGAAGTTGCCTTATCGAAGAAACGTAGAGCTCAAGAAGCCTGCAGAAAGTTGCTGCAACTCTGAACAGAGTGGGTCGAAGAAGCGACGAGAGAAATTGCCTTATCGAAGAAACACAGAGTTGAAGAAGCCTGAGGCTGTGCAAGTCAGTGATGGCAGCATGCACGAGGGTGACGCAAAAAACAAAAGAGATGTGGATGCTGAAGCAAAGCCAACCAACATGAGTGACTTTGATCTGAATGTGTTCCCACCCAATTGAGACCATGATTTCGTTTAATAGTTTTCTTCTTTCAGATCTTAGCTGGTAATAAAACCTCATGAGGTTAGAGTCAGTTGTTATCTGGTTGTATCTTCTTTTTTTTGTTGTTATTGTCATCATCCTTGCCATCTTGTTGCTGTGGAGATGGCTACTGTCATTGTCTGGTCCTTTATATTGGTTGTCTTCGAGAAGAGTGTACTTTTAGAAATGAAATTGCTTAGTACTAGAAGTTTCAAGTCTATTTCGGTCCATAAATGAAGCATAAGGACACACATGATTATTTTTAACATAATAAGCGTTTCATGTGGAAGCATGATGATAATCGTTGATCAGACCAAACTGATGTGTTAATGTCTTCTATCCTCATTTTCGGGATAAATTAGGTTCAAGGAAACTACTACAGGATGTGTATGTAGGTAATGAATATCATTTTGGCCGGAAAAAAGAAAGAAAAGAAACCATTTTGTGTTCTATTTGAGTAAGTTTTAAACAAACAGATCAAGTTCATGAAGGAGGAGGAAAAATAGGGGTTCACAATAAGCATCTGAAACTAACACCTGAATGTTGTATGACAAAGCTGGCTAAGTTGCCTACATATGCTCTCTCTCTCTCTCTCTCTCTCTCTCTCTCTCTCTCTCTCTCTCTCTCTCTCTCTCTCTCTCTCTCTCTCTCTCTCTCTCTCTCTCTCTCTCTCTCTCTCTCTCTCTCTCTCAGGTTAGGAGTTGGATGGACTTGGGAAGGTTAATTACTCAATTAACTTAAATTAATTTCTCATTAGTTAATGATTTGTCGGGACGTTGTCTCTTAATTTGAAACACGAGATTATGATAATAAAATTATAGGCAAGGGTTACGTAATAACTTAAATGGTAGTTGATTAATTGTTTTTTTACATCGTGATCGCTATATCTGAATTATAAGCTTGGAAATGTTGCCGACTTAAGAAATCTGCAACTGCTAATAATTGTCATAGTAATGAAGCGCTTCAAAAGTGGTTAATCGTTTATTGTTATGCTGTCTGTTTATCTGAAGCGCAAGCATGATAACTATAGTTACCATTGACCCGACATATAAGCAGCCGCTGCCAATTAACTCTAATGATAAATAGTTAGTCCAAATGCTGAAAACTACATGTTTGAAATCTCATGAAGAGATCCAATGTGTGACCTTTTGTCCATATAATGTATTTAGTGTGTACCTTATTCTAAATTGCCTTTGCTTAAATGCGTTTTTGTTTTGAAATAGACTTTTGAGACAGGTCATTTGAGTAATTTTCATATGCCATTAAGCTTTGATATGGTTATTTAGCATTTCATTTATATCAGCAGAAGAAACATTGATAACGTAAGTTAATTGGACCTACAAAACCATGCAAATTGAAGCAACTATAAGGAACGAGCTAATACAATTTGTTTGTCAAAGTCAATCAATCTGAATTTCAAGTGGGGGAACACATATGCAAACTGAATGGACTAAATGAAATATTGAACTGACAGGTACTGAACCATGAAATAGGTTATTAGGTAATAGGCTTTCTATGAACATGGGATGTGCAGTGGGCAGTAAAGTTACAGGTGTTGTAGCATCAGCAGCACTTATTTTGTTAATGCTATTGTTTTTACATATTTTGATATCATGATTTTTTGTTAGTAATGCTAATGCTGCCGCCTCTGCTGTGATTACTAAAATATTTAGGTATATATAAGGTCAATGGACATTTGTTTAGGATGATAATTAAAGATTTGCATGGCGGACATGTGTGTGTCAGAGTTACTTGAAATATTTGTTTCAGTGTATATCTCCTGACTTGAATTTGAATGGAAATTAAGGTGCTCTTATCATCTTGTGTCACATTGCAGCTGCTATGGGATGTCCTGAGATAATATTCCTCCTATTTTAAGTATACGAGATAAAAGTAGCCTCTCACTTCTCATGTCCTCCTCTTGGTAAAAAGGGGAAAAGATGGAAAGAAAAAAAAAAAAAAAAAAAAAGAACAAATGAGGAAGCTTAGAGGGGGAAGTTCTTTTTTGGAATGTGTCATTCTTCAATGTTTTATGACGGTTACCATTGAAGTCAAACCGAGGAAAGCCACCTTTTTATGCTACATGGGGTGATATTGCAATTTACCCATTGATAGCTAGGCCCATAGTTAGATTTCTGGTGGTCTTAGATTTGGTTCAAGCAATTCTAAAACTTTGGCCAATACAAATCCCTCGCTATATGAAGGTTTTAGCCATGATTGATGCATGCAAGTTTATGGAGCTCTTATGTTCGCTCGCTTCTTTCATAATCTCTAATGCAAGTTCTCTTGATGTGTTCCTATGAACCATTACCTTGGGCTGGTCAATAGAACCCATCAAACTTATATTTACATAATCATTTAGTCTCACTACTAATTTCTAAATGCATCTAGTGGCGTTACAACTTCAGTGTAGTCATTTGAGACTTGAGAACATTTGTATTCTCCTCTGCATGTAATCCTCTCCTTGGATAACCAATATGGTGAAGAGGAGTTACAAAACCGATACAAGATAGAAAAGATAGGCGTTAGAAACATCCCACAACAGCTGTAAGGTTTGCTCATTCGAAGTACATGCATGGACAACATTTGAAATTATGGGCAACATTAAATTGTAATTAAGGATCATAAATTTCTGATAAGAACAATATAAAGATCCTCTACTATGCTTGTGCATTTGTTTCTAGAAATACATTTTACGTTTTAAATTCTTTTGCATAATTAGTTCTTGAAGCTTATCAACAATATCCTCTCTCTCTCTCTGGGATAATGTTTACATGAATGGAAGAGCTAGACTTGGTCGAAATTAGAACCGAGAGTCAAGTTGAAAGATGAGAGAGAAAAAATGAGGGGAAACCCTACAAAGATGCTCTCAAAGCGAAGCTGGTTTCTTTAATTTGTTTTTTTATTTTATTTTATTTTATTTACTTCATTTTACAATAGACTCAACTCACACACTTTCACTGCATGATATATCTAACCAGCTGAGCAACTTCTGGTGACACTAAACTGGACATTGTCATTTTGTTAGTTAATTGAAACTACCAAAACGATGCAAATTGAACCAACTATAGGGAACGAGCAAATCTGATTTGGTTGTAGAAGTTGATCAATCTGAACCACCAAGTGGGGGAACCATACAAACTGAATGGACTCAGCCAAATGAAATAGTGAACTGACAGGCATCGAACTGTAAATGCGAACTGAGATGAACCGTGAAAGAGGCTTCTGGGCAGGCTTTCTATAAACACGGGACCTGCAGTTGACACTAAAGTTGCAAATGTAGTAGCATCAGCAGAACTTATTTTGTTAAACGCTATTGTTTTTACATTTTTTGATATTATGAATTTTATTAGTAATGCTGCTCCTGCTGCAATTACTAAAATATTTAGGTGTATATAAGGTTAATTGACATTTGTTTAGGCTGATAATTAAAGATTTGCATGGTGGACATGTGTGTGTTAGAGTTTACTTGAAACCTTGTCTTTGCTTCAATGTGTATCTCTTTGAAAAGAAAGGTGCTCTCAATCTCATGTCACGTTGCAGCTGTTGTGTGATGTCCTAAGATAATATTCCTCCTATTATAAGTATCTGTCCTCTTGGATAAAAGGGGCTAAAAAGGAAAGGACCAAAGAAGGAAAGATGGGGTGTCCTTTTTTTGGAATGTGTCAGCTATTCAATTTTTGCAACAGTTGTCATTGGAGTCAAACGGAGGAAAGCCACCTTTTTATGCTACTTGGGGTGATATTGCAATTTACCCAGTGATAGCTAGGCCGAAAGTTTAGATTTTAGAATGTGAATTAATAGGCCCCACTAACTAGGCCCATAACTAGACCACAGATTTTACCAGTTATTGGCTTGGTTTTGGATTGGGCCTCCTGCTTGTGCAACTGGAGATTAAGAACTCTGGAAGATTACTTGAGTTGGATAATCAGAGTCTCTTGAGTAACTTGATGTCTTACAGGGTTCAGGTTTCACCCATTTGACTGAGCTGATTCAAACACTTGTGGGAATCCTCATCTATGATGGAGACCCAACATGGCAAAGGCTTAGATCATCCGTAGAATTTTTCCCATAAGAAACGATCAAGATGGATGATAGTTATCGTGGAGAAAGGAACCTGAAAAGCTTAAACTGTACACTATAGAGATCACCATCTAATGTCATATGAATAGTTAGAAGTTGAACAGTATGAATCATTACTCAGTTCCAAACATGAAAGTGCAAGGCCAAATCAGTGAACAACTGCTGGTAAAGGTAAATTATGAGGGATGAAGACGAAGAAATCTTCTTTATAGCTATTAAAATTAGATCCATCTCTTCTTGTTTTTTTTTTTTTTTTTAGTAACTCTTCCTCTTGATGTGTTCCTGTGAACTGTTACTTGGCTGATCAATAGAACCCATCACACTTACATTCATATAATCATTTCATCTTACAACTAATTTTCTAAATACATTTGGTGTAAGTCTAAGTTGAGTGTAGTCATTTTGAGACGAGATAATATTTCTGTTTCTCTCCATTTTATCCTCTCCTTAGATAAGCACTAACATGCTGTAGAGGAGTTACAGAATCGATAACAGATAAAAAAAAAAAAAAAAACATAGATAAAATCTGAATTTATTGGTGACATTAAATTGTATTTAGGATCATTAATTTCTCTTTTACCAAAAAAACGGATCAATAATTTCTGATTTGTAAGAACAAGAAGATAAAGACCCTCTACTATGCTTGTGCATTTGTTTCTATAAAAACATTTGTTTCTATAAATGCATTTTACATTTCAAATTTTAGTGCATTAGTCCCTGATACATATAAGCAACATTGTTTTATTAAGAAAAGAGCTCTCTCTCTCTCTCTCTCTGGTATAATGTTAACATGGATCAAAGAGCTAGCCTTTGTTTAAGTTAGAACCAAGATTCAAGTTGATGGATCTGAGATAAAAAAAATAAAAAAATAAAAAAAATAAAAAAAATAAAAAAATAAAAAAGGAAAACACAACTACGATATAGCTAAGCCAAGCTAGTTTCTTTCTTTTGTTTTTCTTTTCTCGTTTTGTAAAGAGACTCGAACTCACACAACTTTACTGGATGATTATCTAACGAGTTGAGCAATAGCTGGAGATAACCTGGTATTTTTAGGTGCAGGTTAAGCTACTTGTGGTAATTTTATTTTTGAAAGGATCTGCTAAAAATAACTCATACATATTTTTTTGTACGCGGACAACAGTAAAACCCGAGCCACAAATCTCCATTACTAATGTATTTTATTTTATTTTTTACAATCCATTGAATGAGTTTACCTATTATTAGCCCTTTTTCAAAGTGTGGATTATCTCAAAAAGATCTCAAAAGGCTTTTATCTTCCGTAATAGGTTCATGCTCATGAACCAAACCCTCTCAAACCTCTATATAAACCCTATTGAAAGACTCTAAAACAACCCATCTTTCCCTAGTTTTTTTCTCCTTTTCCTAGCTTAGAAAGTTAGGAAGAGAAAGATCTATTTCTCTCATTGACACTTTCACCCTTAGCAAACGAAATGGAAAAGAAGGATCCAAGCAAGTCTGCAGCTAAGAACATCCATGGGAAGGAGTACCAATGCGATCCCTCTCATTCTTCGCTATCCTCTAAGAAGTTAAAGAAGACTGGTACGGTTGTAGGACCAAAACTTTCAAAGAATAGCAACAGCTCTGAAAAGAGTGGGCTGGTGAAGCAAAGAGAGAAGTTGCCTAATCAAAGAAACGAAGAGCTCAAGAAGCCTGCACAAAGTAGCAGCAACTCCGAACAAGGTTGGTCAAAGAAGCCACTAGAGAAGTTGCCTTATCGAAAAAACGAGGAGTCGAAGAAGCCTGAGGCTGTGCAAGCCAGTGATGGAAGAAACATAGAGTTGAAGAAGCCCGAGGCTGTGCAAGTCAGTGATGGAAGAAATGAAGAGTTGAAGAAGCCTGAGGCTGTGCAAGCCAGTGATGGAAGAAACGATGATTTGAAGAAGCTTGAGGCTGTGAAAGTCGGTGATGGCACAGCAAGTGATGGCAGCATGCATGAGGGTGATGCAAAAAATAAAAGCGATGCGGATGAAGAAGCAAAGCCAAGAAAAATGAGTGACTTTGATCTGAATGTGTTCCCGCCCGACTGGGACCCTGATTTCATTTAAGTGTTTTTCGTCTTTAAACTCATGAGGTTGGAGTCAGTCGTTGTTTTTTATTGTTGTTTTCGTCATCGTCATCGTCATTGTCATTGTCATCTTGTTGCTGTCAAGGTTGCTACTGTCATTGTCTGGTCATTTATGTTGGTTGTCTTTGAGAATAATGTACCTGTGGAAATGAAATGGTTTATTATCTAGAAGTTTCAAGTCCATTTCAGTTCACATGAATGAAGCATAAGGGCACTCGTGCTTATTTTTAATATAATAAGCGTTTTATGTATAAGCATGATAATCGTTGCTCAGACCAAACTGATGTGTTAATGTCATGTTTCCTCGTTATTTTGGGATAAACTAGGTTTAAGGAGACTAGTACAGGATGTGTATGTAGGTAATGAATATCATTTTGGCCGTTAAAAAGAAAAGAAAATAAGAGAAGTCATATTTGAGTGACAATAAGCCACTGAAACTAACTCCTGAATGTTGTATGTCAAAGTTGGCTGAGTTGCCAACATATGCGCTCTCTCAGGCGTTAGAAGTTGGAGGGACTTGGAAGGGTATTACTCAGTGACTTAAATGATAACTTCTCATTCGTTAATCATTTGTTGGTAAGTTGTCTCTTAATTTCAAACACAAGCATGGAGACCTCGAGGTTATGATAATAAAATTATAGGCAGGGGATAGATTACGTAATAACTAAAATGGTAGTTGATTAATTGTTTTTTTACATCATGATCGCTATATCTGAAACATAAGCTTGGAAATGTTGCTGACTCGATAAATTCGCAACTCCTAATAATTGTCATAATAATGTAGCTCTCAAAAAGTAGTTAATCATTTGTCGTTATGCTATCTGTTTATCTAAAGCGCAAGCATGTTGACTATAGTTACCACTGACCCGACATATACGCAGCCACTTATTGGCAGCACAATTAACTTTAATGATAAATAGCTATAGTCTAAATGATGAAAATTTCCTGCTTAAAATCTCATTAAGAGATCTAATGTGACTTAATAGACTATCAAAATCAGGATTTTTTTGGATGTATAGAATGAGAGTCTACAATTATCTGTTCCTTTGATCTTACTAATGTAAACAGGAAGTTGTATTGTCTAAGTGACAAAGGATGTTTCAAAAAAGCGGAGAAATCATGATTTTCATAGTTTTCCTAGGCATCTTATCTTTTTCTCATCCTCTAAACAATGGAAACTTACAAGGGATGATCGTATCATCTCATGCACATGAAATATAATATCATGCTCAAAACCATGTGTATTTTGTTATTAGCTCGTCTCACAGGTCATTCTTAAAGTTAGAGCTGACATTAAAGAATAAAAGCTTGCATGACTAGAGAGACAAGGTCAAAATATTTTTATTAGTTGTCCGTTGGGGGCATTTTCCTTATGAAGGTTGAAATAGGTGGTAGAGAATTACTCCTTCAATTGCGTTTGATTTGTAGCCTAATCTAATCTTTATAATCTTCTTGGTTTTTTTTTTTAAAATAAGTTACTCTTCCTCTTGGTGTGTTGTTATGAACCGTTACTTGGGCTGATCAATAGAACCCATCACAGTTACATTCATATTATCATTTCATCTTACTACTAATTTTCTAATTGCATTTGGTGTAGGTCTAAGTTGAGTGCAATCATTTGAGATGAGAGAGTATTTCTGTTTCTCTCCATTTTATCCTCTCCTTAGATAAGCACTGTTATGGTGTAAATGAGTCACAGAACCGATAACAGATAAAAAAAACATAGACAAAATCTGAATTTATGGGTGACATTAAATTGTATTTAGGATCATTAATTTCTCTTTTACCAAAAAAAGGGATGCATAATTTCTTATTTGTAGGAACAGATCCTCTACTATGCTTGTGCATTTGTTTCTATAAAAACATTTGTTTCTATAAATGCATTTTACATTTCAGATTTTATTGCATTAGTCCCTGATACATATAAGCAACGCAACATTGTTTTATTAAGGAAATAGCGCTCTCTCTCTCTGGTATAGTGTTAAGATGGATCAAAGAGCTAGACTTTGTTTAAGTTAGAACCAAGATTCAAGTTGAAGGATCTGAGATATAAAAAAAGGGTAAACACAACTGAGATATATCTAAGCAAAGCTGGTTTCTTTCTTTTGTTTTCCTTTTCTTGTTTTGTAAAGAGACTCGAACTCACACACCTTTACTGGATGATTATCTAACCAGTTGAGCAACAGCTGGAGATAGCCTGGTTTCTATTTTTAGGTGCAGGTTAAGCTACTTGTGGTAATTATATTTTTGAAAGGATCTGCTGAAAATAACTCATACATATTTTTATGTATGTGGACAACAGTAAAACCCGAGCCACTAATCTCCATTACTTATGTATTTTATTTTATTTTTTACAATCCATTGAATGAGTTTACCTATTATTAGCCCATTTTCAAAGTGTGGTCTATCTCAAAAGGATCTCAAAAGGCTATTATCTTCCGTAATAGGTTCATGCTCATGAACCAAACCCTCTCAAACCTCTATATAACCCCCTATTGAAAGACTCTAAAACAACCCATCTTTCCCTAGCTTTTTTTTCCTTTTCCTAGCTTAGAAAGTTAGGAAGAGAAACATCTCTATTTCTCTCATTGACACTTTCACCCTTAGCAAACAAAATGGAAAAGAAGGATCCAAGCAAGTCTGTAGCTAAGAACATCCATGGGAAGGAGTACCAATGCGATCCCTCTCATTCTTCGCTATCCTCTAAGAAGTTAAAGAAGACTGGTTCGGTTGTAGGACCAAAACTTTCAAAGAATAGCAACAGCTCTGAAAAGAGTGGGCTGGTGAAGCAAAGAGAGAAGTTGCCTAATCAAAGAAATGAAGAGCTCAAGAAGCCTGCACAAAGTAGCAGCAACTCCAAACAAGGTGGGTCGAAGAAGCCACAAGAGAAAATGCCTAATCGAAAAAATGAAGAGTTGAAGAAGCCTAAGGCTGTGCAAGCCAGCGATGGAAGAAACGTAGAGTTGAAGAAGCCCGAGGCTGTGCCAGTCAGTGATGGAAGAAATGGAGAGTTGAAGAAGCCTGAGGCTGTGCAAGCCAGTGATGGAAGAAATGCAGATTTGAAGAAGCTCGAGGCTGTGAAAGTCGGTGATGGCACAACGAGTGATGGCAGCATGCATGAGGGTGATGCAAAAAATAAAAGCGATGCGGATGAAGAAGCAAAGCCAAGAAAAATGAGTGACTTTGATCTGAATGTGTTCCCACCCAATTGGGACCATGATTTCATTTAAGTGTTTTCTTCTTTAAACTCATGAGGTTGGAGTCGGTCATTGTTTTTTATTGTTGTTATCGTCATTGTCATTGTCATCTTGTTGCTGTGGAGGTTGCTACCATCATTGTCTGGTCATTTATGTTGGTTGTCTTTGAGAATAATGTACCTCTGGAAATGAAATGGTTTATTATCTAGAAGTTTCATGTCCATTTCAGTTCTCATGAGTGAAGCATAAGGGCACTCGTGCTTATTTTTAACATAATAAGCGTTTTATGTGTAAGCTTGATAATCGTTGCTCAGACCAAACTGATGTGTTAATGTCATGTTTCCTCGCTATTTTGGGATAAACTAGGTTTAAGGAGACTAGTACAGGATGTGTATGTAGGTAATGAATATCATTTTGACCGTTAAAAAGAAAAGAAAAGAAAAGAAGTCAAATTTGAGTGACAATAAGCGACTGAAACTAACACCTGAATGTTGTATGTCAAAGTTGGTTGAGTCGCCGACATATGCGCTCTCTCAGATGTTAGGAGTTGGAGGGACTTGGAAGGGTATTACTCAGTGACTTAAATGATAACTTCTCATTCGTTAATCATTTGTTGGTAAGTTGTCTCTTAATTTACACAAGCATGGAGACCTTGTGGTTATGATAATAAAATTATAGGCAAGGGATAGATTACGTATTAACTAAAATGGTAGTTGATTAATTATTTTTTTTACATCATGATCGCTATATCTGAAACATAAGCTTGGAAATGTTGCTGACTCGACAAATTCGCAACTGCTAATAATTGTCATAATAATGTAGCTCTCAAAAAGTAGTTAATCGTTTGTCGTTATGCTGTCTGTTTATCTGAAGCGCAAGCATGTTGACTATAGTTAGCACTGACCCGACATATAAGCAGCCGCTTATTGGCAGGACAATTAACTTCAATGATGAATAGCTTTAGTCTAAATGATGAAAATTTCCTGTTTAAAATCTGATTAAGAGATCATTGTGACTTAAAATACTATCAAAATCATGGGTTTTTTTGTATGTATAGAATTCGAGGCCACGATTTTATGTTCCTTTGATTTTTTACAAAATAAACAAATTAATTAATAAAATTAGATTATATGTTTTATAAATATTTTACTAATGTAAACAGGAAGTTGTAATGTCTCAGTGACAAAGACTGTTAAGGAAACTGGAGAAATCATGATTTTCATAGTTTTCCATGGCATCTTATCTTTTTCTCATCCTCTAAACAAAGGAAAATTATAAGTGATGATCCTATCATCTCATACATGAAATATAATATTCATGCTCAAAACCATGTGGGATTTGTTATTAGCTCATCTCACAGGTCATTCTTAAAGATAGAGCTGACATTAAAGAAAAAAAGCTTCCATGAGTAGAGAGACACAGTCAAAACATTTTTATTAGTTGCCCGTTGGGGATCTTTTCCTTAGATAGGTTGAAATAGGTGGTAGAGAATCACTCCTTCAATTGCATTTGATTTGTGGCCTATTCTGATCTTTATATAAATATATTTTTGGCAATTCAATGGATGAAGCATTCTTAATCGTGGCGGCCACTGACTATTAGCATGCAAGAAAAGTACCTCTCTACTTAGGTTTTCATGAGTGGAAGCTATTTTAACCCCATGGGATACCAATTATATATCATCAATGCAACCCCTTCACGCTTTGTGCTATCATTGTCTAGTACGCAACTACTCACCCCAATTTGACACTTTTAGATCTATGCTTGCTATTAGATTAAACCTAAAAAAAATGTGTAATTGTATGAACTATTAAAATTTTAAACTCTTAAATCAAGGGTTGGGATGATTCAATCGAACAAATATTTTGCACAAAATGTAATCTACAATGAGATATTTCCATGACCCTCATCCTCATGAGTGGTAGGAATTTAAGAGGCCATGTAAAGGGGCTAAGGTAGTATCCCCTCATGGGAGCCATGAGAGATATACCTCTCATATAATTAATAACTTACCGTACACATGGGAGAGAAAGGAGGAGGAGGAGGTAGGAAATGTAAGGGGAGGAGTAACTTGATTATTGTGTTGACCAAAAATAAAATCGTTCTTCTCACCATCCTTATGTGTGGTTGGTTCTCATAATGAAATTTAATAAATATATTTGTGACCGTTTATGTATTTTATCTAGAAGGGCCATAAGGATCGACCTATTCCCTTCACCACGCGGACCTGTAATTGGAAAAATCTTCCAAGGGCCTATAGCTTTTAAAAAAAAAAAAAAGAGACTGTTGAGGAGGTACCCCTAAATTAGAAGTGGAAATCTTGTTGTCTTATACATAAAATA
Source organism: Camphora micrantha (assembly GCA_003546025.1). Taxonomy (NCBI): domain Eukaryota; kingdom Viridiplantae; phylum Streptophyta; class Magnoliopsida; order Laurales; family Lauraceae; genus Camphora; species Camphora micrantha. The sequence goes on from QPKB01000001.1 coordinate 61,297,628, forward strand.
TAATTAATATGCATGCGCACAGGGGCCATTCTTTGCATGCAAACAATGTGAATTTTATAATTAGTTCATCTCACATATTATTCTTGAAGATAGATGTAGCAGTGTGTCTATATATATGAGGGCCCCTGTTCTCATCTCGAGCTGAAGATAAGGGTGTCCGCTCAATGGTCTAGGGCCCACCTGGAGATCCACATGGGAATGGGGATGGGGAACTTGAAAGACACACAGGGGCCTTCCTCTCTACAAAAAAATCAGCCCTATCATTGATTTCTATCATCTCCATCTGGGCCACAAAAGTTTAATGGTTACAGCCCATTTGGATGGGTGTCACTCGATCCAATGGTCTAATTTAATCGTATGGGGTCAAATTTTGGGGGATATGTGCAATTCAAGGGGGGCCTGTGTATGGTCCATTTGGATGGACCAAACAGTGGGCCCCACTATAGGCAATGGATAGCCCTCTCCCATCAGCTCGAGTTGAGATGGCTGGCCTATATATAGCTATCAACCGGGTAAAGCAAATGTAGTAGCTGATGTTCTAAGTAGGAAATTTGCTTGGATGGCTTCTTTTACAGCCCAGAAGAGGTTGATTGAAGAGATCGAGGATTTGGATGTAAACCTATGGTCGGTCAGCAATAAGGTGTTGTTGAAGTCCAACCAAAGTTGATCCAAAGGATCAAAGATCGCCAGAAGAAGGATGATCCGGCACTGATGGAGATATTCAACAGTATGGATAACAAACCGGATTTTCTATCACCAACGACATTATATATTACAGGAACAGGCTCTGTGTCCCAAACATCCAAGAAATCAAAGATGAAATCACGAGGGATGCACATTGCACGCGCTACACCATCCACCTAGAGAGCACAAAAATGTATCAAAATCTGAAGATAAGATTTTGGTGGGTCGACATGAAAAATAATGTTGCTGAATTCGTGGGCGCCTGACCTCTGTGTACACATTTGTGTATTTGTTGATAAATATTCAACATATCTTATTTTTTAATCTACTTTAGGGAAGCAAGTTAAAGACTTTATATTGTTCGAAATAGATTCCTTTTTTTTTTTCATTATCTATATTTATCCCATATTTGTCTCATAGTTGATACTAGGGAACATCAAGAGCATGCATATAGATACATGGGGCACCACATACAATAAATTCAATATTGGTCCTCACCATCCATCAGTTCATGGTGTTGCTCTACTGATTATTACTCTAAATGGTGAAGATGTGAGTTAGTAGAAACTTATATTAGGTTTCATAGAACCCTCTCATAAAAACAAAATTGGGGAGTTAACTAAAACCAGAAAATGATCAAGTGTATCCTCCAGAGGTCTCTCCCCTATGATCCCAATCAATTAATCCAAGCCTTTGAATTAAACTCTCTCCTTTGGAGGGTCACAATGCTCATCATAGTAATGTTATATTAGCCGTTGTAACTAAACTGCAGCTCACTCATGTCAATGACCCTAGTAGTGCTGTTTTAATCCAAAGGTGAAAATAGCTTTAATCAAAGTGATATTTGACATGTACCCAACTGTGGGGTGAGGACTTGAACCCCATGATTTGAATTGAGAGAAGTGGGCCCCACAGTGGAGATCTTTCAAGGATGCACAACACTTGTGGGAGTAGAATTTGATTTTCAGCAGTTACCCAATAAGGAAGGTCTTCGCTACCTTTCAAAATGGGACACATATCAAGGTCTTTATGACCTTTTAGAATATGATGTATGGAAGAGTTTATGAGGCCCAATGGTGCACTAGATATAGATGGTTCAAATAGAAATTGTGGCTGTCTACTTTTGGTCCTCCAGCTGAGATACGGATGGTTCAAATAGAAATTTTGACTGTCTACTTTTGGTCCTCCAGCTGAGAACATTCATTTGACTTGAGTTCTTCTAGATGGCCGTCTTCAAACCCTACGTAGGAAATGTACTCGTGGAGCTAGGGGAACCGAATCTATGATAATAGAGAATAAATGGATGCTTTTTCACTACCTACTTGGTCAAACCAAGTTATCAATGGATTAACAAGTAGTTAATCCAAATGATATTTTGATGCAGAAGGATAGAATTTGGACATTTCAGCGTCAGGACAAGAGCCCTATGTGCATAAACCACAAGGGTAGTTCTGTTGGCACCACGTTTTTTGCTATTCCCACCACAGATATTATGTAAAAAAAAATTTCAATAAGATCATTATGTGAAATTACTAAAACAGACTTCTCATTATCCAAAATAAAAAAAAATAAACTTTCGAACTTTCTCTTCACACACATAATTCATCTCTCCCTTCCTTCTTCCCACACTCACTCATCTCCCTTTCCTTCTTTCTCCACTGGTCTTCTCACACTCACTCGTCTCCCTTTCCTTCTTTCTCCACTGCACTCATCTCTTCCCACATTTCCTTCTTCCTTCACTCTCTTTATAGTATTAGACCACTCTCCCACAATTCACCTTCTTCCCACTTAAATCTTCTAGCTCTCATCAAAACCAAACTCTATTTTTTGTAGTTCAATCGAACCAGGCATTGTAATGGAGAAGGAAATTAAAAAGGAACGTGTCTTTCATTCCTAATAACAACGAAAAAGTAAGTCTCGTTGATTATTTGAGTTTTTTCGCCACTTTTTTCAAGTTTTGCTTAATAGTTGTTCGCGTTCTGTTCTGGCTGGTATGACCGAACATATTTGGCATATTCGAACATACTCTATCATGAACTATTCACATATGTTCGGGAATTAATTTCTGAATATCAATTATATGTTCAACGCGTTATAACCGAACATTCAATATGTGTTCGGTTTAATATGTCGAACATATATATGATGTGCGGTTGTATATGTCTAAACAGTTTTGAGAAATTCACTTTTTCTTTTTCCTCATTGAAGATATCCACAGAAGAAAACCAAGTACAGTCAACATATGTGGTGGACTTTACTAATGTATTTACCATCGAAGAAATAAGACATATTAAATTATGATTTGAATAAATATTGTGTGTTACTAATGTCTTGTTCAATGGTTATGTGTTTAGATATTTCATAGCTGAGATGCATTAGTGAATTGGGCTCGTAATGTGGGTAAAAGAAACGGTTTCGTCATCGTCATAAAAGTATCAAATGCTGCAAGGCTTGGAATAAAAGCTAGAGTTGTCCTAGCATGTGAGAGAAGCGGCAATTTCAAGCATAGTAAGACCAATGATGAGGGGCCTACTAAGAAGAAGATCAAGCAAACATGGTCGAAGAAATGGAGATGCCATTTTACATTAAAGGGCAAAAAGTTGGACACTTTTGATGATTGGATGTTAAAAGTTGCATGTGGTGGTGTAAATGATCACTCTGCTGCAGAGTATCTAGAGGGTCATTCATTCGTAGGGAGATTAACAGAGGAGGAAACAAGATTGATGGTTGATATGTCTAAGAGCATGGTGCGATCGAAAGATATTCTGGTTACATTAAAACAAATAAGTGAGTTAAATGTAACCACAATAAAGACCATTTACAATGCACGTCATAGGTATAGAGTTGTTGAGCGAGGTTGGAGGACACAGATGCAACAACTCATTGGAAAGTTGACAGAGCATAAGTACATTGAATGCCACAGGAACTGTGAGAACAGTGACACTATCACTGATTTGGTTTGGGCTCATCCAAAAAGCATAGAGTTGTTGCGGTCATTTCCTCATGTCTTAATAATGGATTGTACTTACAAGACCAACCGGTATCACATGCCCTTGTTAGAGATTGTCGGAGTGACTTCAACAGATATGATTTTCTCTGTGTGCTTCTCTTACATGGAAGCTGAACATGAAGGCAACTATGCATGGGCTTTGGGTGTATTACGTTCTATTATTGGTGAGGATGCTCTTCCTAATGTTATTGTGACAGAAAGAGAATTATCACTCATGAAAGCCATCAAGGGTGTATTCCCTAATACAAGGCATTTTTTATACAAATGGCACATAAATAAGAATGTGCTCGCGAAATGTGAGAAAAGTTGTTCGAAACAAGGGAGAAGTGGGATAGATTCACATTGTATTGGAATATGTTGATCCATTCCTCCATAGAGGAAGAGTATATTGATAATCTGCGTAAGCTAAATCAAGAGTTCACGTAAAACGTGCGTAAAAACGAGCAGTCATGCTAGGGTGTCGGACCGTGCGCTCCGCCTCTTCAATAGACATTCCACGTAAAACATGTATTGCCTGCTCGACGTGAGTGTACATACCATAAGGGTCTTCAATCCAACCCTCCGTACCCCGAACGACGACTCTATCAAGGATGCTCAGGGCACCCGCATTGTGCTGCAAGTAGGTGATTAATTCATGAGTTCACTGAAATATTTTAAAAAAAAAAAAAGGCTCAATATTGCTCAATTAACCATACCATCTCATACTCAATGTATGAACTAGGTTGCGCATCTGGAGGCGTGGGCAAAAACTTGATTGGAGGTTAGGACTCTGAAGCAGCCTCCATGATACTCGTGCGTACCAATCCATGTAATTTGATATGCAATCCCAAGGACGTCGAACTGGTGTGCTTCGATTCAACCCAGACAGTAGGTGATCATTCCATTTTTCCATACTTGTGCGGTCGGGCCTCATGCAGCACGAATAGGAATTAATGGAAGTGGAGGAATAGTTTGCATCCTACCAAACTGCCTAAGGATCTCATCTAGATGATAGGGCTCAACAACGTCCATGGAGTTAATGCACCCACAGTAGAAGGTGACCTCATTAAATGGATGGTGCCGCCTAATATCATGATAAGGATCCCATGTGACCTGCAATGACCAAAATAATTATTAAAAATTTTCTTCTAAATTAAAAATTGGATGTCATTCAATCCAATAACTCATAAACAAGCAATTTTAAGTACCTGATCTGCACCCATGTAGTCTAGCCGCTCCCGTAGTGCTTGTAAGGGAGCAGCAGTCTCCCTACGAAGGAGCCAGCAACGCACTCGAGGCTGACTGACTCATAGTGAATGTTGAGAGTTAGAGTCAAACACTCAAAATACTCATAAATCCATGCCTCTAGCAGCATAAGATATCCAACAATTTAGATATCCAACAATTTGTTTGACTTCATGACGGGTAGCTAATCCCAATTGTCGATACAAATAAGCCAGAGCAGCGACACCCCATGCATATGTATAGACCCGTTCTAACTCTGTCAACAACGTAAGATATATAATTGGCACACGTGTGTCACTCTTGTCCGTGAACAATGTGCAGCCTAATAAATATAGAAGATAGGCTCTCACTGCACAATCGATCATGTCATCTTCATCCTCATTAGATACGTTTGAGAACCTCCCTTTAGCCACTTCAATCTTACAGATTGGCCTCGAACCTACTGCAACTCATCATTTGCTTCATTTGGATCAACTCTCAATGCGTCAACAAGGAGTGAATGAGCATCTTGAAATGACATTCTACCACTATACACAACAGAACGACCAGTCACCAGGATCTCAAGTATGGTGGCAATATCATCTACATTTATGGACATCTCGCCTAACGATATGTAGAAAGTATTTGTTTCAGGTTGCCACCTTTCCACAAAACAAGAGATAAGGATCTTACTAACAGAACAATAGGATGCTGTAATAAGTGGACTCAAATTAGATCTATCTACTAACTCTCTGAACCTGCCACTTTCATTCAATTGCCAGTGTGGTATTTTATGTCAATGGCTCAAACACTTCAGCGCAATCCGTTCCTGTATTCCGAAAATGGTACATTATTAAAGAAATGTAACCAATACATTGATGTTGATGTAAAATAAAAAAAAAATGCACATACCTGTGAATGCCAAATGTTTGCAGCTATGTGTGTGTTGAAACTGGGTAATAAAGAACGATCTTCTGGCCCTACAGTTATTTCTTGTTCAACCACATGTTCTTCTTCATCAAGTTGTTCAACAAGGGCTCCTTCTTCTTCATTGCCTTGTTCCAAATCATATCTTGGTTTCTATGCTTCTTCTACAACATTTTCAATTCTTTGACGACACCTCCTGTTGGAAGTCGTCGGTCTTAATCTGAAACTGCGTGGCCTATCCATTTCTGAAACATTGGAAGAAGAGTGTAAAAAAAAAAAAGTGTACTAGTTATTGTTCGGTACTGTGTATTCAAACTAAGCTGGACTGTACAGACTTTAATTCCCGAACATCTTGCCCTATTGTTCGAAATATAATATCCGAACATCATAGCTATGATCGAACATTAGGTTCCGAATATCCTGGGACCTTCCGAACATTAGTTTCCGAACATTCATATACCGTCTGAACATATGATTCCCAACATAATGATTGTATCCGAACTTTCAGGACCGAACAAATCGCGGTGCAGGAAAAAATTGAAAAACTCATACCAGTGCAAATACACAGTAAATAGATTCATTATGTGATAACTATCAAAGCATATGTATCCTTTGAACATATTTTTATGCAAAATAGTTGCTATATTGACCTATTTGTAAAAAAAAAAAACACAATGAGAATGGTGAAGAAGGAAGGTGACTTACCCTTGATTAAAATGGAGGTTTCGGTGAAAAAACAGGTTGTTGATTCCTATATGGTTCATTCCCTTCACTTGGCAAATCGTCAAAGATGAATGCAGGATGTTTCCGGTGACAGAAGATCAACTAAAATCGATGAGGAACGTGTGTGGGTAGAGAGGAGATGAGGTGATCTAAATGGCAAGGATAGTTTGGGTATATTGATGGGTGCGGAAAGTAAAATCTGTAAAAATTCAACTTTTATACATTGGTGTGGAGAGAAATTCTGTGGGAATAGTGAAAGACGTAGTGCCAACAGAAGCCCCCTAACCACAAATAGTTGTTAATAACCACTCATAACCATCTCTAAGCCCACAAAGTCCAACCCTCTATCCAACTCAACTCACTATGGGATTGATTCAACCTGGTCGAGCCCAATAAACTATGAAATAAAGGCCTCAATCTGCTTAAAGCTTTAAGTCCATGCCTATTGGTTAGGTCCCAGTCTACTAAACTAGCATCATTAGTTAAATGATCTCTTAATGTGAGACTACATAAAAGAAGTCAAAAGTCATGTTTCCAAACAAGAATTGGGTTCTCAAAGGGCTTCTTTCCATAGGATTTTTAATACTTTTCTAAATGGAAAACACTTGCATCATGTGTGGTAAAGAGGAAGAAACAACAAATCACCGTTTCTTGCATTGTGCGGCGGCCTCATACCTTTGGAGCTTCTTCATTCGCAAGTGTGGCTTGCAATGGTGTCTCCCTCAGTCGATATCGGACTTTGCAGAATCTTGGCAAGGCAGTCCTTTCTTTGGGTGTGGTCTTATCCTTTGGAGGATCACCCCATGTTCTATCCTTTGGTCTATTTAGAAGGAAATGAACAACAAAATATTTGACTTCTCTTCGAAGGAGGAAATTCGAGGAGCAATTCTTGTTAGAATTGTAAAGTGGGTCTTAGCTAGGAAAGAATTCTCCAACTTTAGTATGGATGACATTCTTTGTAATTGAGAGGTTTGTATGGTGTGTGGCTTGACCAAGGAGAGGATGTTGACCTTTTGGTCCCCTCCTTCGATGGAAATGTTGAAGTTCAATGTTGATGGGGCAGTTAGAGGGAAGCGGGAGTTAGCAGGTATTGGGGGAGTTTAATTTGAGCTACGATAAGGGGTGATCGTTTCTGTGTTCTTCAAAAGTGTTGGAGTGAGGGATTCAAATGAGCGAAAATATTGGCTATTTTGAAGGCTCTAAGAATCTTCTCTCGCTCTTTTATGGGTCGTCTAATAGTGGAGAGTGGTTTTTCTTATGGTGTCTTTTGGGTTACAAGGTTAGTGGTCAAGCCTTGGAAATTTCAGTTTTTTTCTCGATAAGAACAAGGAGTTGGCTTCTTCTCTTTCTATAACTTTTTTCTCATGTGTTCAAACGGCAACTGAGTTGGCGGACTCCTTAGCCAAACAAGGGGTTCTAAGGTCTTCTCCTTGGGAGGTTATTCTTTTGTAATTTTTGTCTTTGGGTTTTAGTCTCTTACACTCAATATGTGGTTGTATTTTGGTGGTTTTCCAATAAAATTTACCGTTACTTTTTTTATAAAAAAAATATTATGAAAAGAGATTTTTCAAGAAACAAAAACCCAAACCTTGGATTTCATGTTTTTGAAAATCCCCAATATGGGATTCGTTCTCTAGAAAAAGTATAATCCAGATCTAAACCGAAACATTCTTTTTTGTGTGAGAGAAAGTCATATCAAATATTTTCTCACTGTAAGAACATGCTTGAAACTAAAGCCTGAAGAACCAACCTTAAAGACTGGTATTGTCTCACGTCTGATCATACAAAAACATTTCTCATCTACTTTGCTTCTAAGCAACGTATGAAAAATAGTCTATATAACTAGTACTAATCTCACACCTCACCACCATCTGACTCCATTCGCCTACATCTTTGTTTCAACCCCTTGCAACAAAGATGGCCTCCCTCTCTTCTAAGCTCTCCCTCTTCTCCATTTCCATGTTCCTCTTCATCTGCTTCGTGCTTGCTCGAGATTTCTCGATCGTGGGCTATTCGCCCGATGATCTAACATCTGAGGACAGGCTACTCGAGCTCTTCGAGAAGTGGCTGTCTAAACATGGCAAGGTGTATGCCAGCATAGAAGAGAAATGGCATAGGTTCCAAGTTTTCAAAGATAACCTGAACCATATCGATGAGACCAACAAGAAGGTGAGCAACTACTGGCTTGGGTTGAATGAGTTTGCAGACCTGAGCCATGAAGAGTTCAAGGACAAGTACCTAGGGTTGAAGCCTCCTCAGATGGTAGGGAGGAGAGGTTCCAACTGCCATGAGAGCTTTAGGTATATGAATGCTGTGAATTTGCCCAAGTCCGTCGATTGGAGAAAGAAAGGAGCTGTTACTAACGTTAAGAATCAAGGCCAATGTGGTAAGAAATTACAAATCTCTCTCTACACAATGTATGTGCTGTCTTCACTGTGGATTAACTTCCCAACTGGTCTAGCCCATAGCACTTGACCCATTATCATAAAAATTAAAAATTAAAAATAAAAAAAAAAAATAATAATAAAAAACCCTTAATCCAACAATATTGTGTCGGCTATATGAATTTTGTTCCTTCATTCAGATCTATTCCATAAAATCCTATTTACGGTGGGTCTACTCTTCCTAGGAAACAGTCAGTTTCCTAATTATGACATGGGCTCACTTCTTCTATTAACAATCAGTTTCTGAGGGAAATAGTATTAACTCTTAGGGTTTGTTTGGTCACACAATATTAAATTCTGGTAAACGGGCCGGGTTAGACTATTAAGATCTGGATCGCCCGCATCGAATGCAGGCTGAGGCATTCAACCCGTTTAAGAATTTGGGCTGAGGTTCTTAACCTGAAGACCCATCTCAACTAGACCCACATAGACTCTTAAGTCAATCCAAATCTGCTAACCCTGCTCTTTAATACTAGAAGTAGTAGTATATCATGCATATATGTATGTTATACACAGGGAGTTGCTGGGCATTCTCCACCGTTGCCGCAGTTGAAGGCATCAACCAGATCGTAACGGGCAATCTGACCTCCCTTTCGGAGCAAGAATTGATCGATTGCGACAACACCGACAACAATGGATGCAATGGAGGTCTCATGGATTATGCATTCACATTCATTGTCGCCAATGGCGGACTCCATACTGAACAAGACTACCCTTATCTCATGGAGGAAGGCACCTGCGAGGAGGAGAAGGTATTATCTATATCAATAACTACCTCTACAACAGATCAACTCAGCTCTTAAGATTTTTAACGAGTCAGAGATTATGCAGTTTGCTTTAGTTCAGTCATACCCATTGAATCGCTCAACTCGGCAAGTGAGAAACTTGGGTGAATCAGAACGAGTTGTTCGGCATTGGGTTTTTGAACTATATATTGTATTATTGTATGGACCTGCATAGATTATGGTGTAAGGTGGATAAAGGCATTTCTTTTGTTATGGGTCTTCTTGCTCCTCATGCTTTATGCTTGTGATTTCAGGGAGCACTTGAAGTTGTAAGCATTAGCGGGTATGAAGATGTGCCACAAAATGATGAACAAAGCCTTTTGAAGGCACTCGCTCACCAACCTGTGAGCGTAGCCATTGAGGCCTCTGGCAGAGATTTCCAGTTCTATAGTGGGGTATGATGCTTTTCCTTTCTGTCCTCCTTTCTTCTGTTCATTGCCTGCTTTCATTCGTGTGTGTATGAATTAGGATGGAAACTGCATTCCATTTTAAGGAAAAAATCATCTGCCGCGGCCCACATTCAGCCCTAAGTTGTAAATAATACTGTTTCATTATCATCGTCAAAGCTTTGTCCCAACTATGTTGGGGTTGGCCAAACAATTGTCTCTCCATTTCGGTCTATCCCGAACCAAATCCTCACACACAAGTTGCTCTTATTAAGATCTATCTATGCTACATTTATTCACGTCCTCTTTTGGCCTACTCTTTTACTTGATAGGACATCAACCTCTAGAGAAAAGCTTTTCTTCAACAGTGTCATTACTAATAGGCATCAGACATGTTTAAACCATCTCAAACAAGTCTCTTTAATTTACCACTCATGGTTTTGCAGGGGGTTTTTGATGGGCGCTGTGGAAGCGAGCTTGACCATGGGGTGGCAGCAGTCGGCTATGGGTCATTAAAGGGATTGGATTACATCATAGTAAAGAACTCATGGGGACCCAAATGGGGAGAGAAAGGGTATATAAGAATGAAGAGGAACACGGGCAAACATGAAGGGCTCTGTGGACTATACAAGATGGCTTCTTATCCAACCAAAAACAAGTAATCTAAAATGGATGATGTTCCTCAAGTCCAAATAGATGCTATCGTTTCCACATATATATCTCTTTGGATTGGGGAGCCTTCAATCATATAATGTAACCCGCAGGGTATCTCTTTATGAAATAAAATATATCTACATTTCAAGCAGCAAGTACAGTATGTGTGTGAGGTCCCACCAGAAAGAGAGTCATCAATGAATTATAAAAAAAAATTCACATTGTCTAGTTAATTTTGTTCGCCATGAAATGAAAGACTATGGTCATGACCACTTCCACTAGTTTTATTTATCAATTTCATCACTTTAGATCATATGATGAAGCATGATGAACCACCAATTTCAACTACTCCCTCAGATAGCAATGGCTTTAAATATTGGCCAATAGAATAAAGAGTGGTTTTGACTTTATTGTACATTAGTACATTTATATTACAATCACAGCAATATAGTCAATTTGAGGATCTGTGTTACTGTCATAGCAGACATATGGTAGTTTTTCATCCAGCTGGTGTTTTTTTGCTAAAGGTCATTTGTATTAAAAAGAGAACAAAAAAAAAACAAGGCAAAGCCCTAAAAAAGCAGGGCAAATAAGTAATTAAGTGTTTTGCTAAAGTTTTTCATCCAGCTGATGTTTTTCTTAGCAGAAGAAAACTTTCATTGAAAAACAAACAACAACAACAGAGAAATTGAACAAAAGACAGAACATCTAAGCTACACCCCCCAAAAAGGAATCCACCAAAACGATCTGAACCATAAGAATTCTTGGCAAGTTCATGAGCAAAACCATTAAGTATTTTAAAATCATTTTTGGATCAGAAAGTTAATTAAGTAGTTTGGTCTATTTTTCAACAGAAGTAGTATTTTAATTCATGTGAACCGTGTAGGTATATAGGTTTCTGTTTGGACAAATATAATAGGTGTTTGACATTGTTCACATGGTACATGAAGGAATTCCAATGCATCAGAAAAGACAAGGAGACTGTAGTCGGCTCACCACTCACCAGACAATGAAAAGAGTACATTTGAGTTTTGAGTGAAGAGCTGTGGCTGGTTAAATTGACTTAAATGGATGTTTGAGCTCTTTAGGCTGTATAGCAAAACTTAGGTGTGCCTAATTCAATCAATTACTTGAAGACCTTTCGCTCCTTTCTTTTTAAAGTAATCAAATTGTAATTTTTTCAAATAGATGTGAATGTCTTTAAGGCAATTATACACCTTTTGATAAAAAAAATTTAACAAATTTTAACATATATTATCAAAATTTTATTATAGAAAATACCCACATATTATTTAAAAAAAATAAAGACAACCAAATCAATAAATCCTTAATTAAGATTGCTTTAGAAATATTAAAAAAAATAATTATAGAGAACGACAGTCTATGAGAAAGACAGAAAGGGTGAGAGAGATAATAACACCTAATATTGCAAAGAAATATTTATCTATAAGAGAAACAGTCATTTGAAAAACTTCACTGGTGAGGTGGTAGAGAGGTTGAGATTTGTTGAGATTTAAAAAGACTTTATATAGAGAAAAAGAAGGATGACATTTGCTTTAATAAAATATGAATCTGGGTACTCAAAACTTAGAGAGAGAAAGAGAGAGAATAGATAATTTGAGGCTTCATTTAGTACCAGCACTTTAGGCCTCAGATTTTCTCGAGCCTCAGGCTGAATCTTGCCTATCACTAAGGGGGCAAAGATCCCTCTGTAACTCCCAACTCCTTTTACAGAGGACTTGCAAGGAAGCATTGCATAGTTAATTTCCAACACCAACACAATTACATCAAATATTTATTTATTTATGGTCTGACAAAGCAATACAAAAGCAAGCAGAGTTTAATTAAAGATAGGAATAGCACATACTGGTCTCTAGAGGAAGAGGAGCAAATATTTACAAGTTATGAAGCAGCATTCCATTCCCTAATAACAAGCAGTTGATGCAGCTGTATCTTCTTCATTTGATGATGGCGAGCTAATTATGCGCTGCTTCATCATTTGGTTGGTCCTGATCCTGTCCGTTGTTTCCCTTGGATTTCATCACAATGGCTTCAAAGATGCCACAGCTGAAGTTGGGTTCTACTAAATGGGGATCTACAGGACCTGGTAAGCTGAAACTTATGGTGAAAGGAGCGCTAGGACATTGTTCATGATATTTCATAGTGTAGACACGTTCCCCTCTCAACTTAGTTGGTCTCCCTGCATCAGTTACCCCCTCCTGTATATGAACTATCCCATCACTTTCAACCTTGCAGCTGAACTGATCTGTTCATACCAAACCAAACAGTCTTCCATCATCATCATCATCAAGTGACATCCACACTAATCACTCATATCAATCAATTAATAAAAACTAGGGGCCTGTTTGTTCCATGTAATTGAAATACCTAGGATTGTATGTGTATGAGTTGTTAAAAATGAAGAACAAAATGTGAATATCCACAAATGAACATCAAGTAACCTCCACTCCAGTGGAAATTGAATCGAGGGAAGATGGGAAATGAATACAAAGCCATAACCTAAGTACTTCAATATATAGGGAAGTCAAGGTCCTATCTACATCTTCACCTTACGACCTTAACCCCTCACCTCATATCCTTCATCCTTCACCTCTTTAATAATCCTTCAATGGAGCTCATTTCACCATGATTTTCTACATTTTCAATCCCGCTTCATTTCATGCAAACAAACAGGCCCTAGAGGAAGATTCAACATCATATTATATATGATTGATGTATGTACACATTCTCAAGGTCCAAGGTCTAATATGAAAGACAAGAAAAGCTTCATCCTTGAAAGAAGACACCATTATTGATGATCAAAAAATTTTCACTGGATCACCAAACAGTAGATAAAGAGAAACTGACATGCAACAAAACTTGTCAATATAACAATAAATTCTCTCCAAAGGACACTTCCTCAAAGGATAGAGAATAAATACTGAATGGACTAGGATGGCATGGTGAAGAGAGTAGAGAGGAAGGGGAGAGAAGTTACCAAATCAATCTCACACAGTGAGTTACTTACCACCAAATCACCTTTGGCTATTATATAGCAAAATTCCATTTGGCCCTTCTCCTGACCGGTGTAGGTTTGAATAGATCATCTTTCAATTTAAATCCAAGCAGTTTGTTAAATTTCTATGATATCTCAAAGTACCCACTAGCCCTGATGGGCATAATAGGCATCTAGGAGGCTGGACGCTCCCACACTTGAAATCTAAGAACATAAAAAGCTTACAGTCTTTACATCACCATCATCACAGAAGAAAGAGCCATGAAGAAAACCAACTTACCCAGATCTTGCTCGACTCCAGGTAAAGCAACTCGAAAAAGATAAGCATCTTTGCTCTTGTATATGTCAAATATTCCAATTCCCGGCAGAACTAGCCATTGTTTTATCATCCCGGTGACCTGAAGAGATTCCTCAGTGCAAAACCACCGCGGAGCTTCTTCATTTGCTATAGGAACCATTGATGTCGATCCAGGTAATTCATCAGTTGGAGGTTCAGCTTCATCACTTGGAGGTTCAGAGTTCAACATGGACATATGGAGGAGATGGTACTTCCATTTGTTGTTGGTTCAATGAGCACATTTCCAAAGGCAATTCAGGTTTGGGTTGAGAAGAGACAGCAGGATATTTATTCAGGTCTCTCGGTGGCGTCTCCACCTCTAGATGACTTTGTATAGATCTTATCACTCTTTCTCTTGCTTGAATTGCATTATTGTATCCTCCACAGAGATAATAAAGTTCGATCTCTGCTTTGTCTATTTTCAGACTATCTGTTCCAGCAAGGTTCATGAACCTTTCAAGATCTTCTACTGCGATATGAGATGTAGCAGGATCTTGAAAACTAGTGATTCCCTTAAAGATCTTGAACCTGTTTTTATATCTGCTTTGTTTGTGGATATTCATAGGAAAAAAGGAAGTAAACTGGCGATTGTCTTGAATAATACCCGCAGGAGGGTAAGGTAAATTCCCTTTCAAATACCTGTGAAGAGACCGCGGCTTCAAGATGACACGGGGGTGCACATTCCTAAGAATATAATAATAAATTATTTCAATATATGGAAGAGTGACATACTTTAAGCCCAAATCATTGGCATTGTATGGGGGAAGTCCTTCAGCTATCCTTTGAGAGATGGACCGCCTCGGGATGTCAGTCATGACATCGGGGCCCAAATAAATTCTCATGATGAAATTAACCAAGAAACGTTGGTCATTAATTAATGTCAAAGGCATACGTTTAGGCTTGGGCCTCCTTAAATCCATGTTCTGTAAGTTCCGCCCAGCCGCTTTTTAAAAGATCACCCACTAAGGAAATTAATTCCTAGCTCATTATAATTTAGAGCAACTGCAATGTACACACAAAAAAATCAGTAATTAACAATAAATATGAATAATACTCACAATTGATTCCATGACAAAACTAGATACTTTCGAGAACAATTAAGATATGTTATCTATAGAAATAACTAAAATGTAGGTCCTCATCCCCACTGTATAACAGCTGGTAAGGGACCTCATGTGGTGAGGGAGGGCGTGCATTGGGGCTGAGTGGCGTTCCTATTTATTGAAGAAAAACCTCACGTTATTTTTATCACGTTAACACTACCTTATAAGAGATGAGTGAGTGCTCAATTTACCGTCAGTGTGTTGCGAGAGATGAGAGGATTTCTATCCTATCATGATTGCATAATTCACTTGTATACTTATAAATACTCATATTTAGTACAAACCCAAGATGAAGTGGGCCATTCTTAATTTCTCCTCTTACCTTCTCTTATATGGTACTAGAGCATCCAATATTAAATGATTTTTATTTTTCTAAAGTTGTGATCATGTTCAATGACTCATCTTGGTCTCAGTTATGGTCAACCCTTCTCCTACACCTTTGCCTGGTATTAGTATTCTACTGCAAATAAAAGAAGATATAAAAGGAAGAAGAAAGAAAGCGCCTCTTTCTACAATTGTTATATTAGGCTCTTACCCATTGGGTAAAGTATAAGCACCATCGATACCTTTCTTTACCTTCAACAAGCACCTCCCTCCTTTTACAACTATCACATATCTTTTGCAACTACAGCAACATTCTTTATAAGAAACCACTTCTTATTTTTGATTGACCAATTAACAAAACTATAATTTCTTCACTTGCAAGTTGCAACTTCCACTTTCACATACCAGACACCCTTAAACTCTCTAGTATGCACTGGCTTCAAACTCTCTAAACATTCTGGTGACTTATTATTGTATCCCATTACATATCGCCATTTAGTAAGGGCACTACAATACGTTATATTAGCACTAGATGCATGCATTTATGGTCACCAATAGATCATTGGCAAGTAGTCAAGAGAAATTTATAGCTTTTAAAAGTGGTCATTAATCATGCTAGATAAAGGAAAGGATGTCCCAGAATGCCAGCTAAGACAGTGTTGACCTGGCCAACTCAGAAGGAGACCAAAATGATCTGGCAACTCAGCAAAGATTGGATTGTGTTGTCGAGAAAATCTCATGAGAACAGTCCATTCACAAAGTGTTAAAATGATTCAAGATCTGCCAGTCTAACAAACATAACCAGCAAAGATTGGAGCATGTTGTCCTGATGCATTTCATGTTGATGACCACTTGCCAATAAGAGACTTCCTTGAGTAGAGATTTTCTGATTATAGAGTGGCGCTCCAAGAGGTATAATTGATCTGTATAAATATACATAAATTTAGAAACTAAGTGCCTGCAGAGATTTTAGGGAGTATTGTTGACATTAGAAGTTATCTTGCAAAATAAACTTTTAAAAGAGCTATTTACTCTATTTTTAAATTTAATCAAATCACGTGAGAGAAGGCTGAAGATAGTTAGATCAATTGAATGTGGAACCTATAAATTAAATCAAGTGTTAGTTTCCATCAAAATCAAAATCATGCCCAGTCGTATGGGTTAGCCTATTGTCAAAACCATGGTCACTACTTTCCTTCTAATTTCCATGTAAATATTCATCTTCATGTCAAACCCAAGAAATGTACAAATAGATCTTAGGGAAATAGAATAGATTTAAGAGATATTAAAGGATTTGAGAGTTTGAGTTCTATGTTCTAGAGTATTTAAATAAAATCATACTTGAATAAAACCGTGTAAAAAAACCATGTGAAATATACCTTGATTTTAGAATTAAGATCTGTATAGATAGCTAAATAGAGTCCCACAAGATGGGTTGAAATTCTGGTTGTACTTGATCATTTTTCCCCCTAAATCTAGGAGGAAAACTGTCTCAAGATTTTGTAATTCTTTCTACAGTGCCCACTACAAGTAGGACCCACAAGGTGGCACTTATGCATAGATTGTTTGTATAGAGATTCATCTCAAAAGAAAAGGAAAAAACTCTTATAGAAACCGGGATGGCACCTTATTGATATGTCAAGCTAGCGAACAACATTATTGTCCATCTCATGTCTTATTTTCTACTAACCTCTTTTATCAGTTTGGATTTTTATGTGTTAGAGATAAGATTGGACTGGATTGTTAGAGATTTTAGGTTAGTTTAAGTTTTGAATAAGCTTGTTATTACATGGATAAATTGAGAGGATTTACACTCAAGACAATTACACTGAACTTATATACAATGCATTTATTTATTTGAAAGTCTTTATAGTATTAGAGTCGGGACCCAGTGATAATCTTGTGATCAAGCCGGGCATGGTCCTATCCTTGATGCTTCATCAATAATCACTATCAATTTTTTTTCTTTTTTCAATAAAATCAAACATTCTCTCTCATCCATCCATCCAACCAAAATACCCAAGCCTTACAATCTCACTATTTTTAGTCTTTGGCTGATACTACAGTAGAGCTTGCATAGCTTCGTCAGTTGCTTATAAATATTGGTATATTTTAGGTCTCCACCTTTGATTTGTTGTGATAATATAAAGTGCCTTATGCTTAATCTCTAATCCTGTCCTCGTTACCGCACAAGGCATGTTGAAGTTGATTATCACTTTGTTTGAAAATGTATGGTCCACCATGATCTAATTGTACAATTTGTTCCATCTGAAGAATAGGTTTTTAATATCTTCACCAAAGGTCTTTTGATTGTCCGATTCAATAGATGGATGGTCATGCTCAATATAGGTTCTCTATCATTGAGTTTGCCGAACCATATTGAAGATAAACGTCACATATTGTCCTTATCTCATTAAAACTATCTTGTAAAAAATAAAAAGTCATGTCATTCTATAATCTATTGTAATTGTATTTTAAGAGATAAAGGGGGTTTCTGCCATATCTTGATTGTATAACTGCCTTGTATACTTATATATAATACAAACCCACAATAAAGAGGTCATTCACAATTACTTCTTGTTGGGTTTATGTCTTGTATTCCAATTTAAATGGATTGGTCCCAAGACCTAAGAGTGGAATAGTAAAGAGGTATCTCTTCATCCATGAATGTAGGCATATCACCGAAGTACGTAATATCTCGCGTCTCTCTACTTGTATGACTTGATTTGTCAATCGCAGGTTCCACATGCATGTGCATAACAATTGGTATCATAGCACCATATTCTTGGCAAATAATAAAGGGAATTATTGGGAGGACTAAGCACATTGTGTTAAATTATCATTTCATCAGAGAGAATGTAGCTGAAAGTATCATATTTTTGAAGAAGATTTACACATTTGAAAATCCAACATATATGTTTACAAAATATGTTCCCAGAGAAAAGTTCAAGTTATGCTTGGACTTGATTCATGTCACTCAGCATTGAAGAGTAAAGACATTCACACTATCATGTCACAATGATAGTGGGTGCAGGGACGTACCTTTCAGCAAGGTATGGGAGATTAAAGACATTCCCAATTATTCTTTTGGTAGCTGCAGTTCTACAGGATCCAAGCAAATGTGGAGATTTTTGGGTTTATATCTTGTACTCTTAAGTTAATCGGATTATTCTATTGGGTTACCCAAGGACCATATTTCAGGTCAAGGGTATTTTGGTAACTGTATTAGGATTTTCTAATGGCTTAAGAAAGAGCATTATATATATATATATATATATATATGATATGATATGATATAACTTGTATCCCTAGACCTAAGAAGCATCTTTTTATCCGCCAACGTAGGCACACCGCCAAACCAAGTAATATCTCATGTCTTTCTTCTTGTGTGTCTTGATTTGTCGATCGCAGGTTCCGTGCTTCCACATGCATCACTATAAAAGTATAACCATTAGCGGCAATTGCAACTGGATTTAGCGGTAATTTTTTTTCTATCGCTTTTCTCATTTTTCTTGGAAAAAATATTTTTCACCCCTAATTCCATCACTAACCTTAAGACGGGGAGCTAAGAGTTTCAAACGACAGTTTTAGCGGTGGTTCTTAATTTCCGCCACAAAAAGTTAGCATTATCTATGGAAAAAAAAAAAAAAACATCGTTTAAAGCTTTTATGACTACTGCTAAAATTCATTTCTTTTGTAGTATGCACACAATACTCCTATAACCTTTTCTTATACTATTTCCATGGATAATGATCTTCTAGGGTGAATCAATCTAGATATGGGGCCTTTGGTTTCACTCAGTCTGACTTTATTTAGTGGGTAGAATTAGGAGAAATTCGAGGATCCCAAAAGAATACCTCCAAAGATGAGATGGTCAACAGTTTTTCATCATGACCACATTTTTATTACACATTTTTTAGGAAGCACCATAGAAAAATGGATGCTCTTTCTACACTAGTTTTTGTTCTGTGGTTTGGTCTGGCTATTTTTTCACAGAAAAGTTGTAGAAATCAACTAATTGCCATGGCTGCAAAAAACTATTTCCTATTGAGGATAGGAAACGTGTCTCCATCTCGTGAAAAAGAGGAAGTCGATAGAATTTCTTTTCATTAAATTAGTAAACAGACATAGTGGGTCAATGCAGTCATAACTCATGTCACCATGGTAAAAATTATTGATGAAGTCTAATGGCGAGCGAGATAAGGGCTATGAGCAACCACCCTCGCTGAGTGAGGAAGTTGGGTAGGATTGATGTTGTTGGGGGAACTCTAAAAAAAATGTACAAATGAGTAAGAGTGAGTCAAGGCAAGCAAATTAAAGCGTTTTCTTGATGGCTGAAAATTCCCCGCATACAAATGATTTTCGAGGAAAGTCTGTCCCCAGGATACAATGCCTCTAGCTCCACAGTCTGTACATTGAGGAGACTTGAATCGAAGTTGCCTATTTGCAACACAACATAAAAAATACACAAGGGGGGGATTCGAAGAAAATTTTCATGTTTTTTTTTTTTAATTCACACATGAACCAAAAGGGTTGCCCTCATATAGAGAATGAAAATTTGTCTGGCAAAGAAACCTTGCCATAAATATATCAACGATATAATATAAAAAAAATAGATTAATGAATGTTAAATAACATACCATTTATTTAGTAAATAACTGCTTATTAATGAAAATACAAATGACTTAATGCATCTCTTTAACATAATTGCAGACTCCCTTGTGGGGCCCAAGTATCCACCCAACCCACTCACACCAGCCCACCACCACCTCCTAACACTCATCCAACTTTTAGTTAGTTTTGAATTGAAATCCTAAAAAATGAAGCCTTTTAAAACCATTAAACTTGAAGGCCAAAGACCGAGGGGTTTAGATAATCTGATGAAGTTGAAACTTTGCACACAAGTAGGTACCATCCTGATATGTCTATCTCCTACCTTCTCCATTATTGTTGTGGCCTGGGGTGAGGTATACTAGGGAGTCCGAAGGTGGTTGCCTCTATTTACTTTTTAAGTTTCAAAATACACCTAAAACCTGAAATGAACAGGTGAAATTAATATATTCATATTACACTTGTTTCGGTCCTTTTGTAATTAACATCTGTTTACTAGAGCTCTTTTCCTAGTGAGTTACTTATTGGGGGCTTTATTAACTTTCAAGAAATGAATGCATTGCATAAGTTCACCGTAATCTTATGAGAGGAAATCCTCTCAACTTATACACTCTAACAACAATACATTTCAATTTCAAATTCAAACCAAATCTCATCCTAGTCCTAACTATTCTAAAAGTTCTCTAACCATTCTTACGACATTCTCTAGCATCCTCCCGCAATGGTAGCAAATAAAGCTCTTGACATCTGAAAAACAAGTGATAGGTTTTTAATAGATATGGTCCTGATCATATATTCTTGGTCATCACCGTCCATTTGGATCCATCATTGTCGCATCCTGCTCCTTTTGAGTCTATTGGTGTTGGTAGCCCACTAGATAAGATCCGTTGCAATGTCTTCCAGAAGCTTTTAATAGTGCTATTTGACAAAGATGGCAAGATCATAAATCTTGAATAACTTGAGGGATGAGAGATGATGCTCGAATTTATTGAAAGAGAAAAAAGTGACGATGAAATATAGTGTGGGAGCATAAAATCAAGACCATGACCTACTTGATCACAAGATCACCACCCGGCAATGACTCTAATACCATATTAACTTTCAAGACATGAATGCATTGCATAAATTTACCCGAGAGGAAAATCATCTCAATTTATACACTCTAACAACAATACATTCAAATTCAAATTCAAACTAATTCTTATTAACCATCTATGGCATTCTCTAATAGGCTTAGCTCTTTGTTAGCTTACTAAGGGAGTACTGCAGCATAACTCCTCTCCTTTTAGGATTGCCACATTGACATCCCCTTTGTTTTCATTCTTCAAAAGAGAAAGCAACAGTCATCTATTCTTATTGCAACATCTTAGATGCAAGCCCAATATATGCACAACATATGCACAAGTTCGTAATATGGAGAAGAGTCATTCAAAAACAGGTCCTCAAAACCCCTTTATCAGAATCATTCATTAGTTGTTACCCAAACATTAAGGGGCCTATTTATTTGCATATAATAAATACATAAGAATTCATGCCTTAAGTGGTTAAAAATGAATATCAAAGGTGAATATCTATATATATATATATATACATATATATATATATTAAAAACATGACCCTCAAATAATCCCCTTTAATGGAAACTTAATCAAAGGAAGATAAAAAATTGAATACACAGCCATCGCCTTAGTAATTAAAATCTTAGGAAAGTTAAGGTCTTATCTACATATGAAAACACTCCCAAGCATCAAAGACAAAGCAAATGAAGAAACAGTAACATTAGATTGCATAAACTAAATCGCTTCAAGAGATCATTCTCAAGCAAGATACGGAAACAAATAATCTTCAGCATTCGAGATTGCATGAAAAAATAGATGAGGGAGAGAATGATCATTAATAAAGTAAGTAAACTGACGATGAAAATAAAGAAGAGAAGAGATACTGATAGATTACTTCCATGCTCTCGACGATATCTCTCTCTGTGTCAAATGATCATCTCTTCTTCCTCCTCTTCTTCTTCTGCTTCTTCTCCTTCTTCTTGTGTTGTGTGGTTTGTGAGATTGTGTGTGTCTCTCTCTCTCTCTCACTGCGGTTGATAGAAATACGAAGGTCAGGAGCTGCTGTTTATCTAAGGTGTCATGTGCCCAGGTGACTGCATACGTCACTAGATATGCAGTTTGTTTCAAGTCCAGATGATCCTGTGTGTCAGCTGTTACATGGAAACCCGTGTAATACATGTCTGAAACTCCATCAGGGGACCTACTGCATAGTTTATGATCCCAATTGTTCAAGATGAATCCTATCCCCTCCACTCATAATGTGATACGTACCGCTGCTGATGTGGCGCAATCAATCATCGGGTGGGGCCCATTCATTTTGATATATCAGTGGAATTGATGAAATTCATCTTGAACGAGCCAGATAATCTCTGTGTGGGCCCAGGATGGAGTTGCCGGCATGTGTCAGTGGTTTGAAAATCGTCCAGATACCAGCTTGTATACTCCGATACGAAACCGTACCGCCCGACACTGATTGATAAATAAAAAATCATCGGTCACGGAATCGGATGACAATATATCGGTCTGTATCGGCCCATATTTTTAAAATATCCGCCGAATCCCAATATATCGCCAATATCTGCCTCTTTTTTTTCTTTTCTTCTTTTTAATGGCAGAAATTTTAGAAAAAAAAAAAATGAGAAAAGGGGGTAGAAAAATACAAATCTATTCTAATAAACCTATATATATATATATATATATATATATGAATCCACTGCGATGAAATGGATTTTACACGTGGAGTGAAGTCAAGAAAAAGCAAACTGAAGTTAAAGTAAATTACTTTGCTTTACTTTATTGCGTATTTTAAAGTTAAAGTTTGGAGTAAAATTCACTTCTACTTCAAACCCGCGGAACTCATCCAAACAGGATAAAGTTAAAATTTTATACTAGGCCATGGCCAGCTCAGTTGGCTAGGAATGCGGTTTGCACTACTACCACACTGGAATAATGAAGAGTTTACCTGGCTTCAAATGACTCGGAGGGATTATTCTAGTCTAAAAGGTTCGGAACCGTCCAATATAAAGAAAAAAAAATGTACAGTGGATGAAAAAAAAAAAAAAAAAGCTGATTTCAAGTTTCAACACTAATCCATCCACAGACATGCATGAAAAGAAAGAAAGAAAGGGAGAAAGAGAAAAGGAAGTACCTGGCTTTGGGGTTGCTCCATCACCATCTGCACTTGCTGCCGTGATCAATCGTCGCAAATCTACACCAACTGCACATCCTGCCGTCATCAATCGTCGCAAATCTACACCATCTGCACATCCTGAAGTCATCAATCGTCGCAGATCTACAGATAAACCGCTTTCCTCTTCCTCTCCTTCTTCTTCCTCCTTTTCTCCTCTCCTCTTTCTTCTCACTCTTGTTTCCCTCCTCTCCGTTTTCATTTCCCTCTCCCTTCTCCTCCACTTTTTTTTTTTTCCCCCTCTCTTCCCTCCATCTTTCTTATACACGAAAGAACTGGAAACGAAAGGGGCAAAACTTAAAATCAGTCGTGTGCGTAGCTTAAAAGCTTTTTTTTCAATACGTGGCTCTACAATGGGGCCTACTACATAAGATCAAAATCGAGTTTTTTAAGTCACGTTTGGCAATCAAATCTTTACAGTAAAGATTTTTTATTTCCATAAATTTATGTTAAATTTATGTTTGGAAATTATAAAGTCCTGAGGATTTAGACAAATGGAAATCTTTATGTATTAAGATTTTCAAATCTGACCATCCTAATAAGATATGAAAATCTTCACTTATGTGGATTTGCGCACTGAATGCGTCTATAAACACCAATATGTGAGATCCTCAACTATATAAATTTTCAGCGAGTAATCCTTGTTCTAGTGGCAGTGAAGAATCATTAAATCTATGGATTCCTCGCCTGTTACCAAACATGCCCTTATATGAGCCCTGGACAATTTAATTAGTCAATCAATTTCAACATGAGTAAAAGTCAAATTGATCAGTTTAAAATATCAATCAATTTGGTGGCCATTCCAATAAAGTTTAGCCAATGCCCATATAAGAAAAGGGCAATTATTTTAAGCATTTTAGTTTTTTTTTTTTAGGTGAGCTTCATTATGAAAGCCTACGAGATTTTTTAACTTACGAACAAACCCACTTAAGGAAACTCTAAACTAGTCTAAAACAAATGCCACTTCTAAATTCTAAAGTTTTAACTCTGATTAGAATGGAGTTTTTTTATTAAGCTAATAAGAGGTGGTGGCTAAATTGAATTGCTTGGATTTTAGATATGGGCTCCATTAATGAATGTATCAATTATAAGGATGAGCACAAAGATTAAACATTAAAACTTCATATATTTAATAGTTATATGTTAAACGGTGATACAGGGTTGGGGGACCGATATTTTGGTATATAGTGTGTACTAATAGCAAAAGAATATAATTTTCTAATATTTTAGATTTTTTGGTGTTGATTCCATTGGTACTTTTTAAATTATCACCATCATCATTATAGCCTTATTAAATTTATCTAGAGTCACTTTTATGAGTTCTACACATTTCATGGTATTGCTCTTCACCCTCTCCCAACATCGGTTGAGTCACGCTTGAAACTTTTTTTATCTAGGTCCAGTTGGATGTCTAAGTTGGATTGAACCCATTCCAATCCCTAATATAGCAGCACTACTCCCGTTTGGGTGGTATTAATTGTGCTAAAACACACCCCACTAGAGTACGAATTGGGTATAATTCTTGAAAATTTTATTTTAATATTACAACAAAAAGTTATTTTACATACCTTTAAGAGGATTTTACAGTGGACCAAATAAGGAAGTTTAACCTAACTCACACAAAACAGGGAATCCGTACTAAAAAATCAACTTTTTTAATCATTTTTTTTTGTAGTTCACGTCGACGTTCATTCTTTTTACCTCCTTCAAAACCAATAGTTAATCCCATATTCACTGCTATTGATATTGCTCCATTGAACTCTTATTGCTTCCCATTTGTGTTAATGTTAAGAGTTCTTCAATTGTGTGCTTGGGACCCTTGGATTTTAAAATTGGCATAAACAGTCAATAAGCCCTATCCCCACTTTAGGACCGAACACACACACACGGTTGAGTGCATTTTCAATGTATCCTCAAATTTCAGTTCAAGAGTGGGTCCCATGTTTTGATTGAGAAAAGATGAAAACATGATTAATGATACATCAACAACGATGCCACTTCAATTCCTAGTATCTCTATTTTGTTGTTTACGGTGTTGGTATAAGGCTTTTGTAACAACTCTTTTTTTTTTTTGTTTATTCTTTTTGCTTGAGATTTTCTTGTAGTGTTGCTTTATTCTTAATTTAATTTACCGTTTTCAATAAAAAAATAATAATAATGATGCTACCTCAATTTCTAGTCAGTATATTTACATTTACATGCTCAATCAGATGGTGGGCCCGACTCTTATTAAGTGAGATTTGGGAACATGTCACTGGAGGGGGGATGGGAATTGGGATTCATCTTCAACGGCCCGGATTATCTTCATGTGGCCCCCACAGTGCCTCATAATAAAAATTAAAGCCAAACCATGTGTTTTTTTTTTTCTTCATTGCCTCCACAGGGCCGACCGACACAGATTAGTGCGGTCCCGCGGATCACTTTACCTAACCTTTTTACGTTAAAAACCCTAAACCCCAGCTTTCTCTTCTTCCGAAGGACTTCCCCTCAAACCGGCTTCCAAGGTACAAACAAACCTCTCTCTCTCTCTCTCAGTGGATTGATCTTTTTATCGTGTAAAATCTTACAAGAAGAGTTCTTATGTTATCTTTCTACATATCGGATTTTGGGTGTGTTTGGATGTCCCCCGAATTGCAATAGGCTTGAAATGGAGTAGTTCAGAAAATAAAAAAAAAAGTCTCTCTGTTGACTCCTCTCCAGTATCGATTCCAGCGATGGACGCTGATGATAATATCGAGCATAAAAAGGCAAAAAATATAGTGTCATTTCTAATGTTGTTGTTATTATTAGTGATTCTTATGAAAAAAAATTAACCTTAAACTCTTAAAGAAGGGGGCAGTTAAAGAAATTTTAGAAATCATTGCAGATTGCTTCGCACAGGGATGTCAAACTCTTCAATTCCATGTATGATTTTTTCGCGAATACAAAAGGTGAAGATGAAAGTGAGGGAAGGTGAATAGAGATGGGTTTTGTTTTGTAATGGGCTTGTGAAGTTATTTATTTTATTTTTTTTTGAAGTTGTGAAGATGGGTTTATGAAGACGAGACTTTTGGAGAGTGCATATAGTATAGGTTCTATGTGGAGAGAGATGGGTTATTTGGTAATGGTTTATGAAGATTCTTTTTTAATTGTAAGACTAGCACAATAACCCAAGTTAAGCACGGGCATGACCCGCGTGGCTAGGGTGTCCCCTCCATCTAATCAATTTTAACATTTTTTTGATAAATAATTACATATAAGTATTGTGTTGGGGTAGTGGTTAGGTTGGTTTTTTTAGAAAGGTAAAAGGCGGTGAGTCAATTCTCACTTCTCACAACCTATACATTTTTTGGCTTTTTACCAAGCCTCAATAAAAAGATGTCAAATTGAAAGGAATAAGGTCAAAATTGAATCCAAAACCTTCCAGCTTAATATAGTATAATTATGAAGATGGGATTTTAGGAGACTGTGAAGATGAATTCTATATGAAAAGAGGGTTTTTTTTTTTTTTTTTTGACCTTCACCTTCCCTCACTTTTATCTTCACCTTCATTTTCAAAGAAAGGCAGTTTCAGGTTTTTAAGAAAGCAAATGCACTTGTTATATGACCAAGAACATTTTCATCAAAACTAAAACTGACATCCTATGCGGAGCACTCTGCCAATGATTATCAAAATTTCTTAACTGCATCCATTTCTTAAGAGTTCAAGCTTAAGCTTGTCATAAGAACCCATTATTTATTTATGTACTGTTGTATGCCAAGCAGGAGAAAAAAAGGGTTCTGAAACCTCTGGCTATTTTAGTGTGCATGTAATTGGAAGTTATTTATTGTACGCACGGTTTCGTGTTTTCTTGCTGGTTGACCCGCAAACATTTTTTCTTCAGCTTCATTAGAGCTCCAATCTTCTATAATTAGACAGATTGTGAAATTTAAAATGCCAGTTGAGTGGGTTTGGGAGGTTTCTGAATTGTCATAGTTTGTGTAGTATATATGGTTATAACTAAAGAATTTCCTTTCTTTTGTTTGTGTAGATTGTTGCTCTGAAGCTATTTCCTGACGCTAATTTGTTTTTCTTGCAGCTAAAGATTTTTATTCCTGCTTGTGAGATCCACCTGAGGGAGTTCTTTCCTCTCTGTAAATGCAGGGAGAAATTGCCGATAACACTCCTTCTGCCTAGGAAGTTTCTTCCTGTTTCCTTCTTCACTTTAGAAGATACAAATTCCTAGCAGATTTAGTGTCTGACTCGGTAGTCATGGGGTTGGAGTTACCAGCGGAGGAGGCGGGGCTTGATGAAATGAATGATGATTATATCAGCGATTCGGAGGTGGTTTCCCATGTGCAGAATGTCCTTAAGTTGGTTTCTCAGGTAAGGATTGTGGTCTGGAGGTAGGCAATATGTACTTGCTTTCTATATCTTTTTTACTTGTTTCTTTATAAATCTCTTGCTACTTGCTAGTTCATTATGCAACTTTGTTTCTTCTGACAAGAGCTGTCACTTCACTTTATTCTATTTCAATAATATAGATAAGACAATCATTATTGGAAAATAGCTAAAATAATCAGTATTGACTAATAAACTGGCTTGAATCTTGTTCCCTACAACTCTCTCTCTCTCTCTCTCTCTCTCTCTCTCTCTCTCTCTCTCATAAAATTTACTGTTATAAAAAATCATTATTGTCTACGAAAGTCATCAGTGAAGGGTAGAAAGCAGGGACATTATATGACCCTCTGCCAATGAATGCTTGTTGTCATTATAGCATTTGAGGCCTTACGTAGGTTTTATGGTTTGGAGAGCCAGATTGTTGGTCTGGTGAAGTACTTTTGAGAGTGGAAACTAAATACGATCTCGATTACTTATTAGGCAAGCTTGCTGCTTGTGAAGTGCCGATTCCGAGAGATTTGAATATGATGGCAGTAGGTCTGTCGCAATTGAGTTAGAACAATCTTGTGTAACTTGGACCCTGATGTAGGTGTTGCCTCAACCTTAGAGGTGAGGTGTGGGATGTGAGAATTTTTAAGAAATCTTGTATCTAAAATGTCCTTGTAATTACATTAGAATATCAAGAGCGCTTATCAGGTGCGTCCTTGGGGCTGGGGGGATTTAAAGATCTGGTTGGGGTCTTGCTATGTACACAAAATAACTCCATCTGATCATTGTAACCCTTTCATCCATGGCCCACAAATTTTCACTGTCTAAAATAGATGCAGAGTTGATCCAACCGTCCAGTCCATTCAGCTGTGTGCAAACCTAGGGGACTACTCACTATCCCGTGGGGGGAAGAAGAGGGAAAAGAAAAGAAGAGAACTGGCATAAATACAATATTCAAATGCTATTAAAAACAGGCACGGTCTGTTCAGATTGCAACCCGCTCATCTTTCCCTTCTTCAGCTGAAGAAAAGAAAAAGAACTCTCATTTCAAAGTTTGGGAAATACGAAAGTTAACTGGTTACCCTCTTTCAGGTTAATATTTATTGAATGAATGATTAACTTACTGTAGCTACAGGGGTACCATTCAGCGAACATAAAATGACCAATGCATCTCTAGAATGTGTCCATGCACACATAAGAAAATTCTTAAACAAACAGTTTGAAAATATGTGTGGTCTCTTTTCTCCTTTGTTGTTTTTGGGATGTTTTTAAAGAGGAATAAAAGGATTATTACTATTTTTCTTTTGCGCAATTCTTTTAAACCTTCATCAGCAATGGCAGATTGCATTAGGAACCATTAGTCCTTTGGGTTTGGGCGTCTTTAAAGAGAGAACTCATTCATGTTACTCCTTAATATATATAATATTTATATACTGATTTTGTCCTGCCAAGCAGGTCTGGCTTGCACATCCCATTTGATGCCAATCATATCATTGAGTAATGAGTTATGATACACGGCATGTGGTTTTCATTTTTTGTAATATTAATGTTGTAGGGTGATGATGAGCAATATAACCAGTTGATTGAGGTTATGATCTGCACTGAACGCCTGGAACCTGATCAAGAAGCTATGCTTGTGGTAGATCAATTTCTCATTAGCAAAATTGATTTTGACTTCTGATTTTACCCATTTTCTCCAACAACCTGGATTTATTTGTGCACTTACTATTTTACTTGAGTTGTGTAGGCAAGTTTAAAGGCACTGTCAGGAGCAGTCTCATTTATTGACATCGTTTACCACGACCATCTTCTCTCATCTGTAAGTTCTATGAGTGAGCATTCAATTTTTTTTTTCTCTCTTTTCTGGAGGGAATCTTAATAAGTTATTATGGAGATATCATACTGCTGAAATATTTTCAGATTTTTGGGATGAGCTTGTGGAATTGTGGACGTGTTGCAATGGATGCGTTGGTGGAATTGATCATTAATTTGGTACATGTTTTTCTGTCTCTGCTTTTAGAGTGACATCATTGTTAACTGGTTCCCATTGATAACTCTTTCCTGCATTGTGGTCATTCAGGCTGCCTCAAATGGTAAATATCTTGATGCATGTTTGGATATGCTTGTTTGCAATTTTCTGCCTCCTCCAACTTTACTTCCTTTCCTGAGTCAACCCCGGGGTCATGCAAGAAAGAAAGAAGTGCTTGATCGGGTGCATTCAGCTCTGCAAAGCATTGCTGATTTGGTGCCTCTTGCTCCTTTGAGGTTGTTGCCCATAATTCTTCATAGGATGCCCAGAGTGCATGCTAAGGAGGCTGTGAGTATTAGTTGTCGTACCTCTTGATTCATAACGTGAATTTGTATGTGATGTCTGTATATTAATGCAGTTGTAGTGCAGTTGTTTTCTTAGAGGGTTACACCATCTATGCCTGTGGCCTGGATTACATTATCAGTTAAGCAAAATGAAACCCACCTTGATCTGTGTCCTAGATATTGTGTCATCTCATGAATCCTTGGACATCGAGACAAGTTTTCTCTAGCCCTTTATTTTTTTTAATTAATAAATTTATTATGACCTTCATCTTTTCCTGTTGGTAGGGCTATCCTTTAATTTCCTTTTGTTCACGGAGTTTGTTCCAAAAGGATTTTCCGTTCCTCAAGTAGTTAATTCAGTTCATTGGAGAAAAGTCCTTTCCTTTTTCTTATTTTTCTACTTACGAGAATTTTAATATTCCCAGCTGTAAATTATAGTAGAACTTCTCTGTGCTGCTGAAAATTCTTTATTCAATAATGATACAGCTGAAGACCTAATGCTTAAGTTTCTTATTTTTGATATGTTAGTTTAGTTTTCTTTTTTCTCCATCATCTTGAAGAACCCAGTTTTGTTGTATAGTTGGGTTTTTTTTTTTTTCTAATAAAATTTATCATCTCATATAAAAAAAAAAAAATTTATGATAACCTCCCAGAAAGTGATGTACTCTTTTGCAAATAGTGTCAACAATGATGTTTATAATATAATTTACCACTTACCGATTTGATATACATCTGGTTCGCCGAGGTTTCCTGTATCCTTTTTTTTTTTTTTTGCTGTTACTTTTATTGAGAAATATGGCACATCATTCTTTGATCGGCAAATTATCATTATCAATAGTATCCAATATGAAGAATCTTACATGTTTTCATTTTCAGTTTATTGTAATATATGCAGAGAGCATGTTGAGGATAGAAAGTGGTGCAATTGGAGAACTTGTTGGGAATGCAATGGTTATGGCAGTGGTGGATAGGCTCTTAGACTTAGATGTGAGTAATTGGTATTGCCTACAACAAATGGAGAAACTTTATCTTGCTTGCGTATATTGTTCAAAAAATTATTCTATCTTTTTTCTAATGTTTAGGTGGAGATTGGATGGGATGACATTTTACAAGAAGATTCTGGCAAAGGAATTTTTGACATGGAGCTCGAAGATGTTGAGGAAAACGCAGATGTTGATGGTGATGGGAAAATCCAAAATGATGTATGCTTCGTATATATGTAGACATTAGATTATTCCTAGTCAAGTAGAGACTAAAATATTGCATTTTCTTCAGCTTCCAGAAGGTGCTTTGAGTAGACAGAGTTTGGGTGGCAACTTACTTGCTGATAAGTTAGACAGCTTGATGGTACTCACTTGTGAGCATCTCAAATCATGTGCCAACAATGGTCGTCTGGTTAAGGTTGCTTTTTACAGCCACTATTTTGTGTAATTATATTCTCTTTAAGCCATTTCTGCTGATTAATATTCAATGATGCTGTGTCATTCATAAAAAAATGTTTGTGACATTATAGGACATTGGGATGGTATAAGCACGAACGTATTTGTTTATCCTGCTTGAATTTGGCAGTGTTTTCCATTCCACTTGTTTTTTTTTTTCCCAAATCAAAACAATACACTTGCCTGCATGGACTGGGAACTGGAAAGTCTCTCGAGTGCATATATGTTTTATGCTGGTTGAAGAACTGGAACTGGACACTATAATTTTGCCCTTCAATGGTTGCAGGTGTTTGAAACACTTCTCCAGTCTTTTCAGATGACTGTGCTGAATGCCTATAAGTCAAAGTTTGCCCAGGTAAATCTTAGCATCCACTCTTCCTTTGTTAATGTTTTCCCATTTGGTGCTTTGCCTCTTTTTTTTTTTTTTTGTTGTTGTTGTTACCCATTCTTTTCTTGACTATACATCAATATTGTATGTTGATATCTGTTGATTGCAAATCTAAACCTGGCATATATATGTGCATTATCTTCTTCCATCTCCTCAGACTCATTGCCTCTCTATTGCAGTTTGTCGTCTTCTATGCTTGCTCACTCAATCCTGAAAATTGCGGTATGAAGTTTGCAACCCTTCTTGCAGATATTTTTGAATGCAGGACCCAACCTTCACTTACCAGGTAATTTAAGTTCAAACAAACTATTTGGGATTTTGTGAACCTTTACGTATAGTTTCTGATAGATTTGAAAAGGATAAATGTGTGTTCTGAAGTACAATGCATAAGAATCCTAATCTTGTTTTGAATCCTGTGTCAGATGATAACATAAGAAGCATGAAATTTGAAGCCATGTTCCTGGCATTGGTACGAGATGTACGTTATTATTTGAAAGATAGTGCTGGTCTCTTCCTGCAGATACATTCAGCAATGTAGTGCTCTCATTGTTAGAACCATGAGAGGTGTTTAATTAGGTGGATTCATCTATAGTAGTAGACAATCAGTTTTGGATTATAATAAATAAATGGTGGATACTTGGTGTAGTTCTGGAGGCTTAGCCTTTTATCAACTTGAGTGAATTTAATCTTACCAAAAAAACTTGAGTGAATTTAGTTCTATCTAATAGTTGTTTCTCTTACAAACAAAATGACAGAGGAAGCCTTTATGTCTTATTGCCTTCACTCTCCTCTTGGAATACAAAGATGAATAGTATCTTTTTGCCTTTTGGTTTAAACTAGTCAGGAGAAGAAGGAAACATAAGCTTCAGTTTGCTTTGCTATTAGTTTTTCTTCATTTTTTAATTTATTATTATTTTATCTTTTTGGAGAAAGTTTGCAGTTTCCACTAGCAAAAGATTTCCCAATTATCCATTTGTATTTTTTTTCACATTTTTGATATTCTTCTCATGTTTGTCAAACTATTTCACTGTTTCCATTCATCTCAAAGTACCGCACAGTTTCAGATTTTCATGAATATTAAAATTGAGTTTTATCTTACGCTTCACCAAATATTGCCTATAGGTTCGTGAGAATTGTATCCTTTTTACCATTTTAAGATTTATTTACGGGAAGACCTGTCGAGAAAGCATCTTGAAAGTACTGTTTGTGTATAAATATTTAGGGAAAATTTTCTCAAATTATAGTTGCATTATGGTGACGAGTACTAGTTTTTTTGTATGGATAATGTAATAGTATCTTCCAAATGCTTTTGCTTTATTCAGGATGAGTGCAGTTGCTTATCTTGCTAGTTATTTGTCTCGAGGAAAGTTTCTTCCATCTTCTTTTGTTTCCAGCATGTTGAAAAGGTCAGTTGCTGGTAAAAAAAAAACTAATGTTGTTTTGGATCTTAAAATTCATTTGTGGTTCTGATTTACAGTGTTTTTTTTATTGTACACATGGACTCAGGTTGACAGAATGGTGTTTTGAGTATGCCAAGTTTTGGAATGGTAATGAGACAACGTTGAAACCTACTGCTCATCGAGTCTTCTATTCTGTATGCCAGGTATGTACTGTCCGATGTATTCTCACCAGCCATTTGCTCTATTGTTTCTGCCACCATTTGCTGATTGTCCTGAGACTGTTCTGTTGGACTTTACTGGTTAGAAGTGAGGTTCTTTTAATAGAATTTTGTCAATAATATATCATTCTATTATTTTCATGTTATTGTCTGTCCATTTCTTACATCTTACTGGTGCTTTTTTTTTTTTTCCAAAAGGCTGAACTTTCAGTTTCTTTTCTGCATTGGCAGGCTGTCATGTATGTCCTCTGCTTCCGTATGAGGTTGATAATGGAGGTTCCTCATCTGAAATCTCAGCTACACCACATGCCCTTAGAACCCGTATTGCGTCATCCATTGGATCCTTTGAAGGTAGCTCAGCTCAGAATTATTGGCCTCTAGACTCTAGAGTACATTTTAGTACCAATAGTAGTCAGTTTTGGTTTCTTTCTATTGGATGGTCAATTTATTGTTTATTTTGTGGCCGTTGGAGTACATTTTATGGAAAAAAGGAACAATTATCTTCACTTGGAAATTTGCATTTTATCATTCAATTCCTTTTTAGGGATTCATATTGGTTTCTGGCAATTGAATGTTCAGTTTGAGTACTAGTCCCCCACTTTAATGATAGGACGGTTTTAAGAATAACTTTAATCACATGAATTAAAACAGGGCCACTCCATCAGAGAGTACTTCTCTCTGCTTATTTCTGTTATTTGATTCATTTGTTCATTCTTTCCTACAGGTGTGTTTGCCCTCTATAGTTGAGGAATTCCTGCGGCAGGCAAAAGCTGCCCGTCTATTCACTACATCAGAGACCTTCCTCTTTGACAACCTACTTGAGTCAGACTTATCCAAGGCTTTTGGTGGCATGGAAAGACTTGACATGTTCTTCCCATTTGACCCTTGTTTGCTGAAGAAATGTGACAGGTCCGCATTTGAACCTATTTATGATAATTTTTTAATTTTGTTTGTTAATGCAACTTTGTTCTGAAAAAAAAAAAAAAAAAAAAGGGGGTTATTGAGTCTTGATGTCATTTTCTCTATATCCTTTTGAAGATACATTCGGCCAAGCTTTGTGTTCTGGTCGATGGTTAGAACTACAGATGATGATGAGGAAGATGATATCGAAGATGCAGATATTGACGATGGAGATTTTGGGGATGACAATGTGGGGAGTTTGAGGGAGAATGGCAAAGCAGAGACCATTGATGACGATGATCTTGAACTCATCGAATTCGAATCTTCATTGAACAAGATGTCTATCACTCCAAAGACCTCCCTAAAAAATAATTTGCCTGGCCAAATTGGTTTTTCTGCACAAATGCCTGCAAGAATTAGACCCTCTACCAGTCCAGATTGGTGATATGTTTTATTCCTGTAAATGTGGATACAACAGGATACTGGAGCTTTCCAGGCGTGCTGAGATTAAAAGTAACCAATTTTTGCAGAGAAGACAGTGCTGGTCTTAAGCAAGTTCTTAAGACGGGGTTGAAGCCACTATTGGCATGGTGCTGAGATTCCCATTAATATTGGTTGTGTTTGATTACATTCTCTTTTCAAGGCGAGCTCGAATGAGTGTATCAAACTATTTTTTCTGTAAATCATGGCCGAGTCGATTGTGATTTTGCATGAAAACAGAAGAATTTTTTTTGCCCTTTTTTTTCTTTAATTTTTTTTTTCAGGACACATGTATGTTGAACCTCTATTATCTAATTTAAATTAAATTTCACGTGTTCTGTTGGCTACACTTATGGAAAAAATGATGTACGTATCATGGGAATGCGATTTTCAGCTCTGCATAAATTGCTAAGCTTCTTTGAAGCGCGACCTAAGTGGGGTTGGAGTGATCGGTCATGGGCCCCTGATGGTGATACTGCTCTCTCTTTCCTAAGGTTGCGCATTGGTTGTGAATGGTCTCACCCACAACTCACCCTGGTTGGTGTGCAATGGCTATTTGTCAAATGGGTTGTCTTCCATTGTTTAGGCCCCCTCCAAAAGGGTGTGTAGCATGTCTTCCCTTCTCTCAATTTGTCATTTGCTGGTAATGTTTGGAATCTTTCAATCTTTTGAGGGTTGGAATAATCTCCATGACATAATCAATGGCATGACATAAAAATCATTAAATACCATATCCCATAGAAACCAACAGGGCATGAGGTACAATTTCTCTTGTGAGGGATCCTTTTTGGTTGGTAGGGGCTACACCATGAGTAAAGGTGAGTGGAGGCAGGTATGTCTACTATGGTTAAGGAGTTCATAAATTATTATTAATCGGATCACAATATTAGTTGTGTGAATGATGGGGTATCTCAATCAGATAGGTGACAGTTGCTAGTTGTTGAGATTAGAGTGAGTGTCAATTCATGGGTGGCGAGCCGGATGATACAAGGTTCAAAATAGGTCCGGATCCAATTACCTTGAGTTGGAACATGTACGGACCCAATCTAGACCCGACTTCATATCTAAATCGAAAAGAAGTTTTCCAAACTCACACAGACACACACCGGTGAAACTGCCTCGTGAACTCCCAGTTGTGGTTTTCAAAGTGAAACCAAATAATCATACCTGTCTGTCCATTGGGCCCAATATTGCTAGTTTTCTAGACATCCAAATGATTAGCAAACACATTCTAAAGGCCACAAAATATTCCTCAATTTAATTAACTTCAAGGCCAAAGGTGAAACTATACAGAAACCATACATATTCAAGCATTATGTTAAACCATACCCACCCATCCTCAAAACATCCTAAAAGAAGCCATTAAGAATGACTACTCAGGTAGTTCTAAATAATTCTTAATTATAAGATTAATAGAAAAAGGGACCAACTAGTCCAATGCATCAGCAGTACAAGCAACAGTTCTGGCCCTGTGCACTGGAGCATATTTTAATGCCATCCCCCATAACAAGTCACCATCCAAAAGCCTTTTCTTTGCTTCTTATTTTTCATTTTTGGCCTTTCCAAAAAGCTTCAAGTTTCCAATGGCAGACACCAGATGTCAATCTGACCCATGTTAGCATCAGAACAATTATCAAAATAATGCAGAAATGATATCTGTTTATATTTGACTCCAATATATAGAGATATAATACAGTATTAATGACTCCATCCACTGATAGATTCAACAATCACATCATTATATCACTTAACACCCACCTCCAGGAGCAGGTGGCAGGTGCGAGTGTCCAAGTCTCCTTAAAAGCAAATCTCAGGATAATAAAATATGATACTCTAAACACTGCCAAACACTCATTTCTTTGAATGATTTAATAGCCTCAGTAGTAGGTGAGGAACATGGAACCACCACCAATGAAAAAAAAAAAAAAAGTTGGAAGTAACTATACTTTTCATCCCAAAAGAATCAAGTTGTTCTCATATCTGTTTTTCAGAATATGGGGAGTGATGCTTAAGACCAAAATGAAGCTCACATTTAAAGTGAAATGAAAAATACTAACCCTCTCAAAACGCAAGTTATGGTTTAAACTAATTTAGACAACATTCTCATGTAACATCAATAAGAGCTGGTTCAATCCCACCTGCAAGCAATGAGTTCATTCTCTCTTCGGTAAAAAGGAAACATCCAAAACAGAATGAGCAATCAGTAACCCTTTTTTCTAAGACAAACAATAAAATTGCAGAGTTCATTTGGACTTGACTGAAAGGGAACTACAAGGTCCAAAATGACGTTGCAAACTACCAAAAGGTCATCCAATCCATAAAACAGAAAGAAGAAATGAAAGGGCATGCAAACCACACTGACAACAATTTTCAGAAAATAGGATACATTATCAGTACATAATTGAACACCCTTTCGTTAGAAAGAAACTGGCATGGAAACTAACTGAATTTCCTAACTCGTACAGAGGGGGGCACAAAGTGTTCAGGAAAGTTTACATAAGGTTAATAACATACGATTACACATACATCTCTATAAAGATGTACCTAACCCCGTTAGGTTCTGGCCACTACATGATGCCGAAGAAGTCAAGTAGAACTGTAGAAGAGAGGGCTCCGCCTATTTCCATGGCATGTTTGCCATTCCCTGTGGGGTGTTGTTATTGCAGGCACCTGTGCTATGGTTGAGTGGGCTTCCAGGCCCACCAGAGGACTCACTCAGTGTTCCTCGTGAAGGTGGGCTACCAGCCCCAGCTCCCACACCAGAAGTGAACTTCTGTGGCACAGACAGGTCAGGAGGATTCATCGGTTTTGACTCTTTCTGGCCTTCTGCAATAAAACTTCCCACAACTACCTGTGGAGGGCATACAAATTCTTGTCTTGATCATGAAGAACAGTTCAGAGAAAATCAAAGCTACATATCTGCTGATACATAATGTGACAAGCTGCCAACAACAGCTTTTTAATATCTGGAATATATTGTTTAAGAGAAAGGAACAAAAGATAGGAGAAATTAAGGCAAGTAATATCAGCATACCACATTAAGGCACATATGGTATGATATTTCCAGTCTGAACAAATAGTGAATGAAAAGGGTTACACAAACTTGAGACAAGTGTGACCACAGATTTCAACATTGAGCAGTAAATGCATGTCAAAGTAAAACCATTCCTTGGTGCATTTTATAGAAAATAAACCACCATAATGACTGTAACAAAGAATACTTCAAATCTATCAAGACTTATTACCAGACGTAACACATAATTAAACTGGAAAAGGGGAGAGAATACATATATGAGGAAAAGCAAACAGAACACCAATCATTTAAGTTGATAGATGATTCAAAATTCATAACCCCATCTTATTCACAAATCTGCAACTACATGAGAGTTCATTAGTTGAGTGCATGTTAGAGCTGTAATGCACATCGATTAATGTCTGCATGCATAATCATTATACTAGCCATTGTGTTTAGCAGTTACATGATTGATCATCATTTTTTTACAGTCGATTCTTAGTATTGATATGAATGTTTTAATGAAGATATTATTTAGACTGTCTTGTGAACTTTAGTAAATGGGCACATTAACATTTTTCTGACACTTGAGATTCCAATTAACAGAGAGAAATTAAAAAACATTATATTATGCCCACAAGCTTGAAAAATATTTCTATAGAAATTGTGGCTATAACGATTTACTAAACAATAAGACTCTGAAAGAATGGGGCTGGCAAGACTCAAGAAAGGGGCTGACAAGACTCAAACTCATGCCAGTTTGATGAAAACACACAAAAAGTATATCCATACCCATCTGTGCCCCTGCAAATAGACTGTTGAGGGCATATTGGAGCTACAGTGCACATCAATTCATGGATAAGAAATCCATGATTCAAGGATTTTCCAGTCTTGGATATTCTAGAAAGATGGTCAATGCACTCCAAATACTCTGTCACCAAATAATGCAACCCACCCACATGGACTGGATTCCTCAGGCCTGTGGCACAGGATCCTATAATTCCACACATAATAATACACTATGGGGGGAAAAATCAAAGCTGGACTGACAATTCCACTACTTAATGTTCGTGTAAGTTTGTACGAAAAAGAAGAAATAGAAAGACAACAAAAGAGAAAATTATTTAAAGCCAGACAAACCTGGACTGGGGATGCTGCTATTAGAAGTCCAGCCACTCCACCACCCAAAACACGGCCATCAGGACCTGCCAGTGATACACTCAATCCACCCGTTCGGCTTCGCTGGCCACCACTCTCTGAGAGCAGAAATGAGCCAGAAAGTGATAGGATCTCAAATCGTCCCTGAATAAGTAATAACAGTCTCAAATTTTTCCCCAGGACAGCAGCCATGAAGACAGATCAGATAAAGACAGAATGTTTCTAATAAAGCAGATACAGACATTTCAGAAGCAGTTAATGAACACCTGCCCGAATTGGTACAAGATGTATTGATCACATGCAACCCTTTAGATATGATAAGCAAGACATATTCTTTGAAAAAAGCACAGAAGAATTGGGAGGCCCATAAAATCTTAGCCATCAAGCTATCTGAATTATTGTTTACCCTTACTACTCAAACAACAGTAACAGGGTACAGTCTCAAAGTATACATCCTCAAGTGGTTCAATTTGAGCAACATGGTACAAATTGACAAAAGAAACTGTGATAGGTGCTCAGAGTACCTTATGAATTATTTCAATAGCAACATACAAGACAGCTATTTTCTATTCCCTCAAGTTTCTTTTTTCTCATTTGCTATGGGGTTGCTGCAGGCTCCTATTTCGTCAAACGCACGAGCATTATGTGTCGGAACCCAATAGAAACATATTGGTAGACGAAATGATTCAGGTGGTACATGACATTGAATTGACGTGATGCATGATTCAATTTCCTCCTCCTTTTCAGATTGGCAACTTAACTCAAAACCCATAACCTCGTGGTTGCAACAATGAGCACCTTCCAAATGTACTATTAGTTCATGTCATGTACAATTTAAATTTCAATTGTTAAATACAGTTAGTGACTTTGTATTATGGTTGCGTTTCACAATCGTAACACTACCTTTTCTATTTGTAACATGAATCAAACCTGAGACCTCGTGGATGAGACAATGAGAACCTACCAACTGTGCTACAAGATCCCATCCACCCAATTGAAACACTTGAATACATGAGGATCACTACTTGATCAACATAAATTATGACATCTTCCCAGGAAGTATGGCTGTAATGTTTGGTTCTCTGGTTCCGTTGGTAAATTGGAGAATTGTGAGACCCTAGGAAGATTTTAGATACTACTGAGACTAAGCAAAATATGTTGATGTCCACTGAATAAAAAAGTTAAAAAAGTGAATCCATTTATGTAGAAATCCAGCAAGCTTGGGATAGATAATAGACTACAAAAACACGCCCACAAGAATATGCATGCACACAGAATCCCATCTAAAACTTCTAGAGTTCTGAAAATATGTTTCCATATGGATGAGCTTCGCGTCACAATTTACAAACCTCATAAGTTACTGTACCACCAGATGTTGCCGCTTGACGAAGCATTACATTTGATATGGCACCGTTTGCGGAAAGAATGCAGACTGCCCTTGTTCCATGTTGAGAAAATGACATTATCTTTGAGGAAACATCCTAAAGAGACAAAAAAAAGAAAATTAGCATTATAAATACTGGCCCAACTTCTCAAGTCCCATTTGATCACTCATTTAGTTACAAACTTTCTTCAAGCTACATAATGAACTCATCTATAGCATAGTTTTCAAGATCGGAATCGATCGTTCATTCCCATGAATCAAATCGAATCGTGAATCGTAAGATTTTTTTTTTCTAATAAAAATAAAAAATAATTAAAAAATAAAAAAAATAAAAAAGTAATTATTCATAACCATCCATGTTCCCATTTATACAAATATAAATATAATAACAAGTCTGTCATACAATCATATCAAGAACATCATGACATATATTAATATATATGTATATGTATAAAATAACTGATGTGTAAATAGTGAAATAAGTTTAAAGTATCAATATATATATAGTTTTTATTATCTTTAAATCAAAAATAAAAAATAAAAATAAAATCCAAACCATCAATCTTACACATTAGGATATCTCTTGAAGTTAATAAAGTGTTAAATAAAACAAAATAGATTAAAAAAAGAAAAAGATTTAGACAAGCACCATACGTACAATTGAATGATTTAGTTAAAGGGAAATATTCAAGTGCATCTATCCCTCACCATTTTTGGTGAGGGACACCCCTTTTGGGG
Organism: Camphora micrantha; assembly: GCA_003546025.1. Lineage (NCBI taxonomy): Eukaryota > Viridiplantae > Streptophyta > Magnoliopsida > Laurales > Lauraceae > Camphora > Camphora micrantha. The sequence goes on from QPKB01000001.1 coordinate 61,338,860, forward strand.
AAGTTTCAAGTACAAAAAGGCTTTTGTACTTGATGGAAAGATCCCCTTTTGTACTTGAAACTTCCCCAAAAGGGGTGTCCCTCACCAAAAATGGTGAGGGATAGATGCACTTGAATATCCCCCTTAGTTAAATGTCTTTTCTTTATTCATCTTTAAAACCTTATCAAAGCTACAAAAAAATCTTGGGAGATTTCGTTAACTACTAAATAACCTTTTAAAAATAAAAGCGCTAAAAGAAAAGAAAGAATAAAGGTAAAAGATTATTATTAAATTATTAAATGTAACTATTCTCGCTTAGCCGAATCGCTTGAATCGTAAGATTCGATGAAATAGGTATCAAATCTTAGGATTCACACCTGAATCCCAAGATTTATTTGTAAATGAGATTCATTGCATAGATATAAATCGGTTTCCTTAAAATTCGGGATATGAATCGAGATTCAAGACGCGAATCATATAGGACGAATCGTAGGATTCCGATAACTATAATCTAGACAAAGATTATCTTTTAAAGTTCTTGCAATTCAATGAATAACAAATTAACATTTTTATGAATATGAGAAAGAAATAGAAAGTTTGTAGAACATATGCTAATGTTCATGCTTTAGCCCTAAAGAGAGATAAGTAGAAAAGCTCACAAAGATGGGCCCCATATTAATGGGATGAGTCTTCAATAATGATGACAATGATATTAAAACCAGAAACAAAATATACTCCAATTTCCATTTGCACAAACACCATAAATATATTATCTCTATTTAACATAATAGATTTTGTTATGATACCCAAAAAAATTATAATATTAAGTTTGAGTCTTCTTGTTAAGGAAAATCAATCTTAATATCAGCCCATACAGCAGCCCTTTTCCAGCACTTCGTTTTTTTGGTTTTTTTTAATTTTTCGATAAGCCCAGAACTTAAGTTATGGGTTAATGGGGGAAAATGATAGAAATAATGAGCATAAACCAAAAGCTCTCTCACTTCATTTTTTTTTTTTTTTTTTTCTTATCAAATAATTTCAAAAGTTTACTTTTAAATACTTATATAATTGTCAAATTTTGAAACTAGAAATATTTTTGAATCTTTAACCAACAAACCAACGCAGTGAAAATAGATGATGCTCTTCAAGAATGAAATGGAACAGAGCCTAACCACTTCCTTGATAGAACACCATAGAAGTTCTGTTCCTTTTCTTTTCTCTTTCTTTTTTTTTTTAATTTCTACATATAATGCTATTAACTGTATCTTTTTTCTTTTTTATTTTTCCAAATTATGTTTTAACTGTATTGCTGACTAGTGGTTTTCACAATTTTTTTAATTTTACTTACTACTTAAAAATTTATGTAAAAAATCTTACTTAATTTTTTACTTCCCTATCTCTCTCATACACAGATGAAAAACAATCAAAGGGACTGGGCTGAGTTGCATGCGAGTCAGAGCAGGCCAAGGCAGAGTCCGAGTCCAAGTCCGCCTTTTAAACCCTCAGTGCGACATCATAATAAAAAATTAAAAATAATGAAAACCTAATGAAATTGCATGTATCAAGTTGTGTGAAATGCAAGCATGCACTACGCAAAACAAAAGGAGCAAACTACAATGTACCAACATAACTAACCATTAAGATCTCTTACAGTTCATTAGTGGTCATTGTAATCAAACCAAGCAGACAGGTAGTGATACTATTTAAAGAGATGCACACACCATGCAAATGCAGAGAAGTTGCATACCTCTCCAGCTTTAACTGTGATAACATGAGGTGTAAATCCAGTTCCTGCAGATCCTGCAAGACATTATATATCAGGATTAACTGTAATAAAATTCTAAAAAACAATAGCTTAAACTAACTAGAAAAACTGCCGCTGCATATGAAAGAAGAAAGATGAATACTCAAAACAGAAAGCTGCAAAGGAAGATCAAACGGCAATTCAAAGATCCAAATTAGAGAGGTCCGTTTGGTAGCCCACTCCAGCAGTATTCCAACAGAACTGCAGACCTTGTTTCATTTCACCGGCCACCATCGGCTAGCAGGGACTAGAGGCCCCTCAAAATAGGGTGCAACAAATGCAAAATGTAGATGAACACATTTCAAGAGGGACAAAGGTACATGTTGTTTCCTGTTGTATGATTTCATATGATTTCTAGTTTTAGAATGTAGCCTAAAATACTTAAAGTTCAGAAAGTGAAAAAAAAATTTCAAGATGGTTTTTTACTTTTTTTAATTATTATTATTGGTGTCTTCCTATAACTAGTATACTATAATATATCACGGAAAATTGATACCTAAAAGAAATCCTATGTTTTGCAGCATTAAATAAACATTCAATGTGGTTTATCTCAGTGTTAAACATTCATAAGGATCATAAAAAAACATGGAGGTTGCTAATATTGCATATGGCTGTTTCAAAGACAATTTCCACACAAGAACATGTGCTGGAGTGGCACCAGTGACAGCGGATCCTGATGCATCAGGTGGGGACCCACAAAGTAAATCATCTGACCTGGTTTTAAGCCCGTACATAAATTGAATATCAACATTTGACAAAGGTTTTCTTAATCATCAATTGGTTACATACACTAGCCTAGCTGATGAATAGTCTAGCACGATTTTTGGGATAGAGCAGTGCACAATAAAGCCTAATTTTAAGGATGGGTCCGCCTATCATATCCACGCCTTCAAGGAGCATGCAGCATAGAATTAACCAACATCATAAAAACTAAAAATTTACATAACAAAAATTTATCATAATTAAAATAACATAAATCATATCTATGGGACCACTTCTCATTCCACACTAAAAGAGTAAATTACAAAAAGATCATTCACTAAAATAGCTAGATTTCTACCATTGAAGAAGCTTATTCACCAGAATTGAAAGTCATCAGAAAAATTGCACAATGGCAATTCGTCGATGTTAATAACCACAATACCACGGTGAGGGCGTATAGGTAATTTCCCAATACCTTCTCTAGAGTCACAGATCTAACAAATGAAACCTATCAAATCATATACCCTTCTTCCTTTTCTTTCCCCACCTTTCAGAGAGTTATCTTCCCCTAATCAACCAAGCTGATTTTAACATCAGAAACCAACCCCCCTCCCAGCGCGCAGCCACACATACACACAAAAAATAAAAATAAAAATAAAAAGATTAATTTAGAAAAACCATCTACAATAAAAACCTGAGGAAAACATATTTCAGCAAAGCATTACAGTCAGGTCCCACTCGTATCAGGTCCCATGCAGATCAAAATCTCCCAGCTTCTTCACAGAAGGCCCATCATGTGACAGGAAAATATAATGAAAAACCACAACAGAACAAAGTAAAGAAGCATCAAGACAGAACCAAAAGCCAATGGCACACAAGGGAGAAAGAAACTGAAGAGCAAGAATAACAAGAAGAAGAGAATTACCCAAGGCAGCCATCTGGTGCTTCTTGCCAGAGCCCGTGGGGCGGCCCCTTCCCTTCTTCGTAGGAGATGATGGCGATCTTGCCAAGGAGAAACCACCACCACCACTGCCCACTCCACCGCTGGAAGGAGGTACTGTGGAAGGAGGAGACACCGGGGTCAGTGCCAGCGCCATGGCACCATCTGGACCATACTTTCGGGGCCGCCCCCGCTTCCGTTTCATTGGCTCACCCGAATTTGTATTTATGCTGTGTTGAATTATGGTGGTGGTCTGTCCATCCACGCCGCCTCCGCCTCCGCCACTGCCACCGCCTCCGCCTCCGCCTCCTGGGTAGGGAGGAGAAGTTGTGGTAATGGGTGCATAAACTGCTGTTCCATCTGGACTGAAAGCTAACCGCATGTTTGCGGGCGCTTGCATTGAGACCTGGTTTTTCTGCACTCCCACGCCGAAGGACTCCCTCCCTGACATAGTCCCCGGCTCCGATGCTGACAAATGAGACTGCTGTGTTTTCACTTCCATGTATCGATTCCAAAAGGCACTAGATCTCTTCTAGACCTCCAGTCACCATGAAATCACTCCAAGCAAAAGAAAGACAAATCTTTCAAAAACCCCAGAAATCATAAGTCTTCCACACGGTCACTGCACTCTCCTCCGAAATCCTAAACATACAGAACTCGAATTTCAGCTCAACAGATTTGGACTCCTCCCCTCCTTCTAAAACTACCAACCACAAGTACAGTAAATACCCAAATCACAAATTCTACAAGCAAAGCAGCAGCTCCGCAAAAAGGATTGGAAACAAAACTTACAAACAAGAAGAGAATCTCAAAACCCCAAAAACCCAGAGACTCTAAAAACCGATTCTTTCCCTAGAATTCCAACAAATAAACAAGAAACTAAAACCCTAATCCTGTAGAACATTAAAAACACAAAAAAAATCAAGTTAAACAAACACAACCACAAACAGAAATCTCAAACAAAAGCAAACAAGAACAAACCCAAAACCATTCGCTTCAAAAAAATCGAAACTTTTTTCACGAATCTCACAAATGAAGAGCAAAATAACCACAAAACCCTAGCCCTAAAGTTAAAAACAAGGGAACAAACACTGAAATCACAGATCCTGCAAAAGAAAACACAGAAAACCAAAATCACAGTCAGGAAAACCATCTCCTTGATGAAAAATCAGTTCTTGAAATTCTCACTTTTTACAATTTTTACTGCAATTAGGAAAAAAAATTATACAAAATAGTCGATAATTAGTACAAAAATACAGAAACTTTGAGGGGTAAAAAAGAAAAAAAAAAGAAAAAAAAGAGAAGGGGAGAGGTGAAAATGCAGAGAAATTCATACCTGGGAAATTAGGAGTGGAAACCAACACACAAAAAGAGAGAAACTGAAATTAGAGAGAAAGCAAAGGAAGAGAGAGAGCTTGGGAAAAAAAAAGGTGAGGAATTCAAGTATTTCTCATCTTTTTTTTGTATTTATTGATTATTTTATTTCAAACAAAATGGGAGATTTATTTTAAAGAAAAGGAGGCATAAAGCAGGCCGAAATTGCTTTCGTACAAAATAATTTAATATATAACTTCCAACGCCCCCCCATATACCAACTTTCTCTCTTTTCTTTTTGGGACTTTGTTTTTTTCACATGGATGTGCTTATGTAACATTACACACATATGCTACTTTTTTTTTATATTTACATTGCCTTCTTACTACTTAGTTGTCACAAGATGAAATGATAGCTTATTTGTCATTTTAATCTATAGGATTGTGTTTTCTATAAAAAAAAATTGGGATGATTTTGGTTTTTTTTTTTTTTTTTTTTTTTTTTTTTTTTTATTTTTAAATGTGGTGAAACAGTGTTTTAGTTGGATTGGGTTTTGGGTTATTTTAGAGGAATGGGAGAGTGGGGTTTTTATTTCTTGGTCTAGATCTGATTTTTCACAATAGTTGTAAAAAAAAAAAAAAATGAAACTACTTTGAATTTACATGAAAAATGAAAATATGATTTATCTTCAAAATTCTATTCATTACTATTTTGTAAAAAGGATTATCTGCATAAAAGAATATCTTAAGTTGGAAATAGAAAAGATTATAATATTAATTTCTGATTACTAGGAGCACTTCTGAGTTGACATGGACCATTTGTGATGAGGACATAGACAAACACAATCTATGGTGATCTATAGTGTCTAGACCCCTCATCTGTTGGATGGTCAAGTGTAAAAGGATGGTGGTTTTTTTTTTAACTCTATATCTGAACTTTTTTTAATTGTCCTCCTTAGGAGGAATTTTAGAATGTGAACATTGTTTAAATAAAAGATAAATGGAATGTTCAAGTTCTTTGAAGTTCTTGATTTAAACCCATTCGGTTGAACCCAAGAATCACTTCACTGAAAAATGGTTGTTGAATAGTGGACTGAACAGTCTGAACCAAAAAATATAGAAACAGTTCAAAGCCTCTCTCTCTCTCTCTCTCTCTCTCTCTCTCTCTCTCTGTGTGTGTGTGACTTTTAGAGTAATATTCAAATGAGAAAAGTCTGCATAGTAGTTCCATGTGGGCACCTAACGCACTTATGATCAAGTTACCCATTCCTCAAGTTACCCACTTGTAACCACCCTATAAATTATTACTTGCCTAAAATCTAACATTCATCCAACCATTACTCACTCTGGATTGAAATCAAGCACATGAATATAGAAGTTTTGTAAAACCATTGAGCTTGAGACTATAGTTATCAATTTCATTTCGTTTCAGACATTTTGGCCGAAATTTTTTATTTCGGTTAAGTGGCCGAAACGAAATTTCGGCTAAAACTTTTTGGTTTGAATTTCGGTCAATCTCGACTGAAATTCAAGATTTCAGCCGAAATTCGGGATTTCGGCCGAAATGTGACTTTTCGGCCGAAATGAAATTTTACATAATTAATTTTTTTTTTACTTTTTTTACACATATATTTTGTATTTCTTATTTTTTTTCACAAAATATAATTCCAACAAAAAAATTACTATAATGGATTAAATCTATATTTATTACTTTTTCTATTTTTTTTTTACTTATATATGTATATATTATGTTATATTTTTTCCGAAATATAATTCCGAAAGTTTCGCCGAAATCCCGAATCGGCCGAAACTTTTCATTTTGCAAGCCAGAGCGAAATAAAGTCCGAAACAATATTAACAACTATGCTTGAGGGTCATATATCAAGAGGTTTTGGATGATAAGTAGGGTAATATTTTGCCCACTCCTAGATGATCTTCTTGTGATTTCTCCATTCCCAATTTCCTTAATGATTGGCATGACCTAAGGTGGCCCACAAACGAGTTTACATGATTCTGCTATGGACTGACGTCCCCACACACTTCCGTGCATATATAACAACTCCTGCAAATGCCAGCACAAGAAGATTTGACTATATTTATAGAGAATTGATCTCTTGCAGATGTCTTGCATGGTGCAAGACATGTTGGGCCCAACATGATAAATCCAATCCTGTTACCTTAAACCAAACCTTCTTCCTAATTGTTATAGATCCCATGGGTTTTACACCGATCTAAATTGGAGTGATTATATGATAGAAATCGTTAAAAAAATGCATTATAAAATCGTTAACGTTGATAATCTCAAATGAAGGGGTTAAAATGATGGGATAGACTTGAAATTTTATAGACCGGCCGGTTCCATCTCGCACATCTCCTGTGCGAGACAACCGGCTTGTATTTATATTTTTATGTTTTGAGATTCCCTAATCTTCTCTAAGACAAGCAGCAGGTGCTCCTAGGTGAAAGAAAGGTGAAGAATGAGTGGAGGGATTGATGTAGCTTTCCTAACACCATCGTTTGTCCTGTCTCAACAAGAAACTCTTTTTTTCTCAAAAACCAAATATTTTTCACTCAACTATTTTTACAAAAGTTTTTTTTTTTTTTTACAAATACTCACACACCCACACATTCATGTTATTCAAGTCCTTATCCAATAGAGTTAGGGATCATTCACTGCTTATATGTTTGGATAGGTAGATAGATGCCTTGCTATTTGGGCTACAAGTGAGTTGGCATTTTGAATTGTTATTTAAAAATTATTTTAATTTTTTTTTTTCCATTTAGTCATCTTTAAAAAGAAAAAAGGGAAAGCACCAAAACCTAGTAAGTAAAACCATCCTACCAAAATATAGAACCTTTTAAAAGTCTTGAATGAATCAACCAAATCTTGATCGGCTCTTAATAGCATCGACCATCAAGTTTTGTTGTGTATCTTTTGTGAAGGAAGACATTGATCAAGTCAGCTTTGTCAAGTTAGCGCTCTCTCTCTATAAGAGATGATCTCACCTTACTATGAGAGATAATGTGGAGGCATTCACATTCATATTCAATACCAACAACTTAAATGTGAGGGCTCCCACTCCTATTTCTCATATAAGGTGAGAGATATTTCTCATAGGAGCATCTCCCATATATATATATATATATATATACACACACATATTTATACATATACATATAGGATAATATTCATGTGTATCCATCCCTCACCATAGGGTGAGAGACACTTACATAATTGAAAATATTCATGTACAAAAGAAGAAAAGTCATATATGGTCATATGCAGAAAAAGAAGGTTCATGTGGAAAGAGAGAAAGCCATGTAAGTGTCCCTCACCCTATGGTAAGTGATAGATACACATGAATGTCCCTCATACATATATATACATACACATATATATATATAGGAACCGATCCTATAAGGACAGTACTTATGGTCCGCACAGTTTGAAACGACGACTGGGGCCCACCTTATGACCCATCCAAATTGACTACACATTCACAATCCCCTTATAGGCACCAAATCTCATGAATTTGCATGGATTTGAATGAACTGAACCGTTGGACTAAGAGTCAGTTTTTCTTGTTTGATATAAAGCTGTTAAACTTATGGACCATAGATGAAGATGTTAGAGGTTGGAGGAATTAGATTGACTTCAAATTTAATATGTAGATTGGCACTTTCGGTCCCCCTCCGTTCCATGACCAGTAGGGTCTCATATAGTGGTCCCCGCTAGACGGTCCGCACCTAAGCCTGTAAGGACCGTCCTTACCGGACCTGTTCCAATATATATATATATATATATATATATATATATATATATTAACATTGTCTTATCTCCCACTTTTCCTATCTACTTGTTTTCTTCTGGCCTGCTTTTCAAGATTTTGTAAGCCCTGAAATATTAGAATAAACAAATGGAGATTATATATGAAATAATTAATTGAACATGCCAATAATAAAAGAAGAAGAAGAAGAGGGTGAGAATAGATTTTAGTGATTTTCAAGAGCAGAATGGATACTGTGATGAGATTGCCTTACATCCTAGACAGGACCGGATCTATTTTCATACAGTGACGTATTACCAAAAGGCAGTCTCCTCTCCTGTTTGTTGCTTCTCATATATGTAGAAAAGTCAGTGGATAATTCAGTATCATCGGTTGAATAACAATCCAACTAACACAACCACCTCGAATCCAATGTTCCCGGCAGTCTGGTTGGTTGCCTACCATTCTTCATTCAGCTGTCTTTCCTCAGTGACAATTATGAACGGCCTTGATTTGACTGACCTAGCAAAAAGGATTCTTCTTGATGGGAGTAGTTAATTGTACCCAACCTTTGTTATTTGGCCTTCTGAAAGTGGTACAATGTATGTCCCAATTTGAGGGCCCCAATGATGCATGGGAATTATTTGAGGTAGGAGATGTGAAGGTCTTGCTGTGATCCAATTGGATGGAAAAAAAAAAAAAACATTAAAATCCCATGGACTCTTTCCTTTTTTTTTTTTTTTTTGCCGCCTCTTTCCATTTACGCGGGCTTCTTTCCGCATGTTGTAGGTGGGCCTCTTCTCACTTGTGTGACTCTCTTGGGTCCCAACCCAAACAGTCCTTGGAAATTTAATGGTTATACACCATACAAGTTTTTGTGATAACCAACTGTAGATAATGCCCCAAACATGGTAAAAATTGGACCTGTGTGTGTGTGTGGGGGTGGGGGACGGTGGGGGAGGATTAATGAGTGCAAGGATGGGATTGACTGAAGGAGTGGCCCCATACCCTTCTAATAAAAATTGGCACATTTTGTGGGGTTGGGTAGGTGGGAACTGAGAGAGGGAGAGTGATGAGATTCTTAATTAATTATTTTTTTAAGCTAAATGACTTGCAGATACAGACCACAATTTCGTTCTTTCTGATAAAACAAAAGAAAGTCCTCTGCCCATTTCACCAAGGCATCATTAAAATTTCAAAGAATCTCTTAAGAAGAAAGAAAAGGACAAAGAACAAATGGATGATCCATCTCTTTTTTTGCTTACAGCTGGAGGTAATAATACTTTTAGTTAGAAATATGACATTTTTTTATTACAGCAGATCCAGCCTTATCTTGACTTAAAAGGCTAGATGTTTAGAAAAATCCATCAAAGAAAGAAAGGCCTTGGTTTGAGTGTCTGGTGAAAAGAAGAAATGGTATTTGATATTTCCTTCCTATCTTGGAAAAAGACAGTCATCATGCACATGCTTAGGATCCAGAGGGAGGAAACCTTTTGACTAGTTCTCATTTCTCACCATGGTTGTTACTTCTAATATATGAGAAAAAAATTGTTTAGGCTTTAAGTAGTACACAGAATGTTGATGTGTAGTGGCCATGGAATCCGTCTTGGAAAAATCAGCCCCCTTTTTTTTTTTCCTCATGTGTGTTTAGTGCATGTGAGCCCCACATAGGGATCGATCCTGATAGGGGTGTTCATGGCCTGAGTTGGGCTAGGCTGAGGCATATCTTTATATGACTTGAAGACCTCGTTTGGCCTCACTTTGGAACATTATTCTTTGGTCTTAGAAAGAACATGATTCTTAATCGCTTTTATTATTTATTTTTTTTGCAATCGGAGGGTTCGCAACCCTTTACACTGGATTAATCCCTCTGGGCCCATAGGGAAGCCGGGTAAGCTCCCCCTATAACCCTAGTGTGGTAATGCAGTTTCGAACCTACAACATCCAGGTACAAACCGTGGCCCTAGGCTAACTGAGATATCCCTTGGGATTATGCATGCATGCTGGCTGAGCCTATATTGGATTTTTGTCATTTTTTTCACTGCTGCTCCAAAATATGGATGAGCACGCTTCTCACTCAATGGTGGAATGAATTTTGCAGTCTCAATCAGGTGGGTTCTTGCAAAAGTCATGAAGGGAAACTCCAGAAAAAGAGAATCATCCGCAACATTTCTATATCAATGAGGCAGCATATTGGTCAATTCAAAAACAAAAGGGGGTTTTGAAACTACTTCTGAAGTCATCTGAATGACAGTTATTTCTTCTTTAAAACTTTAAATTATTTACAGAGACTTGAACTACAGACTTTCAGGGAACAAAGAAAGAATTACTAAACAGATCTCAACAATCACTACCATGAACATGACAATTGTACCCAGAAACCACACTAATTCCAAGACTATATACAACCAATCCATGACTGGTGTTTAAAAGAATCGTTTGGATTCTGTAGTTACACTTCTATATTTACACTAAAGGCATCATTCCTATGGGTTGTGGGAACCTGATTCCGGCATCCATCAGACCATACCAACTACGAGGCATCTTACCTTGGGCGGGGGATGAGGATTTATAGACACTACTGCTACAGCTGAACAAAGAGCACTTTCTGCTCTTCTGCAGTGGCCCCGAGAGATGGAGCCACTTACTTGACGACTTCACGGTGATCTTTGGTGATGTGGATGACCTGCAACACTAGATCATTATATATATATATATATATAGGGTTAATATATCATGTAGCTGATGCTGATCAGCATGGATTATCAGATAAATATACGTGCTAATACAGTAGAAGCGTTGGATGAGTTTTCTGGTTGTCACAACTGTTAAGAGAGTAGGTCCCAGCATGGTTAGACCATGGTCCTCTTTTTCCATACAAAATATCCAAACCTTGAAGGTACGCTGGTGGTATCTGCATAGTTTAATCTGTTTTAATGAAAGGTTTGGACATCAGTAGGGTTAACATTTCTACATGGCTATACATCATGGGGTCTACCTTTTGACTGGACAATCCAAATTTCCAAATACACTCCCAGAAATGGGTTTTCATTGTTCCTGTGGGGTACACTGTTCTGCTTATAAATGTTGGTTTGAATGGCACAATAAAAGGACATACAATACGAAAGACCAGGACACGATGATTTCAAGGAATTCTTAAGATATTAAAAAAGAACCTGTGGATATTTTATTTATTAAGCTGAGGTAAACAAGCATTTTTAACAGTGCAGTCAACTAGTACTTCTTCTAAGTTGTCAGTATGAATCACTAACTTCTTCATGTAATTATTGAGAAAAACAATGTTCTTTTCACACCATTGTACCCTATTATACCCAGATACGAATATTGATAGACACTGACATGGGAATTAGGGATGTGACTCCTCATTTTTGAGAATCTAGGACACAGAAACGGATATGGGTGTTCTAATTTTATCTTTTGATCACTTTGGAATAAATGAAATTAACATTATTTTCATACCTTCCTAGGATTTTTTTATGGTGAGAAGTAAAAATATTAAAAGAATTATATCAAATCATGGACTTTATAAGTAGGATATATTAAACTTGTTCCCTAGAAGTATTGGCGCAATATCAGGTACCAATACAAGTGTCGTATCAGTCTGATACGAATACGTTTGGCTTGTACAAGTATTCGGGTATCATAGGTTGTGCCTACATGGTGCCAACCTTGTGGCTATCCATGTTCAATAATATGATGGGCCCTTTTGAGTATCACGGATAGGAGTTTTTACTTTCAGTTTTTGTTATATATCCCATTCTTTTGTCCTGAAATGTTTTTTGGATAGTATCATGAGTGTTGGTTTAAGTCTTAAGGGTCTGTCTGTGCAGACACTGTTTCAGTGGGAAGGTGGTGCCGACAAATCGGGCACCTTCTTCCTTTTGTTTGGTGCAGTGAAGAAAATATCGGATTTTCCACAAGTTTACTCCATGTTCGTCACTAGAGAGGAGCCGGTTCTCCTATCTTCCCCCATCCGAAACCCAGAGCCGCGGAAGAGGAAACCCGGGTTTCCTCTTCCACGGCTCTGCACAAACACACCCTAAATGTCTTGGTCATCAAATGATCATTTGCATGCCTCCAAGTGTATGGCGGATAGAGGACGATAGTGAAACATGTCATCTCACGATGGGGCCCATCAGATGGACATTTTCAATTATTAAAAGGCCTGCAGACCTGTACTGGTGTTCAAGGAACAGGAAAAAAAAAAACCTGGACCTTTCAGTTGCATCACATGTTAACTCTAGTTAACAAAGTTAAGATTTAACCCAAAGGCCAGTTAGCACTTGTACTATTATCGAATTGCACAGCTGTGAGAATAGATATTTTTAAGAAAACTGCACCATAATCATTCAAATAAAATAAAATAAAAGGAAAGAGAGAAAAATTGCGTCATATGTGAGAGTCAAGCTCACCTCTAGAATGCAAACATGTTAACTTGCTAGATTGGATTGTCAGCCCGCCACTCAAGTAGCAGTCTGCTGTTCTTAGTCCTCCTGCAATCTAAGGATAGCTATTTTAGATTAAAAAAACAAAAAACTTTTTTATAGGTAAGATAAAAATATGAGAATTTGCTGGCGATAAAACAAAATATAAAGATGGGAGTCCTCTACCACGTCAAGATGTTATTCTTCTCGAGTTCCTCTTAACCTGTCGTTTGGTCTGAGCCACTGCCCTGTGTAAACTGTGGAGAATGAGCAGGAACAATGAACTGTGGATGTGCTGGAACAGGTGCTGCAACACCTGAAACGTCAAGAGAAACCACTTCAATAATTAGGATCCGAAGGGAAGTCTACATATGAGATTTTAAAAAGCTATCATGTTGGGCGCCATGTCAGACAATGTATCTTCATGCCTTGAGTACATATAAAATGGGACCAGAGATCAGTGGCTTAGGTATTGGAACTGATGAGTGCTGCTATGGATTACTGGATAGACCCTAACTCACAAATGCCCAATGAAAATAAAGCCTGAAAGCTGAAAGAAGCACAGAAACTCTCCACATCTAACGTACAAGGTTCAATTTAAATGGCTAGGATCTTCCAGTCTGGAATTTTTTAGGATGGTTTATCTACACACAGGCCATCAAATCTGGATTCCAAGGCACTGCCCCACTTATAGAACTCATGTGGTCAAAAGGCTCAAGAACTATGATTTAACATGATCAACTTAACTGTAAAAATGTATCTGTGAATCCAGCTAGCAACACCTTACGTGTTTCCGTATGCATGTGCCTAATGAAGTAAATGTATATTTTGCAGGAATTCAAAACAAATAAGACTTAAGGAAAAAGATTTCTACGAATATTACCTCCAGGATATGGAGCTTGAATTGTCGGTAGGGATGCAGCAGTTACTCCACTTGGACTGCTGAACTGCACAATGTGCTGACCAGGCATTGCATAACCCTGAACTGTTGAGTACCCATATCCACTGGAAAGAGGCTGACCCAATTGCCCATATGGGTAAACAGCTGTGTTCACTGTTCCTGGTGTGCCATACATCTGAAGGTATTGCTGCCCCGTGTAAGGACTGTAGATATTCTGCAAATTACAACAATTTGAAACAGAAGAGTTTTGCCACATGTTATGAGAGTACACTACTATTACAAATATACAAATTCCAAGGGCATTCACAGTTTTGGAGCTTCCAACCTGTGGATATGAGTATTCGGGTCCATATGCCATGTACCTGTAACAAACAAGCTACATTCATTATCCATCACATTCAGTCATATGCATCAGTCATATTCAGTCATATGCATACTCAAGAATGCATGAAATGCAAGTTCCTCTGTTTATCAAAGCCTTTGGGCTTTCCTATATCAATTTAGTTTTCTATTATTATGATGGTCTAAATCAATAAAGTTGTTTAGTTCTTTGATTCACTGAGATATGGGATGGCAATGGAGCAGGTTAAACAGGTGGCCCACCCCAACCCGCTCCTAATAGGCGTGAGTTTAGGAGATGGTCTACCGGTTTGGAGCAGGTATGGAATTTAAGGTCTAGACCCGAATCGGGTTCGGGGGTTCTGGTTGATCTTGACCGGCCCTGCCCCAGTTGTACTATTTATGCATAATTAGTAAGACTCTCTATGCAAACACTTGGCAGTAACTGTGGTTTAAGAAATATTCAAAGCTGTAGGTCAGGGGTTCAATGCCTCATGTCTATATTATGTTTGTTTGTTTTTTTTTTTTTTTTTTTTTTTTTTTTTTTTTTTTTTTTAAAAGAAAAAACAAAGGGAAAACCAACCTGCCCCTTATGCTTCACAAGGCTGGTTTGATATTACAAGTAATAAACTCATGGCAGGTCGGGTTGGGAATGAGGTGGGCATGTTCATGTCAGGTCGGGTATGGATCTAGGCCAATCTGTACAAAACCCAACCACTGCAATCCCTAACTGAGATGTGATAAGCTGGCCTAGTGATGCAATACGGCCTAGTGATGCAATACGAACCAGGCCCAAGAAGTCAACCGGGCCAACCCATTGACCCATAGGTCAACCCAATCCATTGGGTTCGGCTCATAGGCCCAATTTGACTGAGAGCTACTGCGGAGTTCTAATTTTATGCTATTTCTATTTTTTGTTCTTAATTAATTAGGATTGCTATTGGCTAGGTTCCTATTTTAATTAAATTTCTCTCAATATTTAGGGAAGTCTTAAGTGTCCAAGTAAGAGAAGGGACCGATCCTACTCTTTATATATAGATGATCAAATCTCATTGTAATTCATGCCTATTATCAATTAAAGAATTCTTTGAGTTTCTCTTCAATTATGGGATCGTGAGTGTGCCCTAGTGCTTGAATCTTTCTTTGGATTCAATCAATCCCCTAGAAGATTAATCTATTTTCAATTGAGGATCTGAGGCTGTGCCACCTAAGGATGGCAACAGGTTGGTTGGGTTCAAGTATTGGTTGAGCAAACCTGACCTGACCGACACCTAGTCCAGGTCATACCTACCTGACTCGTAACGGTTAATGGTTTTTTATGCCTAACCCAGCTCGTCACAGGGCAGGTTCGGTTGGATTTGATTCTGTTTGGCTTTTATTTTAATTTTAAAATAATAATAACACTCATGTTCAGTTGAGACTCGAACACACAACCTATCAAAGCACAGATGCCACCCACTACAACTTGTGCTAGTAGGCGTGCACACAAAGAACTCAACACAATATTGTATAAGTTAGAGGAAAGATGGGCAGGGCGGGTCAACTACAACCAAGACCCAAATCCGCTGCAAACCTAACTCAAATTTCAAACTTCCAAACCTATACGCACCCCGAACCCGACCAACTTACTACCAACACTCCTAATAGAAGCAGGTTGGGCGGGTCTCAATTCAAGCCTGACCCATCGCCATCCTCATTGTTATTTAAAATAGAAAGTTTAATCATATCATTTTTTCAGATTTGAGACAAGCCACAAGAAGTTTTGGTCAAAAGCAATGGTATTAGATCCTGGTACATGTTTCTGACTCAAATCACCATTAGTACTGGTATGACTCGCCATGTGTCAACTGAGTCACAGCAGCTTGGTAAGTAGTAGAACTTGAACGACTTGACCAATTACATGTGGCTCAAGCGGGATATGCTATGATAAATAAGATATTTAGTATTTATCAATCAACAATTTCAAGTGGGGTTTCTGCATGCATGTATTCACATGTAGAATGCCAGTACAAAAGGTGTAAGACAAGGCACCAAAGGCTTCTGAGCAAGCATAACCTATGATGCACGGATACTTGAACGTACGTGTCGTATCGTATCTACTTCACTTTTTATGTGTATCCGTGTCACTTGTCTATCTATCCATTACCGTATCTGGGCATCATAGAGCATAACCCTCTTGAAACAACTAAATGTCCTTATGATAGATAAGAAATTATAAGAGAAGATTAGAAAGCTCTAGGAATATGTCTATAATAATCTTTTTATTAATAATATGTCTATAATAAATTAATCACAGGCCGCCAATAGACTTCAATATTTTATATAAAAGTATATTGTTTGCATAGTGTAAAAGCTAATACAACCTAGAATTATTTAGCATTTGGAATAAAATACTTATTTTCACATAAATGAATTAAGGATTTTTTTTAATGAAACTAAATTTTATTTAAAAAGAAGCCACACAGTAGAAGAGGCAAATATTAAAGAGTCGCATTAAGGGTAAATACTAGACAACAAAAGCACTTTCAAAACCAATATTAGAAGAACATGTTGTATAAATGGTAAAGTACTAACAACAACCAATTAGCATTAGATAATATCTCAGAAAAACAAAAAGGACAATAGAACTCTACAAAGGCTCATTAATCCATCACATAAAACAATAGTATGTGTTCCACAGGAGGAAAAATCTTCAAAAGCCAAGTTTTATTCAATCCATTCTTCCTAAATTTCTAAATTCTAATTGGTAGGCAAACAAAGGAAATATTCAGAAAGCTTCTCTTTTTAATCATTTCCAGGGAAGGAAAAGGTCAAAAATGAGTATCACAATATGCCTCTTGGAAGACTCACCACCTACAATGTAAGCATCATGTGCACTAAGCCTCAAGGTGAACAACTACAGGGTGTTTAGGGAGACAAAGTTGTAAATTTGAGGCGAATATCATTTTTCAGCCTCCCATGCCTCCTAAAGCACTTGAAGAAGTATTAACTAAGGTCCTTTTTTTTAGTAATTGATGCTAAAACATTATTGATAGTTTGGAGCTATGATACCTGGATACTTGTACAAGCCCAATGTATCTATATCAGGCCGATACGACACTTGCATTGGTACCTGATACTGCACCGATGCTTTTAGGGAACAAGTTTAACATATCCTACTTGAAACTTCCATTATTTCATATAGTTCTTTTAATATTTTTACCTCTCACCATAAAAAAAATGGCTAGAAGGGGGCGAAAACAATAATAATTTCATTAATTCAAAACTAATCTAAAGAAAAGACTAGGATGCCTGCATCAATATCCGTGTCCTACATTTTCAAAAGTGAGGAGTCGTATCGCTGACCCCATATCAGTGTCCATATCCATATTTGTATCTAGGCATCATAGGTTTGGAGTCATTTAATCAATTTGGTATCATCTGGTTTTAGGTGAATTTAAATTCTGCATTTTACAAATATTGGCTATTAGATTAATAGAACCTATACCATGTTGATAAAAAAAGGATTAATAGAATCTATTCTTCATCCATTTGTTGAGTTATATTGATTATTAGCCGCAGTAAAAATTTAGATTAATAGTTAGGACAAGGCTTTAATGATGATGATTTCTCATCCATTCATTGAGTTACTATTGATTTGGCTAAGGGCTTGGAAATCGAAAGGCCATTCTATGGATTCACCTGACCATCTACAAAATTGGCAAGTTTATCACCGACTCTGCTGCTGAATGAAAGAATTTCAGTTGTGTCTAAGTTCTTGAAGAGTGAGCAGAAAACTCACCCATATGGAGGATGCACAAATCCTTGCTGGTAGCTATAGGAAACCGGCTGGTGAGATGTGGAACTTCTGACATAAGAACCGCGGGGACCTTCTGTGACTCGAAAGTACGGGTTTGCTGATCTCAAGCGTCCTGCAAGAAGGAAAAGCAATGAAAGAAGTGTTTGTGTCCCTTTTCTCCACCAATAATGATAGAAACACATTCTTTTTGTTTATTGGTGATATAAAACGCTCCCTTACCATAATACATACTGATAGTTTTTTCTGGGTGGCATTTGTTTAGTTATCCTATTAAGTAGAGACCAGAGCTCTTTGGAGTGGGATTAGAGAACTACACTTGTGTTCCTTTGCAATAAAAGGTGATTCTTTATCAGCTTTAAGATTGGTGAGCTTAGAAAGCTTGGTGGTTGGGAATTGGATCAAAGAAATCTCAGTTCTGTCTGGGTCCATTTTTTATTCTCTAAAATTTATTTATTTTTCCATATCTTCCTAACTATGACGTTTTTCACTAAATGCTCCTTTCCAGTAATTTAATCTTAAAGTTTATTTGTGCAAAAGCATTCAGTAATCATTCAAAAAAGAAAAAAAAAAAAAAAGCATTCAATATATATGAGATACTTCAATGTGTTTGCATGGATTCTAATTGTTTTGTGCATTTCTTAATTTGCTGTGTCCAAACATTGATGCTGCTCACGTCTGTATCTAATTTATATCGGCAAGTGCATTTACCAAGCACAAATACAGAAACTTCAAGAAGTGGAGGCATGTGAATCTTACATCAATCTATCGAATCAGTGGGCATCACTGCATTTTGTGAAGCATTTAAAAAAATCGAATAAAAAAAAAAAGGGGGTTCTCGAAGAGAAGCAAAATGTCTCATAATGTTCCCAGAGAACCTGAATTGGAGGCCGACAATACAGAAAAACTGAGCATTCACTATTTATCTTTACCTAATGAAGTTCTAGGCTCTGTATTGTACTTTCCTCTTACTGTCCATCTCCTTGTAGGACCTTCCTAATACATTCTACTACTTATATATGTTTCATAGCTATCTCAAAGGACGCAATGCAGCTAGCCAGCTCCTAAAGGAGAAAGCTGCAGACATAAAATATTGTGAATTCTTTTTGGAAGGTAAATAGTACAAGTTTGCAACACTAGAAGCTGGACACAGCCATGCAGACGACACAAGCTAACCAAATCGTTCTTGCTGACTCTGAGTTCTGCCATGATGCAAGCAATACTAATGACTCCTAAGAAATCAGAACATGTATAATGCTTCTTTTATTTAAATATTTTCTTACTTTTTTTGGATGGCAACCTTTTTTTAAGGAAAAAAAAAAGAACATGTATTACGCTACCAGCCACGAAGAAATCATGGAAGCTGGTAAATGCAGTTGGAATTATTATTATTAAATCTTGAACGGTCATTCCATGCTTCCATTTTCTACAGCCACTCAACCCGAACAGAAAATTTTAGATCATTGCATCAGCTTCAGATAAGTAATTTAGAAAAAAAGTACACCAATTTAAGCTCCAGGGATATTCCATGCTAGCTACCCGCAAGACAGAGAACACCAAAAGAGCAAACCCAAGATTTTGATTAACCCAGACATCACAAGCCACATATCCACATTCAGTCAATTCAAAAACAGAAAACCATCAAAGGTCGAAGGCCTTAACCGAAGATGTTCTTTTGTTTAAGTGCCAACATAAATTTAGTTATAACAACGAAGTACTTCAAGATTGTTCTGATCAGTAACTAAGTCATAAAAAAAAAAACATCATACTGATTTAGTAAAGACATATATATATTCAAAAGGAATATCATAAAGCTCAAATCAAACAACAATTCAGATGCCATAAAATAAAAAAATCTACACATTAATATGTTACAGACCACATTAACTGAAATTGGAACTTGGGGGCATTGTTAAAAGCCTACCATAAGGTGGAGGTGGAGGTGGGGGTGGCCGAGGCCGGCCAAGCGATGCCAAATTACAATTGGCCCGTCTACCATCAATCACAGGATTCGGTTCTACGCACGCCCTCCTCGCCGATCCGGGATCACGGAAAGTCACCTAAAACCCTCCATGCAAAGCAGCCCCACAAAACCAGAGTCATCTTCACAGTCTGAAAAATCAGTAACCTTTTTTTTTTTTTTTCCTTGTTCGATATCAGACGATTGAACGAACAAAAAAAGAAAAAAGATTCAATCTTTCTTTCAAACAACCTATCTACATGAATAACCCATGAGTTTAAGGATCGAACAGCACAAAGAAGAAGTACTCACAAAACCATAACCCTTCGATCTTCCAGTGTTCTTATCCGTGATAACGACTGCCTCAAGGATCTCTCCAAACTGCTCGAAGTGGAGACGAAGCGTCTCGTTTTGCGTTTCCCAAGCCAAGCCCCCAACGAACACCTTGGTGTAGGTAGTATCCCCAAAAGGGGAATTCATGAACTGAAAGCTCGCATTCGAACTTGATCCCGATCCCGGAATCGGCCGAAAAGCCATGACTTTCCTACGGAAAAGACCCTGCTCGAAAAAACCCAGATGTTGGATTCGGTTAAAAGCAGACGAAATTCAATCAATCAATCAATCAATCAGGTGATCGACCCAGAGAACAAGAACACAAGGGCTAATCTTAAAAAACGCTGAAGAGAAGCAATCCTATAAAACAATCTCAACAAGACTAAATTGGAGGAGAGGAAACTGAGGATGATTGAGTAGCAACTTACAGGGAAAAGGGGGTCTCGTATAATTTCCTGGAATCTGATATGGGTTCTCCAAACAGCACAGCTTTTCAAAGAAAGCTGTATGTATGAGAATCAAAAAGGGCCCTCTTAGATGTTATTAATCCAGCAAGAGGGTAATAGAATAATGGGAGTGAGTTTAGAGTTTTGAGTATACTTCTCCATTTTCAGATTTCAGATTGTAACATATATTGTGAATATATAAAGAGAGAAATATAGTTGAAATCTCGCCAAGTTTCAAGCTTTGCCAGCTCAGCTGTGACCTGTGGACCCTACCATGATGTATTTTGATCGTATCGATGATATTAGAATAATTATTTTTAACCATCTATTTAAGAGTCTCAAAATATTAAAAATACGGTCAAAGGATCAATCATGGATGAAATTCAATGTGGGTCCTACCTTTGTAGAAGGTTGGGTTATGTCTCCCCCAACCTGTTGCTTGTACATGAAGTTCTCTCAACAACATACATGAGTATTTGTATAATTGTCATATAAATGGTGATTGTTTCAACCCTTTGATCCAAGTTAGGAACTTTCCATGCAACTCAATTCTGAGATGCTTTTTCATTTGAATGGAGACAATGCATGTATATTGATAGTGAGCTCTGTCTCTTCATTCTAACATAATGGATAAAGTTGACTAGGTTTACAAAACTAAATAAATTCCTCCCACAGTTTAGAGTCTGCATCTTATTATTATTTTATTAGCAGCCTTACCACCAAAATTCAAATGGAAAATATCCTCCTATTTGTAGATTGGATATCTTAGATTTTTATAATATGATGTCGGGCACAATTTCACAGTCATTGAACCTTCAGTTTGGATTGAATCTCAAAAAGATCTACTGTTTAAACACTATTAAATTTAAAGGTTGTTGAATCAAGAACCAGGATAATATGATGGAGTTGATTTTTTTTTTGGCTCTCCTTTTTTATAAGGAGACCTTTCCATCTGCCTTCATCCCATTGATTGGCATGACTCTAGGAGGGCCCCCCGAGCTAGACTGCATGTGATTGAAATACAGTTTGTTCGAAAGAGAACATTTCTCTAAATTCAAACAGCTTAAAATCACTATCTCCTCTTTTGTCAACGCCGAGTCAAATTTCACTCTCATCAAATCTGAGTCTACTATCAAATTGATCACTCATTAAAAAAAAAAAAAAATTTTCTTTTATGCGTAACCCAAACCCTTCAAAGAAAATTTATTTTAATCTCAAATTTTATTTCGAAAACTTCTTTTGTTAAAAGAAGATAACAATATTGCTTTACCTGATATCATGGTTCAATGTTAGCATGTATGTAACCCCATCTTTTTGTGTTTTGCTAGCCACCTTGATGGTATTGACTTAACAAACATCTCATTCCATGTTCACATAATATCACAGGATTTATCATGCACTGAAAACAGATTCTTGATAAGAGAAGAAAACAAACAAACAAATAAATAAAAAGCATGACAACTTATTTGCAGTAATACCTAGCCAAGTTGGTCAGCTGGTAAAGGAACATCAAACTCCTCAAAGGAGACGGGCCGCCCACGTTTGCCCCCATGGGAATGGAGGGATATTGCCCATTAATAATGCCTTTGAGTAAAGTAGATTTATGATAAACCAAGAAGATTTTCTTTTTCAATAGAAAAGGGTCTTATCATGGATGAAGAAGCCCAGGAATGTTTGTCAAACAGTCCAAATTCCTCACTTTCTCTAGAAAAGGACCCTTGGTAGAACAGAGAAGGATGCTTGTGGCAGGGACTACTCTTTCCATTTGGAAAGGCACAGTGAATATATTGCAGCCAACTCATTTCTAATTGGAGAAGAACACCACGGGGTCACCTTCAGCAGTCCTTTTTACTGTTTAAAACTATATATAGAACCATAATAACTAGTGTCTGGGGGTTTGAGACCGATGGGGTCCACTGACGCTTGGGTCCGGCCAAAACTGCCAAAGGGACCACAGGTGGTGATGTTGGCTACCAGATTAAAACAAATGGTTAAAACCCACTTTAAGTTTGGGATTAATGTTAGCTTCTCCATCAGTGGATCCCATCTTTGAAACCCATCAAAAAACACTATTCCCTTCTCTATCATTAAGGAAAATTTTACTCAATTAAAGTTACTGTATATTATCAGGTTGATTACATATAAAAACACGCACTTTGACCCTTCCTTTTATTTATTTATTTTAGTCACTAGTTTTAGATTTGGCCAATATGATAGGGAGAATGTGTCTAGAGTAAAATTTACCTTGATAATAAGATAAGGTAGGGAAGTAATTTCAAGTAGGTTAGAATTCAGAGGTTTTTGTGTAGAAAAGAAATTAAGTAAAAAGAAAAACCAAAACACATCAATTAGAGACTTCATAATGTGACAGAGTTGGAACTTGGAACTAACAATGTGATCAAAGAATCTCTTCCTGCCCTCAGAAAATCCAGACTCAGTAAAGTAGTTGCAACCTGTTAAAGTTTACACAAGTAAAAAGTTTTGTTGGTTGATATGATAACAAGATAAGGCAGATGAATTTGAGAAATGTCTCAAGCAGTAGAACAGCTGGTCGAGACATGGGTGTGTGAGTGGAGTTGCTAGTGTTCGAATCTCTAATGAAGAAGAGGGGGGAAAAAAAGTTTGAGATATGATATAATGCTGCTCCAGTTTGGTGTCCCCTGAGCAAAAACTGATTTTAACCAGTTTAGTACTTGCCTTTTAGTTTGCATGATCTAACTCCTATCTCAAATGCAATGGCCAAAGTTTCACCAAAGGGAGTGGCAACCCTAAATTGATTAATTGTGAAAAGCATTTAAGGCTTGTTTCTTACTTGAATTCAAAGAATTACTATTTGGAGAATTTACGAATTCTCTAATATGGTGGAATTCTTAAATCCTTCTTAGCACTTGAGCATCTAAAATCTCCACCAAAAAGCAAATGAGTTGGAATTCTAGAAATTACATAAGTTATTTGAGACCATATAGATGGCTGAAACTTTAAGATTTTTATAAAGAAATATGGCATCTGTAAATTTGAGGGGACAAACCTTCAAATGATATGAAAAAAAAAAAACCACCACAACACTTTTTGTCACAAATTCCACTAGTGAAAGAACAGGTCATTCAACCTATAGTTATGTCTCACAGGGATAATACAATGATGCATAGCAGTGTATAAGTTACAATTGGATTGATTGCAGCACATCTCCTTGTAAGGCCTGTCAATTCAATTGATGGAAGCTCATTCAAAGAATCTAGAGTTCAATAGGAAGCACTGGTGACTGGACCATCATATATTTAATGGCAATGTTCCAAAACATGCCTCCTTATAGCAATTTATTTCCGTACTTTAGTGATGAAATTTCTCCAATTACATTACAAATCATCCCCACCACCGCCAACTTGTCCCATTGTCCTTCAACAACTAGGGATGAAGCCAACATCGACGACGTGTATCTAGGACGGGTTCAGGTCTAGGTCAAGGTCTAAGTACATAATGATTTGAAGAAAAAAAAAACGCGCTTTTTAAGATGAATTCTCGAAAATTGGGGTTGCATGTCGGGTCTTGGGTCCACGGACCAAAATCAAGGTGGAACAAGACCCATACCCGTTTAGGTTATGGGTCTAAAAAAAAGAACCAAAACCTGGACTCATTTACTTATCGAGATTTAAATAATAACCCAAACCTGGTTATTAACCGGGTCAAAATCTCTGAATAATCAGATAATCGATGATTTATTTACATCTGTAAACCCACATGCAAGGATATCAACGTAGTCAGATAATCGATGATTTATTTACATCTGTAAACCCACATGCAAGGATATCAACGTAGTCCCCACCCCCACCCCCCCAAAAAAAAAAAAAAAAAAAAACCAGTTTAGGTCACGGGTCAAAAAAAAAAAGAACCCAAACTTGGACCCATTTATTTATCAAGACTTAAATAATGACTCAAACCTAGTTATTAACTGGGTCAAAATCTCTAAATAATCAGAGAATCGATGATTCATTTACATCTGTAAACCCACACGCAATGACTCAAACCTAGTTATTAACTGGGTCAAAATCTCTAAATAATCAGAGAATCGATGATTCATTTACATCTGTAAACCCACACGCAAGGATATCAACGTAGTGGCGCGCCCCCCCCCCCCCCCAATCTGTAAACCCACATGCAAGGATAGCCCCCACCCCCCTCCATTTGAAAGTTATGAATTCACCCCCAAAATCTATATGAAAACTTTGGTAAACCACAAAATCCAACTTGATCCGCCCTAAAATGAAAATCCTGGTTCACCACAGTAGACAATGATTGCAGGTGAGAATGAGATGACCGTCCTTGAAAACTTACCAGCATCATCAGTAAAAATGAAAAGAAACTATTCTATCAACCTACGTTTGGTGTGGTTGATTGGAAAGGACAATGCCATTCTACTAAGTACTTGAAGACCTCTCGCATCCAGACACAACAGGCAAATCCAGCGTATCCATGAGGCGGCAGTGCAGATCAAGGTTGGCATCCCATCTCTGTTAGGACTAGGAGCCGTACCCACTATGCAAACATGGGAACAATAGAACAGGTTTTACATAGGTAAATGTTACATATACAAGTTTAATAATATAAGATATGTTATCATGTTTGTCAAAATTAAAATTTAACTGCAGTAAATAAGTACATTCAACGCTTTTAGTTGTATTTAGATTTTCTAAACATTTTCACAAGTTTCTTAAAATTTAGAAAGATTTAATATATAAAATTAAATATCATGATTGATGTTTATCATTGGTATATTGATATGATAATATTGAATGGTTCAGATCAGGAATTAGGGGCTCACACAAGTGCATAAAGTTAGAAACAGAGAAATGTTCTCCTACGAGCAACTTTATATCAGTGGAGCTCCATGGGGCTGACTTGAGCCCACCTTTGGTTTGTGTAGGCCCTTTCGAAATCTCATTCCCCCATGATCTGGCACTAGGCCTAATTTCACTCTCATCAAACCATTATTTTACTATTGGAATGAATCCCTATGGTTTAATGACCACTAAACCTTATGGCTATTAAATCAAGGGGTATGATGATCTAATGGGGTTGATTTGACCATTATCTATAAGGAGACATTTTCATGTACTCCACACCCACCGATTAGTATGCATCTAAGTGGGCCCCATAAGCTGGACTGCATATGAAAAGCGTGCAATCTGCTTGTAGGAGAGCATTACCCCTTAGATATTTAGGTTGGGATCTTCTGAGCATTTTCACAACCAATTCAAAATCGATCATGATTTAAGATATGCAATTAAGCGTTTTAGGATTTATTAGGATAGCTTGGGTCTAGAATTTGGAAACCATAAAAAAAAGTGATTGAGGAGGATCAAACCCACCAGCTATTAAAACATTATCATTTGTATCACTGCTCAGCTACAAGTACATGTGTAACATGTTATATCACCTTCTTAAGTATGTAAATGAGTATGCTTAGCTACAACCCACTCAAAGGATTGGCCAAGTCAACCGTTCCTCCCTCTTCCGGAGCTAAAGGTCATGGTATCAACCCCCGATTCCCTCTTCTTCAGGAATCGAAGGTTGGGTCCACTAATTCTACCACCTTAGGGCCACATGGGTGTTTACCAGACTTCCCACCTTGTGGCCACTCGGGAACCCTCCGGTAGCTCAACTTGAGGGACGCATTTTTAAGAGCAATGTAATCCAAATCCAATCTAATCATAATTTATGATAGCTCATCGTTTTCGTATCAAACATTATTTAAGAATATTCTCTAGTAGATGATGATGATATGTATGCTTGGATGCTTGGATGCTTATATACTTGAGAGTGGAACAAGGCATGGGGAATGTTTCTATCGAAAAAGGCTTGACCATTTTTTTTATTTATAATGAGTATTGGTTTTTTTTAAAACGGTATAACAAAAGAGGATATTTATAATGGAAACATGGCTCCTCCCCTGATTTACAAGCGCAGGGAAGGCGCCATGTTTTCTTGGTGGATGAGTGAAGCCCACCATAATTCCATTGCTCAAGTATTCAATATACATCATTTGTATGGACAAGAACCACCCTTATTACATCGCTTAGGTGGATGGGCCCCGATGTAGTTTTACGATAGGAGTGGGCCCCACACTGTACACAAGGTAGCAATCCAGCAACTAGAAACGACATAAACCTATACTAAACTAGCTAATCTACTCCTGCTCAAGAAGATTCTTCTAGACACCATCTAGAACCATTCAAGAAGTCCAGCCTATCTCAGCCCTCTACTACACATAATTCTACAGTTCTGTTCAGAATAATGAAGATTCCACTTGTATTCTCCTGAAATTCGTGGACCCTTTTGCACAAGTCCAGTTCTTCCATCCAAAGCATTTTCAGGTGGCCCTTCTAGACATAGTAATGGGTGTCAATTCCATTGGCCCCATTAACATGGAACCCTGA
Organism: Camphora micrantha; assembly: GCA_003546025.1. Classification (NCBI taxonomy): domain Eukaryota; kingdom Viridiplantae; phylum Streptophyta; class Magnoliopsida; order Laurales; family Lauraceae; genus Camphora; species Camphora micrantha. The sequence continues at coordinate 61,366,019 of QPKB01000001.1, forward strand.
TGCATAAAATTAGCTACTTCAGACATGAAACATCTCCTTCCAAATTATTTATGTTTTGTTTGAATAGTCTATGCATTCTCAGGGGCATTCTGAAATTGGTATGTGCAGCACATCTCATATGATAAACCTTTAATTCATATGTTACTGCCTTTTTTTAGAGTTTGATTTAATAATACCAAAAGGCATCAGCAATGCTACTATATTATTGTACCAAAGAAGTAATCTAATCCTTGTTCAGAAGACAAGCCTCTTGAATGTATGCCATGGTGTCAACAATAGTCTCTTGCACTGGCCTGTGTTTCCACCTCAGACTCTTCAATTTCTCACTACTCAGCTCCAGTTCCTGATGTACCATTGTGTAACTGCAAAAGGGAAAGTAAACAAATGTAGCTAAAGAAATTTAATAGGCACATTGCTCAAGTCCAACTTTTTAGAAGGCTTTATAACTATTTTCATTCCTATACACTTTTAAGTTGTTTTGGACTCTTTTACCACAAGCCCTATGCGCGCACAAGTTGGGCCTGGCCCTGGGGTGGATCCGCAAACCGTTTAATCGAGCGTGTTTATCCCGGAGGCTACAAAACTGCAAATTGGTATTGTTGTTTCAATTGCTTGTTCCACATAACGGAATATCAACAATCACATGAGTCTTATTTTCTTCTGACTAGTTCTCCTGCTGGCCACAATCATATCAACATGGTATGACAATGGTGGTAGTTCATGGGTCGATTCTAATGGCTGAACATGTTTGATCATTAGGAGCATCATAGATATGGCTTTCATTTGTTTTCATAGACAATGGCTACAGAAGCTGAATGCTTGGTAATACTCTTTCAACTGTATTTGAAACACATTGCTTAAGGCCCTTTTCTAGCATCAACACAGATGAGATGGAATTCGCAAGGTTTTAAACAGCGACGTGCGGTGCATTGCATAGATTCACAAATTTACAAAAATATAGCTGACCTAGACCTTTCAATAACATGACGAAAAGAAGGCTAGCTGCGTTTATGGAGGGTTGCAGTATTAATGGTCTAAACACCCATGATGGACAAATTGTCACCACCTCGAGCCCGCTTCTCTTTGCATACTCAAAAGCCTCACTTTCTGCCATGGTCTTGGCAAGAGAATACCAGCCAAATGGTACCTGTAGTAAAAAGGAAATGAAACACCAAAGTATGTTAGAAAACCTTTATTACCTTCTAATTTACAATCCAAGTAAAAACATCCATAAGACCATAGCATGTAAATAGTTAAACAGGTATGAGTGTTCTCATTAAAAGGAAGTACAATCTGATCAAAAGAAGAAAAGAATCATTATTCAAGTTAATTTGAATATGTACCATCATGTGTCTACACTAAGTACCATCAAGTTTGAACTTTCTAACCCATGATAACCTCACGGTAGAATGAGAAAGCATTTTCATCTTGAATGCATAATGTTGGAGCCCTTGGAGGTCTATTGGTATCTTCCAATAGATGATGCGAATATAGTTCAAAAAAGTGTAATGGTAAAATGTTCTCAGGGGATGCCAAAATCATAATTCTTAAACGGTAGACTTGAGAAGGCCAATGTCATTTGGAGCACTAAGGTTATTCTGAATAGTCCAGAGTTTGTAGTCAATCATAATCAGTTTTGCCCAAACCATGCCAACTTAATTAGTCAATTTCATAAAATAATCTCACTTGTCCTGCAATAATCCATGTCCGACCAACAATCCTCATCCATTACTCTATTGCTTGGCCAATTTGGATTCATCCAAACTGCTCATAAAGAAGATACAACAACAACTCTTTTTATGCCCTCCTTAAAGCATGCCTTGAGTACATTCAGTGTACCTGTCACAGCTGGCTCAACCAATCCAATTCACAAAACAGAGCAAATTGAGTGCCCAATACAAGATTAAAAAAACCATTCTTTCTGTTCATCATTAAGCGACACTCAAAACAGTTCAATAATTAGGGTGCTTTTGGACACCCAATATTGCAAAATTCTCGAAATACACTGATCTCACAATTTAGTCAATTTGATGGTTGTCCAAATGTAGAAAAGCATTGAAAGACTCAGCTTTGGAGTATTGAGTGTTAGGATATTTAACTAAGTATTCAGCTCAAAGCTCAGTATAAAAATAGATGTGGAATACTTGAGAAGGCATTCTGCCCAAACACAACCAAATAAAACATGGATGTGGATATGACTTCTTATCAACAAGTAGAAACAATGAAATCAGTAATCTAGTATCCGGCTTGCAGGTCTCGTTTCAACATGTTAGTAGATTTGCAAACGGAATGGCGGATTGCCTAGTTAACAGGGAGTTGATCGGTCATGTAATTTAAGTGCTTCTATAGTGTAGTCCTTGGTTAGTGAATGTTATGTTTCTCCTATACCATTTTACCTATGAGTGGTTTTTATGTATTCTTTTTTCTTGAGTTGCATCTTAATTTCCATTAATAAACTATTACTATTACTGCTAAAAAAACAAGTAGAAACAAAACATGGAAAAACAGATGTCTTTTGTTGTAGCTCAGCTCGTTAGGGACACCAAAGGCTCTCCATTAGTGATTGAGAGTGTGCGTGCAGTTTCAAGCCCTCTCACAAGAAAAAAAGAAAAAAAAAAGAAAAAGGGAGAACATGGAAAAAGAGATGTCCACCTTCAACTTCTCATATTCAGATTAGTATCACATGTCATACTTTAGCCTATGAAACCATCCACCACAAATCACAGTACATTCTGCCAGTAAGTAATTGAGTGAACAGGATGAAAGATGTTGCCTCTGGATTGCTGCCATTTTCTGAATAAAGTGGGCTCACAACATGGAAGACTCCACCGCATCCTTCAATGGCCGAACATAGTGAGTCATAGTCCAGCAAGTCTGCCTTGAAGAGTAGTAGGTTCTCAGCAGCCTTCTCTAATTTCTTCAAATGAGCATTCTTTTCATCAGCCGTAAGAGCTTCATGGGATAAGATTTTAATGCATATCTAATATCATACCATGCAATATTTAATCTACTAAGGCAAAAAATATGTTTCCATCAAGGAGACAAATTCATGGGTTGTGGTTTTTTTATGAGCAAAGAATTTGTAATGCAATTAGATAGATTATACATTCAACTCATATAAGAAAAAAGGGATTTTTCCTGTACGGTCACCATTAATCATGGAAACCACGGCCGGTGACCAAAAGTGAGAGAACTCCCCCGATGTTCTCCGTACTGTTGTTACAATAGCACAATACATTTTTTCGATATCACAAAATTTCAATTAAATTATGTGATATCGCATAAAATACAGAGAAAAATGTGCCCCATTGACTTTTTAACAAGGCAATTTTATACGATATCACCTAATTCAATTAAAACTTTGCAACATCGAAACAAAACTGATTAGGATATCGCAAAAAAGCAGCAGTACGGAGAAGTTTGAAAATTTTTCTAAACTTTCGTCACCAAGCATGAATTTCCATAACTAATGGTGCCCGTATAAGAAAAACCCTAAAAAAAAAAGGCACGTTTCAATCTCTCAATTCAAGAACAATTACCCATTACTAAGAGCCTGTTGGTTTTATGTAATATTGTAATTGAATTCCTTGGAATCCTAAGATTGTATTTTCTACAAGTGGTTAAAAATGAATAGTAAAAGGCGATTATACAAAAATGACCATCAAATAATCCAAATCTGCCCCTCCCCCAAAGGGAAGATGGAAAATGATTTGGGTCTACTAAAAAAGCAACAGAGAAATCGGAGGAAAAAGAAGAAGGGGTACATATGAGGAGGGGTAAAGACTGCAAAGAGTTTTGCTCACATGTCTTTTATCATTAGCCCATGGAAAAATGAAGTTTAAAAGATATTTATCCACAAAAATCCATTTTAAAAAGGGAAAATTTTAAAAAGGGCCTCAAGTTTCTGCCTTATTTAAAAAAAAGAACACAAGTTTAAAAACTTTTCAAACTAGTCCCTAAGTTTTCCAGGAAGTTTTAAATTAAGGACATGTGTCCATTTCAATCTATTTTCCGACAACTTTTTTCTCCATCTTTTTTAAAATACCCAAATTACCCTTCATTGAAATAAAATTCTTCTTCACTTCCTCTATATTCTCCTCATTTCCTTCACCGACGTCTTCTTAGTGATTAAGGACAACCAACGTTCCCATGGTGATCAGCTGCATGTAGTAGCTGCCAAATCCATGTCATGGCTTTAAATGAAAGGTAATTTGGGCATTTTCGAAATATTGAGGGAAGAAGTCGCCAAAAAATACATTTAAATGACCAAATGTCCTTAATTGAAAACTTAAGGACTAATTTGAAAAGTTTTAAAACTTGTATCCTTTTTTTTTAAATAAGGGAAAAACTTAACGCCTTATTAGAAATCTTCCTTTAAAAAAGGAAGCTGCTATTGACACGTCCCTCATTGCTCCTTGCACATCCAAATTTTTGACAATCAACATACCAATATGTGAATTGACGAAAATGGACATGAGGAATACTTTCAGAGCTCATCCAATTTCTCTGTACGCATCTTCCCTCCCATCTCTCTTTCCCTTCCATTTTTGCAAAAAGAGCTTCTTCCTCAACTCACCTTCACATCTCCATCTCCCTTTTCACATCTTCATCTCGAGAGCTTCTTCCTCAACTCACCTTTAGATCTCCATTTCCCTTTTCACATCTTCATCTCGAGAACTTCTTTCTCAACTTACCCTCACATCTCCATCTCCTTTCATTTTGGCTTTTGATGCATAATAGAGAGGAGGGTTGACCCCAAAATGTCTAAAGGAACCAGAGAGATCACCAATCGCTCATTCCTTGGTCAATCGCTCAGTGGCGAATTCTTTTTCTTTTTTTTCTTGTTCGTGTCTATTCAGACTTTCAGGTCCGAACAATGATGTTGCAAGACTACCTTAGCTTCTATGATTTTTTAGGCTTTAACCTCTTTATTCTCTTTGAAACTCTAATTTTAGGTGTCATTTGGCAAGTCTACGTTTTGGGTCTATTTAACTTTAAATTGATTCAAGTAGGTGTTTGAGCGATTTACTTTGAGAGAAAATCTTGTGTGAATGTTTGATGAAATTAGCTTCAAGATCTTTTGTCTATTTCTCAAAAAATAAAAAAAAAATGTAACCTTTTTTAGACAGACATATTGCCTGTGGATTGGTGACACTGCCTGTTGGAACAGGATAGGCGACATGGAAGACTCCACTGCATCCCTTAATGGCAGCAAGCAGAGAGTCATAGTCCTGCAGGCTCGCCTTGAAGAGTAGCAACTTATCCGCGGCCTTGTCCAATTTCATAAGATGGGCGTTCTTTACATCAGCTGCAAGTATGTAATTTTATTTTTCAACCCACAGGAAAGAAACCAAGTTATCGATGTGTATTTAGTTGAAAAGAAACAAAAAATCCTTCTATTATCATTAGGAACACTCATTATTTCACGATCAAATACTTGTTACATTCAAGGAGTGCTTTCTTAAGCACACAGACAACACACACACACACACAGAGAGAGAGAGAGAGAGAGAGAGAGGCTAATGAGAACTTATGGGGTCACCTGGTTCTCTTACGGTTCCATGAACTATGTATTCTTTTGAGAGGAGGAACTTCACCAGCCATGATCCTACGTACCTTCCTGCACCTGTTACTCATACTATGTATCTACTCTTTTCTGTCATTGGCGGGTAACCTCGAGGAGTCTAAGGTTATTTCAGTTGGCCCAGGACCGCAGTTTATTTTGGGAGGTTGAGAGCTTGAAATTGAGTTGCTACGTTGGGGCACGGGCTTCCTCCAGGGATTAGTCCAGCTGAAAGGGGAGGGTGTTTTCAAGGGGCCGGATGAGGCATATCCAGGCCCTCTTAATTTTATAAAATATAGGCCTAATCCTGCCCAATCCCAATATGGGGCCATAAAGCCTCCCACTTTGTCCATCGGGCCTGGCTTAATAGGGCTTTTATCAGCCGTACGGGCTTTCTAGCTATTGTTCGGACATATTATCCATAAATTACAAGCACTTATTATTTGGGCCAGGCTTTGGGTTCTTATCACTTAATCCAGGCCCGGTCAAAATATTAAACTGGCCCAGGTTGTATATCCAAGGTCGGTCCAAAGCTGATCGGGCCTTGTCTGGCTCGGCCCATGAGCACACCTATTATAAATTGAGACTCTATTCATATCCTGGACCAGGTATCAGCTATTACTTGGCTTTGGATTATATTAGAGATTTAGACAAGCTTTTACCATACAGGAAGAAAATGCCCTTTTGGTCACCCCATCTTCTTGAGGGTGTGGGCAATTTTTATTTTTTATTTTTTATTTTGGTAATCTAGCGAAGGAGCTGAGACCCAGAGACTCATAATACAACTCACACATGTGAGGTGATGAAAAGACTCATGATGCAACTCACACATGTGAGGCGATGGAGACTTACACATGTAAAAAGTGATGGAAACTCACACATATAAAGAGACACACACAAGTCACGCATGTAAGGTGATGGAAAATCATACAAGCGAGGAGAATAAACACAACTTACACATGTGAGGTAATAAAACTCACAGAATATACAAAGTGGGAGGAGGTGGGGTTCGAACCTAAGACCTCCCAATGACTAGGATTCCTAACCACCAAGGTAAGGAGCCGTTTTCGGGGTGTGGGAAAGATGGCCGAAGGAAGTTGAGTTTTTTGCAGAGTCCCATGGAGCTACTAAATGGTAAAGTAATTTTTGGACAGTGTTTGTTTTGAATACCAGTCTTGCCATGCTGCAGTCAATGTCAGTCCAACAATTCTCGTCCATGGTTTTATCCTGTGGCCAGTTTGGGTTCATGGTGACAGAAGCAACAGATGACACAATAATGAATCATTCATGAATCTCAAATTGAACTAATCTTCCTAAGCTTATTCATCAGGCCTGGATCTAGTTCACTTGTCTGACAATCAGGCCCAGGCCCAACACATTGGAAGATTACAAATGCCCCTTTGTGCTAAATATCTCGGACTGGGCCCTTAAATTCAAACCCGCCTTGCAAACTTTCATTAAACTCCATACCGGCCCAACTCGATCGCTCCATTTGTGATGTATTGGACCGGATCGGGGACTTTTCATCAAATTTTAGGGAGTGTTTGGAAACAAGATGATTTTAAAGATCGCATTATATTAATTGACAATATAATTTACCCACCTCAAAACATAGATGTTTGGTTAACTGGATACATTAGTACAATTTATTAAGATTTCTTACAATAACTTTTATATTGGATTATTTAAGGATATATACCATGTTGAAGATAAATCTTTCATATAAAATCTATCAAGGAGTTGAAATTTTTAGCACAATTGTCCCCACTAGTGAAAGGGCAATTATATATGACAGTGGTCCTACAATGATTTCCATGACAGGATGGCTCTTATTGTGATTACCAACAATGAGGGTCCTATAATTATGACTCCCAATATTAGGTCAGTCCCACTGTGATTACAAGTATTAGGTGGGTCTTATCTAGATTACCAACATCTAGCTAGTAAGCCCCATTATGATTATCAATGTTAGGCAGGAGTATCATATTATGACTTCCAATATTAGGCCAGTCCCACTATGATTATCAAGATTGCCCCATTATGATTACCAATGTTAGGTAGCCCCTCCTAATTACTAACATTAGGTGATCCTGATCATCAACATTAGGTAGGTGGGTCCCATTGTCTGGCTAACATTAGAATGTGTTATCATAATTACCAGTTTTCCTCCATCAGATCAGTTCCATCATGAGAATCAACATTATCAACAATTGATGGCCCCCTTGGTTATTACCAATTAACTGGGTTGCTAATTGCTATGTTTTCCCAAAATCAAATAGTCCCATAAAGTTTTTAACATTAAATGGGTCCATCAGTGATGTCCAACCTTGGATCGCCCCATGATGATCACCACCATATGCTTAACATTATGTTACCAACATTAGGTAGGCCCTACTATGATTAACGAAAATCGCACATAAAGTCTTATAGATTACAATAGATGAGATGTACAAGGAAAAAAGTTTGAATATAATCTTATCAAGGCCTCAAACCTTTATGATCTTAAGAGATCTTATTACAGTCATAAACATATCTTGTATATCTAACCATAGTCACTAGTGGCCATCAATGTATGGTAATAGTCTTGTAATGGTTCATAACAGAAAGGAGGAAGCATGACAGATTACATAAACAATCTAATCCTTGTTCAAAATACCAGCCTCTTGATACTGGTCAATAGTGTCAACAAGGGTATCTTCTAATGGCTTGTAATTCCAACCCAGCCTCTTCAATTTCTCTGAACTAAACTTGAGGTCGTCTTCATCTACTTCAATATACCTGTCAGCAGAAAAGCACAAAGGACATATAGGTGAGAGTGAATCAATATGGGCAATATATTAGCATCAACTAATGTGGTCAGGAGACCTACCTCTTGGGATAGTTATAGTTGGGGTACTTGGTCTTCAACATTGCAACCATATCTCGAATTCGAATGGGATGTGGCGCACATATGTATCTTCCAGATGCTTCTGGTTTCTCATACACCAGCAATAGTGCTTCAGCTACATCTCGAACATCGACGATCACTCGAGCTCTGTTTTCAATTGCTTCAGGTCCTGTTTTTGTTAATTCATGCAAGTAAAAGATTATAAGGTGACAGTCCCATTGGAACAATCTCCACTGCATAACACATTAAAAGCAGGTTGAGGGAAAAACAAACGTTAAGAATGAAACACTGCATCAATTCGCATTCTGGGTTTGTTCGGTAATTGAATTCCTAGCATTACATTGCATTTCTATAAGTAGTTAAAAATGAAGAATCAAAGGTGAATATACAAAAATAAACATCAAATAACCTCCCCTTTAATGGAAACTGGATCAATGAAAGATGGGATATGAAAATCCAACCATCCTCTAGTAATTTAAATCCTAGGAAAGTCAATGTCTCATCCACATCTTTTATCTTTTCTCTTTCAGCTCTCACATTTTTAATAGTCCTTTTTTTTTTTTTTTTTTTTTTTTTTTGCATTTGACCATAAATTCAAGTGTATTTAATTCCATGCAAACAAATGGTCCCTAAACAAATGGACCCTAAAAGTCTGTCAGGTTAATAGAGGAAGATGTTTAGAAATGATAAAAAAGGAAGTAAATACAGGATAGCAGACCCCATTATTATATTATATAATATATGAAAGAGATTGATTCCAATTGAGAAATCAGCCAATTCATTTCAATTTTATTTTGACCCTCTTTAATAACTATTTTTTTTGAAACGGTATAATAACTATTTAAACTCCTCTTAATTTTCACCTTACCCTATTATTAACTCTTAAAATCGTTATGGAGATTTGTAAATGAAATTGGCATATATGGAGCCCTCTTCTCCGTAACTTTTTGAGAAAATGAATTATTTCCTTCACCATGCAGAGTCCTCTTCACCACGAGTATCTTTTCTATGCGGCTTTTCTCTTTTCGTTTTTTCTGTGTGATATGGCCGCAAGTATCATTAGGTCTTCTCTTCTCTACAAGAAGCTAAGGTATTTGTATATTTTTTACTCTTTTTTTTTTTTGTGATTTTAGTTTCCTTTATGAATCTTAGTCTCGATTTTTTACATGGATCATTATGCAAACCACCTGTATGTGCTAATGGAAATAGATATATTATTTTTCCTTGGTTGACTTATGACAACCAACTCACTACCAAATATGTCTTTAATTGGAAAATCTCATATTTTTAAATATCTTATAATTTTTTCCATCTCAATATTAGAATTTTTAAGTTTCTATATTTATTATTTATTTAAATTTTCAATTGTGTGGTTTTTAAGAAAGCCTATAATCTTTTTGTGTGTGAGAAATACATCTATTTTAGATTTTATAAATATAAATATATGAAATCAACAATAAATTTTTTATTTATGTCATAAAACCAAATGATATTTTTTTATAACTTTTAATGCCCGTATTAAGCACGGGTGCATTTTGCTAGTGTAGACTGAAACTAATACATACTCCCTCGCATACTGTTCTTATCAATACCAGCTTTTATCAATATGGAGGCTTTAGAATTTTGATCTCTTTGCACCTTATGAAAGTTTGCATCATGTAACGTGCTACTTGGACCTTAATTTCATTAAGGTTATCTCTCTCAGCAGAATTTAGTCAAATCTCCTGCATTGATCTCCATTTTCTACTCATAACTCTGTCTAAAATCAATCTTGATCCCCACTTTCTACTAGGAATCTAGCTCCCCTTGAAAGTAAGTCCCCCAATCTGAGATCCCCCAACACAAAAACTTACATCCCATTATATTTAAAAACTGGAAAACATATGTGAAACAATCTCCTTGGTTCTCTCTTAATTCTAACATCAAAAAGATCAATACATTAGCATGCTTTCTTCCAGCAGGAGAGAAAAAAAAAAAAGCAAAGCAGCCACTGAAAGTAAATAAATTTAATTGCTATCCAGGCACAAGTTCCATCATAATCTTCTACAATAGTAAAAATATAAGGGCTCTGCATATCCAAACTTGAGACTAATTAAGATATTATCTATATACCCAATTGCATTTAATAAATTCATAATTATGAACAAGTTATGCTATAAAACTTAGAGGAATGAAAATCTTTAGTGCAAATCACCTTTAAATAGCTCGTTAAAAAGAATATTGCTGGCATTCATGGTAGGTTGTAGCAATGGCCCGAGAATGAAAGATGGACAAAGTGTTATGACGTCGAATTCACTTTTCTCTGAGTACTTCAAAGCCTCACTTTCTGATACCGTCTTTGCAATGCTATACCAATTAAAGGAATTCTAGAGAATAAAAGGAGGACTTTTAAGTTAGTTTACATTTATAGGAAGTTGGAACTATTAAATTTGCTTGCTATAAAAGTTGAGAACAAAATCTCATATGGTATGAACTTCTTTTCATGGATTTCTCCAGAGGTAGGGAGAGAGGAGAGAGAGGGTCTAAAAACACCCTTCTGGACGCTTAGGAGTTTTGAGTGTTCTGCCACTCTGCATGCTGGTGTAGGCAAGTTGAGAGATGGAAGGTGAGTTTTGAGTCCCATATGGAGTAGCTGACTCTTGAGTATTTTTGGACAGTTTTTAAGTACCTGTATTGTCATGCAGTAGTCGATGTCAGTCCAACAATTCTCATCCATGGGTCTGTTCTTTGGCCAGTTTGGGTTCATGGCAGCAGCAACAGATGACACAACAACGAGCCGTTTTATTCCTGCCTCGGAACATGCCCTTAACACATTCTGTGTGCCCACCACAGCAGGCTCAACCAACTCAGTCTGCAGGAAAGTTAGTAGTAGTTAGGTGAGCGAGCACTTGATAATGCATGGATATGAATGATGATCATCAATCTCAAACTGAACTAATCTTTCCTTGCTCCGCGCTAAAGGAGACCATTAGTTTTCTAGTTGGCAGTTCTACTAATTTGCACTCCAGTTTGGAATTTAGACTTTGAGACTTAGCTTGATCACGAAATTCGATGGAGAGTAGGTTCATTTGATTCACTTCATAATTCATCTTGAAGCTTGAGTTAGCTTGATTACAAAATTCGATGTAGTAGGTTCATTTGATTCACTTCTTAATTCATCTTGAAGCTTGAGTTGAACAAATTTGATGAACTAAATCATCTATGCTCATACTATATAAGTCCATTGCTAGAGCCAATGTCTAAAATTCAAACCACTCAAAAAAGTAATTGTTCTTTACATTGACTTTACATGAAACTATACTTCAATCAGAGTTGTCCCGTCAGTCAAATAGACTAAAATTTAAAACATACAGCTAGAATAAAGACCAGTCGTGAGTGGGAGTGTTTGAAAAATATTTATGCCGGCTCTACTAAAGCCCTAGAGCTTTGATAGGAATGGTTGGCTAAGGAAATTTAATATGTATCAAAGTCAACCTGGTCGCGAGTTTGCCCCAACCAGGTTACATATAAGGAGGAGCATTGAAAAGTGGGTTCTACCCAAAGTGGAGTAATGAAAAGTATTTATACTGCCTCTATTAATGCCTTTGTAGTTTTGATAGGAATGGTTCGCTAAGAAACTTAATATAGTATCAGAAAAAAGAAATATGAGTATCACCAAAAGTGTAGTGGCAGCCTGGATGTTTTAGGAGGAATATTTAGCTAAGAAATTCTAATACGTAAAACATATGGTTAAAATAAAAACCAACCCAAAAGTCTATATTTTATTGGTGATCAATCTGGAGGCGTGGCCACTCAGAATGGAGTTAAATATAGATTAGCATTAAAATGTAGTGATGCAAATGCTTTTGAGTAGGTTAGACTTTTAGGTAGGAACGACTAACTAGAGAACTATATTTAATAGTTCCTAAATCGAACTGCAAATTGTTTCGGAATAAACTAGCCGTAGTTTGAAGGCCCTGTACGTGAACTAGGTAACTATGAAACAGATTGATAATGCATTGGGAAATTTTATATGCACTCCCATTATATGCTGTACACACCCACATCCCCTTATGTGAACAGTGAAGATGTGGGTGTGCACAGTATTAGGGGGGTTGCATATAGAATCTCCGGCATGCATCTGCATTCTTTAAAATATATCCTACAGGATGTTGATCATCAAATGAAAATCACTTATCAGGGGCAGACAATTCGGATGTAAGATGTGTGGAGAGATCCTGATGTTAGGCGCATCTATGGGTATCCATGTGGGCAGCACCAATTGAATTGAGAAGGCATGTTGAATTGTAGGATGAATTGAAGGAAAAGAAAAAGGACAGCTTTGCCTGTGGATTGGCGACAGGGCCTGATGGAACAGGACAGGCGACATGGAAGACTCCACTGCATCCCTTAATGGCAGCAAGCAGAGAGCCATAGTCCTGCAGGCTCGCTTTGAAGAGTTGCAACTTATCCGCGGCCTTGTCCAATTTCATCAGATGGGCGTTCTTTTCATCAGCTGCAAGTACGTATTTCGCTATCAATATTTGTTACATTCAAGAAGTGATTTCTTAAGCACACAAACCAGAGAGAGAGAGAGAGAGAGAGAGAGAGAGAGAGGAATTTATGGGGTCACCTGGTTCTCTTACTGTTCCATGAACTATGTATTCCTTTGAGAGGAGGAACTTCACCAGCCATGATGCTACGTACCCTCCTGCACCCGTGACGCATACCTTTCCCTTCTCTCCCATGTTACCCCTCTCTCTCTCTCTCTCTCTCTCTCTCTCTCTCTCAACGGACACACAAACTAACAGTAAGACTGGGATTGATAAGATTTATGTATTTGTAAGTGACCATTTATATTAATCTTGGGTTGCAAGAAGGACATATATATGTCACATCCTATTTAACTTTTTTACAAGTCGCATCGATTTTTAGAGATGTTTCGTCATATCCAGACGCTGTTTCTAATTTAGGCTCATCACTTCACCCTTTCAGGTCCATATTGATTTTATCCAGAAGGAATGCAGAAGGAATTAACCCAAGCCCACATGCGCGGCGCCACATCTATCACAATGGGTCAATTGACTCCACTTATATTTAAAAAAATATTTAAAAATAAATTTTTTTATGTCCTGAATTGAACTTAAGAAAATCTTTTTGACCTATTCAATTTAAGAGTTTTACCCCACATTAGCTAACTTTATATATTTTCCTCGTTGCTGTGGTGGTGCACAAAAGTCACCATAAAACACTTATCACCTAAGTTAATGGGCCAACTGTCTATCAAAATTAAAAAAACAATGTGCCCACGCTACTGATATGTGCTCTATCAATGAATTTTTAGAACTTAAAAGATTTGATGACATTGCTAGAAAATTAGTGGAAACAAAGAATGATATCGTATACCAATTGATTTATTTGCTTCTAAAACTAACGTTGATTTTACCAATAGCGACTGCGACGGTAGAAAGATCTTTTTCAACAATAAAATGCGTACAGAACATGTTGCATAACCGAATAGGAGATCAATGAATAAATGACTATTTGGTCACATATATTGAAAAGGATGTGCTTGCTAGTGTTGATAATGAAGCTATTATCTAACGATTTCAACATATGAAAAACTGTTGAGGGCAACTGTATGAGTTTATGTATTTGGATTTTCTTTTTGTATTAAGTACTATTAGTAACAATGTATTAAGATTTCTGGTTTTTTTCCTTTTTTTGAAAATTCAATATTATCTTTGTCGGATTATCGGAAATAGATTATTTAAGAATTTTATATTATATTTGTCAAATTATCAAAAGTAGATGACAGATGTTGATAAAAGGAAAAATAAATTTATTCAATTTGCAAAAGATGAGTCTTTTGTTGACCCACTGACTTGAATTTCTGGAGCCGCCACTGCAAGCCCAGGCCCCAATCCGATACGCTTTTCTCTTTCTTCTTTTTCCTTTTACAATAAAATTAAACTTAAACTCTGATTTTATGAAGAAAAATAATACAACCTCTACCTCCAATGAAGACGTTGAACTTCATATGCAGGGTCTGATTGAAGTTGTTGGATTGAGAACCCAATATTATCTTTTGTATCAAACTTTCTTAAAACTCTCTCAACTTAAAAGAGGCTAACCTGTTGTTATATGTGGGATATTAATGATGTAAATCTCTTTAGCAGTAGAGGTTGATGATATAGTCAATTGGGGTATTTTTACCAAAAAAAAAAAAAAAAAAAAAAAAAAAAAAAAGCATGAACAACTGATTCATAATTTCATTATTTTTCTTCATAAAACCTTTTAATCAGACTATATTTCAAAAAAGAAAATCTCTTTTCTATTTCTTTTTTTTTTTTTGTAGATAAGTTGTGGTAAATACTCTCGTGAGAACCTACTCGGAAAGGGATCTATTCCTGGGCAGCCATGTGAGATGAAAGACCCATTCCACTGGGGTTGTCTCATGTTTCTCGATATCAATTAATTAGCAAAGGAATGAACGAATGGGTTTTAACATACTAAATGAAAATGAAAAAAAAAAAAAAAACATACACATTCAGCAAAAATGATGATATTACCCATGCTAACATCTGGAATGATAAAATAATTATTTACAAACAATGAGGATATTATTGTGCATTAGCTATTATTATATATGGACATGTGGAAGAGGGCCTGATTAGCTGTGTGGTTTTTTTTTTTTTTTTTTAAGTCGGTCAAATATGGGATCCCTTCAAACCATCTTTGTGGGCCCATTAAGAGGCTCAAAAACTGTCTGAAGGCATCTGGGCTTTGACAGCCCATTTGTCTGCCATAACCCAAAAGCACAAAATTGGCTGCCATAACCCTGACAATTGGGTTGTTTTAGGATTTTACAATTGTAAAGGTCCTGATGGTATTAATATTATTATTACTAATCCATCCGCTACGTAAGCGCATACGTTTAGATAGATTAACAAGACGGACACCTAAATATACCTAATGGCTAACGCATCGCACCATATTCCTCCAATGGATATCCTCCACGTCACTAGAATTTATGGCATTCTTTTCCGACCTTATCAGTAAAGTGCTCTGCTGACTACACACTGCTTTCAACTTTGCAGGCACCCACCGTCTTTTCCTTGGGAGCTGCTATTGTGGGCATACAAGTTTTCTCCTTTTTTTACATATGCTTTTTTTAAAAAAAAAAAAATACCTTATGAAATTATCATTTTACCCACTCTCTTCCTTTCTCTCTACCCACCTCCCCCTTCACCTCTGGCCAGCGGCAGAACGGATAGCCAGGCAATCACTGTCCGATCTGCCGCCGGCCAAGGAAAGGAAGTGAGAGGGAGAAACAAGGAGAAGGGAGAGAAAGGAGAGGGAGAGAGATGAGGAGGGAGAGACCGGGAGAAAAGAAGGGGAGAGAGAACAGTGGGGGAGGGAGAGAGTGGAGGAGGGAGAGAGAAAACAGTGGGGGAGGGGGAGGGGGCCGGCTCTCGTCGCTAGGCCGGATCCAGAGGTGATGGGGAAGGGTAGGGGGAGAGAAAGGGAAGAGAGAGAAATAGGGGTGAGGAGGGAGGGAGGGAGGGGAGGGGAGGGAGGGGTCAGTCGTCGCCGTCAGTGAAGGGGAGGTAGGGGAGAGAAAGGGAGGAGAGAGAGAAACAATGGGGAGGGAGGAAGAAAGGGAGAGAAAACAGTGGGAAGGAGGGTGGAAGAGAGGGAGGGAGGGAGAAGGGGAGGAGAGGGGTCAGCCGTCACCGTCGGTGAAGGGGGAGGTGGGGGGAGAGAAAGGGAGGAGGAGAGAAACAGTGGGGGGGAAGGAGGGAGGAGAGAGAGAAAAACAAGGGAGAAGGAGGAACAGGGTGCGAAACCGTAGAGAGGGTGGCGAGGGAGAAGGGGAGGAGAGGGGACGGCGGCGGATCTGCCACTGGCCGGAGGTGAAGAGGGAGGTGGGAACAGATGAAGGAAGAGAGTGGGCAAAAAAGTAATTTTACAGGTTTTTTTTTTTAAATGTGTGTATGGGGAGGGAGAAAGTTTGTGTGCCAATAGCAACTCCCCTTTTCCTTTTCTAATTCTTAAATTGCCCCTTCCTCACATTTCCCCTCTCTCCCTGCCGGCCGCCCAACCCCGCTGCCCTTTTCCTCACCTTCTCCCTCTAGTTCTCCTAAGAGGAAGAAGGTGGCGAGCAGGTGGTGAGATAGGGAGAATGAGGGGAAGACCTTTTCCTCTTGTTCTCCCAAGAGGAAGAAGGTGGCAAGCAGGGAGAGGGAGAGGGTGGCGCAGGCGGCAACCAGGGAGAGAGGGAGAGGGTGGCACGGGCAGCGGGCAGCAACGAGCAGAGAGAGGGGTCAAGCGGCCGACCAGGAGAGAAAGGAAAGGAGAGGGAGGTGTAGTTTAGGGAGAAAAAAAAAAACAAAACATGCGTGTGTGCAAAGTGAAAAGCAGTGTGCAGAGGTAGCAGCTCTCTTAATTGTGTGCTGAATTTTTATCAAAATGATGGCTTTGCCTTGCATTATCAAACATAAATGGATATGAGTATGTCATTAACATAACACCAAGTCGCAATGGTCTCTCTCACGAACATAAAGTCTAATTACATGTTTCGAAACTTTAATCAATCAAAGGTTGGTCATGCTGTGCATGGATTGAGGGTTAATTATGACCCATCGTAAGTGTAACAGCTTGAACTTGATGAATGAGCTCCATATTGATAAACATGGATTTATATAAAAATTACTCTAACCACCAAATATAATACTAATTGGTAATTAGGTTTGTTTTTGTTTTTGTTTTCTTAATGGTAACAAACGATTTCATTAAAAGAGGGATGAAATACAAAGCATACCATCAAAAAAGAAAAGGGATGGAGAAGGTGCAAGAGAGATGCACCAACTCCAACCCCAATTATAAAATCACACACACCGAAGGAACCAACTTCTCAACCCTTGCTTTGCTAACACATCTGCCATGGGGTTGGCAGATCTAACCTCATGATGGAAAGTATCATTGATGGGAGCTGATAACTTCCTAATTTCATTGAATTGAAATGAAAATTTTCAAGGTAAAGCTTTCCAATTAGATACTCATGCAATTACATTAGAAGAATCATTTTCTATAAATAGTGATCCGCCATATCTTCTTGAGAAGAGCCTGAAACCTTCTAGAATGGCCAACAATGGCGGACCCAAGATTTTCATTTGAGAGGTGCGAGCTCAAACAGTGAAGTGGGTTTTTGGAACAAACTCAGGATTTTCATGTGTTTTGGAGGCGGACGCAGGATTTTTATGTAAATTTTCAAAGAAAATATAGAATTTTCATGATGGTTATAGAAGCAGACGGAGGTCCACTGGGCGCATCCGCCCCCACATGGGTGTATGTGGGTCCGCCCCTAAGAATAGCTAACAGCTCCACTTCATTAGAGTCACACACACCAACATACTTGGAAAGCATTAGAAGCACCTCACCGCTTCTATTGCGGAGTACTCCTCCAATCCCTGCCAGACCCGACTTACCTATTGTGGCACCATCCACATTAAACTTCAAAACCCCATAAGGAGGGGGGCACCAACAGATTGATGCGTTAACAAGGCCGCACCCCATGCAATCTCCTCAATTAGAAAGTAAAAGGTTGCAGAATTCTTTTCTAACCAAAGTCCATTTTGCAATCCTAACAGCCACTTCAACAATCAAATCTGTTGTTGTTGAAGAAGAGCTCCTAAAAATCCTATCATTTCTTTCCTTCCAAATAGACCAAAAAAAAAAAGCAAAAGGGATCATCCTCCATAATACTCGGCCACGCTCCTTAAAGCACCCATCCAACCAGCACTCCACCAACTCCGTAATATTCTTTGGGCAGCACCAAGCAAGGCCACATCTCCTAATAAAGTCACTCCAAATGTTGGTCGCCACCTCGCAATGGATAAAAAGATGGTTTATGACTCCTTGCCACACATCACACAAATATTTGAAATATTAAGAGAAGCCAACCCTCTCCTCTCTTAGATTGTCAACCATAGAGACTTCATTGGGAGACAAAAATTATAAATTTTAGAGAAAAACAAGTCCAATCAAGAACCAATAATCGATACTAATCACATATTAAATCCATGCAACCCATAAATTCTGAACTATACCAATAACCCATATAGCTCACTAGTTTAGCAATTGTTTACGCATACACTACACCAATACTTATAAAAATGTGTTCATTTTAAACTCTCTCTTTTTTTCTTTTTTTTGAATTAGCAAGGTCATATACACATGCCAACCATTTATTACCACACATACATTTAAAAAATGCACTAGTCATCCTTTCAATATATATATATATATATATATATATATATATATATATAGCATATTCAACTACTATCTTATAATATATGCAATAAACTATTCGATTTTATGCAATAGACTATTGTATTAACTGTTCTATGCCATAAACAAATTTAAAAAGGCAACAATCCCTTCTTTTATAACATCAATAAGAAAGAGAATAAAACCCTTTTATGTATTCTTTTTTCTTTTTTTTTGGGTGACATCAAATTGTTCTCTCATATTTTGAAGTAATGGGTCCACCACATACAAGAGAGTCTTATTCATTTTCATTGCATAGCCCTCAAAAATTTCTGAAATCATTCAAATCATCAAAAAAATTCAGTCACATATGGTTCCACAACAATAAAACATAAAAAGCACGCCTATATTCTAAGAATAAAATAAAATAAAAGGCAAGAAGTATACCTTCATGCTGGAAAGGAAGAGGCCACCGTTCCCCCAATTGTGGAAATGTCACCTATGCACAAGTGGTCACCAGATGATGGACAGCAGAATAAAGAGGGACATCCAAGGGAGGAGAATGGCGGTTGGTGATAGGGAAAAATGCCCAAACGCAAAAATGTCATTCCACACTCAAACCTATAACACTCCTTGCTAATTTCATTATGTCTACCAATTTTGAAGACGTGGAAGGTACAGAAAAAGAAAAGGCAATGGTGTATGACTAAATAGTAAAACCACAAGGGCCTACTTACAACTCTGAAAAACCTTATAGGAATCACATAAGAACCCACATGAAATAAAATAAACCTACATATAACCCCAAATAAGAAAAATAAGAAGGCTAAACTGGGCCTAGTATAGTCCAAGCACGGCCCTCAAATTGGCAAGCCCACAGAAATTGTCACCTAAGTCCACAAAAATTGTCCCAAGTCCAGCCCTCTGCTTTTCAGGACAAACAAAAGACCACATTTTGCAAGCTTACTGAAACTTGGGCCAGGTACCCTCAAAGGAGGGCCTGATTGACAGCCCTATGTGGGACGCTCAACACACCCCAATCACAGAGGTAAGGTGGTATGATGAATAAATCCTCACAAGACTCAAACTGCCAGCCGTAAAAAAAAATGCCCCCCTTTTAAAGAAACTTCTGGTGATGCTGGTGAAATCCTTCTTCCTCGAGGTTATGGAGAAACATGAAGAGATGAGACCTCCTTCGGTAAGACCCATCCAGATTGTTTGAGCCACAAAAGGAGGAGGAAGTTGGCGATGGGGGTCGAAAAATGAGAGCGAAAGGACTAAGGCAGCAGTGAATGAGAAACTCGGGGCGGCCCAGTGATAAGGCACACCTGACCAGGTATCTATCCCTCAGCAGATACATAGCTTCACAAAATTTGTACCACTTGTGCATGTAGTTACCGTTAAGTGTTGAATTGTGAGGACGTGCTTGTAAAAGATCACCACCACCACCAACAAGGAGCGTCACAAATTCCTCATGAGTTCTAACTTATAGCTGGAAAAGATGGAAGACTCTTGGCCAATATGCCCAACAAGATGCAGCGCGTAAAATTACAAAACGTTGGTTGAGATTAAAAGCCATCCATTGCATGATTTGTACACTTTTTATGAGAGGGTTTCTTTTTTTTTTTTTTCTTTTTTTTTTCCATACCAAATTCTTGTCTCAGCTTTACACTCTTATTTAAATTAAAATTGAAGCAAATATGATCGATCGCGTGTAAACAATCATGTGGGCCCACCTTCATCCTTTTAAACGTGCAATTGGTGATCTATGATTACGGGACGATAGTTGAATTTAAAGAATGTGGCAGACCAGCAGTAAAATAAAAGGTCCCTCACTCCCTTGTCATCATATGAATATAAAAAATCAACTTCAACAGGTTTAGAGAAGATGGTAATAATAATGCCTTAACTTTGAGAATTTAATAAATAAACGAATGGCTACAATCTCAAAAAAAATAATAATAAAATATACAAATTCTTTTGAATCGATCCATTTCCTGCTTAAAAGACTGCAAAAAGAAATGCAATAATAACAACAACAACAACAACAACAACAACAATCATATCCAGCCTGCCGGATTTGAACCGGCGACCTAAGGATTCAGCTGTCGCCAAAATCCTTTCACTCTCCCAACTGAGCTAAGGCCGGTTAAGCAAGTGTAGACCATGAACACACACTAGATTATTCATTCAAATTTGGTAAAGTTTATGGTTTGGTTTTCAGCACAATTAGTTTGGACATTTAAGAAATGATGACAGTTTGGACATGAAAATGAAAAACAGCAAAAGGTACTATATACATATAATTCGGATATTAAAAAAAAAAAAAAGAGTTTTGCATGGAAAGTTGAAAACAATCCATTACCAATCAAGGATGGTAAAAGGTCCATGCAACGTTCATAGATGCCCTAAATAGAAGCCTATTCACATCATCGAAGGCACGTGTGCAACATAATTTATTAATGTTGATATGAAGATCTATAGATGGTTGGACTAAATAATCATATTCAAAAAAGTAATATACCCAGGGAAATTTATGTAACACAGTAGTACTATATCATCACATTCAATTATTATTATTACTATTACTACCACCTATGATGCACCAATATTTCAAAATGGACAACGTATCGTATCGTATCCAATCACTTTTTATGTGAGAAATCCATTTCTTTGCACGGTCCATGAATTGTTCTTGCCGTATTCATGCCATATTTGGGCATCATAAATTATAAATCCAATTATATTAGATGATCAGGAGCCGAGCAGATGCCTCTGCTACCCATTGCTCTAGAAATCTTTCAAACTCTCAAAAGGCAACAGTTGTGGCCCTTTATTTATGGTTATTCTTTGTACCTTATATAATCATGAGTTTTACTCACTGGGTGAAATCTTTATCCAAAAGACCTACAAAAGAGGTGTAACCGAAACTCCTACAATCTGCCTCAAATAAAATTCACAATCCGAATTCATTAGTTGTAGTTGGATCTTTGGTACGTGTTTGTGAGATATAAAGTTTTCAATTGAAATAAAAATGAGATATTTCAAATAAAAAAGGCATAAAATAGTTCATTACTATTCTTTTCAATTAGTATGTTTTAGATCATAATTAGTTATAGTTATCCTGTTTTTAAATCAACTTCGGATATAATTACAGGTAAGTGGACAAAAACATTCGTGACTAGAAATCTTCTAAAATAATTTGCATTAAGATCTTATTTGTTAAATAATGTTTATTTTAAGTGTTTGTATGTCTTTGATGCCTATTATTTTGAGTGTTTGTATGTAAATATTTTTTCTTGGTAAATTAGTTCATCAAAATTGAAATAATGTATAACACATGCTTTTTTCCAATTATAATATTAAGTCCAGAGTAGTTTATTTTTTTTAAAAAACAGACTCTGACATGCTAAGAGATATGTACTCATGTTGAATCTCTTTTTTGTATTTTAATAATGTTGACAAGCATCCTATGATTATTTGTACAGGAAAAAAAACTTTATAACGATTTGTACAGGAATTATCCTAATAGACTTTGATGTTGATATTATATTTTAGCATAAAAAACTTGTGTAAATAAAATATATCTACAAGTAAATGGATAAAGTCATTAGTGATTCACTGTCATCTAAAATTATCTGTATTAAGATATTATTTCAAAATTATTATTTTTGTGAAGTGTTCGTCAGTCTTTTATGTCTATTATTGTAATAGTGTTTATTATTACTTTAAGAATGATAAATAACATATTTTTTTTATTTGTGTTTTTTTGAAGAAAAAAAAAAAGTTAAATGTATATAATTTCGCTCGGGGGCGTTTTTTTTTTTTTTTTTTGTTTTCCTTTTGCTAGTTATCAATGTTGAAAAGAAGACCATGTATAGATGGTTAAACTAAACAAAGATAAAGAAAAAAAAAATGATATGCCTAGGGTAATTTATGTAACACAACACTATATCATCACATAAGCACAAAAATAATAATGGTAATGACTTGCCAAATTTTGGGGATGCAACATTGTGCACAATTGTTAAGCACATGTATAATTCCATGTTTTAAACTATAGATTGTGCTATATTTGAAAGGTTGGCATGCATTAATTTGAACTACAAGCTAGGCATTGGAAGCCATAGGCTTAAGCAAGCCTGTTTGTTTCAAGGGTTTTCAGATGAGAAGTACAAATATTGGGAATTTCTAACTGCAGTGTCAGATAGTGTCTTCATGACATTCGGAGTTTTTACCATTTGAATGCAAGAGTTCTTAAAACCGTGTCCCAAAAAGTCACTTTCAGCATTGCAATTATCAGAATTCCAGCTTCCTTAATGCTAAACTCTACTTGTGCATTGGTGGTAACCAATCAGGGTAAATAGCATTTGGAGAATCAAATCAAAATTCTACCCTGGCAAAAAAAATCTTATAATTCCTCTATATAACCAAACAGGAATCAGAGCCGAATAGTCTGAAATTCCCTACATTGAGCCACTGATAACGTGGAAGGCGGAAATTACAGATAGACAACTCTCCAATAATGATAATGTTAATGATAATGATATTATTACTGTTGTTATTGTTGTTATACTTCTAGTTATTGTTTACTACTAAATGCCTACAATGGTCAGCGGCAAGTGCAGTCCAATAATATATGATGTATGTTTCCGGCACCACATGCAAGTGCACCGGACTGGTCACTAAAATCGTTCTAGTAAGTCCACAATACAACATAATGTAACTCTTCATTCCTGACCCAGCACTGAGTCCGGACAGAAAGGCATTGGTTGGACAGCCAGCCCGTCCTGCTTGTTTAATATTTTAGAGAAGAAAAGGCTGCCGTCAATGAGGGCAGTGTGGTGCTCCGCTTAGGTGGTTTATCCAATTTTCCCACGGGCATGCAGAGAGCATCATGGAATGGTGAGGGCCATTTTTCATGGTGGATTAATTGCAGATCAACCATGAGATCCAATCTAAACCATTAGACTACTGTAAGAGAAAATGCAACGGCATTGGAAGGGTGAAGCGGCCAACAATTTCATCTGATGAATGAATCTTGCAGAGTCTCCAAAGTGTTCCACAGATGGGAGCCCTACCAATGAAATGTCTACAACTGAACCATACTCATGTCACATGCGGTGTTCAAATCCATGGCCCAAATCACTCCATCAGGACACTTTCCTTGCCATAATATAGAGAATTCTCTCTAGCACACGTTGCATGGGTTCAATTGTTGTAAAAGCATAGTAAAGAGGTTAAAAAAAAAAAAAAATAGCTGAGAGTAACGGGTTTTTGTCCTTGTATTTGTCATTCCTGGTGGGTGAGGTAAAAAGTTTCAAAGAGCACTCGTGAGACCAAAGGACACGTCCAATTAAGAGAGACTTTATTCCATTATATGATGGGACCTATGGGGGTTCATTTGGTTTTTACTTCAACGCCATCTATTTAAATAAGGTAAATGGATTTGTGAAATGAGCAGATCAGAGTCAATACATACCGTGCGGCACCCACAGCCTTGAAAAAAAAATTTGCTACTTCTGACGGCCATCTCCTGCAGGCAGAGAAAGCTATGCCATAAGCTTGATTTCCATAATATTTAACACCTAATGTTTAACAAAAATGAATTGGCTATTCACACCAAATCACATCACTGTAATTGGATAACAGATTCATCCACTTCAACAAAACATCGATGAATGAGAAATTGGACTGGAATTCAATCTGCAAAATTCATCGAAGGTATGGATAATCTCCCACCAAATATAATCTATCCAATGGACTGTTTCCAACCAGCTCACAATCGCTTGCTGCACATTAATACTAACAAAGTTTTACAAAAAGAAAGGTTCGGATTGTCATCTAAGTTGTAAAAAAAAAAGGTGGGATTGTCATCTGGCAGTATTAAACATATAAAGATGCAATAGCAGAGAGATGTGCAACCTTTTCTTTTTCTTTTTATTCCACCAAAATTACTAATAGCCAAAGGGCACTTAAATAGATCATCATAACAATACACCAATGAGCACTGTTTCTTCTTAATTAATCGCAACCACAAGGTTGTTCCTTCAGTTTTGTTGCTTATTATTAATATTCTTTGTTTTTTTTAATGATCTATCAAATGAAGGCTCACCCCTTGCTGGCAGAAGGGTGACAAACATTTGGCCGACTAATAAGCACATGACATTACTTGCAAACTCTGCTTAGTTGTGATCATGACAGAAAATTTTATTAATCTCTTTAGAAAGCTAACTATACCATTGTAAGTCATACACATTTGACTAAACCATTTTCACAGCGAATGCTCAGTGAGAGCTAACAGCTTTTGTTACAACAAATGGGCAATTATAAAAATAGACTGCCCATGAATTTGAAGTGAATAATGTCGTGTATCAAAAATGAGAAAAAAGATGAATAACAAACCCCCTCCCCCTTTTTCTTAAATTAAATAAATGAAGGCATTAAGTACTCTGTACAGAGATTTGAATTATCAATAACCCACACCTACACGTTGAAACAACAAAGGCCTTTACTGCTCAACATGTGTACTTAGGAGACACTCAACTCCATTCAGATTTCGAGATGCAAGTGGAACCATCAACCAGCCATCCCATCGACATGACTGTAAACCTGAAACAACATCACAGATCCACATCAATGACTGCGAGATTTGCTTAACATGAAAAGCTTATAGATCATTGTCGAATCATTTAAAGGGTTCATGTGAAGTAAATCACTGAGAAGTGAGATGCTGAGATTATTGACAAACCATTTAGAGCAATGGTTCAACGCACAGGCCAATAGTTATCAGGCAATAGACAGGCTTGCAATAATCAGCAAGTTTTTATCAGTCATAACTGTGGATGCAGCCAGTAATTTGGTTTTTTCATCTATTTTGAAGCTTTCTATATGATTTTGGTATCAGATTTTTTTTACCTTTCTAAAATAATTGTGGTAAGTAAATATATTCAATTTTCAACTTTTAATACAGCTATCTAAGTGATTTAACACTCCTACTTTAGATACCATACCTACAAGATACAATACTGGTGTCCAACTATGACTTCATTTGTTGGCCATCCCTCTCCCTCCCATAACCTCATGGTTGTGACAACAGGCATCTTCCAACTATGCTACAGACCTAACTTCTAAAGAATTAAAATTGTGTATAATAATCTTAATATGAAATATGAAATGTCACTTTATGGATAGGGTACCATTCAATATCGCAGCGCTTTCAGAGAAAAAAAACAAACGAACAAACAAAGCCATATCCCTACTCCTTGTATGGCAATATCTGCATTTTATTTGTTATCTGGGCGTCAAATATCTCGATTCTTGCATGGGTTTAAACTTTTAAAAGAACATAGATCAAGTAATTAATGATTTTGACATGACTTGAGCCTACAACCTTTGATTGTGAAACCAACACTCATTAACAATAATTATTACATGTATTTAAATGAAGCCAATAATCTATATGTACTATTTCCGCCAGCAGATTGAATGAAATAAATGAACCTTAATCGTTTCAACAGCCACTTCGATATAAAACCAAATCTCAATACAGAAGTTGCATGACAGTTAAGCAAATAACTATAAATTACTTGAGAAGGAGAATGCAAATAACCATCAAAATCTAACATTTGTAATGTCTCAAGTTTGTCGGGATTTTTTTTTTAATTTCTTTTTGGCCGAGCTCTGATGATCGATACGTATCAACCAACAGGATCATAATCTAGACATGCCAAAATGCATTCCTAGGATCAAATGCATCATTTGTGCCTAGGTAACACCTTGGGTGGTGGCAGTCCATGCAACCCACTACGCTGATGCATATTCCCTCCAACTTAAAAGAGACCTTTATATGGGATTCTTGACTTTGGGGGTGGGGGTTGCTTAGAGAGAGACCCCAGAGAAGCCCTCCATTTTCTCCCTAGTTTCGCCTTTTCTTAATATTCCTATCCCTGCTGTCTACTGCAGTTTGCAACAGCTGTTCTACTATGGCTGCTATTCCTGGATCCTGCCGCCCTGGCTTTGCCCTAATCTATCTATCATTTTTTATTCTGTTCTTTGTTTTGCACTAACCTTGACCTAAAAATTACAAATGCCCCTAGCATTGAATGGAATTATGAAACTACCGAATGGTTGAATGGATCTATGAATCTTCTCATTGGACTTTATGATTCACATAAAACACAACAGTGGGTTGATCTGATGGTTTCAAACATTTATTTGGTTTTCCATCACGGTTCAGACTTGGAATAAGGGGAATTTAGTCTCCTCCACAAGGAGTCAAACTGGTGGGTCCCACATGGTGCAGTGTCTACTGTGCACAGTTCCCATGGGAACTGTGGGCAGGAGAATATTCTCCAGAATAAAGATGATATGGTACTTTAGTTTTGGACCGCTACTTGAAACATGAGATCATAATAATCATGAATTAGTAATATAGTTGAGTTTTCAAAAACGTTGATGTATTGTTGTTTTACATTTGTATGTTTCAAGTACTGCAAACAATTACTGTAGAGTTTATATATTAGTTTTTATTAATTGTTTAAGCTATACTTTATTTACTTAAATTTGCACCAAGCTGAATTAGAGACATCCATGCCTAAAGGCTAACAAGAAGCACCTCAAGCTCCAACTGGACTCGGCACCTTGACTGTGCCTTGAGCATTGACAACCTTGATATCTAGGCATCATGGCTCAACAACTTAACACTTCCAATATGTTTCTTTTTTTCAAAGAAAAACAAAATATAAAATTCCAACAACAATCCAAGTTACTGATAGGAAACTCAGAAGATCAAAAGTAGCTCAAAAAATTAGTTTGAAGAAAAGTATCCATATGTATGCTTCTCAACGAAAGCTAGAAGAGAAACTGAAAACATTCAAGGACTCTTTCATATGAAAATTCATCTAGAATAAATCAATGAGTTAGTACGATACATACAAAAGGATGAATAAAGCTGTCACAAAGTGTTCCACGGAAGCTCAGCTTGTGTCTCTATTTAACAGTTACAACATTCCACCGAGCAGGAAAAGGCGATGAAGCTCTGTTAAACACAAGCAGATTCAAGATGCCCAACAAAACAAGCACCCCAAATATTCAGGCAGACCAACAGACCAAAGAGACGAGTTTAGCATGGCCATAAGCAACCTTTTTTTTTTTTTTTTTTTTGCAGTAACCTGAATTTAGAGACAGAAAGAAACCAATTAAGATAACTATCTATATATACAATACTGCAATTCTGATAACAAGAACCTAATACAAATAAATTTTAGAACTTTTGAATGTTTTACAAGAATACTTCAGTCAGAAGTGAGAAGCATTGTCTTAGACAATGTTATCATTTTTTCTCATATTTAAGATTTCATGCCACAAAATTTTTTTATATGTAATTTTCCATCTGCTACAAGCTCAATAGAACAAGAAGTGCAAATTGACAATCAAACAAACAATGTGGGCCCAACACGTGTTAGTAAGCAACAGCCCTTGAGCACAAAGGATGAACTTTCTATAAGCTTGGGTTTTCAGGAAAAATGAAAAAGAAAGAGATGGGAGAGAGATCGAAGGAATCCTTCAAACGATCTCCCCCATTATTTTTACTAAGTTTTCAAAACCTTTCAATGTCCAAATACAAATACAAGTACCAGCCTGTCCTAATAGTAATAGACCCCTATGGTCCCTTATGACATAACAAAATTGGGACCATTACATTAGATTCCCATCAGATTTCCCAGTAATTTCCACATCTTAGTGGGGATTGTTTATGCATTCCCTCATCATATTGGCACTTTAATCTTCTAATCCCTTGAAACAATAGGAAGAAAAGCTACTTAAAACAAAACAAAAAAAAAAAAAAAAAACCAGCCAATTTTTTTTTTTATCAAATAATTTTATAGTCAATTTATCGAGCAGAGTAATTTTCTTAGAATTGAGGCCAACCTGAGGAGATTTTTACAGAAACAAAAAATCATAAAAATTGTTAAAGAAACAACTTCTGCAAACCAGAGAGCTAACGGGGACATGAAAAATGATTTACAATTAGAGGCATTCCAGTAAGTAGACTTCAATTTGTTTTATCTGTCCAGAGTAGTTATAATCAAGAGAAACATAAAGGAGAATCAATGATTCTAGTCCAAGGTTGGACGATTGTATTTGATCTCAACACCACCATAATACTGTTGATATTATGGAGGGGCAAGAGGATATTAAGCAAGTAGCACTTTACATATTAGCTCACCCGCTGAACTAGCCATTGACTTGAACAATACATAAAAATCCCAAGGGGGCAACAGTGTGTTCCAAATTCAAACTCAAGTTACTATATAGAATTCAATAGATCAAGTAATGATTTGAACAATGCGCGCACACAAAAAAAAAGTCCAAAGAGAATGGAAATAGACCTTTCTATTTTTAATATCATATTATAATGCTTTTATTCTAAAATATATATATATTTTATATGTTATAATGCTATGAATGTGGTGTTTGCAGCAGCTAAAACCTTGATTTAATGTGTGGTTTCACCACTGTACCATCCAACTTGCTCATATCATATGCCTTTGGATAATGGCGCCACCCCAAGCTCCACACCAACCAAAGTCATATGCACCGCTGAATTGATTGAACAAAACATATAGCTTTGTTCTACAAATTATCAATCTAACAGCATACAGAACTTCAATTGCAGGGAAATTTGAGTAAGTTCATAGTCTCTGGATCGAAAGCTAGATGATTAGATGCCATCAATGCAGTAGTGCCAGCACATACTCATTTCTCCACTAACATATGCTCTTGACAACATAATGGTAGCAGCTAAATAAATAAAAATGTACATAGCTACAGTTATTATCTCATAATTCATATTTGGGTCGTGACAATTTTACAGTGGCTGTCAAAATTCTACACTGAATTCATATATTTTAAATAAAGATTCTAAAGGAAACATAAGAACAAGAAATGATACTTCATTAGCAGGACATACTCTTTACCACAAAATTAGTATAGTAGAAGCGAAGAAAGAATTGACACAAATGAAAACAGGAAAGGCTACCGGGCCTAATGACATTCCAATTGAGGCTTGGAAATCATAGTTGTCAAGTTCGTTTCGGACCCAGTTTTGGTTCGACTCCAAACTAAAACATTTCAGATAATTTTGCACTCCATCTTTCCAATTCAGAATTTCATTTCGGAAAATACAAAAGAAAATTGTAACCTATATTCTATATAATCATTGTACTAAGCATTACAAATATAATTTCCAAAAGAAATTATTTTTTATTACTTTCATCAAATACATCCCCCTTAAATACCACAACATAAAATGGAAAGTCAGTACTACCGTACTGATTACTTGAGGGTGGCCTTGATAATTAACAAATTATGTAGGAAATGATGAGCGTTATTGGTGCTTTGATTTTTCTTAAGTGGGCCTCGATAATTAAGAAATCATGGGAGTACTCAAATTACATGACTCATCAAAAATAAGTGGGCCTCACTTCCAGAACTCATCACGATATAAAGAAATCATCACGATCCCTTTATTTAAAAGAATCTTGTCACTTTAGCAACCAAAAAATAAAAAGAACCTGTCGCAACTCACGACCCATTGTATTAAAAAAAAAAAAAAGCCTGTCACAACCCTTGCCCTTGCATAAAAGAGAAAAAAAAAAAAAAAAAAGGTGAGAAAGAAGAAGAAATAGAAGACGACGCTGCAATCACAAATAGATTTGAGCTACCTGGAACTCCAGCGAGAGATTGGCAAGGGAATCTGGCTTTCGCAGTATCAAGGAGGATCCGCAAGGGAGGAACTGCATTGAAAAGATCTCGACGAGGGCAGGGATTCGAGCTTGTGCTTTGTTACGGGAAGATTCTCAAAATAAAGCAAGAGAAATAGGGCAAGGGAAGATTTCGTGGCGGATAATTACATTTTGGAGTTGAATTTGTTGATCGATTGAAAGTTTAAGGGTTGCATGCTGCAGAGAAAGAAGAAAAGAAGGATTTCTGCCAGAACTCACTCATCTAAGAAAAGATATGTAAAATGAGTGTCTTGCCCATTGCAATCATTCTTTATCTTCAAAATCCCTTCTATTTTTCTTTTTAAAACGTTCAAACTCTCAATTTGGTTTCAAAACTGATGAATGTTTGCAAGGTACTTTGGTGTATGTTGTTTGCAATTTGTAGATGAGATAATATTGGTGGATGAATCGAGAGATAGCGTAAATGGAAAACAAGAGAGATGGCGTAAATGTGAAACTTGAGAGATGGTGAGAGGGCTTAGAATCCAATAGCTCTAATGTAAATTATACAAAGTCCGAATATATGGATTACAACTTTAGCAGGCATATACAAAGAAATGAAACTACTTCGAGAATTGAAGCTTTTTTAAGAGATACCACAGAGATTCATTTTGATACCTTTGCTTGATAATTAATAAGGATGGAGAGATTAGGAAGATGTCAAAATAGGGGAAAAGCAGATGGTTGAAGTGGATACTTGCTTCTGGAGTTCTTTGTAATTGGTGCATTACAACAAGATCAAAAGGAAATTTTACAAAATAGCAATCAGACCAAATATGACCCATGAAGCAATACATGCACAAAATGTGCAGCGAAGATGAGGTAGCATCAATATCTGATAAAGAGAAACTCATTTAATATGGTTTGGACATGTTCTATGCAAGTCAGCAACGGCGCTTGTGAGGAAAAATTTTCTTTGCAGGTTGACGACCCACCAAGGGGAAGGGGTACACCGAAGAGGACATAAATGAAAGTAATAACAATGGATATGAAGTGCAACATATATGAGGATTTGGTTCAAGATAGGTCAGAATCGAGAAACACAATCATGTAACCGACCCAAACATTGTGGGGACAAGGCTTTTTTTTTTTATGATGATGATGTATATAGCTACAGTTACACAATAGATGGAATCAATATGCCAGGGACAGCCATGGTAAACATTTTACTCCTGGCAAAACTGAAAGTGCTTATAAGAACACCACAATACTACTACAGAAGTTTAGAGAACAATGGAACAAAAAACCATTTACATGATCGTTGTCAACACTTCCAATAGATTATGACTTTACTGCATAGCTCAATATTAATACTCAGTAAAAAGCAAAGGTAGCACAATGATTAAAAAAGATTGACCCTCTACCACATTCCAAACAGCTTGATATTGACCTGAAGAAAAGATGTGGAATGATCCCTTAAGTAATTGTGTGATGTCTTGTAGTCCATGAAGCAAGGACCTCAAAGAATGACCTGAAAAGTATTTGATTGACGAAATAATGAACACCAAATCTCAAGACAAAAATATAAATATCCACAAAAATAATGAAGATAAGCTAGAGGCTATGCACATGTGCAAACCCAACCTCCCTCCCCCCCTCCCTCCTGTGCAAAAGACATAACCATCCGATCCTTATAATCCACTTGTGTGCAAAAGACATAACCATCCGATCGAGTGATACTGTTCTACGGGTCTCAAAAGATGTTTAAATCTTTGACATTCAATAAAGCCAGAAAGGGTGCCAAATTTTGCACAATGAACGGAAGAACCTACACAACAAAAAGGATAAGTGCCAAATTTAGGCCAGTGCTAATTCACAGGCTGGAAGGGGTTTAATGAGAGACCCACAAG
Source organism: Camphora micrantha (assembly GCA_003546025.1). Taxonomy (NCBI): domain Eukaryota; kingdom Viridiplantae; phylum Streptophyta; class Magnoliopsida; order Laurales; family Lauraceae; genus Camphora; species Camphora micrantha. The sequence goes on from QPKB01000001.1 coordinate 61,398,362, forward strand.
CTGGACATTAGTACCTTAGGAAGCCTTTTCTGAAATTTAGGCACCTGATCTCTTGTGGGACAGTCTGTGGGCACACCTGACTGACTGGAAAATCAGCATAAGTAGGAGGATGGGAAGGCAGCATCATGTATCAAGGGTTCTACAAAAATTAGTGCTATCTTATAATCCTAACACTTGACAAGGACCTCAAAGTTTAAATTATAAATCTTTTTAAATTATATTCAACAGTTAACACAGATCAGGTGTGTGCATCTACAGAGTAATTCTGATCACGAAAGGATACTCACCTAAGCTATCAACTGTGAGCACTTCCTAATTCATTGATCCGCGACATCTGAGGAAAAAAAAGGAGAGAGATATAAGTCCAAAAGGTAACAACTACATGCACACATCTGATGAAGAATAAGAAAGAATTAATTACACGTACCCTCTTGACAGAATTAACAAAATTTCACTATAACAATTGCAAATATTGTCCACTTCTAAATACAGAACGGACTGTACAGTGTTGAAGAGGGAGGGAGCAATAGAAAGTGTATGATGGATGCCTATCCACCAGTGTTGCCCTCAAATATGGGTAGGGCCTTCTCTGAAGGGGTAAGATTTACTGTCAAATTGGGAAAGGAGTCTGGTTTTGAGATAACTTGGAGGGGAAGTTCACTGGCATATCAGAATCCATTACTAGGATGAACAAAAAGGTGAATGTTTTGGCAAGAGAGTAATGGAAAACTTGTTCATATTTTTATCACTCAATAGTGAAAATTTATCGATTTGGGAATATTATGAGAATTGTTTTGGTTTTCCAATTTCGAGAGGGATAGCTTCTCACCAGAAAAAAAAAATGCAATTATGGGCTACAAGCCTACAACAGACCATTTCCCTGTTTACAGGAAGGATCTGAACCAAAATATTATGGTAGGTAGTAGGTACCATTCAAAACGTAGAAAAAAAAAAGAAAAAAGCTATGACAGGCCCAATGGAGATGGCCCCATATTAACAATGGATGGAGTGCTGAAGAAAATTTCGAAGTAAGAAACTCAATGAGTTCTGCCTTGAGTCTTAACAGGTTTGTTCTTTTCAAATGATCTATTGTGCAACTAACTCTTTTGCTGAAATTAAGTGATAAATAATGTTCTGGCTGGAGACAAAAAAAATTGCACACATATAACCAGCATCCTTTTGTGAGAGATGAGACACATTTCCACTATTGTTTAATGTCAAAAGAACATCAAAGAATTTTTCTACTATATCTCAATAAGCTCATCAGATCAGATATCTGACTTATATATGACATTCGTACTTCATAGAGGCGCCCAGAGTGTAGAGTGGTGAACAAGCCATTTATAAGCATTTCTAGCAAAATAAGAGTAACCCATTCGGAACTTCATTTATCGACTTAGTGACTTAGTGCCAAGTAAGCAGTTACATTACAACAAGATCACCAGTCAAATAAACATAATACAAAAGATGTTAAAATATTGCAAAAGCTGTGTAGCCTATATGTTAATAAAGTCTACCTCTTGGAACCACAATTGCAGGGAATCTTTTTCTCTTCAAGTGGAAATTTGTAATTGTATGTGATTTCTTCACCAGCCGAGATCTGTCTCTTGGCATAAATGAAAATCTTTTTCTGACCATCAACGGTGATTACTTTTGTATAGCAGTTAGGCTGAAAAAAAAAAAAAAAAAAAAAAAAAAGAGAAAAAGAAAAACGTGTGAGAGCCTCACCTTCAACAAATTCACTATCTATACTACCTCACATGATTCCTTCCTTCCTTTTTTTTCTTTTCAATGATAACTTCTTCTGTTTTTGGCAATACAAAGGACTTGAACTCACGCACTCTCAAACATACCCATGACCCTCACCAGCTAAACTACATCCAGGGACTTTGAATGATAGCTTTTCTTAATGGAAAGAATAATAGTATAGGAGAGATATACTATAAATCAGCAACTACCTCGCACGAATGGTTTATAAATCTTGCAATTCCACCACGCTTGGTAGCATCAACCTACAAATAATATAGCCAAGATAAAAGTTATATTCATATACCCCAAATTCACATACAAACACACACATATACACAATGGAGTGAATCCCCATTGTAACAAAACACCTGTGAAATTGGCTCAAATAACACAAATCCAAGGCCCGCAGAACTTAGTTGCATCAGGTCAGACCATTCCATACTTAAGGCCGCCACAAAATTCAGCTATATTAGAGCAGAAAGTTTTTTAAGAACAAACATATGTACAATCTCAGGAATGAGCAATATGAATTACCAACAATATCCAAGCAGCAAACTTGAATGAAACAACAGGTGTGGTTCATTTTTCATATAAATATTCAGGTAGGCCAAGCTGATTGATGCATATCCCACCATTAACAAGAACTGAATCATTTAAGGCTGAGTGCAAGTAGCCCCAGTTTGCATCACTGTTCCCTAAAAGTATTAGCACAGCACTTGCTCCAGTATTACACTAGAAGTGGCCCCACCTTGCAAATGGGTGTAGCACTTTCTTTTTACTTTCAGATTTGTGACAGGTGCAGCAGATCCATCAATGTAAAATAGTAGGACCAACTACATAGATATCATAGCCTCAAAAACAAATGGGGCTAATCTGTCGGTCGACTATGCTGCCACAAATTATGTAATCCATTCCATACATCAACTGGTACAAAACAATTCTTCAAATGCCACCAACTGTACCAGTTGACCTAACAAACTTCAGTCTAGTTTAAGGTCAGGAAATGTACCTTATATATTGCTTCAATAGAGCAAGGTTTTAAAAATTGGAATCAGGGGGCAACTCGGGGCCCCCTCAATTTGAGTCAATGGAGATTTGGTAAAATCAGACCAATTAGCACCCTAGGCCCAATCAGGTCCATTTCCCATAGGGCCCATTTGGATAATTCACTTGTAAAGTGAATTCAAGTGAAGGGTCGCCTTACGAGAAAAAAAAAGAGGGGTCCTATCAAAAAAGACAAATTTTCAAAATCCACCTTCTTTAATTTAGACCCAATCCGTTGGGTTTGAACCCATCCGAACAGACTGGATCATTGAATTGAGGGTTAAGTTTTTTCCCATTGGGTCACGAATCAAGGGGTTAGGGGCATGGGATTGACCCCAAATTTGATATCTAGGCACTCCCCATTAGAATTGATGCAGGCCAGACCCATGATACATGGGTCGACCCAGCCCAATGGGACCAAGCCCCACTAAAGCCAATAGAGAAACGATCTTCAGATCGTGCAAGATTTTCCCTATTTTTTGTAGTAAGTAAAGTATAGAGATTAGAAAGCATTACTTTAGTTGGTTTAGAAATTTATTTGCTTTAGACTCTTATTATTGGAATTGTTTCCAGGAATAGATTAGGCTTACAGTCTATATAAGTAGATGCAGCCCCTCATTTAGTATGCATTGATTAATAAAATTCTCTCAGTTGAGTTTCTGTTAAGAGTTTTATGTCTGTGGTGTGAGACCAAGACCGTTTGAATCCCTATGGATCCCTATCCCTAACCCCTTGTGGCTTGAAGAGTAGTCCTTGGCTACTCTTCCCTTACCTATGCTGCATCAAGGATCTTTCCATCCATCATGGTTCCATCACAAGTGGGGCCCCGGGTGGGCCCCATCCAGCTACCTCGCATGGAACCACGCTCCCACGCACACGCGCGTGCACATACACACACGAGATCAAGGTTGAGCATTATCATACAATTCAAGTACGGTTGTGGCTCTCATGAACCAATTAATAACCGGGTTTGGGTTCACTTGTTTCTACTTAAGCATGGGCTCAACCTGACCCTAACCCAATCCGACCAGTTTGCCATCCCTCAGCAGTTGGCAATTGATACACGTGTCCAAAATGTTATTAACTCTGTATTATTGGGTTTTTTTTTTTTTTTGAATGGTATGTATATTCCATTTTTTAACTATGTATTATTCCTTCACTATGTATTATTCCTTCTTCATATAAGTAAAATCCTTGTAAGGTATATTATATGCATGTTGAATAGGAACCACATCAAGCTACATATTTGAATTAGTTCGTCAAACTAATCAAATTAGGACAAATCGAATCAACCAGCCCTAACAAACATTCACGGAACCCCTCCCCCACTTTTTTCTCTTTCCCTCAATAACTACAAAAGATTAGATTCTCGAACCAGAACCAGTGACAAATTATGGACTGCAAACTTGAATGCCAATCATCCAAACTGAAAACAAGGTAACTATGATAGTATGATTCTACCATCCATCAATAAATATGTCTTCCTCCAAGTTGCTAACTGTTTCTCAAATCTCTTCACCATCGGGAGCCATATGGTATTAGATCTCAAAGTAACAGTGAAAAGCAGCCCCAAGTTGCAAGAAAATAAACTTTCAGATTTTCATCCTAATAACTTTTCCATTTGAGAAATAGTTCCTCCTGAAATCCATAGGACCCTACCATGAACTCTTTTCCATTAAATACCCAACACAAACAAAAGACAGCTCAAAATATAGTAGGATCTATGGTTCAAAAACACACTTTCAGAGCCCTAACAGCCAGATAAAAAACCCTTACAAAACAGCAAGTATAACAGCTCAGACCATCTTTCTAGTTTGTTTTGGTCATTTCATTAATTTTTTTCAAAAAGCACTTGTGAAAACGAGGCAACCAGACCAGATACATATGTACTGAGCATAGTATGTTCCCCGGCTATCCTCGTTATGATTTCTTAAGCAATTTCAAAAAGATGCTCCATCTCTGCTTGGTGGAGGCTTTGGAAAAGTTACAGATCATGATTTGGGTTATCAGCCATGAAAGCCTCTACTCCAAAAACTATTTTACAAGAATTCTTGAAAAATGAAAGTTTTCAAAATCTTCTATCTTTAGGGCTTTTTAGTGTTTCACAAAAAACCCAAAGGCGGATGAAAGGCAACCTATTCACCAATATTAAAAACTATGGTAAGATTGCTTTAACATTCATCACCTTTGGCTTTGACACCATTGGCAATGCAAATATGAAATGGCCGACATGCGAAATTTTTCAGGGATGGCTCCTTATGATATATATAAGCCATTTGGATGATAATACGTATAACCAATGAGGCTGTCCACGTAGTCTTCATAGGTCATATCTCATAATTGTACATGCCAAAGATTCTCCATATCAAGGAGCACCCATTTTAGCCTAATATTGAGCGATCTCCAATCTCCACACACACACACACACACACACATGAATGAAAGCAAAAGTGGGAAATAATTTTGCTTACCACATAACCATCATCCAGTCTAAAGAGATAACTGCTGCCAATACCCATCTTTTCATACTGGCGCTCACGTATATCCGAGATCTATAAAAGTAGCCAATCGAGAAATTTATTAGTTAAACAGCAAAATGAGAAAAGCAGACTGTAAAAGAAAACAAAAGGAAACACAGAAACACTCATGAACAAAGACAAGTTTTTTCCTATCAGTAACAGTACTGAAGACTCTTTGAATAGGATACATATATTGACAAGATAAATTGATCAAGAAAAATAGTAGAAAAAAGAAAAATTCAAAAACTACTTCATAGACCCACTACACAGATTATATCTATAGACACCTTGTTTAGCTATACATCATTCTCCTCACTGGCATCCCTTCAAGCAGAAAAAAGATAAAATAAAACACTTGACAGAAAAATAAATAATGAAATATATACAACTTACCCGAGGGCGAATCAGTTCACCAACATATTCTATGACAAAATCCTCAGCCTCAATTGGTTCAAGGGCAACAATACCCCAAGCATGTATCTTGCTTCTTTGGAAACGCAAGCGCTTGTTCCTTGCCTGAACCAAAACCATCTAATATTTTGAACTGATAACTCAAAAGGCAAGAATGTACAAACCAAAGAAATAGAATCATGCTTGTGTTACCTTCAGCTGAGTGGATTTGAGAAGTTCAGCACCTTCTGCAGCTGCAAGAAGGTTTCGTAACTTAACCCTGTTTGTTCTAGCAGAATGGCCCTTCACATTTGAACTCTGAGATGAATTGAACTCTGAACCTAAATATTGAGTGTGAACAAAGTTAGCTCCTCTCGCACGAGCTCTGTCAGCAGGAAATGCATTGCGTGACCATCTAAGCCATTCCCAGCCATCAATTGAAGTTCGAGCACACCCATCTGATCGGGGACAAGGACAAGCTATTTTGGGCTTGGCAGGTTTAACTTTCCGTGTTGCTAGTTGTTTACACTTTTCTTTCTTGGAAACACTAGGATGTGACAATTTCGAAGCTTTTCTGGAAATTGTCGATGGTGTGCTATCCACACCATCCTTCCTTTTCAGATGAAGTACCCTTTTGGCTGTAAATATGAAGGAAAACAGGTAACCAAACCGTAGACATGATTAGTGGAGGGACATATCAAAGCAAAAACCCAAAAAAAAAAAAAGTAAAAGAAGAAGATTGAATGCCTTGAACACTAGTAGGAAAAAAAAAGCCATTGAAATAACCAACAAACAAAGCATGAAACTAGCACTTACAGTGTGTAACTTTGTCAGAACAATACCCAACATTCTTCGCTTTCAGTGATCTCGGATCACAGCCACTGCTATCAACAACCTTGTCAATTACCACAGAATCCTGGCCTGAAACACAAGCCGCTTCTACACTGAATTTTAAATCGTCTGTTGAGAGATTTGAGCCTTCCTTACAACCTGCATACACATGATTCATGATTATGCAAAATCACAATCTCTCTAAACGGGATCCAAATCTACATAATTTTGATAACAAAATCCTACTTTGATTTTCAGAATTGCTCTTCCGCAATATGCTTTTACTTATTTTCTTTGTTGATGCACGATCAATGCGTAACCTACTCTGACTGATGCCAGGCAAGGCTGCTCTGTTCGCAGTTTCTGCTTTGACTTTGACTGTGTCTTTATCACTATCTGAAACATGTAGGCTAACACTTTCAACTTCAGCTAACTTGGACATAATTCCAGATGTGTCTTTAACTCCTAATCTGCCCATGGGTTGCTTCAACACCCTATCAACTTCAGGAGCTGTACATTGTGACACAGACCCCACTTTCTTTCTTGATAACTTTTTCTTGCGGAAGTATGTATATTTACCCATTACTAAAGAAGACGAAGATGGCACTGGATTGTGACCCTGCTTTGAACCGTCTCCAAGTATTTTCAGTACACCAGAAGAGTCATTGTTTTCTCCTTTGCTAGTGCGAAATAATTGTTCCTGGCATAAATACAAATATTGTCAATAAAAAAAAAACTTCAGCAATGAGAGCATAGTCATATATATAAATAATCTGACACAGCCCATAGCAGAGCTTGAAGGTGCTAAGTGTTGCAACCACAAGGTTGCATCCTCAAGTCATTTACCAAAGAAAAAAATATAAAACAGTTTACCTCAATTTTTCTATTGCTCAACTACTGCCTAGGATAACAAAGATGAGGGAGAAACTCCACCCACCCCCATGCCACTGTACCAATTGGGAGCCATAAAAGCGAGTGCACCATCATCCATATCTCCAAACAAAAAAAAATTTCTTTTTTCTTTTTTGGGTTTTTGAAGGGTATTCAATCTCTCTAGACAGCCATGCATGCCGCACGCATAAAAACATAGAAACACATCAATGTACAATGGGAACAATTTTGAAAAAAAAAACAGTGAGACCATTTTCAAGGGGCAACCCTTGCGCTACAGCCTACTCGATGGTACAGGAGGGTGAGTAGTGCATACATGTGGAATAGCTCCAGACCAAAAATAGATCCAATCAAATAATATCAGCCCAGTTAAGTGTCACAACAACCAAGGTGAAAGTACGAGAAAGGAAAGGAGGAATGGCACGACCATATGGGCAGGTCAAGCCAGATCTCTACTACTGGTGCCCACTTTCAAAGATCTGAATTGATCAGTGGTAGTGCCAGCTCATGTTTGCCAATATGAAATTATGAACCCAAGTTTACATCAATCACCACTATTGAATTGGAACAGATTTTAAAAAACACAAACGTGATATTTGACTAAATTCCCATAGCTAATCGCATTTAATGAATCTAAATTATTTTTCATGCAATGGAAACCACCAAGCACAAATCCAACCGATCCTCCACTAACTTGTACGCATCTCAAATTTCATACAACTAGACAAAAGATTGGATGTTTTTATAAAAATAAATGGAAAAAAAAAAAAAAAAAACATGTTTTAATCAAGATCAATACTTCCCTGATTCAGCTGAAATGTGGGTGTGTAATAGTAATATTTTGAAATGCATTATTTCTTGTGGCTATAATTACAAATTTCAATCCACAAATGAATGGATCAACATATACCCCAGCAATCATCAACAGGCAAACACCACAGTCAAAGGTGGATGTCATTGAAAGGTGTTGAATACAAGCTTATGCTCTTTCAACTACTTGTCACAGCTATATATTGATAGACCCCTTTTTTCACCAACAGATCATGGAAACAAGTTAGTGGGAGAATATTATCATGAGTGCATATGGCAATTTTTGAATTGAACAAAATAAAATTAAAATAAATTTTTTCAAGGGAACCATGCTAGAATGAGGAGCTGTATATTGAAACACACAAAAACAACAAACTTTTTAATGAACCGTGCTTTAAAAAAAAAAAAATTTAGAAAGGGAACCAGAGTGGGATCTTTTGTTGGGCTTGCACCAACATAGGCCACAGTGATGGTGGATAGGTCTACTTGTGGATTAAAAGCGGCCAGAGAATCAGCCCCATCAAAAATTTGAGACAATCAGTTTATGGGTGCAAAGTCTATTCACTGTTGGATAACATTTTCTAGTGATAAATCCAACATATACAAATGAGATGGGTGCCAGATTGAGACATGATAATTCATGGGGATAAGAACATGTAAGAAGGGATAATAAAAAGTGGGCCACAGTATAAGTTTCTTATGGTTCCATTTTTGCATGGTTCCATTCCATTCAAAAAAAAAAAGGTCACACAACATGTTGATGAAAGTGAATGCATGATGGAATAAGCACAAAATCATACCCCATATATATTATTAGGTCGGTGCCTCTCATCAGAGGCTTCAGCTGCATCAAATTGATAGTTCTTCCTCAAAACACTCCGCGACAGGAAACAATCAGAAGCAACGTCAAGAAGAGAAGGTCCCCACTCCTTGAGCACATCATCATGCAACTTTTGTCGAAATAGAGCCAGCGCAACATATTCACCAACCTTTTGAGTACATTCATCATAATTCGATGGTCGGAATTTGACTTGTTGAAGTAGATCAACAGACACAGAACCCTCTTCAAGTCCAGGGGGTGGTGGCTCATCAAACTCGTCGTAGCAAGCCTCATCCATTGCGGGTAAACCGAATCTTTCAAAGGCACTTGCAATACATGTTGAAAATGAACTCTTTTCACAAGCAGTCAAAGGCAGGATAGATTTTGATGAGGAAACTGATGTTCGGGCACCAGAAAATGTAACATTCTCCATATCAAGAGAACCACTACCATTTTTAAGAGGGGATGGAGAGGTAGACAAGGAAGAGTTCTTGTCAGCATCAATAGCATCCTGCCATTAGAGGTGATGTTTATTTTATTTTATTTTTAAAAAAGAGCAATTGATTAATAGCCAACTAAGAACACATGCAATAAGGTCTCATTGTAATACATAAGATAATCAAAAGAAGACAAGTACTATAAAAACAAACATAAGCATCAATAAATAGAACACAATTCATAAATAGGTTACCTCAACCATTTCATCCTCCATTTCAGAATTAAACAGCTTTGATACTTCCATCATTATGACCTCTTCAAAGTAATCGAACAAAGATAAATTTGCTGACAAATATAGTGCACTTTCTACACTCTCCAGAATATCTTGTATGCCATCCGAAATTTTATTCGAGGAAGGAGGTCCGGTCCGTTTTGGTGAAGGAGCAGATGCAAAAGAAAATGACCCATCTTCTGAAGGTGATTGGGTGTGCATGTTGGTCGGTCCAAATCCAGGAGGGCATTCCATCTCACAAGAACTTGGCTGCTGGTTGTGATGAACCTAAAAACCATTGAAATATCTCATTAAATAGTTGTGTAACAGCAAGATTTTTTTTTCCCTGAAAGGTTCACAGTGATAATGAGAATTTTAACAGCTGTGCAGAACATACATGGTCAGAACTCAGCTCCCCAGCAGTGTACACTGGATCTTTCCCCAGTATATCCTGTTTTAAAGAATCAACAGTAACTGGCAAAATAGAATGGCTAGACCAACGATTTCTTTTGCGCCAAGCACAGGTATAGTCAGCTATAGGATCGTAAAAGACAGCGTTCCACATAACTTGCATACATGCATTAAATAATGTTTTGTGGGCTATCGATAGTATCCCTACAAAATTTTCTAGACTAACAGCAGACTTCACACATGATGAAGACTCCATGCGAGTTCCATTACTAGAAATTGATTGGTCAGAAGCATGAAACGTAAAGATAGCCACATTCTTAGAATCAGCATGATTTGTCATCTTCTTGATGCGCTGAGGTTGATTTGTCATCTTTTTGAAGCGCCGAGGTTTTGTACAAGAAGAATTTGCACATGATAGAGACTCCATGGAAGTTTCATGATTAGAAACTGGTTGGTCAAAAGCATGAATGGTCACAGCAATTGCATTATCGGAAGCAGCATACTTTTTCCTCTTCTTGACAAGCTCAACCTGAATTACAAAGCAAATAATAGAAGTCATCTAAATGGTCTTTGCTTGGTTATGGAATCACTACTCTTAGGTTTCTTCAACACATTACCCTTTTGTCAACCAAAGAGCAATTCTTGACAGCTTGACCGACTGGCTCAGGCTTGAGATGCCTCTGAGCTTTCTTCAAGGAAACAAATTCAGGTATGATGCTACTAAATATCTCATCCAGCAGCACCCGACGAGCAGCTTTCATGATACCCGAGTGCAGTTGAACACAAACTTCATCTGATATGCCAGCTATGAAACTGAGAAGAGAATTGCTATCATTGCATTTATTCTCTATTTCAGCAGAAATACTCCATTCATCAGTGCTCCAACCATTGATTATGGAAACTAGAGTAAAGGGTCCAATCCTGTTATCCACATGATATATCTACAAGGAGACCAATGAAACAAATCAAGTAAGAAGCCAAGACCAAGAATTAACAAAGAAATAAGTGCATCTAAAAGGTACCATAACAAACTAACATTACGCTGGATTAACAATCTACGCTAAAGCACTATTAAAAAAAAATAATCTATATACTAAAGCAAAACAGAAGGGATACCAATGCCACCTCTAATTCCACAGAACTTTATCATATGCCAAATTGATCGCATACTATAAGATATGCATTTGGCCCCCCCAATGGACCCTAATGGAAGAGATAAATGCTCTTGCTTCGACCTTATTAGAGCCCATATGATACAAGGGTCCTAAAAAGTGTAGTCTTTACCATGCACCACATATCACCCACCCATTGGGATCGAGTTTACAAAGGAACTCTTACAGAAATTGAAATTCCAATAAGAATAAATAATGTTCAATTAGAGAATCAAACTATCTTTTGCATTTGACACTCGTGCATCCCTCATTGTTGATAGCCATTGCGACATTGCTCAAGTATCAATATCAAAATTAGGCAATGGGATCTCCTGTAGATATTTTTCAAGGTCAACTGGTCATCATCAAGGAGACTCTCTGCATGACTACACTCCTCTCTTTTTTTTTATATATCTCAGGGTATCCCCACCTTTGGCAAGACAAATCCCTGGGCCCCACGCCCGCACCCACACAGACTACACTCCTCTTTCTTCATCGTAAAAAGCCTTTGTTACCTAGGAAAATGTTCACCTGCGCACAGCGCATCCAGACCATCCGAAAGACCCGCCTCTGAATACATGCAACAAACAGTCTGGAAGCACAGTGCACAGGCGTGCAGTGAGCAGGAGAAATTTTCCTGTTAACCTAATCTCAAAAAGAACATCGTTCTAAACAAAGAGGAGGAAGAAGAAGAAGAGTGGTATTGTAACTTATAATTTCAGCATCAATCTAAACACCAATTCATGAACAATTATTCCTCCATGGGAACGTATGGCTAGATCAGCAGCCGTAATGTAATCTCTTCAAACATTCTAGAGTCACTGCATGTTAGCTATGAAAAGGAAAAATTGTAGTAGTAGTAGACAGCACTTTGGAGGAACATGGAACCAAAACATATTTTGCAACGGCTACACACGCAGAAAGTACTTCACAACATTTGCATGCAAGATTTTCATTAAAAACGTTTTTCTAGATTCTTCATTTATCATTGTCATCAACACCATCTTATCCTTATAACATCTCTCCATTCACATTGCTAAGAACCAAAAACACTATTGTGCCCGCAAAAAGTCGACCCCACTCATGGAGAAGTGGGTATGGTGGAGCCAACAATGTAGATGTACAGTAGAATTCATTCAACCAAACAGGGCCCCACCAATGGAGATGCATTGTGAGCACTGCCAATAAATACTTGTATCAAAGAAACACCACGATTGATGGCTATATATGGTACGAATGAAACAATCAGCCCCACTCAGGCCATCACATGTATAGTGGAAACCACCAAGACGTCCATGGGTGATTGGTGCTAAGTAGTGTGCCCTACAATGGAGATGCATATGATATACTGGAGAAAAAAGGGAAAGTTCTAACAAAACCAAATCAACTCCTCAGAACTTATCAGTAAGGGTTGAAGCATGGAAGCCAAAATAATTCCATCTTATTTCAAACCTCAACTGTCCTTCAGCCAAAGCCTTTCCACGAATTTATAAACCCACCCAGTAAGAGAAATCCTGTACTAACAAAATTACTTTCTGATTAAATCATGTCCTAAAAAAGAAACCCAACTCTAAAAAGAAACCCAAATGATCTATAATTAGTAACTCAATTTGACAAAACTAATAATAAAATCAAACGATGTCCATGGCTTCAGGATTCTGCAACAAAGTATCAAGTCATATTGTCTTGGCATGTGGGGCCGCTAGAAATCAGCCCCCACCAACAAGCACTTCAGCAAGTGCACTTGATTTCCCTTGGAGAAGCAAAGCATCTGGCATAGCTTTCCTTGTGATATGGTTCACAAAGGGCAAAACTGAGATGGCCTTCAGATGTAAAAAAGCTAAGCAAGCTTAAATAGTTGCTTGTGAAGCTTGTGCCTAACTACAATCTGAACACGTAATTAGAAATTCTTTCACCAAATGCATCAATGAGACAAGGTTTAGATTTAAAATTGCAATGAACAAGCTAAAAAGTGCTACTCGTGGAGATTGTGCTTAGAATCAAAACCAGAGAAACTACTCATTGGAAGTTTACCCAAAGAAGTCCAGTGAAAGCTTGCACTAGATTAGAAAGGCTAATGGAAATGACTGAAGTAGTGTTGACCAAGAAATCAATTCGTTGGAGTGAAAAGGGTTAACCAAGTCATGGCAAACTCGAGTCTTGCAAGTATTAAAATGAATGAGATAGGCGCCTCAACCCTATTTTCAACACATGCATTAAAAAGAAGAGGTTTGAACATCGATTTACAAAAAGAAGACTCTATCATCATTTTGAGGACATTTTTTCTTCAATTGTTTCTTGGCAACATATAGAGCATAATCCAAGTCAATGATATTTTGGTTTCATTAACTTGATTTATGTCCATTCATTCTGGGTTGAAGAAATCAAGCTCATCAATCTGCATATTGGATATGAATAGAGAACACATAAATGTACCATACAAAAAATATAAACAATAGACATGACAGTAGAAAACAAGGATATCACTTGGTTTGCTCATCTCATCCCATCACATCTCATGTGATTATCCAGAACCAACACTACTATTTACTTCATATGAATTTCATGTATTAAAATTTTAAAATCAAACACTACTAGACTCAGCCTTATCTTGAAAGCCGCTTCATGAATTAAACCAGAGCAAATCAACTGCATCCTCGATAAGTTCATAAGAGAAAGACATGAAAAACAAGGATCAAAAAAAAGTTTGCGGCGGGTGTAGCGGCCCGTGGCCAAAATGTTTAGTAGCGGGCGATATGTAGCAGCCGCGATGATACGTATTACGTAGCAGCATAGCAATATGAACTTTTAAAGTGTTTTAAAAAATTGAATCTTAAATAGGTTTTTTTTTTTTTTTTTGGTGATTTGGAACTTTATAAGAGTAGAGACAACTTAAGAAATCGCACTTGGGGAGAAGATGAAAAACAGTATTTTAAATTCAAACTCTTTGGCTCAGCCGCAACGTAGATATTTTGTTCCACGATGAAAAAGAAGACAGTTGTCCATCAAGAAATAATTGTGATTCTTATCACTCACCATCAATGATTCATGAATGTATCCACTGCGATGCCAAGAATAAAGTTCCGCAAGAGAATGTGGGCCACGTTTTCTTCCCTCCTCATCCTCAAATAACCAGCACGACTCTTCACTTGACTGCAATTGATTCAGAAAGAATCTATCATAACTTTTCTATCACATACATTGTATCAGAAACTAGATGATATGAAACTACCAACTACATAATATATATATATAAAAAAAAAAAAATAAGTGAAATGGTCACTTTTGTTCATTTTCTTGCATAAGATTTAAAAAGTGTAATACCATAAATGGGGTTGACGAGGTGTCATTGATTGCCCCAGCATTGCCATGTTGCTGCCCAGGGCCAAAAGTATTACACATGACCCATGACTGAGGTTCTACTTGTGCTTGAGTTTCTACTTGTGCTTTTGAATCAGATGAAGGTGCAGAATCATCAATATGGTCCCCCTGGTTGCAGGGTCCACATGCTGAGTTTATATTGCTAGAAATAAAACAATCTGCAGGTTTACTCTCGCCACTCGGTTCTGTAGTTGGATAGCCAGCAGACCAATATACAAAGCCCGTAGCAACATGGTCAGGGAACTCCTTAAAGTATTTCAAGGGTATAGGATTCACAAGACTCCCATTTACAACAGGATATACAAGAAGCTCCTCTGGCAAGAATCCGGTGGATAAGCCTTCATATAACTGTTCCTGAATATACGGCCCACACAATTGGCTACATTCATTATAATACATCCATCCATTCACGGCGACAGCTTGAGGATATCCAGAATAATTATTATCCTGGCAAGTGGTCCCACCAATACTGCAGGACTGAGCAGCATTACCACTACTATTAGCTGATTGGCAGACTCCCTCCATTGCAGCAGGTGACCCAGGTCTTTCAAGTGGATCACAGCTAGATGAACCACCATGAACATCCAGTAAGCAACTGAACCTGAAGATAGCAATCTATACTAAAATGAGAACGAAATACATAGGTATATCAGCTGTAACTGCATTGCTACATTAAAACTATGTAGAAAGATCAATAATTTGTCAAACGAAGAGGCAGTAAATACCCATGAGATAAGCAGCCATCCACATGATGCCATTGTGGTTCAACATCACAGATGTTACCAATACATGTAACTGCTTCCAAATCGGATAAGTCATCGACCAACGTTTTTAGCCTCTTCCTTGGGACAAAACTATGACAGAACTCACACAGTTGGTTCCCGGGCTCTGCGCCATTGGAATTGGTGTCGCAGCTGCAACAGGTTGAGGAAACCATGCTAGCTAAGACTTCCTCCTGTGTGACCTGAGTAACACAAGAACCAGTAAGATTAGCTCCCAACTTAAATACAAAGCAATGAAAAAACCAAAACATTATTGCAATGGGCTGTTATATGTATATATATATGTGTGTGTGTGTGTGTGTGTGTGTATAATGAAATCAACACCAAATAGCAACAACAACGGGATATTGATATTCCATCTACCTGAGACAAGAAAAAACAAATCCAATGCTAATCAAGCACTCCAAAAAAAAAAACACCAAAGCCCAAAACATCTTAAAGGTCAATTTCAGTTTGGTTAGTTTCGTCCAAACAGGCCATAATGTTCAGTTTGGTCACATGACTGAACTGAACAACCCTGTATAAAATTTCAGTCTAGATATTGTACCTGTTCGTTTGTTTCGGTCCAGATTTCGGATTGGTCAGCTGCACATTCCAAAATTACCAGATTTGATCCAAAAATATAAATGGCACACTCTTGTATGGGCTGTGGCAAAGATTTCGTTTTTAACATGTTTTGGGCCCAACATCATGTATAATAACTTGAATAAAAGTAGTAAAAAAACATGTGTTTTATGTAACATGCATGACCAATCTGATGATTGCCCCTCTCCTATTATAGTGAAATTTGGTGAGGGCCCCCTACAGGAGGGCATTTATATGAAGTTGTTATAATTAAATATGTGGGCCTATCATGTGTTTTATGCACGATCAATCCGACGATGAGCCCATCTCTTGTAACGTGAAATTTAGCGAGGGCCCATATGATAACAGATTGGGAGGGAGGAAGGGGATGTAAATCGGACTTCTAGAACAAACCCATCCTAGTTTTCCTTTTTGTCCCTTTGGGCAGTTTGGAAAGTGGGAAGAGGGGTAAAATGCCTCTTTTTTTCAATGGGTGTTTCGGAGAATAAATCTTACCACAACAATGTAACATTTCCTATTTCCTGAAAAGGAGGAAACACTTTCCCGGCAATGGGGTATTCTAAGAGAGAGGTGGACATTCTTGTCAAGAAAAATATAGTCAAGTTTGGCCAGAGCATGCTTGATGGTAAATTCTCTTAGAAAAAATAGTTATCCACCCTGCACCCTATCACAATGAATCCATGCACATGAAAGAAAATTTGTCAGTTGCTTGTAGATTTTTCACTTTTGAACCTTAACTCCTTTAGTACACTACCCTTCATATGAATGAAACTATTTCCTTTACCAAAGAAAATGATACACAAACCCCCAAAGGCATGTTTGCCCTCTGCTAAAGAACAAAAAGAATTTCCCTTTTCCATGCAGGCCCTCTTCCATTGTTCGGTGGAGTCACATTCCTTGAGCAAAAAAAAAAGTCTTAAAATCCGAAGTTGCACATGCAGAAAAGTGTTTCCTATGCAGGTGACTAGGAAAGGTGGAGCCTCAACAGAAAAGCAGAAGTCCATGGACATCACATAAACATGCCCGAAAGAAAAGGAGATCAACAAATTGACAATGCACAACAAGAGATTACAGGCAGTTAGTTAGAAACCAACCCATGTGTGCCCACGACATCCAGAATGCTTAAGAAAATTGATTGGTTTGGGAACATCAACTGAAGTGAATATTTCACCTATATCATAATAGAGAATACTCTATAAGAAAATATTCAAAAGAAGGTAGGAAATGCTGATGACAAGAATTTATGTCCTCTATCACTCCATGTTAACTTGGAGGAGGATAACAACACTCTAAGCTCGACCCAATAGAATAAAACGTTGATTTTGGCAATCCTTCAGTAAAAATGTCAGCCAATTGATGTGAACATGAAACAAAACGAGTAACAAGCTGTCCGAAGGCCACCTTCTCACGAACAAAATGATAATCGAGGAGAATCTGTTTTGTTCTGGCATGAAAAGCTAGATTCACCAACAGGTAAAGAGCAATGATATAGCAACATAACAATGTAGGCACTCATGGAAGGCTAATATTCCAAGAGCTATCTTAAGATTAGGTGAGAGTTATTGTACTCCATTCACACCAAATTATTCTCAGCAAAAGTTATCGAAAATAATTTTTCATGATGCAGCCCAAAAATTCCTTCATATCAACTTCATTAACAATAAAATAACAACTTTGATGTAATTTCACAATCAAGAAAAGGATATAGACTTGAAGAAAAAAACCCAAATTCATGAATTATGAGCAGGAGCTTAACCTAAGCAACAATATAATCACAATTCCTATTTCATCATCATCATCATCAAAGCCTTGACGCCACTATGAATTCCTATTTACAACAAAATAACACTGCTAACAGTAAACAAATCCATTGAAACAATAATAGATTTCATTGAAGATGTCAAGACATCGTCAAATCAAAAACTTTCGGGCAAGACTAAGACAATCTCATGTTACAAGAAATTTAATAAAAAAAAAAAACACATGTAAGACAAAAATAAGCATCATGAAGCTTTGAAACACGATCGAAAGCAGTCGAATCTGACATGCGGAGAAAAAAAAATCGCGTGACGAATCTGAATATGTCCAAACAAAACCAAGAAAGCATGCAAGTTTCATGGATATAAACAAAAAGAAGCAGTCAAAACGAATCGATAGATCAAGATCGAGATCCTCAAAAACAAATTGTTCTTGCATGGAGGAAAAACCCTAGGCATAGAGATCTACCAAAAAAGATGTTTTCGATGGGGACGAAACTGAATAGATCTAGAATTTCATGAGAGATCCGAAGGAAATCGGTGTCGATTGGAGAAGGTGAAGAAAGACGAGAACTTGAGGAAGAAATCTTCTTCTTGTGCTTCTTGTGATCAGGATGTGATCTCTAATCAGAATTAGGGTTTCGCGGCTGGCTCCTCCCGGGGAAATCTGTTTCTTTCTTTCTTTCTTTGAGAGAGAGAGAGAGAGAGAGAGACCGAGATCGGGAGGATCTGGTGCGTAATCCCTGTGTCGGACCTTTTAATCCAACGGTGTGAGATGTATAGCTAGCTACTCTTACACCGGCTATAGCCGGTTAAACTTCTTAATAGCTTTTAAAATAAAAAAGTTTTCTATTAGTACATGCCCCACTATGATATATAGGGTTTGTAAATAGGTCCATGATATTTTAGTGTTTATAAATAGGCCCCTACATCTTGAAGATATGGCTGATACTCTTACACCCACTTCAAAAAAAGGAAAAGAGTTTTCTTTATATATTATATTATCTTCCTAAGATTTCTAGAATTTGTGAATAGGTCCGTGTGGTTTTGATATTTGTAAATAAGCCCCTACTTCTTTATTTTAGTACCTTGCATGTCCCCAAATTAAATATTCCTAATAAAAATGGGCAACCACAGTGATACCGTTATATAAAATTGATAGTTGTGCCCTTATATCTATCAAATAGAAATGAGTATGTTATTATTTATAAAAATACCATTATTTTATCCTAAGTTCGAGGGTTTCCCTCTTAGTAACTCTTTCGTGCACGTGAAGTCTAATCATGTATTCGTGAAACTTTAAACAATCGAATGATGGATCATGCATGAATTGAATTAATTATAACCAATTATAAATATCGGTGTTGATTATCAATATAATCGACTTGGATTTAATAAAATGGGCGATGTATTAAAATAAATAAATTCAGGTAGCGTTGCAAGCTCATGAGAAAAATGAGTCAAAGCCTTTGGAATTATGCATATAGGGATAAAGACATAGGTAAATGTGTCATTTCACGCTAAAACTTACGGAGGTTAGAAGGCTACTGATTTTGGGGACATTGAAGGTATTATAATGAATAAGCAAGGGTCATTCACAACTATCAAAATCATAGAGACTTATTTATAAATCCTAAAAACCTCGCGGAGGTATATAAAAAAACTCAAAAAGGAAAATTTTAGAAACATCCTTAAAAAATTTGTCAATATTAAATAATAGCCTAATGGTTTTTTTAACAGTTTTCCAAACTTCTATCAAGTAGGGCATCATCATTGAAATAACCTTCTGATTAGTGATATATAAAAATATACATGCCCTTCTTATCATCTTTCAAAAAGAACTACTTGACTCTTTCCTCCCCGACCCACCTTTCCCTTCTCATTCTTCCTCTGCTTAAATAATTATAGAGACAAGAGCAACCCACCTTGTTGAAGTGACGGGCACAACAAAGAAATTGGAAATGTAAAGAGAGGAGACGAAACACATGTCCGGTTCTCTCCAACTTGGCAGCTACGTGCTACTTAATAGTGTATGAGATGAGAACAAACAAGAAGGGTGGATTGAAAACAAAGAATAATTGGGTAAATAGAAAAAGGAAAAGCCCTACTTTGCTGAGAATAGTATTTCGTCATTTTAAATGTCTATACCATAATATAAAAGCAACAGTTTTTCGTCGACTCAATCTACCCCATACACGTGCCAAATGGAGATCCTTATCTTCTCCTTACCATAAAGCAACAGTTTGTCGTGTTCTCTTCCTCTTTTGACTGTTTCTCAAAGCTCTATGGAGAAAACTACATCTTCACATCTCTCTCTCTCATCAGCTTCTTCTCTCTCATCGACCATTATCTTCCGTCTCCCTTTTTATTTATTTTTTGTTAGGAAACCCTTTGCGCTACTCTGCCCTATCTCGTCAATCAGCTGTCAGAGCTCGAGCCATCGATCGCCGGAGCCGTCTCCTCTTTCGGCTTCAGGTGCGTTTTGTTCTCTCTTCTTCTTCTTCTTCTTTTTCCTCCACCTCCTCTTCTATTTTCTTTCACGTGTCATTTTCCCCCTCATATAGTGTTTATGTGACTAATGCTTATAAATTGACGTGTCTCTCTCATCAGCTTTTTTCCTCTCACCGACCTCTGTATTCCATCTCCCTTTTTTTTAGGAAACCCTTTGCGCTGTTCTATAATAATAAAAAAGGCAATTTGGCCAATGGTGGGATCATCTAGTAAGAAAGGGATCTGTTCGAAATAAATTTGCAAAACTATTTAACTATTTTAAAATAACCAAAACATAAGACCCCTTTTCCTAAAACCTCACGAAAATTCTAACATGTTTTGGACTTCTCCCATGATTAAAAATAATGAACTTCTATTAGGGCACGTTTGGTAACAATCCATGGAAACCCCCCCCCCCCCCCCCCCCCCCTTGCTTTTTTTAATTTTGTAATTCCAAGTACTCGAAGAAAGGCGGACGAACAATGCCTTCACGCCAACATATAGGTATGTGTTTTTGTTCTTGGAAACATACCTCATGGGTCCTAGAATCATGATTGGAATCGTTAATCACGTTTAGAAGCTTCAAAATGGCTATGAGATCAAACATTAGTCGTTGATTCATCAAATGTTTTGAGATATTTGCAAAAAGTCCAAGTTGTTGGATCATGTTGTTTGGACTTCGGCTGGGCCCATTTGCAATATTAGATTCGTTCAATCTCTTCATAAGGCCTGAAGATGGCTATGGAGTCAAATTTTGCACCATAGTTCATCATGGATTATAAGGAAATTGAGAAAAAAAAAATCATCCGTTCAAGACGGTATCAACTCAATGACAGAGAAAACAAAGCTACAGCTGCAAAATCGATTACTTAATGGTCACCTTTTTTGCTTTGGAATTCCATTTTTTGGGTCCCACAATTAAGATTTGAACCATTAATCATGATCAAAAGGTCTAAAACAGCTATTATGTCAAAATTCAGCCGTTGATCCATTATAGATTTTGAGATATTTGTGAATAAGTCCAAATTTTAAAATATTAGTATTTATTCCTGTGAGGCCTATTTATAAGATCTAAACCGTTCAAATTTTCTAGAGAGACGAGGACAACTGGGCGGGGAGGGGAGATTAACTCCTGGCACATCATGAATTTTGAGAAAATTGTAAAAAAAAAACATATAACCATCAAATCACATATCCATAGATTGCAGGAATCCTCGATGTTTACCAAATCCTATAACAGTCCTTGAAATTCCTCTTTGGGGATATATTAGATCCAGGAGAACGAAGGAATCCTCAAAATAAACGATTTCCCACTATTTACCAAGCATGCCCTTAAAACCACTATATTTTTAATTAAAAAAGGTCAATGACAAGAAAAGGATCAGTGTTTTAAAATGTGTACGAGTCAGTCGACTCAAACTCGTTCATGGACTAGCAACTTGACCGGGTCCTTTGAAGGGAGGGATTTGGGTATTAGGGTTTGTTTTAATTTAGAATGCTTCATAGTACTTATTGAATGCTAACCTTATTATAGTAGTTACACACACTTCATCCTAAGTAATTATTGGAATTGATTGGGAAAAATCTTAATAGCAAAGGAATGTTATCTCAATTAAAGTCCAATGCAAATCAAATATTGTCATCACTATCTTCAACCAATATTAGGTTGTTTGCTAATTGAAAACATCTTGGCCGTAATGCAATTAATCCACAATGGGCAAGGAATGTTAATCTTAGTATAGATTTCACGTACTTTTTTTTTTTGGACAATAAACAAGTTTCTTCCAAATGTTTGATCGCACAAAGATGATAAAAAAAAAAAAAAAGAATTGACTTTATCATGCCTTGCCAACTCAAGTCGGCCACTCAAATCGCCCGAGCTGGACCAACTCGACCCGACCATGGTCAAGTAAGGAGCATGTCCGAGTTTTGAAATGTTGTGAGAAAGATCCTACTAGAAAAATGGAGAAAATTAAATAATCCATCTACCCGTGCAAATGACGGGCCTTTTTTTTTATTGCCACTGTCAAATTAGAACAAAATTTAGTTAATACTCGATATGAATTTGCACAAGAAGCCAAATAAAAATATAATAAGATAAAGTCCCAGATGTTGTTTGCATTAAAGTGTCCTTTGACAAGTCTAATTTTGGTTTATTTGACATTAACTGATTCAAATAAATTTGCATACTTTAAGTTGTTTAGAAAAAGGTTTATATGGATATCTCATTGAATGAGTCAAAATATTATTTTGGGCAAATTTCTCCATTTAACTTTTAGTATATAAGAAGCTTTTGCGTGTTACTCTTAACGACAATCTTGGTGTTACTCTTAACAACAATCTTGTTTACACTATTTTTGCTGAATGACAAGTTTGATAATTTAACACTCAGCGATAGGTTTGAATCTTTTAATTAATCATGTATAATAATCCGGCCATTTGTAAAAAAAAAGTCCGCCTATCTGTATGAATTTACTATGTTTTCAAACACATAATAGTTTTCCCCAATATTCGTAACTCCTTTCCAAGTATGAAATTTCACCATTAGAAGCGCAACATTTGGAATTGGTTGATTGTAATGAAATGTAATATTGATGAAAATTGCACTCTCTGTATGAACCATTAGGAATCAATTAATCACCTATTGCGCAACTTCTTTAAGCATATTAGGGTTGTGCTCTTCTCTAAGTTCCGGAGCACCATGCAAACTCCCACCTCCTTCATGCATTCCCTTTCCTCCTCAAACTCAAATTGGATGCTTATGAAGACGGTTTACACGCCCAAAAAAAGAGGGCTACATTGGAAAGGTTGATAGGCGTGATACTTTTATCACACAACCCAAACATGAATTCTAAGAGAAACATAATTTATAATTCGTGGCTTTGATGATGATGATATAAACTCACCATCAAAATGTAAACTTTTGTACAAAACCCTTGCCAACCATGTTACAATTTCCTACACCAAAACTTATTTTTTAGTATTGCCATATAATAAAGTAACATCTAAAATAGTGCAAATTGTACATACATGAGTGCAGTTTTTATGAGAAATACTGTACGCATAAATACAAGCAAACTCGTTTGTGGGGTTCACTCAGGGCCAACACTAATCTTAGAAGAGAGGAAGTGGGGTGGGGTGGGGTGGGGAGGGGAGGGGAGGGGAGCCGGGGTGGACCTATGTTATTCGCGCCCCAGGTCGGATTAAAAATTCCTTAAAAATGGCATGGGCCAGATGGCCCATCCTCCATTGCGGTTAAGTTGTTGCCTCACCATAGTTCTCCAAACTAGTTTCGAACTCTCTGTCTCAATATCTTCCTCTTCTATTTCTGATACTTGTATTTCCGAGAGGTTCCATTTTATGAGATAAGAAGGAGATGGAAAGGGTCAATAGATGTAAGAAGAGTAGAATTAAAGGATCTTGTATCGAATTCGGATCTTGTACACAGGCGGCAATAGGAAAGTCTATGACACGCGGTATGTGTCACCTGTCCTACTGTGAGCTTTGAGAGATATCTAATGGTTGTGATTTTCTGGAGCAGGCGTTGCACCCTACGGACTCTTTAAAGCTGGTTATATTTTTTGGTATGATAATAATTATTACTTGTGTGGAGTCTCTTTTATGTCAACTAAACATCTAATTTTTAGATAAATACATAAAGATGGGGTTAAGAGAGCTAACATTTTTCAAATGGATAACTTAACTTGGTTGATTGGATCAGTTCTTCCAATTTCACAACCGAAATTTAGATAATGTTACTAGAGCCACGTAACTCTAGTGAATATCACAAAAACTAATAAATCTCATGATTATCATAAGATTTAATAGCATCTTAGAAAAATATTTTTCTAAATGATAGAATCTGAAAAATAGTGGTAAGTTGTATATCTGCTTTTTCATAAAATAGCATTTCTTGTGTTCTATAAGATAATGAATTCACTTGTTGATTGAAGAAAGTGTATGATACCAACGTATAAATCCCATGATATTATAATGTTTAAAAAAATATGTATCATATGAATTTTGGTTATGAAATTGAAACAACCAGATTTAAGGATGACTAACATGTCAAAACCCCAATTCAAAATCCTAATCTCGCCACGATTGGATCGTGAAAAGGAGGGAAATAAAATGGAGAAAAACAAATCTCTCACATGATATGGAGAAACTATATCTCATAAGAAATTTCTCACTTCAAAACACACTCTCCGGTTATTCTCCCTCAGTAATTTTGAAAGAGGAACATGGGATGTGAGGAGCTGTTCATGGTTCTCAATCAATGAATATTAACACAGAAACGAGATAATGCTGGCAGCTTTAATTACTCTAAACCAATCCTAACCAAATATACAAGTAGAATTAAAAACAAGCACATAGCAACAAAACCATGTACACGGGGACCTATAGATAGAAAAGAAAAAAAGTGGTAATTTGAGCAAAATCCAAACACACCCTTGTAGAGAACAATCAGAAACCTATACATACTTCTTATGTGTCCCCCGGAAATGACAGAGAAAGGCATTGTGGAAAAGTGATGCAGAGCAAATATTAAAAGAGTCCAGATGGTTTGAGGATTTTCCCCACAATAATGACTGTAAACTTCCCCACGAGAAATTCGAGTAAGTGGATTCAACAAAAGACTTTTCTTCCACAAATCGAATAAATTTATTTATTTTTTCTCTTTATCAACATCTGTCATCTAATTTCGATAATTCGATAAATATAATATAAAATAATTAAATAATCTATTTCCAACAACCCAACAAAGATAACATTGAATTCTCAAACATAAATAAACAGAAATGTTTTAAACACGGAAAGTATTTAGAGGTTAAGTCAGGGTAAATGAAGAGTTATTGACAGAATGTCTAAAAAATGAAATTTTCTTTAAAAAATAAAAGTAGGGCCCATTAAATTTTTTTGTTTTTGTTTTGGTAAAAAAATGGCCAATTAACTTAGGCATTGAATGGGGTCAAAAGCTTCTCATAAGTTCAATTCATGAAAATAAATTTTTTTTTTTTTAAATATTTTTTCAGATCTCTGTGGGGTCAATTGACTCCACTAGGATCAACATAGTGCCGCCCATGAACTTGGTGGACCCTCATTGGTCCACTCAAGGCCACCGTGGGGAAAATCTTCATAGAAAATCGATTCATCAGATAAATGGATGGGTTAAGCCTTTAATATCAACACTAATGACTAGTCCCAATAACAATAGTAGGCTATTATAGTGTTGTTGGAAATACAAATATTGAGAGAGAGAGAGAGAGAGAGGTGCCCTTGGTGTTAATTTTTTTTTTTTTTTTTTTTTGCTCAACCCCTTCATTCTAATAGAAAGGAACTGCTCAAATTTCTTAATTCATTTTTAATAAGAAAGATAGCCATAGAGGAAATGAAAACTCTATGACACAACACTGAATTCTTAAAATGTAACTTCAAGGCAATTCCCGGAGGCACTTCTGTTGGTAGATTGGTAACTGACTGTAAGAATATTTCAAATTCCATGGATATGTTTTTGAGGTCTTATTCAGTAGAAATTATATCATCAAAACCTTAGAAGTAGGCTCACTGAGAATCAAACTAGGTCTGCCAATGTGTTGGGCCTGACGGTTCGGTCCAGATTGAAAGATGTGCTTATCAAAGGATCCTCAATTGGAGATCAGCATAGCCAACCCTAGCTTTGTGATTTTCAAAGAGCTCTTGAAGGGCTGCCACAAACTTCCCATGAACTTCAGTGATCTGCCCAAGCAAACAAAACAAATACATAAACTTGTTTCTCCCAGTCAAAATCACTGGGAAGTTGGAATTCAAGTAGCTCTCCTATTGGATATAAATATGTAAATACAAGTCAAAACCCAAAAAGCAGTGTAGAGGTATTGCATTTTATGCATCTGAATCTAGTTAAGGGTGTAAGTGGACCATGTCTCTAGCTTAGTAGAATCAAAGTTTCCAAATAGCGCCTGCCTGTCAGATCAGACATGACATATATAAAAATGAGTGCAAAACCAGGTAGAACAAGGATGCTAACTTTACCTCTTCACTTGTTGGCTGTGGGGTTCTCTTGACTTCAATTGGTCTCCCAACCACAAGATGCATTGGTCGTCGATAGGGTATTGGTGTTCTACAAAAAGAGAGAAGGCTACAGTGAAGCACATTGGTTGGTTATTGCCTATCCGCATAGATTATCAACAAATAATACCATCTTAGAGTAGCCCAGTTATTACTTTAGTAGGACTTATTCATGGACTACTTTTATCCTTGTAATAAAATGAGAAGGAAGGATTTGGATGATACCCATACAATCCCCAAAAGAGGATTGGGGTGCACTTCAATGCTTTAGAAATTTCAGAATACACTTTCCCGTTGCGTCTTGGCTTCAGCCACCTGTAAACATTACTCTGTTTGCCCAAGAGATGACCAGAAAAATGAGATATTATCCTCACTAAGAAAGCACATGTTAAAACAAAAGATCTATATCCTCTCATTCAACAACCAAAATCATGGTAAAATGTCACAGCTCAATGAGAAATCATGCAGACTGCTAACACTCGAATAAACAGTAAAGAGGCATAAATAGATGACAAGCGATGCATGCTTGTGATGGAATTTCCCATAAATGCATTATCATTCTTCTTAGAGAATACTACCTGACCAAAGCAAAATACCGGAACAAGAGGACAGCCCGTTTCCATAGCCATGCGTACGAATCCTTTCCTTATTTTGAGGAAGGCAACCTAAAAATGAAATATATATAAAAAAAAAAAAAAGCATGTCATTGAACAGTGATAGCGACTCAAGTAATTCAATTTATTAAACAGTAAACAGTACAAGGAAATTGTTTCTAGCAGTTGGGAACATGAAGTTCATCATGCAAACAGGCAATGAGGCCAGAAAAGTGGTTAATTAGTTAGTTTGCCACTTCGACGCCTAGGCATTTTGGGTGTATCCGTGCCGTGCATGGCAAAAAGGCCCCATGCCAAGTCGTAGGCAGGCGCGTGCTTCAAGTATGGACGGTATCCCACCCGAGGAGGGGTGTTAAATAGTTAGTTTGCCACACCTTTTATGCCTAGGCATTTTGGATATTTTGGATGTATTGGTTAGCAACTTGAGAAAAGTTAACCCCAAAAGAAAGAGAGGGAGGGAGATGGAAAGTCAAAAGACTCATTCTATATCCTAGAGGGAGAAATCAATGGAAGATAGGTCATGTCTGTAAATAAACAACCAAGATAATGTGACAAAGGAGCAGCCATGATAAGAACATGTATGGAAGGGACTCTGACTGTTGCTGATCTGGTTGGAGGCAAGGTGTAGCTTGTGTAGGTGCATGAGTTTAAATCTATTGTACAACACCCAAATAAATAAATAAAAGAAAAAGACGAAAAACGAAGAAAGTGTAGGTACATGAGTTTAAATCTCTTGTACAACACCCAAATGAAAAAAAAAAAGATGTAAATGAGGAGCCAAACAGGGGCAATGAACAAAGAGACTGATGTACTGATTCCTCAGTAGTCAGTAGACCAACAAACAGAGCATATATTGAGAAGTCTAAATTATGTCACCTAGGAGGTTAGGATTATGTTTGAACCCTACGTAGGACTGAGGAATTCCAAACCATGAAATGTAAAATAGGTTCAAGAGTAAGAAGACAGCAGGCCTTTAGTAGAAATATTAACACCCACGACTGCATTAAGACCCTTCTCAAAGTTATCCAGCATTTGCATTGCAAACCCCGTCAACTCTCTTCTAAATTGAAACTCTTGTTTTTTAAACCCCTCTTCGCACATGGGTCATATATAATTTTTGAAACCTTAGAACCAATGATGTCTCTCCTCTCCACATAGGCACATATCTTACCAAAATAGGATATGACTTCCCCCCAACAAGAACCTTCAAATTTCAGCCAATCTGTATGACAATCTTAGTATTGGAATGAAAAGTGTAGCATTGGTACACTTTTCACACACCCCCTCTCAAATTGTTGCGGATCATCAAGAAGCATCAATTTGGATACCAATAAACTATGATGATCACGAGATAAGGCTTTGGTAAACAGATAACAATTTGCAGCTAAGATGAGATAGGTTATCATGAGTGTTACAGTTGGACCCAACCCGTGGAAGCTTCAGTTTTATTTTAATGAGATCGAGGATTTGACATCTTATCTTAACGTATCTTTCTCTCGCGGTGAGGTCAGCCAATAGTTTGGCAGACGCGTTAGCAAAACAGAGGGTTGGTTTAAGTCTAGACATGGGAGGTTTCTTTCTTGTAATGGTTTGTAGGGTGTGAGTCTCTCATACACAGTTCTCCTTTGGGGTCGATGTCCTGTGTTTCTTATTTTTAATAAAATCACCTGTTACTGTTTCAAAACAAAATAAAAATCATGTGCTTGAAAGTCACTATCAGATATACTCCATGCAGAGGAGTAGAATACTAGAATGTTACAATGAAAAAGAAGCCTCCAATCCAATGTGCTTGGGAGTGGGAGTCACTATCAGATATGCAACATAGAGAAGAGTAGAAAACTGCTCTGAAATTGAATTCACTATAGCATTCTATTTCTATTGCAGCAGGAGAACAATCCATAATGTCTGAATTGTGAAGTGCTAGAAAATCTACAAGATAATGCTTCAGATCCATGCAATGAGCAGCAATCTGAAGCCACACAAGCTAACACAATTGATAGATCTACATAACACATCAAAGACAGTACAAACAAACCTCAGAACCCTCCTCCATATGAACAATCTCCCGAGCACCGCCTGGCACTATGACACAACTGTAACCAGCTTCCAAATAAGAACTGAAATTCTTTTTTGTTGCAGGTACAAGACCCAGCCATGTCCATATTTGCCTTAGTAGTGGTGTGTTGAAAACCTGACAAAAGTTTAAAGAATATCAATAATGAGGAAGTTAAGTTAAAAAAAAAAAAACTGTGAAGAGTCCTCAGTATTTAAAGGGTAATGGCAGAAAGCGCTTACAGCAGTGCTTGCAAGGATCTTGATCCTTGGAAGGGGCATGAAACCTGCAAAGTTGGTAAGAGCAATAATGCCGATGGGGAATACTGAATGTGGTTCAGCACCAAAGACTGCAAGGAACAGAAAATATGGGCTTAATGATTATGGAAAAGGTTTGACAAAATGGAATCATAAAACAAAAGAAAGACATAATAGTGAAGTATATTAACCTGTATAAAAAATAAAAAAAATGAATGATGAAATTAGGAAGGATGGAATGGACACTTTCGAGAGCATTTAAGGGTTGCATCAATAACTGATGAAATAATAGAAATCCATTTGAAATGGTTTGGACATGTCCAACGCAGGCCAGCGATGGCGCCGGTGAGGAAAAGTTTTTCAATGCAAGTTGATGGCCCAGTAAGGGAATGAGATAAGTCAAAAGGGGTATGGATGAGAGTAGTAAAAATAGATTTGAAGCAGTGCAACCTATTTGAGGAGTTGGCTCGGGATAGATCGGAATGAATAAATATAATTCAAGTTGCTAACCCAATATAGTTGGGACAATACTTTGATGATGATGTGTAATTTTTTTTTTAAAAAGATATAACATGTAAGCCTAGTTTCTTTTCTTTCTTTCTTTCTTTCTTTCTTTCTTTCTTTCCTTTTTTTTTTTATAAGATATGATATGTAAGCCTTTCATTGGAGTTCCACATCATCATGAAAGCCTAGACCTAACTATACTCAGTCTATTTTGTCGTTCTAGTCTACGATGGGCCAAATCCTCAGGTAGGTTGCACTTCTTTATATCTAATTGAAGCTCCGCATGTATTTCCATAAAATCTACACTATTGTGCTAATCATTTGGATCCTCACTATTGGATGTCATCTTTCGTCAAATTAACAGGCAGCTAAATATAACTTTAGGGGCAATTTAAAGCAAAAAAACCTGCATTTAAGAGAATGGTCTCTTTAGAATCTAGATGCTCCATCTGATGCCCATCTTATCAATGACTAAGCCACACTTTAATCCAAATGTTAATATATTATGTTTTTTTTTATACTCCAGGACATAATGTCAATACTATCCCGGAAGAGGGAGTTGAACACATGAAATCTCACACACAAACAAGCATCTTAACCACATGAGCTACAAGTTGGTTCAATTTAAGTTAAGTTTAACTCTTTTTTTTCTAAATTATAATATACTAGGGCTCATAACCTATTTTGGGTGGGCCGGGTTAGGGCCCGGTACTTATGGCCCAATTCAGGCTTGGCCATATGTAGTTTAAAATCTGGGCCGGGCCGGGCCAGGATATTGCCTCACCTGGCCATGAACACCCCCACCCTTACATGTGTGTAATAGACTTAAAATCTAAGAATACATTAGCACCATTCATCAAGAACAAAACCCCCTAATTTATGAGTCAAGATCACACAAGAGAAAATAAAGGAATCAAAGAAAGTGACAGGTCCTTGGTCAGTGCATCCGGTAATTGACCTTTTAGCTGCTCCAATGGGTCCCACCTGTTAACAGATTGAAGCTAATTACTTTCCTCATCTACTTGGCACATATCCAACCCTAAGGGTAGTTCGTTGGCCTTGCAACATATCAAGTCCAACAGGTAGTTCAGTTGGTCTAGGACC
Source organism: Camphora micrantha (assembly GCA_003546025.1). Taxonomy (NCBI): domain Eukaryota; kingdom Viridiplantae; phylum Streptophyta; class Magnoliopsida; order Laurales; family Lauraceae; genus Camphora; species Camphora micrantha. Next base: position 61,429,283 of record QPKB01000001.1, read on the forward strand.
ACGGTTTACATCCAGAGGTTGTAGGTTCAAAACTGCACTATCACACTAGGGCTACAGGGGATTGAAGCTAATTATTTCCTCATCTACTTGGCACATATCCAACCCCAAGGGTAGCTCGTTGGCCTTGGAACATATCAAGTCCAATGGGTAGTTCAGTTGGTCTAGGACCACTGTTTACATCCAGAGGTTGTGGGTTTCAAAAACTGCACTACCACACTGGGGCTACAGAGGAATTTACCGGGCTTCCCTCTGAGCCCGAGGGATTAATCCAACATAAAGGGTTGGAACCTCTGATAGAAAAAAAAAAAAAAAATAAAATAGGCACATATCCATTTTCTCCCCCAAAAACTACTTTCCAGAAAGACAGGGCACAAAAATATATATTTTTATTCTCAATTTCTCCCCATTCTAGTTTAACATAGAAACAAAACAAATAGGCATGGAGATGAAACAGAAGTCCATAATTCTTATTCACAAGAAGAAAAACATGTACCCCATCTAAAACAGAAAGAACCCAGAAGCATGGATTTACTACATACCATAAGCCTTGCTAGGGTCAAACGCCTTCATGTCCTCCACGTGAAGGGTGATGGGGAAATAAGCACAAGTGTATTTGCTGATATACCTGAATATATATTTTAAAAAACCACAAAAAAATTGCTTCATTTCAGTATAAGCTTATTTGCACACTCACAGGTTTGGGTCCCAATAAAAAGAAGAAGAAATAGAATTAAGAAACTTGTACTGTATGTATGTATGATTAGCCAAAAGGTGGTAGTGGTGGTACCTTGCTACAGCATGGCCACATTTGCTGGTGTAGTCGAGAGGAATGACAATAAGACTCAATTGGAAGGCAAATATTCTAGAATTGCATTTATACATTGGTTAGTGGAGATAAAAGGATGCTTACTCTACTATTAATAACCAAATTAGATAATCTATGGGCATGCTTGTGCACCCATAAAAAAAAAGTAATAAAAAAACATAAAATACTAAATTATTTTTTATAACAAAAGAAGTGTTTCTTATCGATAAATTTATTTTTTTACGAACGCTATACAAACGTATCCTCAGCTAATGATAAAAAATGATAAAAAGGTAATTATAAAAAATGATAAAGAGGAAGAGATGTATGTACTGACAGGACAGCTACGGGGAAGGAGAAGAGGGCGAAGGACAAGAAGGGGACAGCCAAGTTGAGATGAATGGTCCCAAGCAGCAACCACACAGCAACCAAGCCATGGAACAACAACGCCCAACCTTCTTCATCAGTAGCACGCCCCATCATCACTGCAATCTCAGTCTCGGTCTTATCTTTTATTGAGGATGACCTCCTCATCCTCAACAGCATCTCACCCTCCCTGTCTATCTCCTCCATCGACATGGAAATGAAGACTGATTTTAGCAGCAGCAGCAGCACAAGAAAGACTCTTTAGTTTTTTTAACGCCCAAGAGGACTAAATAAAGTGTTGCTTACTACTTGTACTGCTTTTGGGCTTCTCTGTGGCTTTCACACGTCTTTGATGTGATGGACACATGTTGATAGAGTGCCACCATACGTGACGTTTCTATTGACTGATGGCTCTAGCTGTGATTTTGAATGCTGGAGATGGCAGATTGGCATTGCAGTGTGTGTGTGACATCATCGTTTATATGAACGAGGCTTCCAGATGTAGGGCCCATTTTGGAACAAGTTTTTGCCCTATATGAAGTTGAAATGTAAACTATATTTTGGTAATTTTACATGTAGTATGAAGCAAGGTGAAGCCTAAATTAAAGATTAGGATGGTCTTTTATCTTTAATGGTTTGATGAACTTTTTCTATGAAAAGATTTTTTTTTTTTTTTTGTGATTTAGTAAATTAAAGATGTTGTGACTTTTTTTTTTAAAAAAAAAAGAAAAAAATTTAAATTAATGTACTTTTAATATAACCCCCTAATTTAAATTTATGTACTTTTAATATAACTCGCTAGTCTTTTCATGTCTGGCAAATAGAGCCTTCACTTCACTTTCACTTTAATAGTAAATTACCAAACAAGAGTGCTCCATATGTTTTTTTTTTTTTTTTTTCCTTCTTTTTTTTCACCTGCTGGTTGAACTTGATCCCAAGAATTCAGAAATAAAAAATTATTAGGGGCATATATGAAAGATGAATGTAATTTCTAAAATATATAATAGTTAATTTTGGGAATCTATATGTAAAAAATTATAAAATTTTATAAAGAGAAAAAGGGGTTTCTGGGATTTTGGGGGGTCCATATGTAAAAAACTATAAATTCTTAATAAAGTAAAAGAGGTTTTCAGAAATCTTAGAGGGGTCAAATGTAAAAATTTATAAAAGTTTCTAAAGAGAAAAAGGTATTTTCCGGGAGGAGTCATTGATGGTGGGTCACATGCGTGGGTATGGATAGGAATATCATATATATAACACCATTCAACCATGAGAGTTGTTGCTCCATTTATTATTTGCCAGCCCACTTTCCTATATATGAGTAGAGTGTGGATGTGTAAGGACTAAGCAGTGAAATATGGTGTAAATTTACAAATTTGAGTTGACGATGGGTGTGTCTATGGCGCCATGCATTTCCATGCACCATCTTTCACTTCATACGCAGGCATGGCCCGAAACACACTGCACGGCCACTGATTGAGCTTCAGTGTTAGCATCCTCATCCTCATTAAAGGCAGTTGTAGTGCCAAAATCCAAATGGATGATGTATATTCCAAACACCTATCAAACATGTAAATTATTTCAATTAGTGGAATGACCACCATTGGATTGAGTAAATCTTGAACCCATGATCAACATCCTTTTTTACTTTTCTCTCTCTGTTTTTAAAGCATGAATGACAGAAGCTATCATATCTAAAATTCATTATTTTATCGAACGGTTGGCCTACCCAAGTTCGATTTTAAAACTTAGAAACAGTCAGTCAAGTCAACCTAATAAGTAGGTGGCGGGAGTAACGGATTAGATGTTTTGGAAGGTGTGCGTGCATAGGCAGGCACTTTTCCCTATGTTACACTTTGCCCAATGTCATAATGTCTCTGACTGATATGAAATGAATTATGACAACCCTCCTTACCGGAATCCATGGTGCTTCTGACCGAATTGAATTCCTTCCATTATCATTTTTTCCCCTCTAGGACTAGGACATTACTCTCACATCCCAGCACAAGAATTCCGACCCAGAAATCTTTCTCTGGCTCTATCCATGGATAGGCAGATGCCTCACCAAAGGGCCACACCTACACCCATCCTATTAATTTGCAAATAATTTTACATGTACACATGCAGAAAATAGTTCCTAGGAAAATAAAGGGCCACACCTACACCCATCCTATTAATTTGCAAATAATTTTACATGTACACATGCAGAAAATAGTTCCTAGGAAAATAATTGGAGTCCTACAAAAATATTAAAGATTAAAAAAACTCTCGGCTTCTGGGCCTATTTGATAACTTTACTTAGTTAAATGAGGTGAGGTAAGAGATCAAATATACAAGATAAAAAAGATAGTCATATAAAAAAGTATTAAATAATAATTTAAAAAAAAAAAAAAAAAACACTAAGTTATGACCTTTTGTCGTTTAGTAACACGTGAGTTTTTACTCTTTTTTTTTTTTTAATAAAGGAGCAACTTTTGTGATTTAGTTGGATGAGAAAATAACCTTTATTTTTTTTTTTTTATAAAAAGAGGTGTTTTTTCTTTAAATTTATTATATTTTGATTTGACCCCTATGTCTTTTCTTATCTCCTAAATTAACGATTCACCTCACTTTATTTTATTAGTGAAAATTACGGGACAGGATATGGGTGATGATACTTGAAATGACGCAGCAGAGAAGAGCTTATGAATTTGCAGCTGCAGAATATATGATCCTCCCACAAATGTTTACAAACATTAAGTTCTCTTCTAAAGAGGGGAGGATTCAGGTTCGAATCCACAAGGAGATATCATTTATCAGCCATTCATACTATCTATGGCTACGGTTTCAGTCAACAAGGCACTGGTACTACTGCAGCAACTGGAAGGAAGAGAAGGAAAGAAAAAATAAAAAATCAACCGAGTAATTCTCCAATGCTATTGATGATGCGCATCTTCTGCAATAAAGAAGTTACAAAAATGGCATCAAAAGCTGAGAGAAACATAGAAGTAACATCAGGTATTAGTAACACAGCAATTGCTGATATTTCATTATTACCTACGTGCTAAATTCAATGCATATGTATTACATAGCAAACGAAAAAGCACACACTATTCCAGGTCACAATTCTAAGCATCAAACTCAGCTTTCAATTTGCAATTTGGTGGCATAGATAACACAGCAGTAAATTAACAACAATCGTTGCTTTCAACAATTATTCTCACAACTCACTGAAGCCATACCATCACCCAGGTTTCCAGGCCTAAAGCAGATTACAAAATCTTAAGAACAAAGATCAAAATTTAAAGCGTGTTTTAACATCTGAACATCCTACTGATCTCACATTATTTTTCTTCATTATAAAAAAGAGAGAGAATAATGAAAAAGAAACAGCTGCAAATACCAGCTCCAATTCAGACTGACACACCGATTACAGAAACTTAGAAGGGTGTCTGGCTGCTGAAAGAAGGTGCAGACATTACAGACAGGACATCTGTAACAGAAGCCATGGCACTAAGAGCAGCTTTCAGCACATCCTGGGAGCAGCCCGGCTTCACAATGTTTTTCACCTGATGGAACAAGAAAAGGCATCGAAAATTCAAGGTCAGCAAGAAACACCACATTATGATCAAGAAATGCGAATAAAAATTTATTTAAATATGGGTTATGTTCTGGTGATAGGCAGCTCTCATGCAAGCAAGAGGTAAACTCTACGCCCCTTGTGAGATCCACTTGGATGTAGGCCAATTATGGGAGGATAATGTGAGGGAAAGGTCTCATCGTGGATACAGTTTTCAACGAAAATAATCTCAAGCAAATCATTGCAACCATTGATTAAAGGCCTCAAAATTTAATGATTACTATTTTTTTTTTCATGAAATTTAATTCAACAGTGAGTGTAACTCTGATTCGTGTCAAACTAGGTGAATGCCAATTCATAGTGGGTTAGTCAGCGTGCGGGGATGAATTGATCATGAGTGTATGTTAGGAGTGCATCTCAGGAGAAAGAAACCCTTTTTCCTTTTCTTTTTCTTTTTGGCTTACATTGGAGACTCAAACCCACGCACGCCAAATCAACCACTCACGTCCCAACCAGTTGGACATAGCTTGGGAGGCAAAAAGAAGCCCATTAAATATATGTAGGTTGGTCATTTTTGCAGATTCTTTCCAGATGTTTTACTTAATGAAGGCACATCATAAAATATAATATAAATGTAGGGCTGCAAATAGACTGGAGTAGACCAGCTTCAACCCTGGCTGCATGGTCCAGTTGCAACCATGGTTTAAAATAACGGCCGTTACGTAGCGTAGTGGTCACATTATTGGCCGTACTGGTTGAGGCCGCTAGGCAATTTTAAAAATAGCGATGCTGCGGTCTAAAACCTAATAAAGCCAAGCAATTTTAATTTAAAACATTGTTTTTTTCTATTTCATCTCTTCAATGGCTTTTACCAAAGTTGTGACTACCCTTGTATGGTTCCAAATCACTAAAAAAGTAAAAGATTGGCTTGTTACATGCAATTTGAATTCTTTTGACCACTTAAAAATTTCATACCGCTACGTGTCGCTGCAACCATTGCGTGTCGCCTGCTACGTAGCATTTTGGCCACTAGCCACTATGCTTACCGCAACTGCTATTTTGATCCTTGGTTGCAGCAAATCTACAACAAGCATGAAGTTTCTCCATTCTTCTTGTTAAGCGCTCCGCAAATGGGGTCGTCGATGTTCTAGCTAAAAAGGGTGTTGCGAGTGATAATCTTGTCATTGAAAACTGTATCTCTTTAGCTTTGTGAGTTGTGGCTCAGACGTTTGGTTTTTCCTTTTCTTCCCTATTGTTTGGTTTGTTTTGTTGCCTCTCGGTATGTCTCTTATGCTGGTTGGCTCTAAATAAAATTGCATAACCCAAAAAAAAAAAAAAAAAAAAAAATCTACAAGAAGCTGGTCACTTGATAGCTCTCTCGTAGATACTCACACCCACACACTCATCTTACCTAAGTCCATTAACATCAGTGCTACCCCTACACACCTTACCCAAGTCCCTCAATATCAGCGCTACGACTAGGGATCGATTCTTGGTTGTTTCTATGGAGGGGCGATGCCTCACTGCTAAGCTACCGGCTTTGGCAATTAGACTCATTTTCTAAAGCAAAAATATGAGAATAAAAAAAACCTCCAGAAGAGTCTGGAAGGAAACATCAAAGAAACTAAATAGGTCAATACCATCATCCAACTTTATCTCATCTACCTTGGCCGTACGTAATTGTGAAGTTTACTTTTCCTTCCACTCATCCACATTTAAAAGGCATGTTTTTGCCACCAGCCCATCTAACAGGTCGTTCTCACTAGTTTCATCTCAAGTCTTTGTGCGACATTTTGATTATATATATCTTATTTATTTTATTATTATTATTATTATATAATTGATTGTATTTTAATTAAATACGTGATTAGTCTAAGTGGGGACCACGTTAGGCTTAGGTTTGGTGAGTTAGGCTTGTTGGATAGGTGTCTTGACCCATAGTTAACCCAGGGCCCAGTTTAGTGGGTATAATTCTTCTCTAGCCAAAACTCTAGTTCTCTTCTAATCCAAACTGCTATCTATTTAGAACCCAAACTCTATTCTTCTTAGAATTTAAGTTAGATTACAACTCCTATTTCCAATCCCTATTTATACACCACCACCACTCTTTTATTTTCACACACAACTCTCTCTCTCTCTCTCTCTCTCTCTCTCTCTCTCTCTCTCTCTCTTCCAACTTTTCTCTGGATTAGTACCTTGGGCTTTGGCAATAGGAATTCTAGACTGTCTCTCTCAACCGCGGACCTCAGGCAAAGTATCTAATCATAATTTGTAAATTTAATGCTTGTGTTCCTCTTTGATTCGTGTGTGGATGCATGTAGAAACCTCTTTTATGCCCTTAAGGTTTGATTTTCTCTTTTTGTAATGAGACCTTGCACATATATGCCCACCATCTTTTGATTTTAAAATTTTGGGGCGTGAGTTACCTTGAAATTATTTTACTTGTATTTAATCAGCTGTGGGACCCAAGGGTGATTGGATCGTGGATTAGGTCCGAGCATCCGTCCGTACTTGGCTGGGCGATGTTGTTTGAGGGGGTGTTCTGGGGTTGTGATATGTACTCTAAACTTCTTTGTTATTGTAGGCGTGAGGCACAAAGTTTTGAATGGGTTCTGTATGCATGGGTTCTGTACAGGATGTTGGAAATAAAAAGAAGAGGGGCGGTTGGACCTAGACTTGTGCTGGAAAAAAATTAGTTTCCTTGTGTGCAGAACGTTGGATCATGTGGTGGGGCCAAGGGGAATGACCTGATGATGCCATTCCATGTGACCTTAAGCACTGTTGGAGTATTACCTTGCCCATTAGTTTTAGAAATTATAAAGAGGCCCTATAGTTTTTTATGAATCCAAATTAGAACCCTTAATTTGGAAAATGTTATAGGTGGAATCCTCAGGTTTTCTAAAATTATAAACTAAGATTGTTGTTTCTTATTATTATTTGCAAATTAATTTTGAATGGTAACTTTGATTTTAATGTGTTAAAATTATATTTTTATACTTTACTAATTGAATCTTTGGACCAAGTAAATACCGTCCTGGCATACGGTATATTACTAACATAGGGTTTAGTACTTCGTATGACCTCGGAAAAATCCTAGTGGATTCGAGATCAACTCATCTTTATTGGAAAACCCTTAATTGGATCTATGCACCATTGATTGAGAATGGATGTGTTGATCTTTTATCTATTAGAGATTTCTGTGGTTGTCGGGTACGAGACCGTATGTTTAACCATAGGATTGGCTTGTGATTATTCTTTGACCTTCGGGTTTGCAAATATGACAGTGATTGATGTTGATTTATTAGATGCATAACCTACATTGATTGGATATGGACCGTGATGTGGCTTGGCAATTGATTGAGATATTGTGGAGGTTTATTCGAATGATTTGATTGGTATTCGATTGTGGATTCTTGTGCAGCCAGCCCTTCACTTTGACTTAGGTTTCTGTGTCAGAGCTTTACAGATAATTAGGTCTATTCTACTATGATATGTATGTATATATATATGTATATTGATTAGGTCATATTCGAACGACTGCAATTGTAATTGGACGGCTGATCACCGATGTGTGCGGACATTGTAATATCCGAATTTCGAACCGGTTTATCCGGCCTACAATTACGAACCGGTTTATGACCGCCGACCTTCGAACGGGTTTTTCCGCTTTATATTTAGGGCTGACCACCCAAAGCAGTGGCATTGCTTTTGTGTGATTATTGTATTGCTCTATTGTGTAGATTGCATTTAGGTTATACGTTCTTTTGTCATTGTCACATTGTTAATCTCTTAAAATCTTTATCTGTCATTACTCATATTGATCTTGTGTTTTATTTATAAATTATGCTTTCGTGCTTACTGTTTACTTTGTTTACTGGTGCATAGGTACCGACCCCTACCCTAACATGGAGACGAAGGAGGGTCAAACATTTCAAGCGTTTGAGCCAATTGACGAACCTGAGTGGAAAGCCGGAGATGGCTATGGAGCTGTCTAAGTCCGCGCATGAGATATCGACATCTTAGAGTCCTTAGTTGATTTAATTCTATAATAATTTTATTTAGTTTTTTTGTTTAGGTTGTTTTGGAAACTTTAACCTTAAATATTCAGTAGTTATGTGTTGGTTTAATTTTGGATATTGATACCAATTGGTTTAATGCTTCCGCAAATATTTTATTATGACTCATCATGTTTCGAAAATTTTGTGGGTCCATATTTGGGAGCTTGTGTTGCATTAAACACAGGAAAATAATTTATTTATTCATATTTTTCACATTATCCCTTGGCTGTATTTTGGGGACGTGACACTTTGGCTGTCTCTTTTTTTGTCATTCCCAAGCACTTTTAACAGTTTTAATTGTCTACAGAGGCTGTCACAGTGTCACCAACCATTTGTTTGTATCTTGGATGGCAATCACTGATTCTTCTTTTTTATTGGAGCCCCACACATGGAATTCTGTTAAGTAACAATTCCTAATCCTATCATTTCTTCTCATGCATTCCCAACAATGTATCTCACGAACATAAATCTATGTCATTTCTTTGATGCTCAACATTCAGCTAACCGCCATGTTATAAAAGTATCCCCTTAAGCAGAGTCGCACTCAATGATCCCAAGCACACTCCTCTAGCTTGTGCCTACTTAACCAACCTGTGCTGCTCAAGTTTTGAAGCCCTAGGTCCCTTATAGTTGGTTTTTTGTAGATCGATGAAGGTTATATGAAGATTTTTCCTCTTATCTGAGTATTTTTCCATAACTGTCTAAGTGAGAAGATCAAAAAAAAAAAAAAAAAGATTCGACCTCCTTAGCATGAAACCAATTTGATTTTAAGATATCTTGGTATTTTCTCTAAGTCTTTGCTCCATTATCTTTGATAGTCTCATAGTGTGACTCATAAGTTTATTCTGACCATAGTGGGTGCAACTTTGTATACATTTGTTATTCTTGGGTATAGATGCTATAACACTTCTTCCTCCATTCATTTGACATTTTCTTTGTCCTTAATATCATTCAAACCCATCCAATTTCTCCTAAGCATTTCTGAAAGTCTATCGGATTGTCATCTGGCTCCGTAGCCCTTTTTGTCCTTGTTCTTGTCAATGCTTTCTTTACTTATGCTGCCCTAATTTTGCAGTATAAGGCATGTCTTGCTAAAAGTATCCGCTCTTGTTGCTAATCCTCATATAGAATCTTCATCTAAAAGTTAGTTAAAATATTCTCTCCACCTTTCTCTAATATGATTGTCCTTCACTAAAATCTTTTGGTCGTTGCTTTACAGGTGAGTGCAAAAATAAGGGGTAATATATTATAAAAATCCTTTCAGGCCACACATGCACATTCAGACTAGCATGCATAAATAAGGAAAAATATAATATATGAAAGCTATGTAAGGGAGAGCTAAGATGGGTTCGGATTTGAGAGAGCAGGGTTCCTATTCACATAATATGAGAGACAAACTTGAATAACAGATCACCAAAACTATGGTTGCACATACCAGAAAAGGCATATAAATAATGGAAAGGAAAGACATAAAACCAAAAAGAGCGGACCTTGTCAAGATACTCCTGGAGCTTCTTCATCCTGCCCATATAATCTTGATCTTCAACACAAAGTGTCACAGCCTTAGCATCACAGCCTGGGCCTTCGAACTGAAGTGGGCCAGGAGTTTGGTATATGTCATCCATCAAAAATTTTGTCGCATTTTGTCTCAGCAACCTGCCACCGCAACCCCAATCAGTTCATGACCAAAACAAAACAAAAAAAAAATCCATGCTCAAACCAAAATCAACAAACCCTTCTATTGGTGAATACGGAATTTAGACTAATCAATTAAAAAGATTTCTTCTTAAAAAAGAATGGGAGAAGCAACTTGCCATTTCAAAGCAGCTGATAGTATTTGAGACAAGAACCCTCTCTAGGGATGTTATATTAGGTCTTTGTGATCACATTTGCCTATGGTGCACATACTCAAGAACCAAAGGTATCAAATGAGAAGAATAATTCTGCCTCCATATTATTTAGGTTTTATACTTTCCAATTATAACTTAAAAAAATTGGAGATTATCATTTTTTTGAAATTAAGAAAAAAAAAGAGGTCTGTAAACTTTCCAGGCAGCGTATAGAGAGACATGACATTAAAATCAGACCCAACAAAAAAGAATAGAAACACAAAATAACAAAACACACACACAATAACATGCATATATTTTCAGTCACTATCTGTCATTCAGTCATTTCAAACAGAGGCCTTCTAAAGCATTGAAATGAAAGATGGGTAATAATACAAAGTTACTTCAACAAACTAAAATTTCTGAAGAGTTTCCATATCATTTTCAAACGATACATTTATGATTCTATCATTTCATAAACCAACATGGCAGATAATCAGAGATCCAAAATGTCGGGAAAACACATTAATAAAATACAATGAAGATAATTATCTTTCACCAGGCAGCCAAAGGCTACAATATGGTTGGAAAAAAACACACACACACGCACACATCTTGGTCAATCAGACAGGAGAAAATGCTTCCTACAAGGATCAGTCACTATATCCCCAGGCAGTCCAGTGTAAAAATAATCAAGGAGGTAAGTGAGAGAGAAATCTGATTGGAATTGAAAATTCAAAGTGGAACAAAAAGTGTAGCGAATCATGTATAAAACTTTTTTTGAGGTAGTCACTTTTAAGTAACACTTTTACAGGTCCATTAGAAAGTGTTCAAATGGGTACAAGGAAGAAATACAAATTAAGGTGCATGTGCAAGAAGCCTTTATTACTACTACTAGCACAACTGCTGCTACGTACTATTATTATTAATTATTTATGAAATGACAAGAAGCCCACCTGAGTGATACAAACATGAAATTTTTTAATTTTAAGAAAGGTTCTGACAAAAGAACATATTTTAAATCATGGCAAAAGAAACACTTACTCATATGCTTTGCCCTTCAAATCAACAGTAGCAGGATGAATAGCCGGTTTTCCAATAGAGGTGGCCCCAGGGCCGCGCGACCACCTCTTCACAGTCATCATTGCCTAAGATTAATCAAAACAAAAAGGTACCAGTTATTCCTCTCCTTTATTGCATGCAAATCAAGAAAAAGAAGCCAGATGAGCTACAAATGAGTAAGCAAAACAAGATACAATGATGAAAGATTCATTTCTCGAGGACAAAATACAGGAAAAATGTAGAACAGACAATGAGACAAATCAGTATCATGGAATTCTTATAATCATCCTAGAGAAAGCAAATATCAATGTCATATGATATTACTGGTATCTTGACATTGGTAGCTGGGAATAACACAAGGTTTTAAAATTTGGACTTTGGGAGTGACTCGGTTCCTTTGAGATGAGTCAACCTGGCCGAGTCACACCTTAGAGCCTAAAATCCTTCCTAAAAGTTGAGATAATAATAAAAATCTAAAATTTTTAAAATAAGGTCCTATAAGAAATTAAGAATAGAATTAAAACCCATCATGCTTTAGTTAGTTGGGCAAATTTAAGTATAAATAGGTGTTGTCATTTACTTTTCACTCAAATGAATGAACAGTGCATCCAATCTTTGAATGCTTAGGTTTCCACAAAATGTGGTTTCAAGCTTCTTCCAAAAAAGAGTTAAAGATAGGGGGAAAAGATATGTTAAACACTTAAACTCGTTCCTTTACAACCACTAACATCGCAATGCACAAATTACAAGTATCAAGTAGTTTGATAAAAATCTTGAACAGAGAAAAGAACCCACCGGAATTGGAGCTGCACCACATCGCCATTTGTTCACTGGATTTTTCAGGTTGGTTACAGTAGCCATGTAGCCATTCAAATGTGCTGCTAGAATGTGATAGCAAATGTGTCCCAGAACCTACATGAATTTGGTCCGTATTACTCATGATCACAGACGTAATTGGAAAATTAAGGGGAAGCAGATGCTGGTGAATACATACATAGGCATAGTCGCAATCAAATTTTGATGGCAAAGAACCTCGTGCTTGATAGCCAAAGAAGTGGCAGATTGCATTGAATTTCTTTCCTTTATATGTGCCTTCTTTCTGTGTATATCAGTTGGTACTCAAACACGTCAGCATAAGGTATATAAAAAGGAAAACTGTGAAATGTTGTAAAACCTACCAATCTCTTATTCATTTCCACCTCCACTAACTGAGCTAGGAGTTTCTCTGTCTCAATCTGGAGAAGAAAGCATGAGACAATGTCAATAGCCAACATAGGGCTTGGATCTTTTTAAGTACTTCAAGCAAGTCCTCTTTTTTCCCTGTCCTCTTCTTTTTTATTTTTCACTTTCCCCTTGTAATAGGTAACATGACTTGAACAGTTGCGACAATGACAACCTTCTAACATGTCCCAAGGACTAAGTATCGAGGAAAGGACATTTTCCCAAGAAAAACAATAATTACTTGTTGGTTTTTCAGCACTACGATTTTTATGTGCAGGAGAATATGAATCTTTCAATACAAAGATATATAAGCATGTTAGCTTCTACAAGTTCTCCATGTCTCACATCTCTCCAATGCATAGATACATGTTAAAGTTAAATATTACAAATCAAGATGCACATGAGCACAGCTGGAAGATTGGAAACACTTTTACAACTTCTCTATCAATTCTGAGAGTAACTTCTCCTACCTTTTCTGGATAAAAAGGTCATTATGCGCCAGTGCGGGTCCCACCAATGCAGGGTCCTGGGAGGGTTCAGACTGGAGACAGACCTAACATTTGGCAATTTTGCACAAAGTGGCTACTCTCAGGTCTCGAACCTGCGTTATCACGCATGGCACCCGAGACTTTTACCATTGAACCAAAGCAATGACCCTTTCTCCTACCTTTTCTGGATGTTCTGGTTAAATTATAAAAACTAAAAATGACTTGTGCTCCTAAAATATCTATCGACACTGGAAGATTAAAAATCTCCAGTGTTGATGATGATAATAATAAGATTTTGAACTTTTCAAATACCACATCAAATAAAAAATATATTATCTCAAGGTTTACAATGATCTTGTAGTAATACCAAATCTCAAGTCAACTTACCTGAGATAGTTGTGCTGAGTCGTCCGATTCTGGGTGAAGGAGTAACTGCATCATAGAAGATTGTGAAATTTACCTACACATATTAGCATGATCTTTATCAACATTGACATAAAGGAAAAAATGGAACCTGTCTCTTGATAAAGGGTGGGAGAAATTCAAACAAGGCAGATGCCCAAGGTGAAAGTTGTGCAGAGATGTTATCAGCAGAAACACCTTGACCATGTAGACCATGGATTTCCTAGAACAACAATACAATCAAAGAATCAAAAGGAGTTCCCATACATGCAAATACCCCATTCACACAAGCAAAAGAGAGGGAAAAAAAAAAAAGAAGAAGAGAGGAATCAACAGGATCAACTGAGTTATGTGTACATGTTAAAGAGCAATATATTGTAACCACATAGACTACCTGCAAGAGAGCGTACACTTCAGGAATGCTTTCTATCAGCCCTTCTGGTAGAAGAACAACACCATGATATTTATCTGTTCCAAATTTGTATAAGAGTTTAGCAAAAAAACGCATTTTTTATTTTTCTTATCAGCAACATGTAATCCTTGTTATATAGAGTATTGACAACAGGAATTCAGTAAAATTTGTACATAAAAAACACTAAATTAGCAAAGAAAAAAGTAATCCTAATGAACACAAAGAATTCAATCTCAACCTTGCTCCGCGCGGGCCTGAACTGCATCGCAAATTTGTTTTGTCAGATCAAAAAGTGTAAGCTTGGAAGTAGCCACCTCCTCACCAAGGATAACCTGAAAAATTAATGAAAAATGGCATTCTTTCTATTAATGTATCTGATCAATGAATGACTACATAACAATATAAATGGCAATCAGATGTGGAAAATCAACAAACCATGTTTGGATGTGACTGGAGTGTACATTCCAATGCCACATGGGACGCCTTCCGGCCCATCAATCGAATAAAATAATAATACTGGAAGAACAAAAAGATATCATTAGTCTGCAAAGAGTTTTACAGCAGAGAAAAAGCGTTTACTCCAAGATATATTAGGTGAGCATATGATAAAAAGGACAGCTTCCTACATAAAATATTTTAAGAAAAGTAGAAAAATGAGAGGAAAAAAAAGAATTGGTTGTGACTTGCAATTAATAAGATCAGGACATTGGTTCTATGCCTTGATCAAGAGATGTCCCATCACATCTCATTGGACAATGAAACAAGGCCAAAATAAACATAGCATGTCCCACCAAAAATAAACATAATGACGCTGTGTAGACCTCACGGCCACACGTGTAGGGCCCACATAGATTTAGGGATTTATTTTGATGTCAATAGTTTCTTTAAATATTGTTATTAGGATTAGATTTCCTATATTATTTAGTTTACTAGTTTTATCAAGTTTCTTAAGGCTTAAGTTTACTTTTACTATTTATATGGCATTGTAGAGAATTATTTTTCAGAGTTGTTGATTAATGAAATTGGGTTTTCCCATTGAGGTGCATCCTCGTTTGTTATCTCTGCGGAGATTTCTTGTGTCTTCGGACACGTGCTTCGGCACCCATTGTGCTTCTAGCACTTCCCACGTAAACCCTAACCCTAAGGTCTGCAACATATAACATGTCCCACCACAAGCCAATGGCTACTTATTAAGTTGTTCATTCTTTTCCCAAGACTGATTTGACAAGAATGCTATTCCAGGAACATTAAGAAAACAAAATAACAGGTTCCCGTACTACGAGATCAACTCTCTGGTATCGAATTTTCCACACAAGAACAATCATCTACAACCTTTAACAAGTTAATCTAAATGTTATATGAGCAGTATTTTTAGTTATGCCAAAGTCATCTCCCAAACCTATGTCCAAATCGAAAGGTATCCACTCGTCTCCCCTTTGGCCTTCATGGTTGTCCCCTTAAATACACACCTGGAGATCAAGAGTTCGAGATTGGTAGACCCATGGAAAATCCCAAACTATTTCGCTTCAAAGCACAAAGTTACATGGAGGTCAAAGAAACAATGTATAAGATAGTTGCAGGTTCCTTCAAGTTTATTTTCTCATGATTCTCACTTATAGATAGGCAATTAGAATTTAAAAATCAACCCATCTGAGAAGAATACAACTACATTAACTAATGCATTACCTTCTCTGCTGACAAAGCATCGGTGCACACATTGCTAATAAGTTGGGAATTAACCTGGAGAGAGAGAGAGAGAGAGAGAGAGAGAGAGAGAGAGAGAGAGAGAGACCATCACTATGAGGAAGTTGTGTATAATGTCAAAACAATAAAACAGAATCCACTTTCTAGGCTTTGTATCAATAAACATGAAATTAAACATTTAAAATGTGGACAGATTTCTTTTTCAAATTAATTCTCCAAAGCTGCTCATGCCTCATATCATTGAAAACAGATGGCTAGAAACATTAGAAATGTTTGGTCAAGGCATCCACTTCGCAAGTCCTTAAATATATATGGGTACAAGCCTACAATCATCAGAATGAAGTGAAATTTCACCCATCCCCTATCTATAATGCTCTTTCACATGCCCCCTACACCCATTGCATCATATTGTAATTCATAGACACACCCTCCCCCCACCCCCAAAAAAAAAAATGAAAATTGAATAGTCAACAAGTCCAAGTTTGACACTCATCAGACTTTTTCTCACCATTGGATTGAAATCATAATTAAATGATGCCATTAAGTTTTAGGGCCATGGATCAAAAGGTTAAAATGATCTTATGGACTCGAGATTTTGCATATAGGGGATCTTTCCATCCAATGGACTTCCATGATCATCATGCATCCCAATAGGCCCAACTAGGAGGGGCATGGCGCTGTGTAGCGCGCGCGCGTGCGCGCGCGTGTGTGTGCGTCCTTGCTCTTGTATACATACCTCACACGGTATTCCTGTGTGACGTAGCTAGATGGGGCCCACCTAAGGCCCCATTGTTGATTGGACGCAGTGTGCAGGTGGGTGGGTTGGGGGGAAGGGTGGAAATATCATCTCATGATGGGCCAACACACCAAATTTGGGGTCAATATGAGAGACAAACTGCGTCAAACCCTTGGAAATATCATCTCATGCCTCTAACCCCTTCCTCCATTATCCTTTGATCCAATGGTCCAGGACATTTGGAAGCGCCAAACCCTTGGTTCAGTGACCATCCACAGCAGGGGCTCCTTCTTTGATGATCAGTTTGGATTGGTAACAGGTGAGGCCCATCATGCTACCTCGTATGACAAGCTTTGTTATATCATGTGTACCCCAATATTGGGCACATAAATACGTGTCTATAGCTATATCTATATAGCTGTGCATATCTACCATAGGATGAGGGGCACTTTCCAGTTTTGCACATGAAGACAAGCAAGTGTATCATCCTATGTACTTGAAAATTCACTTTTGTACTTGAAAGCTCTCACAATGATGCACATGAATGTCCTTATATATATATATCACAAAAGCACAATGATTTTCCTTCATATTATAGATTCAAGTGTCCAATTGTTAACAAGCTTCTAGCATAATCCAGTTGTTAGGAGAAATGGACACTGAAAATAATGTACAAAGCAAGATAGATAAGCTGAGTTAGCGTGTTGGCAAGGATTAAAAACTGTTGGGAAAAGTCAAATAACATGTAACATACATTTTGACATAGAAATGATAATGAAATGCTCACAACATACACATTCAGGAAAGATAGATGCAAACCTTGCAGATTGTATCAAAACCGACATTGGTTTCAACAAACTGGTTCTTCAAATCTCCATTTAAAGTAACAGGAACTCCAACCACCTGCAGGACCAAAACGAAGGGTTTACTTACGCAGACATTAAAATGGTAGTTCCAACACCTTTTTCTTTTCTTTTCTTTTTAACTAACTGATTATATATATTAAAGAAAGATAAGACATAAGGACTATGGAGAAAGTTTAGACCATGTTGATTCCTAAGTCCTAACTGATAGGTGTGCACAACATAACATTGATTGCCAAAATGAACAGCTAATTTCCCTATCAGACGGAAAGCAATTAAACAAACTAAAGAATCAGAGTCCAACAAAATGAAAATTCAGTTAAGAAATGGATAGATAAGTTGACACAGTCAGGGAAGCACAAATCTCCATTGAGGTGGACCCACGATTCCCAATCTTCAATCAGACATGAAATCAACTCATGCAAGGAGAAACATAGATGTTCACTTGCTGCTGGCGAAAATCCAACGTAGATCTGCAATCCATTGGGAGTATTCTCAAACCAAGGAGAAAATAAAATAAAGTCTCATGGGTTGGGAATGAAAGTTGACTCCGCAAAGACCGAGTTTGAGTCAACGCGGACTTTGTTGAGTTTTAAAACTTCTGGTAAAAAAAAGTAGAAGGAAAATCTTCTAGACAATGCTCCTAATAACACTCTTCTGGGATGTATGGAGCATGGAGTATGTGTTAGAGTCTTCATTGACTCGAGCACATCACCGGAAGGGTAGAGCTGGTGACGATTATCCATGTAAGACCCAAGGAGGTTAGGATTTTTTAGGATATTCCTTTCTTAGTTTAAAATTGATTTGGTTTGAGATTCTTTAGGGGCCTGTTTAGATAGGCAAAAAATAGAGTAGAGTGAAGTTAAATGGGCCCTAACAGTCTAAAATTTCAACTCTACCCCGTTTGGATGAGTCTGACCCAATAGATGAAGTAATGTTGTGAGCCACATGTACTCCATTTCACTTCAATTCTAAATACTTCCATTTCCTTGAGTAAAAGTGAATTCTACTCCAAACCTTAATTTCAAAATAAGCATCCAAATGGAGTGAAGTGAAGTACTCTACTTTAACTTCAACCTACTTCTCTTCACTCCATTCCACATGTGAAATCCACTTCATTTTACTCCACTCCTCATTTATCCAAATAGGCCTCTTAGGTTATCTTTAGGCCATATTCGTGCAGCCACTTATTGTGGAAAAATAGAGGAAAGTGGAAATGCTTTTCCGCAATGTAAAAAATACCACATTTGGTTCAGCAGCTTTTCCGCGATGAAAAAGTGGAAAAATGAACTAAAATTTTTGTGATTCCGCATAAATGCATTTCCATGGGAGGGAATCAGAATGGGTTTCCAATGTCTCCGGAACTGATTTTCCGCAGTGACACATGAACCTGCCCTTAGAAGAGTTAGTTTCCTTGTCCAAGTAATCCTACTTGTTCTTATCTAAGTAGGATTATTAGCGCCTACAAAAGGAGGCTCCTCATATGTAATTGCACATATTAAAACTCATCAGCTACAAGATCAATAAAGTGAGAGTTTCTCCCTTATAACTCTTTTCCCCTTCTCTTTCCTGTGACAAGTGGTATCAGAACGCATTACTAGATTTGAGAAGATAAGGCATGTACAATGTTCAATGTGGTTGTTGTGGCATGACTTATTTCTTGTTCCCGATAAAGATCTCAAGGGAAGTCCTAGTGCTATGATTGGCAGGTTGTACCTCGAGGAGAAAGGGGCAGGCAATGCCCTTTCATTTGGTGCAAGAAGAAAAGAGGAGAGAGAAAATCGTTTCAGCTAGGTTGTCAAACTTGTTTTTGTGTTGCAAAATGCAAGAAACGCAAAAAGAAAAACCGCAACGAAGGCCTTATTTGAGAGAGAGAGAGAGCTCACATCTTCGTCGTTGTACAACCGGCAGTTGGCACAATGCCAAGGCCGGCCGGCCGGCCATACCAATTTTTGCCCAACAACCATGCAGGTTGTCGTCAGTTGCCTTGGCAGACTCACCTAAAAAGGAGCACTCAGCCCGCCTTTTTCCCATCTACAACACATGCAGCCGTCACACCACCACATAGTGGAGGGGCACGATCAAGGGCATAAACACGTTCTCACCTTTACAGGTCTGTCTCCCATCTAGTGAGTCACTTTTGGATTTGCAATGTCGTTTTGACTCGGAACCCTTAAAAAACATGGCCTCCTCCTTGACTTCAATTTTCAAAGTTCCCACTTTGATGAGCATCATCTCGTGGCTGATGAGAAGATTCTCCAACCCGTCTATGGAAGGTTGATTCTCCCGCTAAGAAATAGCCACAACAAATGCTAAGTAACCTGGACACAACCCGTTAATGAAGAGTCTCAAAAACTTTGTATCCAAAATCTTGTTTTCTGGATCTAAGGACAATTCTCAACACGAGGTCGTCATGTGATGAAAATATACTCCAAAATGGAGGAATTTCCTAGCACTAGGTTGCAATTTCTTTCTCCAGAAGTTGGAGTCGATGGGCATTTTGCTTGGCAAACACGCTTACGAACATACCCCACACTTCCTTTGGGGTCATTGCCTCTATATGAAGAAGCATGTTGTCATCCATTGATTGCTTGATCACATAAAGAGCTCTCCCAGCGTTGGTGTTCCACTTTGCATTTGCAGTAGCCTCTTCTGGGGATGTCATGTCTTACTCACACATCAAGTCCCACAGCTTCGTGATCCAACAAATAAGACTCCATGCACATCTTCCATAATTTGTATTTGCTGAGTTTCCTAGAGAAAGAGAAACCCACCTCGCTAGCCATCTACCCTGATCCGATCTAATCTGCCTTGATTTCTATAACACTATATGGATCAGGTCATCACGAGCGTGTAGGCAAAAACAAATTTGAAATTTAAGTTTGTATGGCCCCGCAATTGCAAAAACAGATCTGGTCGTTGATCCGGTCAAATTTGCTTTGGCTGTACCTTGCTAACATTAGCCACTCTTTCCTCTTGTGCTGGCTGGGTTGGTTTCTTCTACAGATGGGTCCACTTGACCTGGGCCGAACCTGACTTGAAAAAACCTGCTCTTAGAACCAGGCCTGATCTCAGCCCCTAACAAAAGATATATCAAGCCTTCAGCACTCCGATAGTGATGCAACATGTTGCACAAGGCGATGGTGACACTTGTCGCAAGTCCAACGCCAATCAAACAGCATGAGGTGGTGTCAGCGATGCCACGATGGCCACCGGCTGGTCAGCTATCTGCGACAGGCAGGCTGCATATCTAGTGTGAGGGAATTGGCCGGATCTTGCCCCCTCTCTCCACCTTTCTATGCAACAACAGAACCTTTTCTCCACACACACGCGCACCCCCCTTTTCCCTTTTCTTATCCCCACCTTTTATTATTATGTCTCCACTCTTTCAAAGGAAACTCAGAGGCACTTTGACTTCCCTGATAATACAGTCTGGATCCTCTGTTGCAACAGACCGAGCCCTATTTCAAGAAAAGATGAGAGCCTCCTGCCCTCCTTTTCCTACTTTGACAAAAACCCAAGATCACTTTTCTCCTTTCTATGTCTGAAATAGAAAAAATGATGAGAAACCAACCAAAGTCCAAATCCTTCTATCTTTTTTAGCCAAGCCCTTTGCCTCCCCTATGCAACAGGTTTCCGAGCAAGAGAAACCTCTTTTACGCTCCTCTCTTCTCCGTTACCTAGCAATCGAACAGAAGGAGAAACCCCCTCTCTTCCTATCTGATGATTATGCGCACTCAGAGAGCCAACGAACGCCATCCAGATCCTCTATCACCTCAAGATCTGTGCACAATCTCTTTCTCCTCGAGGTCTTTGCATGATCCTCATCGATTGCACCAGAGGCAAGAAGCAAGTCACGTCACAACCATCACCGCCGACATTGTGCACGCCTTATTTTCTCTATCAAATGACTCGCTCCGATACCACTTGTTATGGGAAAGACGAGCGAAAGGATAGGTAGAAATTCTCTCTTGATTGATAGATCAATGAATGTATTGATTACATAAGAGTTGCCTCCAATTTATAAGGTTGTAATCATACTCAGATAAGAATAACCCTACTTAGAAAGGGGAACTAAATCCAATGAATATCCTAAAAATATCCTACCTACTAATCCTCACTGGCCCAACCCCTCTGGCGATGTGCTTGAGCCAGTGATAACTCCAAAATCAATTAGCATTCATCTTTACCATATAACCTACCCATCATATGTGCTTAACAAAAGAAAATGTTAAATGTCATCATATCTCCAAACCATAGCCATCCAACCTCCATCACAATAAACTAGACATTTTCACCATGATCATTAAAACATCACATACACACAATTATAACTTAAGGCATTTAACTTGTAACAAAGAAAAAAAGAGAGAAAAAAATTGGGATGTCCGCATTTGTGGGGAGTGGATGGTCCGGATTTATGAAATCTTGTGTTAGATCAAACTTTGGACTATTCAGATTGATCGAATTGGTCAAAGGGGACATCCATTTTAAAGGGGTCCAATAAAAAATAAGGGTTCAAGCATGAATTTCAATGGGTCTAAATTAGGTCTTAAAATATCTAAATTTAATGTAGGCCCGAAGCAAATCCAATTGAGTACTAACCGAATCCATATAGGACATGAAGGATCGACCAATGGGTGCATCATTCTACAAGACACTACATGCTCCACAAGTGGAACCCATGTCAACTGAAAATATCCTCAACAATGTGGGACCCACAGCCTACTTGGAGTGGGATGCCCAATGAGTCCTATTACAATTGCCATTGGAAAATTTTAAAGGTTATCCAAGTGAAAAGACCAAAAGAGAAGGGTTTCCTTAATTCAAGGCATGGTTCAGAGAAAAGACATTCCAAAGACGCAAGAGGAGACACACCTGTTTCCAAAGTGGATGTCCGAGAGGGGATTTGAACCTAGCAACTTTCTGAATTTAGTTTACTTTGTTTATTTTAACAATTGTTGGGTTTTTAAGGATTTATTTAAATTTTCCTTAATTAGCAAGATTAGATGAATTGCTAAGATTAAATCTAGTGCCTAGGGTTTTAAAGTTGTGTCAAACAATACATAAACAATAGCATGGGATGTCCAACCCTATGTTTGGTTTATTTTACTTCTTTCAATGAAAGTGATGTATGGTTTGTACCTTTTCTTCTCTTCTCCAATGACTTAAGACTGTGTTTCCAAAGGATTGAAGAACAATCAAATAGGGATTCACAATTTGGGAAAAGCCACTTTTCTACTTTTTCCTTGCATTTGCATGTTTAATTGTAAATCTGGTTTGAGTTTGAGCTATTTTTGGGTTTTCCTTAATCAATAGGGTTATATTTGCTTGGGATCATCAAATAGTCCGATTTTGCTAATCGAGACAATGTCAGTGGCACATCTCACACATACTAATGTGCCAACGTGTAGGCCCCATGCGGTCCATTGGTCCTCCTAATATGCAGTTGCAAGTCTGCATCAGAAACCCTGTGATGTTGCAGTTATATAATGAAAGCAATCAAAGAGCTGACCACTATAAATGCAATGTGTAATTGCAACTCAAGGGAGGTTAAGTCCAAGGCAGATACTTTCTTTAAGGCAGAAACTCCCAGGGAACCACTGCTCATTGCAAATGATATTGGTTTGTTTAAATAATTGTTATTTCATAAGTTCATCTGCCTGCCCAAAATTTGTTGTCTTAACAAATGTTTGGGCTTGTTTTAGTTCTTTTTTAATTGTTGCCATGAATGAAAGTTTTCATTACATCACATAATTTTTATCGCTTTTCAGTTTTCACGATCTCAGAAGTACATATAGGAAGTACCTTAGTTGTGCATTTTGATTCTGCAAATGTCTCTGCAAGTTGAGCAGCATCTGTGTTCGATGTGACACCTTCAAAAGGGAAACATTTAAACATAAGAAACTCCAAAATCCAACATGACAAGGGCACCTCTAAATCTTATGCAAATAACTCCACCTACCTCCAATTATGACAAGGCCATCCAACTTCAAAGTTTGGCATGCAATCAAGGCTGCCTTCACTTGTTCAGTTGTTCTAATTTGATCTTTCGTCCGTCCTAGCAAGTCATAACCACCTGCACAAGTAAAAAACATATCAACACTAACACTGTTAAATATTTGAGACAAACATGAAGTGAATGATTCCCTTATCAAGTTTTTTACTGTTTCAAAAAACAAAAGGTGAAAAATTGAAGAATAAACTTCATAAAGACATTAATTGGTAGTCTTCTCTAAGTATTGTGGATAGAAAAAACACATCTAAAAACTCATGAACAAGTGGATGTAGCAACCATTCGCACCAGAGAAAATAATACAATACATAAGAACATTGAACAAACAGAAACTGGACTGCTACTTGTAATTTTATAACATGGATCAGCATTAAGTCCCTCGCCTTCTACACATGGAAATTGCAAATTTACATAAAATGCAAATAATCTAAAGTTTCTATACAGAAAATCGAGCACATAGCTAATACTTACCTTGATTTTTATATGTAGAAAGAACATCTTCTGTGATTTCCATAGTCTGTTGTGCAAATAAACCTTCAGTCCCACCTATAGTCAAAAATAGAAGAAAATCAAATCCGGTGAAAATTATTTATGAACCTCATCTGACTACAGAAGTGACAAGTGCAATAAAACGAAAAAGAAAAAAGAAAAGCAAAGAAGATGACGAAAACTAGAGCCCCATAAAGCACCTCCAAAATACTTAATAGATGAACAAACAAGGTTTAAAGGGTGGAATGACAACTTAAAAACAATAAAATAATGAATTCTTACCAACAAATCCAAGCAAAGTACTCTTAGGGTTGTGAATTTTAAGAGCATTGTGAAGACCCCAAATGACATTATGTCCTCCTGGAGATTGTCGCCCACAAAACACCAATCCCACTCTTCAAAAAAATGTTTTGACAGTGAAAGTTAAAAGTCAATTACCGCTTGAATAAACAAGTGAATCATGTAAATGTGCATATTAGATAAGTAAAACCAGAGAGAAAAATTAAAAGGGAGATTGCATGCTTGTCAAACACACTACTGAATTTTACAAGTTTTGCTATCTAGGAACAAAGGAGAGACCCCAAGTAATAATGAATGACAATAAGCCATTTCAATAGCATTTAGCAGCAATATAATATTAGGAAAAAGGAAATCTATATGCAAAATAGGAAGTAATTACAACCAATAAATATAACATTACGTTGGCAAAATTAAATATCTGTTGCAATTTTTCTTAAAAAAAAAAAAAAAAAAAAAACTCTAATGTGATGTTAATCTGAAAAAAAGAAAAAAAGCAAGTTTAGGGAAGAGAGGAAAAAAAGGAGACCCAGTTCAGTCTAGTAAATACGGTTGATTCGCAATCAATCAAGAAATGGACTAAGTTGACTCAGCAGAGAACTCAGTCAACCAATATGTGTGAAAATGCAGAGGTTTTCAAACTTTCTGGTTTCTGAAATAGAACTGATTGTATAAAGAATACAAAGTACACAAAAAGAATGGTCCAACAGTCGACTTTTGCATAACAACTGCATGCACAAACTGGCATGGGATAACAAGCTATACTTACACTTAATTTGAGATCTCGTCATTTTCTGATACTCAGAGAGAGTTTAATCCTAAATTCGGCTCTAATATGAGAGAACAGTCACAACCTATGACACCTAGATACTTCAAAATAGGCAAGATACCCTATGTATCCGACACTCATTTTTCAGTTGTAAAATCTATGCCCTCCATATTCATGGCATGCCCGCAGCGTCATCCCATATCAGGGAGTCATAGGTCACAAATTTCGCCAATAATAGAAAGTTGTATGCAGTATGCTAATCAGCAGCTTATTTACAGCAGCAACTAGATTAAAAAAAAAAAAAAGTACGTAGTAAGAGCCGTGAGAGCAAATGAAGAATAAAGAAACTTGATGTTCCTCAAAAGCATTAACTACGAATAAAAATGATATAGTAAATATGCAATTACTAGACCATCATCCACCGATGCTCTTCAACTTATCTTAGATAATATCTAAACCACTTTGAAGGAGGGAATGGTACAAAGTTAGTGAAAGAAAGGGCACCAGAATTAATCACTACATCCAAGCATGTCTCTAGCTGTGATCTAACATTGTAAAAGAGCCTACTGACCATAATAATGTAGCAGGCTTAGATTGATTTTGAAATTAAGATGAGTTAATTAAAAAATAAAAAAACAAAGAAGAAGAAGAAGACAATCACCGATTAGAGCATACCTGAATGGGGGATGCTCTGTAATGATCTGAGCATCAGGAACCTTAGCAGTTGCCCTCAAAAAGTGAGCCAACGGTTGGCCATATGTGTGGGGAAAGGATCGGCTTATTGTGGGGGCACTGGTAGGATCTGCAGTAGTTGTACCATCACCAAACTCTACCCTTACAGTAGTTCCCTGCTCAAGATGAAATTACAAAATACTGAACTTGCTGAATAGTGCTGTCATAAAGTGAAAAATACTTTATTCGAAAAATGGATTAGCAAAAAGGCTTTGCAAGCCCTTATATGCTCCGCACAAACTAAAACAGTGCCTGCAACATAATAATCATGACTTTATATATATATATATATGGAAATATTCATGCGCATCCATCCCTCACCATATTATGGTGAGGGTCAACATAATATGGCCGACTTTATGATACATCCAATCCATCTACACACATGGGACCCCCTAAATTACATTGGAACTATTGAGTTTTGAACTATCCGAATGGATTGGACTGTGGATTGAAGGTCAACTTTTTTTCTTTAATATAGAGTCGTTAAATTTGTAGGCAACGGATGAAGGGGTTAGAGGCATGAGATTGACCACAAACTTGATATATGGGTCCATCCAAGATGTCTCTTTCCATCCCCCATAAGTCTCATAATCAGTGGGGCCCTAGGTGGGCCCATTAATTTTGTCTCTCACCATGTGGTGAGGGATGGATGCAAGGAACATGACTGTGCAAACCTAAGGAAATGAAAAGTAGGCTTGCATAGAGAGATTTAACATATTCAGAATCAGAAGGGAAAGAGAAATCAGGGTTTCTCCATATTTGACACATTGTGCAGAGTCATAAACTCCTCAAACTTTTTCTATCCTTTTACTCCTCTCAGTAAACCAAATTGCTTCCAAACTGATAGGATGAAAGGCTTATTTTAAACTTTGCCCATGTTTGGCATCTCTATTTCCAATCTCTATTTGTATAAATGTCTAAAGCGGGTGGCGGTTTGGAAAATAAGAGCATTTGGCGCATGATTCTACCCTCTACCCGCTTTAGAGAAGTAAAGGCAAATCCTCTTAAAATGAAAAGCTCCACTTCTAGGCTTGTGAAAATAAGACCTTTTGCCTCTTATTTTGATGGCTCCATTAGAATAAGTAGTGATACCAAACAAGGCCTTTAGTTCTAGATGAATGCAGAAAAACTAGAATAAAAGATAAAGGTCAGATTTGCAATTCCATGATTTGTCAATCCAAGAAAAAATAATCAATAAACGGAGATTTTTTTATTCTTTTTGCCCTTTCGGCTACATGGACGACTCAAAAACTCACAATAGCCCCCTAATGGGGCCATCTTGTGTCACTAAGCCAGCTGAGCTACCCAGGACGATACAGAGTTAAAACTCTTTTATTTATTATTTAAATCAGAATCTCATTGCATTGCAATGATATGCCAAACAATCAATGAAGTAAACAGAACTGAGCAGGAAACAACTTCAAATCTAAATTTATATATACAGGCTTGAAAGGTGACAAAAGGAATAAAGCAAATGGTTTTTTTTCTTAAGTACGAAATTCAATGAATAACAACTCCTGTATTCTTATCTCCCTCTTTCTAACAATTACTTCTGCATTGTTATTACGTTAGTTGATACCAGTAATTCCAATTTCAAACCCCAACCAAACGATATAGAGTTCGAAATTCAAGCATATGAATCTATGTTGTACCCCCCATCTGTCATGTTTCTGCTAAAACACCGAAAACTCAATCGTGCTGCTCGCATTACATTCTCTTTATAATCCATTCTTTTATCATACAAACGAATTTCTCACAAAACTAGAAACATACAAATAGTAGCTACAAGAAGTAAAAGAAAAAGAACACCACAAACTGACTACGACCTAAATGGTACTAATACGTGAACTAACAGTCATTACAAACTCATATCACATTGAAATTTGAAAATGCAGGTGAAAAAGATTCCATAAGTCCAAATCTCCAACCTTTCATAAAAAAAAAACGATTTCTTGATCAAAATCAGACAAAATACTCTACCAAAAACGATATGAGTACCAAGATCACGACAAAAGGAAAATAGAGGAGCCAAACAAAGAAGAAAAAAAGCATCGATCAGGACAGAATCTAATGAAATCCACTTCGTTTCAGCAGATCGTTTTCCTGAGAATCTGACTTGAAGTCTATTTTCAAACAGAGTCGAATCCAGGAACAATGACAATCACAGACACTGAGATCCATTCAAACAGTG
This sequence comes from Camphora micrantha, assembly GCA_003546025.1. NCBI lineage: Eukaryota > Viridiplantae > Streptophyta > Magnoliopsida > Laurales > Lauraceae > Camphora > Camphora micrantha. The sequence continues at coordinate 61,457,285 of QPKB01000001.1, forward strand.
CAAGATCTGGAGGAAGAGGGAGAAGAAGACTAGATCGATCCAAGGAAAGTTGCAAGAAACATGAAAAAGGAGAGATTTTGTGAATGAGAAAGAACAGAGATTTGAGTGAAGATCGAATAGAAGAAGCAGATGAAGAAGAGAGACCTGGAGACAGGGAGGAAGCTCAGGCTCGTAGAGAGCTCGTTGCTTCTGCAGATCTGAGAGCTCTCTGGAAACGCCGAAATCCGAATCCATTAGATTTCCTCTTTCTCTGTTCGCTTGTGTTTTCCACTGCTTCTTCTGCGCTTTCTTTGCCCTTTTATATATAGAAAGATTGCGGCGATACTACCGAAACGCCATCCGTTTAGCATTCGAGTATAAAACTGCCTCCGAGTTGAAGAATATTACTAAACAGCCATCCGAGCTGAGCTTATTGGGCCTGTTGGTAGGTTAGACGATTTTATACTATGTGAGTTTGGATCTCCTTAGTGGTCTTTTACATGCTACCGAAAGTGGGACGAGTGGGACTCGTCATAGGGCCCACCTATTGATAATTTTAGCGGTTAAATATCATCTAGTCTAGTAGTATATTCTTAAGTTTTACTTTGATATGATTTGGTTACTACACACACCAGTTAAGCCAGGGAGACCCTAACGACGAGCACAACTCCCCACCCCCCCCCAATCCTCCAAGTGAATCATCGATTGCAGTACCTGGGCTACACACACGAGCCTACCTATTCCACAGACCCTAAACCCTCAACAAAGCTACAGAGCTGCATCTCAGGAGCCTCTACTGGGAATTGATAACTCGACCTCCAAGTTATGAAGGAGCGCTTTTATCATCTGAATAACTTAAAGGATGGTCAGGGGGGTTTTAGCATAATATTGTGCATTAATTGCGTTATCAATATTCATGCGTGTGCAATCTTATGGTGGGATCGGATTGTATTGAAGTAAAATTAAAGGATATGCTATCGGAGGAGATGTCATTTAATTTTAATTAGGTGGGTTATCTAATGAGTTTCACTCGTCCGACTCACGAGAATCATGTAAAAGACCACGACCACTAAGAAAATCCGGACTCATAGTATGTAGATACATTGATAGGTAAATCTCGGGAGATCTCCCAATTAGCTCATGGAAAAGTTCAGCCTCCATCTACACTTGGGCTTAGCCAAGGCGTTAAACATGGTTTGACAGAAGTGATGATTATAACAAGTGGATCAAGGTTGAAACCAAATTGCCATTCTTTATAGTCAGGATAGGAGCTCCCATGTGATGTCCCGGAGTCCCACATTGACTATAAAGAGGAAAGTGAATGAGGTTATATGTAGAGCTTACACGCTTACCTTGCATGAGGCCTTTTGATAGGTTGAGGCTCATCAGAAGTAAAACCGTGAGGCCCGTGGGTCAAAGCGGACAATATCATGCATGTATGTAGGGGTGGGGCATTATAAATGGTATCAAACCTGACTCTCGACTAGTTCGAGTGTGGGTCCTCTGTCGTGGTTTGGTGTAAGTGGGTCGTGGGCCGGAGTCCCACATCGACTATAGAGAGGAAAGTGAATGGGGTTATATGTAGAGCTTACACGCTTACCTTGCATATCATTTTGATGAGTTGAGGCTCATCAGAAGCAAAACCGTGAGATCCGTGGGCCAAAGCGGACAATATCATGCATGTAGTTCGAGTGTGGGTCCCCTGCCGTGGGCGGGTCTCCATGTGGGCGGGCCAAGAGAGCTGCCGGAGTCCCACATTGACTATAGAGAGAAAAGTGAATGAGGTTATATGTAGAGCTTACACGCTTACCTTGCATGAGGCTTTTTGATAGGTGAAAGCTCATCAAAAATAAAACCGTAAGGCCCGTGGGCCAAAGCGGACAATATTATGCATGGGTATGGGTGGGCAGTTACATCCCACAACTTGATTCTTGTAGGAGAATATTTTTTTAATAATCAAATACTAATGTTAAAATTCAATTTGCTCATTATACATGCAATCCTCTTTCTTCCGTTGCATCTATTCATCATATGGTCCAATTTAAAGATGCATAGCACAAGCCACGAGCCATACAAACAATGGGTCCAGTCCAGTTCACATGAAAGAGATCTACTAAATTACTAATGGAAATGGCAGCTCGGTAAAATGGGTCAAATGGGGGTGTATATGAGTTAGGAGGAGTTAGGAGGTCATATGGTTTCTACCTAATAATTTTGCCCACGGATTCAACGCCAACTGACCTAAGCTGCTGGTGCTAGCTCTCTCCCTCTCTCCTTTTTCTTTGACCACACGGCAAGCGACCTATAGCCCTGTCTCACTCTCTCTGCTGACCACACTGCACACGACCAATGTAACCAAAGTAACCAACCCAAGCAAAGTCAAAACCGTTTCCTCCTCCTCCTCGGCTATCCAGTCTTTTTTCAGTCATCACTGCACGACTTCAAGGTTGTAGTGAGCTTTGGTGGTTTTGAGTCAACCATAAAATATAAAGATCCTTCAGCCTCAGCCTCAGCCTCAGCATTCAGCACACAGAATTCCATTCAGTGGGAGCACAACACAATGAAGATTTGCCCCTGTATTTGCTGTGGGTCCAGAACATTTTCACCTCTAAAGTGGCCCATTCTCCTCAATGGCCATTCGTATACATGTTTCAAATCCCCTTTTAAGTTTGGTGAAAACGTTCGTATCAACGTCAACCCTCATTTTTAAACTGTCATAATTTTATCCTTATCCTCGTCGTAAAATTATTATTGTATCATTTCCTATCACTAATTGATTTTGAAATAAGTGGTAGCTCAATGGGATATAAGATCTCGTCTCCTAAATTAAAGGCGTCTCTACCTAATTATGATAATGTCCACAAATGAGAGTGTATAAACTTTAAAATGTTCGAAGGACTAAAAAATACTAAAGTGATATTTTAATTTTATTATTGTGCTGAAAGAGAAATGCATTTAGCCAGAAGAAAAGGATCAAATGGAACAAACCGAGAGAGCAAAGACAAATGCAAAGTAACACACCAAGAGTCAAGGATGAGAACAGAAGACCTAAAATTTTGCCTATACAGTTAACCCTATAACTCTACTACAACTCTAAATATTGAGCTCTCCTCAGCCGAGCTCGTGCCCTATGTGCTGGAGATCGATCTGCCTTCTCTGTCGTTCAACATCCGTTTGCTCTTCTCCTAAGATGTCATTGTCAATGTATCCTTTTGCATGAGATTATATCCCCCAATTCTTTGGTGGACAGGTTAGCCAAATAAGGAGTTGAGAGAGTGTGCAATTTGAGTTGGGTGTGGTAAACACTCTTATACCCTCACCCTCCTCCTTCCAATTCATTTTGATGTTTGTTTTTTATATTAAATATATATATATATATATATGCCATGTCAATCACCTGTTTTTCCTTAACAGAAGTAGATAGGAGCGACTCTCGGTAAATTATCAGATATTTGGATTGATTATATGGTAAAGCAATGGTGGAGCCATTTATTGTTATAAACTGAATTTCTATGTTGATTTGATTTTCTTGTCATGAGATTTTCTATTTAAATAAATATTGATGTTATATATAGATTTATTTACCAATTTTAAAAAGGATAGGGCCTACGCCTCAAAAAATTTAATATGTTGAAAAGAATAGCGAGGAATTACTAGGATCGTAAGATTGCATTTGGAAACCAAATCCGTGGGGATTCCTCCACAATTTTTTCTAAGGATTTGGAAAATCCATGTATAACAATTGTAAGTTGTTGAGGATTTTGGTGAGTGAAACTCCTCATTTTTTTTTAGGATTTTAATGTCAGACATCTCCCATACAACTTTAAAATCCTCAATTTTGCATATTTACGCCTCAATACTAATTTTTCACAGTTATACGTGGCAATGTGTACGGATATCGACGTGTAATTCCCAGCTATACATAATAAGAAATCCTCAAATCTAAGGCAATGAGGGATCCTCAAATATATGGATTTCTCATCTTTTATTAAATGTGTCTGTAGGAGCAAAAAACTTCACACCCACTTAGATAGATGATGAACTTTTTTTTAGGAAGACTGTACGTCGGAGAACCTGCAAAGGGGAGAGAAGAGAAGGTCAGAAGACCCTGGCTGCTGTCAGCGCAAGGCCCTCCAATGCCTAAGTTAGTGCTAGAATTGAACTTAAGTTGGAGAAGAAGAAGAGAGGCAGAGTGCATGTGCGTTCTATTGCTTGCCTTTCGGTCATGGAGCTTGCTCCTTGTATTTGTAGCCGAAGTCCTCTGACTTTGGTGATGGGGAGTCCCATCAGTGGTATGGGTGGTTCTGACGCTGGTGGCTTGATATAGACACAACCACAGCTCTCTACCCAATGCCTACCCTCATTACTCAACACGTTCTGTAACGTAGTTGAGTCTTCATAGAAGTATAGCTGGCCGTACTTACTTTAATGAGCATTCTGACACTGTTGCCGAGGTGGACTCTCTGACACTGCTGCCAAGATGGGAGTCTCTGAGATGGGATGTCTGGCGCTTCTGCCGAAGTGGTCTCCTCTTGGTAAGCACCCTGGCGGTACTACCGATGTGGAGTATCCGACCAAGATAGGGTCCTAGGCCGATGTGGAGTATCCTGGCCGGGATGGAACTCCTGGCCGAACTGCAGCTTCTGGCCGAGATCAATTGGCCGAGATCAATAAGTGTTTAACCGGTACTTTTACCAAGCCTAAATATACTCCCACACAATTGCCCCCTAGCTCCTGAGCTCCTAGAATTATGTAACACTTAAAGGTCGGGAGCTAAGTACTGTGATAATGGAGAGAACTTCACAGCTGGTTCTGCAACCGAGCTGAAGCCACCAAGTTCTATTAACAAGGTGTGGCTCAACTGTATGAGGTCTTCTTCTACCCTCCTAATGCTTTGCTGCAGTTAGGAGAGCTGCAGGTCTTTGACCGAGCTGGGACTGCTGAGCCGGGACGGAGCAGAGACTGAGCAAAGCTGCAGGTCTCTGACAGGCTGAGATGTGCTGGCACTATGACCGAGGTTGACGGTAGAGGACCATGCCGTTGAGCTGTGATCGAAACTGGCTGAACTGAGGCTGGTGCTGTCACCGAAGCCACAGTCGTAGTTGATCTTTTCGAAAGCATGAAGCTAGCCGAGCTGAGGCTGGTCCTATGACCGAGGCTACAGTCGTAGCTGTCATGATCGAAGGCATCCAAACAGAGGCTGGTGCTGTCACCGAGGCCTGCTGGAGCTGCAATCGAACTGGCCTAGCTGAGGTTGGTGCTGTCATCGAGGCCACAGTTGTAGCTGTCATAATCGAAGGCATCTGAGCAGAGGTTGGTGTTGTCACCGAGGCCTGCTGGAGCTCTGTAGGGGCTGGTTCTGTAACCGAGCCGGAGACATCGTGGCTGGTGCTATCACCGAGGCCCCGAGCTCCTGATGGGGCTGGTGTTATCACCGAGCCTGAGGCAGCAGCTGGTTCCGTTAACCGAGTTGAGAGGTGGCTGGTTCCGTTAACCGAGCCTGAGGCATTCGGGCTTGTGCTCTCACCGAGGCCGCGAAGCTCGAGATGGGGCTAGTTCCGTAACCGAGCCTGAGGCATTCAGGTTGGTGCTCTCACCGAGGCCACGAAGCTCAAGATGGGGCTGGTACTTTTACCAAGCCGAGGGCATCGAGGTTGGTGCTATCACCGAGGCCTCGAGCTCCTGATGTAGGGGCTGGTTCGCCAACCAAGCCTAAAAGATGGTAGTCGAGCTGGAGCTGCCGAGTTCCGCAACAAGGTGTTTTGCCGAGCTCAGCTACCTGGCGAAATTTGAGGGCGGTGACTGAGAAGGGGGTTGTCTTACACGAGTGAAGATGGCCGCTGTCCTTTCACGCCGAGCTTGGTAGCCAAGGCCCCTGCTTCAGGATTTCGGCAACTATGTTGCGAACTCTGTTGCGATGCTTACTCCTCCCCAGTTTTGTAGCCCTCTGACTTGTCGCTATCTTGCCCCCCCAGTTTGGTAGCTCTGCGACTCATCACTGTCCTGATCATTATTTCGGCGCTGCTGAGCTCGGGCCTCATCTGCCTGTTGCTCGACGAACCGATTTACCATGGTCATTAATGCCTTCATAGTGACCACGGGGGACCGGACTAAGTACTTGCGCAGCTCGTTGCCTGGAAGTAGGGCTTGCCTGAAGCACATGATAGCCACTTCATCATTGGCGTCCTCGATCTGGTTGTAGACGGTTCAGAACCTTTTAACGAACTGTGTGGTGGTATCGGTCCACCTCATTTTGATTGCTAAGAGGTCGGCGTTGGTCTTTGGGATGACCATGTGAACCTAAAACTTCTCTACGAAGGAATCCCGGAGCTGCTGCTAGCTCGAAATTAATCCTTCAGGAAGCGCACAGAACCATTTTAGGGGGAGGTCTTCTAAACTGGAAGAGAAGACTCTGCAGTTCAGGTGACCGACGTCGCCCCATACCGACATTCACTGAGTGAAATGCAGGAGATGTGCTGCAGGGTCCGAGGTCCCGTTGTAAAGGACGAACTTTGGGACACTGAACCTTCAGGGAGATGGGACTTCCTGATCTCCCGAGAGAGAGGGGATGTACCGAGGCCATTGGTGCCGCGGGAGCCCAGCTGACCTCGAGTGAAGCCGACCAGCTCTAGGTTCTGTTTGATCATTTGCTTGACTTGTTGGTCAAGCCTTTCTTTGATCTGGCAGTCGTCCAAGCGACTGCTACTCGAGCCTTCATTGTGGGCTCGGTCGCGTCTAGTGGGGGAAACCGGGGTTGCCCCCTGTTCTCGCAGCTGCTGCTGGAGCTGACGAATCAATTCATTTTTCTCTTGAATAATGAGGTCTTTGGCCCTAATATCCGTGAGAGAGTCGTTTTCGTCGCCTTCACCATCAATCTGCTGGTGGGGTCGAGGAGATCCGGCCTGCACTGGAGTCTTGTCTCGCCGAGAAGGTGCTGTCACCCCCCTTTGGAGATGAACCTAACTGAGTAACAGGCCTTCTTCCGGATCTCTTCTGGCGATGGACTGGCTGCTGTTCTTGCAGTACCGGTGGCGACGATACCAACGACGGTGGTAAGGCCCTTGATAGTTCTCTGCCCTTCTTAGCTTTTGGAGGCATGGCGTTTTTGTATTGGATCCCCACAGACGACGCCAATTGTAGGAGCAAAAAACTTCACACCCACTTAGATAGATGATGAACTTCTTTTGGGGAAGATTGTACGCCGGAGAACCTGCAAAGGGGAGAGAAGAGAAGGTCAGAAGACCCTGGCTGCTGTCAGCGCAAGGCCCTCCAATGCCTAAGTTAGTGCTAGAATTGAACTTAAGTTGGAGAAGAAGAAGAGAGGCAGAGTGCCTGTGTGTTCTATTGCTTGCCTTTCGGTCATGGAGCTTGCTCCTTGTATTTGTAGCTGAAGTCCTCTGACTTTGGTGATGGGGAGTCCCATCAGTGGTATGGGCGGTTCTGACGCTGGTGGCTTGACATAAACACAACCACAACTCTCTGCCCAATGCCCATCATCATTACTCAACACGTTCTGTAACGTGGTTGAGTCTCAATAGAAGTATGGCGGGCCGTACTTGCTTTAATGAGCATTTTGACACTACTGCCGAGGTAGACTCTCTGACACTGCTGCCGAGATGGAAGTCTCTGAGATGGGATGTCTGGCGCTTTTGTCGAAGTAGTCTCCTCTTGGTAAGCACCCTGGCGGTACTGCCGATGTGGAGTATTCGACCAAGATAGGGTCCTAGGCCGATGTGGGGTATCTTGGCCGGGATGGAACTCCTGGCCGAGCTGGAGCTTTTGGCCGAGGTGGAGCTTCTGGTCGAGATCAATAAGTGTTTAACCGGTACTTTTACCAAGCCTAAATATACTCCCACACAGTGTCCTAAAACTCCTTACTCTTATTTCCATTTTAAATATGGATCAAGTATTGAACTCAAACAAATCATGGGATCTCAAAACTCAAATCCCACCAAATCCAATCTTGAAATATTCAGTTCCAAATAGTACCTTTGTTTTTGCTATGTTGGGCAAGTGGTGTAGGACTGTAGGAGTACTTCACTTGAAGACCCAAAAATCAATTCCTAAACACGAGACAAAGGTGCCAACACCACTCAAACTGAGTTTGTAGAATACTTTAATGCATGTTTGTGTAGCCCATTTCCACAGGAAAGGGGATGCGTTTTTGTGGAAAATTCATTTTTCGTGTGTTTGGTGTGGTAATTTTCCGCGGAACTACTTTTTTGCTAGCTCAGCCCTTTTTCCTCTCTTACCTTGGAAACAGACTTCTCATTTTGGGGTGGGTGGGTGGGGAGGGGTGGGGGGGGGGGGGGTTTTGGGTTCATCATTGCAAGCCCTTCTTCGTCATCTTCTTCTCCATCACCCAATCAGGCCATCAAGCTCTGGTCGCCTCCACAACTTGGAAAAAGGTTGCCTCTATACATGTTGTTCCAATAGCCTCTGCCCTATTGCAGTGCCCGCCTCTGCACCTGCCGCTCTAGTCCTCTGCAACTTCCATCGTTGGAACCCCTCTCTCTCGCCTCTGCAACTCACAGAATGCCTCTCCAACTCGCAAAACCCTTGGATGATGATGTAGATTAGAGCTTGAGATGTAAATTAGGGTTGGAGGACGACGAGTTGCTAGGATTTTGAATTTGGATTTTTCCGAATTCCATTGGAGAACGATGAGCTAGTAGGGTTTTGGATCACGCGAAGAACTCATAATTGCACAACCTGAGGTGGGCCATTCTCTGAATTGGTTCAATTGGATGGCTAGATGTTTATTGAATTTAATTTTGATTTGTTGTCTAGCAAAATGGTTTGATTTGTGTCTGATAATTAAATAGTATTGGTGAAGAATCCACAGTTGCACCAAACATGAAAAATACCATTTCACCAAAGAAAATAATTCTACACCAAACATGGATTACCAACTTCCTTGAAAATCGTTTTCTACATAATTTAATTACCACTGATTTTGCTGATGTGGCAATTTTCACTTTCCATAGAAATCATCGTTACACAAACGTGCCGATATCTTGTCTTGTATTATAGGATTATTAATTTTCTAAAGCCAAATTTGACCATAGAGGAGATCTTGTCAAAGTCACTAAAGTAACCTCAGGGCTTCTATCTTTTTGTGCCCCTTTCTTCTTTTTTTAGGCAAGGGCGGTATTGTCCTGGTAAGATTTTCTTTTGGGGGCTTCTATTGGCACCACACTTTCATCTCTCAACATCGCACCAACAAAATAAATAAATAATAATTTATTTTCCTAAACTACCCCTCCTCCCTCTCCCTCATCCCCTCCCTCCACCCCATCTCACCCTCCCAGTCTCCGGCGGGGAGGGATCCCAGGTCGGGTGGCCGGCCCCTCCCCACCCTCTCTATTTTCTCTCCCTCTCTACTTCCCACACCACCCCCACCCCCAGCTGCCGGCAGGGAGGGAGATCGGGCGACAGGGTTTCAACACAGTCTCTTGCGGGGAGTGAGGGAGAGGAGAGTGGACCAATCTCTTGCCGGGAGGGAGATGGAAGAGTGAGGGGGTGCGAAAGTGCGACAGGAGAGGAGAAGGGAGTAGAGGAAGGGAGATAGGAGAGAAAATAGAGGAGGGGGGAGGGAGGAAGAAAGAGGGAGAGAGAGGGAGAGGGGGCCGATCGGGTTTGCCGCGGGCAGTTGGCCAGGGATCCCTCCCCGCCGGAGACCGTGAGGGTGGGGTGGAAGGATGGGATGAGGGAAGAGGGAGAGGGAGGATGGGTAGTTTAGGAAAATATTTTTTTTTTGTTTTGTGTGGAGAGATGAAAGTGTGGTGCCAATAGGAGCCCCCTCTTCTTTTTCTTATTTTGACTCTAACAGCCGTAACTTTGCAGGATGCTCCTCACCACTTTTTTTTGTTTTTTTTTGTCATATTGATGCCATTTGTTCCATGCTTCGGTGCCTTGTGCGATCTTAGTGATCTGGGCAAATAAATTAGTTTTAAAAGACAAATGTCTTTGGTCATTGAGTTTCATGCTTTTAAATTTTGATACAAAGATAAATTTTCGAGTTTTGGGGCTTATTGCAATGCACAACAAGCGCTCTCTATCTATTAATAAAATCTTCATCCAGTGGGTTACTATGTCCATCAAGGTACAAATTTTAAGACAAATTGCTTCAGGAAGGGGACTTTCGTGCCATGTTTTTATAGAGCCTTCACAAAGACCGGTCGACAGCCATGTCCATCGCTATTATTAACGTAGTAAAAGTCAAGTAAAGCCTCCATTTTTTAGACAAGATGTAATATCAAAAACACTTTAATTTAAAACTCTCTCTATCTTTTTCAAAAAAATAAAATAAAAAAGCAACCACCTTTATCTACTAAAATACAAAAAAAACTCCACTTTCTCATATAAAAAGTCAAAAGGATTGCATAACAAACAATTACAAATAAAATATCATCATAATCCACTTATATGTTATTGTTTATTCAAAATCGACTTTACTTCACTTGACAAGGTGCTCTTCTCGTTCAAGTCCTCATTCTTCCAAAAGTCGCACAAAATGATAAAACACAGTCACATTACATATGCCCTGTGTGGTTTCAATCAAACGATAAATACTGGAGCAAAGTTTTGGCATATGACCCTAGTTGACTAATGAAAGAAACTTCAAGACTATGACTCTTCCTCCCCAGCTTAGAATTGTTTGGATATGCCCAGAACAAAATTTCCAGCAAAAAATAAAAAATTGAAAAAATGCCCAGAACAAAATATTTATAGATTTAAATAAAAGCATAATAAAATAGTACTCAAATAGAACAATGTAATGTTCATATATTTTGAACTTTGCTATTTGGCAATTCCCAAGAGACTGATTTTTAAACCATGTTCTTTGACATTTGTTGCAAATTATAAAACCCGTTGAAAGAAAGTTTCAATATAACAACAATTTTTTAAAGTTCTTGATCAGGATAGGTTAATTATCAAATTAATTACTTATACAAAAATTTATTTATGTGTAATTTATTGCTATGAATCCATCAATGGAGTCCAGCTTATAAAATCCATGCTACTCTAATTGCATTAAAATTCTCATTAATAATTTAATAATACCTGAGCAAGGCCAAACTCAATTTTTTTTTTTTTTTTTTTATGATGGCTCAATGGGAGGGGAGTGAAGTGAGATACTTCTAACATTAGGACCGGGGATCTATCTTTGGTTTGTTACCTTGAAAAAAATAAAATGTTTTTTTAATTTTTTATTTTGGTTATATTGGGCTGGTAGAGGAGTGATACTTTAACTTAAAGACTTAGGCATACAAATACAAAATGGTCAATTCCAGGTTGAAACGATATTGTGCCCGGAACTAAAACCATTTTGTAAAGGTGGTTTTGGTTCTAGATCCGGCTTCAATAAAATGATTGAGTTCGGTTCTGAAACCGATTGGGACTTATTTTTTTCTTTTATTTACTTAAAATAGGGATATCATTAAATCCAGAAATTCAAAAAAGAGATATCATTCAATCCAATAAATAGTGCATCAATCCAATAAATAGTGCATCAAGTTTACCTTTTATGACAAAAAGTACAATGGCGAATCCAGGTACATGGGTCTAGGTTGAAGTCCCCACCCATGCCTCACAAAAAGTTGAAAATTCCCAAAACCCCTTGCAAATTTTAAAAATTAATGTGTTTTTTTTTTTTTTTTTTTTTTTACAGTTTGCCCATTCCCCTAATATTTCTTTTACATCGAGCCCCCAAGTTGAATTTTTTGGGTCCACCTTTGGATAAGTCTCAACATCTTCTTAACCAATATATAGACTATTATCACATGAAGTTTTTGACAATAACCCATACATATTTAAAAAAAAAAAAAAACATGTCTTAAAAATGCACATCTACGAGCTAAGCCCCAAGTCCACTGGTCAAAATCAGTATGGATCCAAAATCGGACCCTTTTAGCAATCAAAACCTAAATAAGGTTTCGGATTCTAACCTAGAATTAAAATCTAAAACAGATTTTAAACCTAATTTTTTATGGGTTAAAAACCTCTGAATAATCGGATAATTATTGAATATCCTTTGGCATTCTTACCCAGAGATTGAGATTGATGATCCCTAGTCAGATTTTTTTTTTTTTTTTTTGGCCAACGGAGGGTTATCAACTATTTGGGCTGGACTATTCCCTCTGGGCCTAAAGAGAAGTCGGGTAAAATTCCTGTGGCCCCTAGGCGGTAGCACAAGCGGACTGAACTTTTGAATTTTGAATGGGAGAATCGAAGGTTAATACCAAGACCTTTAACTCCAGATAAAAAAATAACTGTGGTCATAAACCCTAATTAGACTTAAATTTGTATGTAAGGTGTAAAAAGCACTCAACCATGACTGCAGTGCCCAAACCAAGGTTTCTTTGGGACAGTCCGAAACCTTTTTGTTTCACCTTTGGGCCATCACCATGTGGGTCTCACGTGGATTCACTAAAACAAATAGACTCGAGTGGGGACTTTTCTCAAAACTAGCAACTAGGCATGCCACAATGAGACTTTTGGTCACATAAGCAGACTCGGATGAACCAGAACTTGGCTATATCCAGAAAGACCGAAATCACTTGTGGACCATTCACAGTTTGTGGCAGTTTGTAGGTCCAAAGGGCCGTGGAGACGACCAGAGGAGGAGAAAAAAAAAAACAGAGAACGGAAAGGAAAGGAGAAGGAGAAGGCGAAGGCAGGCAGGCAGGCATGGCGGGAAGGAGGACGATGGAGTGGGCAGCGAGTCCGGAGCACCTGGGCGGGATCCCTCGAAAGATAGTGATCGCGGCCGTGGGGGCTTTCGCCAAGGTCTTCACCTCTTTCCTCACCTCCACCTCCGTCCACAACTCCGAAACCCTCATCCATCTCGTCCGACACAGATCCCCTCGTGTTCCCCTCATCACTGTCAGCAACCACATGTCCACGTCAGTAACTCTCTCTCTCTCTCTCTCTCTCTCTCTCTCTCTCTCTCTCTCTGTGATATCAAAGTATCTTTTATTTGGCATCTGTTTGAATAGAGGTTGTTATAATTATAAAAGTCTACACCAAAGTCTTCTGGTTAATTTGGTGGTCTCTTTGGATCCCATTGAAGCCTAGAAACAGGACAGATCTGATTATAGACAAGCTCATTTTTCTCACCCCATCAAGGGGGATAGAACAAATATCACTTAATATCAATGCCCCTGTAGGGGCATCTTTTAAGTAAATCTGGAATAAAGAGGAAGATGGCTAAGAAAATGTGTGATTGTTGGGGTTGAATGTTTTAGTTTTACTCAGTGAGTTGGGTTTGAAGCAGTGGCGGGCCCAAGATTTTCGTTTGAGGGGTGTGAAACGACGGCAACTGAAAAGGTCCAAAAATATTATTTTCTGATACTTTCTTCACATTAATAATAACAAAAGAGAAAATGTATTATATTTAAATGATTACAAAATATTCAAGTGTATCAACTACATTTTCTCATCAAAAGTCATATATCGACTATACAACAAAGCTTTTACAATTGCCCTCGACGGTTCTTCATGTTTTGAAAGCGTTGCATGATTGTCTCATCGTCGATGCTATTGAAAATGTCCCTTTCGATATATAAAAGTAAACAATCATTCATCCACTCATCTTCTATTCGATTGCGTAGTCGACTCTTCACAATTTTCATAGCAGAAAACACCCTCTCAACAGTAGCAGTAGCAATTGGTAGAGCTAGCGCTAATCTCAAAAGCAAGAAAACCGAAGGATATAGGATGTCCTCTTTTGTTTCAACCATCTTTTGAGTAAGGCCACTAATTCCTTTCACTTCTAAGAACTTGCTATTGGTCCGCATGTCAACAATGTAAATCTCCAGTTCATTATCAAGTATCAATCGATTTGAGTTTGAAAAATCATCTGGATAGAATTGAGAAAGGCGGATCAGTTTTTCCTTGTTGAAGGTAGAGAATGAATCACTTGGATTGAAGCATGCCACACAAAGAAGCAACTCGGTGGTCACCTAATTGAAGCGATCGTTGAGCTCTTTAAGTTGCATGTCAATAGTAGTATAGAACATGTCATGGCGTTTGCAAGAGCCTCCAACGACATTCAACGTATAGCAAACCGATTCGAAGAACATGGCAATTGGTACGTGTTTTTTTGCAACAGCAATGAGAGCCAATTGAAGCTGATGTGCAAAACAATGAACGTAAAATGCAGTAGGATTCTCATTTTGAATGAGTGTTTTGAGACCATTAAGATGACCCCGCATATTACTAGCTCCATCATAACCTTGCCCGCGCAAACTTGTTATGCTCAATCCATGTTTGGAAAATATCGCATCAATTGCCGCTTTAAGCGATTGAGCAGTAGTGTTTGTGACATGTTCTACTAGCAAAAAGCGCTCAATCACACATCCCCGCTCATTCACATAGCGTAAAACAACGGCCATTTGCTCTTTCATAGAGATGTCGCGAGATTCATCCACCAAAAGAGCAAATGGTGCATCTCCAAGTTCAGAAATGATAGCCTGAGTGGTCTCCATAGAAGCCGCATTTACAATATCTTTCTAAATCTTAGGTGAGGTAAGTTTCAAATTTTCAGGAGCATTTTCTAAAATGACTCTCTTAGTAGCTTCATTTTGATTGCCAATTACTTGCAAAAGCTCAAGGAAGTTACCCATGTTATTTGAATCCTCAGATTCATCATGACCACGAAAAGGCAACCCTTGGCGTAGAAGAAAGCGAATGGCATCAAGCGTTGCCTTTAAGCGGATTCGATACTCAATCCGAGCTTTATCCGATTGCTTGACAATAATTGTCTCAATGTGTTGCTTTTGATTTAATAAATTTTGGCACTTCTCATACGCTTGATTGTGAGCACTCTTCGGGCCTCCCACATGATCTCTAATTCTTTCTTTTTTTCTCCAATTTCTGAATCCTTGAGTTATAAAGGCATCATGACGTACATGCTCTCCAAAAAGATAACAACATAAGCAAAATGCAGCATTTTTTTTTATGCTGTATTCCAACTAACTACCATAATCCTTAAACCAAGCCGGATTAAATCGCCTCTTATCTTGTGCAGACTCCGTAAAAGGAAATTTATGATCACGAGGCTGACAAGGACCCTTTTGTAGATACGCTCTTCGGATTTGGTCTCGATCCATTGGATGATAACTCAAGATTGGATTTCGTAACCCAGGATCTGCAGGAAGATCTGCCAAGTTAACTTCTACACGACTTTTCTTTGAAGCTGATGACACTTGATCATTGTTATCATTCTCTAAATTCGCACATGGTAGGCTAGAAGTTGATTTTCTTTTGAAATAATTTTCCATAGCTGATTCAAAGATATAGAAAATTTCATCAAAATCAACGCCTGCCTAAAAGCACATAACTTAGTAAAAACGCATAACTTGATTGGAACAGAACTTAGTTCGAACACATTAACTTAATTGATTATTGGCAAGGTTGGGACACAAACACATGGGTATATGAAAACACTTAAGACACAAATCAGTCATGACTACGCATATGTAAACCACATCCATCAAATTAAAAAGTATCATAGAAATATGAACATCACATCAAATTGCCAGTATATAGTTAAAAGCATAAAGCTCTAAATCAAATCAACTATTTATTTAATTTGACTATGATATACAAATTAAAAAAGATCGAGAGAGAGGGAGAATACCTGCACTACGCTACCAGAGAGAGGGCCCACCAAAGTTGTAGAACTATTAGATGATGCACCTCCAATCAATAGCTAGATAGCTCTCCTGTGTATAATGAAAAAATAAATCCATGTAAATAAGAAGTTTTTTGATTTCTAATCACATTTTTTTTATTAGAGTCTATTGCAATAAAATTAGATATGGAGTTAATTGATTGAGAGATAAGGCTGTGAAAGGAGCTGCAATGAGCCAATGATCAAAGTCAAAGGTAAATCCAACTATCCAAGTGGACCCCAAAAAATTGAATTGCACATACAGTCCTCGTGTATTGCTCCCTTTCAAATTGCAAATGTCTTTATACAAACATAAAACACCCTCACCATCCCAATTCCATTTCCCAACCCAACTCCTAAAAAAAAAACAATAACAACTTCTTATCCTTCTAAATGCAACAAGTGCAAATGGAAGCATCAGAAAACTTCTTATCCTTCTAAATCCAAGATGACCACACTTCATCTGAATTGGGGTGGGATGGATCCCCTTTGTCATGCATTTAGGGGGAACTCATTGAATAATCATTCCAGAAACAATAAAAAAAAAAAAAATGCAAAATGGAAGTCAGTCTATGGCTCTATGCGGTTGGAATTTCAAATGCAACACCAGACACTAGCCATGTGCACCTAATCTCTTTTAGTAAAGAAAGAAAGCATTCTTTCTCATTTGAGAGAGAGGAAGCATTAGAAAATAAGTTCTGCAAATAAGCTGGATGCATCAATGGGCTAAGTGTGCCAGGGTGAGCTTGAATATTTCTGGTTGGTGTCTTTGGGCACTGCACCAGCATTGTGAGCCCACCAAAATGAAGGCTGGAACAATATTGGTGAGATGCAATTTAAGTGACCACAATGGAGAGCAAATAGAGTTGTGTTTTCCTGTAATTTGTTAATGGGAATGCAAACCAACCTGTCTCTGTCTGCACTCCATTCTATTATTCAATGAAGACAATAGTACTTACTTTCCCTCTTTCCTCATTCTAGAACTACAACTATGTGTTTCTTTTGAGATAACATCAGGGCCTGTTTGGGTTTGGAATAAATTGGTGACTAAGAAACTAATTAAACCCTCTTTCAGCTGAAGGTCATTAGGTAATATATGAAACTGAACTTTAAGTTAATCATACATTACTAAGCACATCGGATTACAGAAATTGGTGTTTCTTGCAGCTACTATCATCCAAAGTGTGAAAAAAGAAAAGAAAAAGAAAAATGTCCATGGATTGTTTATGCATGCTGAATATATAAAGAGCATTATGTTGCCACATAAAAAACGCCAGTTTAAGACTTCCTACAGATTGCATTAAAATTATTGGTCTGAACTGAATTTAAAGGCGCTAACAACCAAATAGGGTGGTTCGACACTACAGAACGCTGTAGAAAGCTTATTGAACATGCCTTACTTGCTGTTGTTGGTATACAAAGATCAAGATGATCAATTTGAAATTTATTCAGGCCTCCTGCTCTTAATTTTCAAGGAATATAATCAGCAGAACTGCCTTGTCGCAGCACAACGATCGCCATCGTCAGTCGTCACCATTGCTGGATCAGGATGGACCTGGAGAGGAAAAAGGGTTGGAGAGATCAGAGATACATCATACATGGGTTTTCAATCGATGGGTTTTGGGGTGGGATGTGGAGAGGGAGAAGGGTTGGAGTCTTGGAGAGATCAGAGAATGAGAGAATGGAGATGCAAGGGTTTTCAATTGGGATTTGGGGGAAGAGAGCATCTGTCGATTTTGATGTGGCTGGGTCATGGTGCATTTGATCCATGGGCTTTAAATGGGGGTGCAAGACCCATTTTTAAATGGGGCAAGGGTGTCTGGCCCAGCTCTTTGTAAGAGGATTTTCAAAATTCACCGGGTGCAAGTGCACCCGGGTGAATATATGTGAGTCCGCCACTGGTTTGAAGGAAAGAATTGTATGATCTTGCATTATAATAATACTGCAGACATGTATATTGTGTTGTGTCATGAGCGCACAAAGCATATTGAAGGTGATTGTTATTTTATTCATGAAAAGGTAACCCCATTAAGAGAAATATATTGTTAAGAGTACACTATGTTGGATTGTAATTTGCAGAACTTTATTAGAATTTCTAAAAACAGCATAAACGGGTTTTTTCGTCATCATCGTCGTCATCATCATCAAAGCCTTGTCCTAACTATGTTGGAGTCTGGTTAAATGAACTATCCCAACAGGAGTATTTGTAAATATATGAAAGATTTTAAATGAATATATGTATAAATGGGGCTGGTTGCTGAGGTCGGGGCCTTGGCGATTTTTCCAGGTTCTGCTGTATTAGTTTGGTTTTTTCTTCTGACAGTCCAAATAAATGTACATGTTAAATCTATTTGCTATACACCTCTTATACTGTATAGACACTTTTATAATGTTTTTATAATTAATTTAATGAAAGTTATGTTTTCAATAAAAAAAAATGAATGCCTTATTCAATAAATGTAGACATAACGATAAAGTCCGCAAATCTTGGTCATAATGGATGGACCAATTCAGCCATAGGAGTCACAGTTAATAATTTTATGTTTTGGCATCCATAATTCCATAATAGGGGTTGGCTTTTGATTGGTTTTGCTTTTTCCTAAATTCTGTTTTGGTAGTGGCTGGTGCCTGGTTGTTTCTTTGTTGCGGGGTTTTTTTGAAGTGCTTCTTGCTTTAGAGAAGTTATCATCTCCGAGGAAGAGGTTTAACCACAATATGTTTGCGCTTGACATTATCTAATTAACTTATTGGGGCTGCTGATGAACCTTTAGTGTACTGTACTTCTGTCAGAATAATAGCCGAATCATCCCTGCTAATTAGTTGATGTTTCTGCAACTATTTTGGTTGCTAGAACTAATAGTTGATAGATTTCTGGTTGTAGTTCTCATCTATGATGCCCAAATATGGCACAGATGCGGCAGGGACACGCCATAAACACGGCAGGGATACGGATTTTATATGTAAAAAGTGAAGTATCGGATACGATACGACATGATACATTGCCCATTTTGAAGTATCCGTGCATCATAGGTTCTCATACGCTTGACTTGACTGTGTATTAAATTGTTGCAACCCGATCAACCTTGGGATTAAGTTGGATTTCTTAAAATCTTTTTATTGCAATGTGCTCATTAAAGAATCGGTATTCGGACTGCACCATATTTAAGTCCAAACAGGACACATGGTTAATTATTTCTGTCATCAAACATTGTGTTATGGTGCATGACTATCTTGTGTTGTGTCATAGTGGGTGTACTACAATTTTTTCCTGGTTGTGTTCTTCACATGGTGATGTTGTATACACACACTATTTGGAGTATATTAAGTGATTGTTATTCGTTTAGGCTCATGCTAGTTTCCTTTCTTTGGAAGATCAATAGTGGATGAATTGACATTAATTGGTTCACACTCGATTTGTGCGCATTACAGATTGGATGATCCACTCATGTGGGGGTTCAGAGGCTTCCCAACAACAGATGCGAGACTAGCACGGTGGGTTCTAGCAGCGGAAGACATCTGCTTCAAAAATACTGTTTTAACATATTTTTTCCGGCTCGGTATGAACATTTTTGGTCTCTGTTGCACCAGTTTTCTCCTGTTTTTTTAGCATTATCATGTCTTCCAGAAGAAGCATTCACAGGTCATGTTCTGTTTCATTAAATCAGGTCTTGCAGTAAATAATAAATTTCATGTTTTTGTTTTAGAAATGGGACAAAGTTAATGGTTCAATTCTTAGTTGAAAAAGTACTGACTTTCTAGGTACTAGGTTGATATCGAATTTTATAGTCTTCTTCATGTAGACAAGTTTCTTGATTGATTGGGCAAGTTTGAAAGGTTTTTAAATACAAGGCAACTCTGAAATGAATCCTAAGTTCCGTATGCCAAAATAGCATCCTAATATCTAACTCCCCTACACTCAGATTCATTAAGTTAGTTGTAGGTGAGGCAGCTGGAGGTTAGCCTGCTGCCTGGTCCTATGGGGGGGATAAGTGGCATGTTAACCAACAAGGTGGGAGCCAAGTTATTCGCTTTTTCCGGTTCTCTTGACATTAGTTATTTGAATGAGGCAAAGCTCTTGGATGTTGGAGGCTTATTCAAAGCCCTAATTGTTGTAAGTACTCCTCCGATGCAATATCTTGAGTGATGGATAAAGAAAGCGGTGCCCTGGAAGCTTCAGTTTGTGCTCAGTGGAATCTGGAACTTACATAATCACTATCAGGTGGAGTTTCTCATATTTTGTGCTGTAGGAGGCATATTTGTTAGCTAAGGGAGATTTTGATAAGGTGTCTTTTGGCAGTTTCCCTTGGTTTCAAATTTCAATCTTTCTGTTTTGGTGGTTTGGTTCGCCTTTTCTCATAACAATGTTGTAGAGGCGTAAACAAGCCTAGTTCACGCTACATCCCACAACGTTTGGCATGATAAGTCTCCTAGAGACTGTTCTCTTCCCAAAACTGTGCAAGATTTCTCGTGAGTTGATAAATTCTGGGATTATTTTTTTAGGCATATGCTTGGTCAGGTGTCCCATTACTCAAATGTTTTGCAATAACTAAAACTGGCTGCCCTGTCTTCCATGGAGTTAAATGTCCAGTTCATTATCAGCATGTTTTAAACTCCCAGTCACCATATTTCGGATTATCTTTAGATGTTTATCCAACCATTCTCAATGTCTATAAACTAGAAAACTAATATTATTAAAACATGACACATGTCATATACATGTGCGCACGTGTAAACCCCTTGCTTAACTTGTAACAGTAATCAAAAACTAAACAGCAATTGAATATGCAACATGTATGTTTCTATGTTAAGGGCATAAATACTTCTTAAAGTTAATTAAACTATAAGTTTCTGATGTTTTGGGGTTGCATTCCTGCCACATTTTTTCCAGCATTCTGCAGACCCTCTTCTTCCCTTTTGAGTTGGGTTGACCCAGAAGTCAGAACAGAACCATTGGAGACATCTTTATGAAATAAAGGGTAAAGGTCGTGTGGTGTTCTGTCCTTGCAAAAATTCTTTGGGAAATGCATTTGAATTCGGAGAGTTTTTATAAATCAATGTCGTTTCCTTTGAATAACAGACTGGGTGCATGCGTGTTCCTTGTACCTTTTTCCATATTTTCCTTATTTTATTTGTCGTCTTTCGCTTTCTATTTAGCAGACCATTTCATTCATTCTGTTCTTCTTCTGGTGTCTGATAAATTTATTGTTGCCTATTTGCATGGACCTAGCTAGAAGGTTAATTAACAGTTTTTCCATTTGAGAACATTCTCATTCTTGGCGAACTTGAGTGCGCTCCCTTAAGTTCTCTCCCTCTTGTCTAATGGTTCCTTTGTGTGAATTACAACTTATCATATTTGATGTATTGTTTTATTACTTGCCATGAACTTTATTTTAGTTTGCTGAATTTATATTTTCATTAATGGCTGTGTCTAGAAATCAAGACTATGTTCTAATAGAGATTAATCTGCACAGGAAAATGCATTCCTATAACAAGGGGTGCGGGAATTTATCAAGAACACATGAATGAAGCCCTTGATCGCTTGAGTGATGGTGGCTGGGTACTTCATTAATCTTGCAATTCTTTTATCCTCGAATGTGTGGTGAATATTTTCATTATATTTATATTTAACTTTACTGTTCTGAAGCTCTTTATCATCTTCCGAGGAGCAGCTACATATGTTTCCAGAAGGAAAAGTGTCTCAAACCAATGCACCTATTAGGAGGTTAAAATGGGGAACTGCCAGCCTCATTGCACGGGCACCTATAACCCCAATAGTTTTGCCTATTGCACATTGTGGTTTTGAAAAGGTATTCTTAAGGCACTTATTACTTTTCCATTTCTTAATGTATTGCCTAGAATGCTGCATGTAATGTTCTTCATTCATGTTAACTCCAAAGGGCCTATAAATGCAAGCCATAGATATTAGCCTCAGCCACGGGAGCTTAACCACATGCATAGATTTTTATGAAAGTCAGTGACCTCTGAAGTTTAGTTATTTTATACTTAGTTTAACTAAAACTCTTATGTAAAATGGGTGGTAAATATAAAGATAAATAAAAAATTCACTAGAAAATTAGAGTTGCTTGGGATGGTTTAGTTTTTTTTTTTTTTTGCACGCCTTTGTTGACAATTGGAGGGATTATCAAGTTGCTATCATCAAGATTCAAGATTGCCATATTCTTTTTTTGCTTATTTTCTCTGAAATCCAGCATATTTTTGTGTTAGAATTTGATTGCTTTTTATACAATCTTGTAGTGTACTATTGCAAATGCCGTGTGTATAAGAATAATAGGGGTTCTAGTTTGTTTGGATTGTTGGATGCATGCAATGTGGTGGAAAATGCTGGGAAGGTCATTTTGTCTACGAGCACATGGATACTTATAATGACCCGTTGGGGTCTAAAATGAATGTTAACAAGCACTCTCAAGTCGATGGAATATTAAAAAAAGAGGTCATTTGAGTATTTGAGAACTCAATTAATCACTCAAAAATTGCCATAAAGTGATTATTTTAACTGAGAAACAAATGTGCCCTTAGTTGTAAAAGGGGGAATTGTAAACTTTAGAAGGCTTTTGAAGGAAAAAGGAAAATGGTGAAGTAGCGGAAATGTTGGATAAAAGCTGTCATATTCACAAGAAAAAGTTATAACAAAATAACTTGATATCCATCTTGGTAGTATATATCCATTTATTCCTTTCTCGTTGTCCCTTTCGTATTTGTAGGTGATGCCTGAGAAATCCTTCTTTGGCAGAAGGCCGCCACTTCCCTCTCTGCAATAAGGATGTCGGAATTGTCATTGGAGACCCTATTGAATTTGACCTTCCGAGATTGAGGCAAACAGCGAAGTCCATGTATCAAGAATTGCCGTTCCCTAGTGTTGGGTGGCCAGACAATTCCACTCATGGTCTCAATGCAGCAGCACAACAGTGGCTCTACACCAACATCTCAGATCGAATCAGAAATGTCATGGAGAGCTTGCAAAGCCTTGCTGGCAGCTTAACAAAAGTGAGGGTATGAGGCGGATATTTTACATTTACTAGTCCAAAGTACATTAATGCAATTGCAAGTCAAATGACATTTTGGTTTAAAATTTTTTGGGTCAGGCTAGATGAGTCCTTATAGTTGAGATCAGTTCAGCTGGCCTGAGTTTGGGTTGGCTGTAATTTATTTTAAATGTTCAATGGAACGTCAATGGTTTTTCCATGTAGAAACAATAAAATCGGATTGAACTGAAAGCGATGAATTGGATTTAAATGCTATCATCAATGTCAGTGTTACTATCACAAGCCTTCCAATGATGGTAAGTTTGGAGTTGATTCTATAATTGCTGGACCTGGACACTTTGAATATTCATCATCCAACCATTGAATGTGTTGAGAGTGATGATTTGGATTTACAACCATCCAATGCTAGGAAGTTAATTGTATTCTGTTACTGTTGCAGAATTCTTACCTGATGACTACCCATCACCATTCAATGTGTTTGAGACAGTTATGACAGGCATGCTTTGAAGATGTGATTATATTCTGGTAACTTCGTTGGTTAAAATGAAGTTCACAAAATAGTATAAGCAGAACAAACTGGAGACAACATGCTGTACAGATAAATTTTGGACGGTCTGATCTCTCTCTGTACACTGATCTCAAGGATCAAGTATCAGGATTGGACCCTATTAGGGAGTGTGGCCAACAATGAAAACATCAAACAGTTGCCCAGCTTAATTAATAACCATCTGAATGTTAGATAGTATTATAAATCTTGGAAGATTGCTAACAAGAAGGAACCATTAATCCCTTAACCATTGTAAACCACCCATCATCGTGACAACATAGCTTCTAATAATCTTAGACTAATGATTTTTGAATCACTCTGAATTCGATTTCATCTTAGAATAGAATGCTACATGCAAGATTCTCATTAGCATTAGTCTCCTTTCAATTTCAGTGTCTTGTGTTGCAGAGGCCTTTTCTCATCTATATTGGGAAGTAGCAATGTGCTTGGAAATGAAGGCTCTTGAAAATGAAAGAGAGTTAATGAAGTTACCTGCCAATGAGAACGAGATGGTTAGGTGTTGATGCATGCCAAACATTGAACTGATGGAACAATAGAGATACAAAGAATAATTAGTTGGTGAGAAATATATGCAAACCTTGGGCCGTTTGGCATCATTCTTCTTAGAATGAAGTCAGTAAAAATTGTTGGGTAACATTCTCTCAAAATTTGTTCTAAAGGAATAAAACCTTTACTATCCTTATAGCGCATATTTCTGCAAGAACTTTTCGGGGAAACTAGTCTTCTATTGCAGCCAAACACTGTTCCGTTAAGGATTGATTCTTTTACTAACTTGATAGGAAGAATGCCTTTAGTTTTTCGTACTGATGTTGAAGAGGAACTATGTCTTTGACATCTTTATTTATAATCTAATACTTGTCAAAAATATAGAAAACGGCTGGAGGTATGGAAAATAAGAACGTTTGGAAAATAAGAACGTTTGGCACGCGATTATACCATTGCTTTATAGAAATATAGGCAAATCCCCTAAAAGTCGAAAGTTCACAATGGGCTTCTAAAAATGGGAGCCGTGTTTTTTTTTTTATATAGTATTTTAGCCTTTTTTTTTTCATGGCTAATTTTGTTATGAATCTATATTCACCGGTGATATCGGAATAAGAGTAAAGATATCAAACAAGTCCTATATATAAAAACTCATACATGGTGATTTATAGGAAAACGATTTGATTAGATCAGTTATGAATTTAGCCTCGAAACTCGAGCCTATAAAGTGCAGTTTTTTAATCAAATAAATGTCCTCCATCTTGTATAGGCCACAAACAAATCTCTGGTGATCTGATGGTGGGCCAAGGCCAAAAGACCCTACAACATTAGGTAGGACCCTTATTTTTCATGGTTCACCATCCACTTCAATATCTTGCCATTCGGATCCTCATTTGATCCCGACTCGATACGCCACGGCAGCCATTGGCCATAAAATCAGCGGTGTCTGCTGCAGCTGCCGCATCAGCTTCTTTCATGGCGACTGCAGAAGCAGCAATGTCGACCGAACGAATCCAAAAGGCGTTCGAAGCCATCGATGCCGAAAAGGCTCTCCTCGCGCACTGCTCTCTCCTCTACAAGAACATCTCCAGCCACTTCTCTTCCCTCCAGCAGTCCCTCCTCCAAAAATCCCAAACCCTAGAATCCAAGCACCAAGCCCTAGACTCCCACGCCAACCAAACCCTAGAATCCCTCAACCTCCGCGAGCAATCCATCTCCGACCGCGAATCCGCCGCCATCGCCCGCCTCCACGACCAGCAGGAATCCGCCCTCTCCGAGCTCCAGAAACCGCCGTCGGATCAAGGAAGCTTGCCGGAATCTCTTCGATCCTTCTGCCGGAAGATGGACTCCGGCGGACTCTGGCGGTTCCTGGTGGCGAATCGGAAGGATCTCGCCGTCCTGAAGACGGAGATGTCGCGGGCGCTGGTGACGGAGTCGGTGGATCCTGCGAGGCTGGTGTTGGATGCGTTGGAGGACTTTGTGTTGCAGAAGAATGGGAAAGCAGGGCTTTCCGACCAGCGGTGGGTCTGCGGGGTGCTGCTCCGGGCGCTGTTGTCTCCCGGGGCGGGCGACAAGCCGGACGGTGATGATGGCGTTGTCGCCGCGTTGGAGATGCACGGTGTTTCCACTAGCATTGCGGAGAGGGCGGCCGCGACTGCTGAGGTGTGGAAGGAGAAGATTGATGAGAAGGAAGGGGAAGGAGGGGTAGGACCGGCGGAGGTGCAGATGTTTCTTCAGATGATGGTGGCATTCGGGATAAGTTCGAAGTTTGATGAGGAGTTTTTGAAGAAGTTGGTGGTGAAGTATCCTTCGAGGAGGGAGATGGGGAAACTCGCCACTGAGCTAGGCTTCGGCCAGAAAATGGCAGGTTCGCGCATTTTCCATTTTCTCTTTACAAGAAATAATTCTTGTTCAATGATTTGTTTCTGTTTTTTGTTGATTTATATGTATAAAAATTGGATTGCTTGCTTAAAGTGGCAAATGGTGGTGGGGTAAATACTGCAGCATTGTGTTTCATGAGTTTATAATCTTACTCTGAGAGAAAGATTAGAATTTTATGGACGCTTTTAAAGTAATAATGAAAGAAGAGATTTTGATGACTTGAAATGGCAATGGGTTTAATTTTGGTTGTGTCTATTCTGCGGGGATATATAGTTTATCTTGCAAAATAATGACGAAAGGAGCTCATTCTACGATCATCTTAACTTGTGCGTTGAATTTTGTTCTCCCTATTTCTGGTGGCTGGAATTTAAAATCTTTGGCATATGATTGTTTATGGCGTTTTCTGTTGCTAATTTTGGTGAAATGGTGTATAAGTGGAATACAGTATACATTTTGGAATTTATACGTGCTAATCTCGCGGCAAATGTGCTACTGGCATGCCAAAGAAAAGCTTCATCCTTAAATGACTTTGACAGTAAAGAGGTTGCATCAGACTTATGTGGTGCATCCAATAGGTACAACCCTCCATTTTCATGACCACGCCTGATAATCTTAACTCAAAGTCAGGTCCTGAAAAACACAATGAGCAGTAAAAAAAAATGTTACGGAACAAGTTAAAGACTTAGTTAAATGGCTAACAGATAATAGATTAACTGACACTTCAGGAATGAGCAGTAAAAAAATATGCTACGGAACAATTTAAAGACTTAGTTAAATGGCTAACAGATAATAGATTAACTGACACTTCAGGAATGTGCAAAGTAGGGTGCAAAGAAACAGTAGGAGTAGCTGAGATAAGACCTTGTCCCTTCACTGAGAGATAAGATCCATCTGCTAACCTAACTGAATTTATAAAACTTAGGTTTAGAATATGAAGTAAATAATTGGTCCATGCCAATCATATGTTCAGGTGGCACTTGAGTGAACTGCCCATGGTAATGATGTAGAGGACATATTGGCTGATGCATGTGTACCTGACTGTACTATATGAAGTTTGACAGAAGATGACGATTCCTCATTGTAAGAAGAATGACTACAAAGATTTTCTTTTTCTTTCTTTAGGGTACTGACCACTTCTCCTAGATCAGCAAGAGAATGATCACTTTTACCTTCAACTTTGGTTGAGACTGAGTGGTATGATTTTCCAAGCTGCTGTGTTTCTTGTCAATTTTGGAAATTTTGTGGGGAGCCAATAAAGTCCCAACATGTCTCCATGGTATGCCTCCATTTTTATGAGTGCAAACAAGTTTATGTTTATCTTCAGGTGTGAGCTTTTGTTTTTTGTTTTTACTCCCTTTAGATTTACCTGTCACGAGGGCAGAGCTTTTCGGTTTAGATTCGGGAGCTTTCACAGTTTTTTGATGACTTTCTTCACATTGAAGAAGTGAGAGCACAGTTCCTACAGTAGGTGAGGATTCCGAGCAGGGGCAGAACTCGAGGAAGTCTGATTCATGGTTTTCCTGCCTCTAGTCTGGACACGTCTCCAAAAATTGAGGGAAGAGCAGATATGCCACTCTCCTTCTTTAGAACATCATGGTTTTTCCACTATCCCTTCAATGGTTGCCTTGCTAACAGAGATGCAAGAGGACCCAGGCCTGGATACCCAAGCAGAGTCCAACGTCTAGTTGAAGTGCTTATTACTTGGTTATTTAGAGTAGTATTTGTAAAGTTTCTTATTTTGTGTGTGTGTTGTTTATCCTTATTATTTTTATTTAAAATTGTAGATGGGATAAGGCTAGCATGATGGTGATTTCTATTTAAGTTCTTTGAAGTTTATTTGAATGTTTTGCTGAACCACTAATCAATGCTTTGGGATTTGTTGAATTAGACACATTTTTCACTACTATGAAAACTCTGTGACGTGTATATATGAGTTTCAAGGGCAGCTGTGAATCTACAAGCGTCATTGTTAATTGTGTCAGATTGTGATATTCCTTAATCTGATTTTACTGATATGAAACTGTCTTTATACCTAATTTTTATAGTGGTATTTTATATATATTTCTAATGCGGAATTTCATAAGTTGGTCTGTTGCTACTTGCTAGCCTCCTTTGATATTTTAATATAATTCTCCTTATTTTATAGGACATGTTCATTTATTCAAAACCCCTGATCAAAGTAGTGTCCTTTGTTATGGTAGATATCATTGATGAAATGGTCAAGACGGGGAAGGAGATTGAGGCTGTATACTTCGCCCATGAGGCTGGTTTGACTGAAAAGTTTTCTTCTGTTGCATTGCTTAAGGCATATCTCAAGAACACAAGGAAAAATGCAAGTAATATTTTAAGAACGGTCATTATTCTCAAGCTGCTACGGTATGTTGACATGACACTGACAAAACTTTAAGCACCTTGGATGTTTAATATTGTTGTGAAAATTATTTTGCTTTCCTAGTAGAATGCCATATCATACAGAGATCATGGTTTTTAGTGAGGTTATATAAAGATCTATGTTCAATTGCTTCTTAATCGTAAAATACCTGCACAAATAACCATATCAAATAGGAATTGTCTTAACACGATTTCCAATGCGATCATCCAATAAGGAGATTGGAAGGAATTCACTGGAATACTTTAAACGGAGTTCCCCGGTAGAAAATATTTGGAGTGGAAAAATTTTGATTTGTTTCTTAGAAAGAATATTGATATTGAGTCCTGGATTGATACAGATACTGGGACCAACATTAATAAAATTACTAAGACTGAGACTTATTATTATCAAATGATTGATAAGAAAGATATTTTCTATCTCACGATTCATCAAGAAATCAACCCACCCAATCAAATTTTGTTTTCCTAGTAGAATGCCATATCATACAGAGATCATGGTATTTAGTGAGGTTATATAAAGATCTATGATGTCAAACAATCTGTTAATGCACTTGGAATTCAACCAAGTTTGAGTTGCGAGAGAGAAGAAGAGGTGGGGTTTTTTTTTTTTTTGGGGGGGGTGGGGGGGCGCACTCTTCGCTGCTGTTTTGTTTTGGACTTTTGTTTTTGCTGTTTTGTACTTTTGTTTTACACCGAACACGCAAGGATCACCAAGGCGCAGTGGTTTGAAGTCAATTTTCTGTTTGTTAGGCAACTGGCCCAATCAACATTTATATAAACTTGTTTGTTAAGTTGCACATTTGGAATAAAGAAAACCTCATTTAGTGACAGCTTTAAATATTTAAGAATTGTACAGATTACATGTAAATGTGTTGCATGAGGGGCTATGGGCTGGAAGATGGCCCTGGACTGAACTCTTTTTAAAGTAGGTGGGTCAACCCAAGCCAAATCATTTCTCCTCTTTTTTTGGCCCCAGGTTTCTGTGAAGGCTTCTTCAGAGGGGGGAAGTGGCGGCAGTGCTCTGCATTTATACCTGTTTGATCTTCCCCGAACTTTGAACAGGCCAAAGTCCAAACCTCTTTCAAGGGCCTTCTAACTTTCGAGGGGATTGGGGATTCCTGTCGAGTAGGAGACAGAGATGTGGCTCTCAACAAAGCATCTAAATGGCTAGGGAATTCTTATGAAATTCCCCTTAAAAGGCTCAGCGGCTGTTTTGGAGTCCTCTTCGACCACCCAAGGGGAGTTGGATCCGTTCCCAGTTCGGTGAAGGAAAAGAGGGGCGAAGCCTGTGATCGGATGTCTTTGCCAGCTTTCACCCCTTACCAATGGATGTTCTTGATGAAATTATCCTCGGATCTTAGTGGTTTAACTTGAGCGTTCCCTTGAAGATGCATTGCAGAGATTGGGTCATTGAATCGTCGCCTGGGTTTAATGGCATTGCAACTTTGAGGAATTCTTTGTCGGCTGATGTGGATTCTGGGCAATGCTGTGAGGCTGACTAAACCATCTCAACTGAAGATTGCATCTCGATGGGATCACAGAAAGGGTTTTGATGTCTGGTTGTTTCTGCGAGGTGTTGCTAGGGATGTTAGTTCACCTATTCAACTGCGCTACCCTATCCATTCTTTATGTTGTCTCTTTTTTATTTTATTTTATTTTAAATAAGCAGAGTTCCCAAACTAGCTGTGATGAAGTCTCTTTTTCCACAGCTGAGGGTATCTGTTCTTGTGCAGACTCTTCCCATAATGCATATCTTGCAACTTATCTCTCAACAAATAGAAAACGTGAAGGTTACTTTGTTGCGTCTTGAAGCGGTTTTAGGGCTGAAAGTAATGCAGGATGGACTTGCGAGGAGAAAAATCAAATTTGGACTTGTGATTATTCATTTTGTGGTTGGGAAAAGAAGAGGACTCAAGGTTTTGACAAAAAAAGAAGGGTGGAAAAAGGGGCGTTTTGGAGAATTCCCATACACATATATGGCATTGTAGAGATTTGGAATCTGAGTTGAGTTGGTTAATAATATTGTGTGGATTTTTTTATCCCTTTGAGGTGTGTCATCATTGTGATTGTCTTTGCGGTGACCTCTTATCTTGCTTTGGCACTTTTCCACGCAAGCCCTGACCCTAGGGCTTGCATTAGAAAGTTAATTTTCGGAAGCGAGCTTAGTGGGATTAAGGTAGAATTTGATTGCCTTTAGGAGTTAGCTGACTTTATGGGGTGCAAAGCTAGTCCTCTTTTGAGCACGTGTCTTGGAGTGCTTTTTATACATTGGGACTGGTTCCAAAGCCCGTGGAACCCCGTGACTGAAAGAATGGAAAAGAAGTTGGCTACTTGGAAGTCAAGATACCTTTCTTTAGGAGGTCAAATCACTCTCATCAAGGCGGTCCTCTCCAATCTTTCCATTTATTTTTTGCAGTCTTCTAGTGTCCGACAGCAATTCTGAACAAATTGAAAGGCTACAGCTTAACTTCCTCTGGCAAGGCAAGTAGGAAAAGTAGTGTCATCTTGCTGACTGGGCCACTGTTTGTAAATCTAAGAAGGAAGGAGGCTTGAGGTTTAGACTCCTGAGGCTGATGAACCAAGCCATTTTAGTCAATTGGCTTTCTAGGACTAGATGATCAAGGTGGCTTTAGCCCTAATTCCCACTATTTTATTCTTTTGAGGGGTATTCTATCAGTCAAAAAAGCATTTTTGGTGAATATCCGATATAGCATTGGCTTGGGAGATCTGATTATGTTTTGATTGGATACGTGGATTGGAGATCGTCTGCTAGCCCTTCCATTCCTGTACTACTTCATTCTGCCTGGTATTGCGTGTTACAGTGCTTAGCTACATGATCAGTGTTTGCATTCTCATGACTTTGGCGCCCTATCTTTAGAAGAAATCTAGCAGAAGCATAGGCCACCTCTATTTTATTCTAGCCTTGCTTAGTGAAGCTTATCTTCCAAAAGAAGATATAGATCGAAGGTTGTGGATGGGGTTTTCCAATGAGAGCTTCTCTATGGCTTCCTTATTCAGGACAATTATGGAAGGATCTCTAGCTCCAAAAGTTTGTGCACTAGTTATGGCACATCAAGGCTCCTAAAAGGGTCCTCCCCTTTTGTTGGCTGGCTCTCACTATGGACAGCCTCCATTGTCTTAGGCATATCATTTTTTTTTTTTTTTTTTTGAATAATAAAACGGAAGGTATATCATTTTCAGTACATTTCTGATGCGTTTAGAGGATGGAAAAGGGTAGATCATCTGCTACTCAATTGTAGGATGCTTCAATTCATGTGGAGGTCTGTTCTGAGGTGGTGGATGTAGGTGGGAACTGTTGGGAAGTCCCACATCCCACATCGCCTATGTAATAGGCTTGACATGTCTTAATATACCTGTATGGGCCTTCTACCTAAAAGCTTAAGCTTTTGGGTTAGTACATGGTTTATTACATGGTATCAGAGCGGGTTCCAATCCCGTTGTTCTTGTGTAGCCTACGTGACAGGCCCGTGCATGAAATCTATTGGGCCTGCACGTGAGGGGGAGTGTTGGGAAGTCCCACATCCCACATCGCCTATGTAATAGGCTTGACATGTCTTAATATACCTGTATGGGCCTTCTACCTAAAAGCTTAAGCTTTTGGGTTAGCACATGGTTTATTACAGGAACCCCTTAATTCCCTGAATAACTTGTTTGACATGGAAATTGACTATGGACTCAACCAGAGAAAAACTCATGTGGAAAGCTTCTTTCTTGGCAATCCTCTGGATTACTTCGAAAGAGCATGATGCGCGTTGCTTCAAAGGGAACTTTTCTCAGGAAGGTTGGGGGAACCCCCTAATTCCCTGAATAACTTGTTTGACATGGAAATTGACTTTGGACTCAACCAGAGAAAAAATCATGTGGAAAGCTTCTTTCATGTCAATCCTCTAGATTACTTCGGGAGAGCATGATGCGTGTTGCTCCAAAGGGAACTCTTCTCAGGAAGGTTGGTTGGCAGAGAAGGTGAAATTTATGTTGCTTCATGGGTTTCAGTTCTCTGGCACTTCCATGGCATTCCTTTTGGAATGGTCTTAAGTTGCTGGAATCAGATGGCCTTTTCTTCTCCATCTAGACAGATTTATGTCTCTAGCTGGTCTACACCTATTTTTTGGGATCTCTGTGGGCAACCCAGGTTCAGCTTGTATTGGTGGTGTCATCCGTGGTAGTTCTTCCAAGATTATCCTGTCTCTTTTAGGCCTGGTGGGATGTTGTTTGGTCAATAAAGCAGTATTGGCATGCGCACTGGTCTTCATGAAACCTATCGTCTCAATCTTCCAAATATCGTAGTGGTCATGCATTCTTTATGTGCTATACATTAGCAGCAGGTCTATGTATGTAACCATGGAGATGCAGATGCGGTGGAAGAGGCATTAAACCTGGCAAGTTATCTTGAAGCTTCATTTTCGCTTATAAGAGAAGTGCCAATGAGGTGGCTGATTTGCTAGCTAAGAAGGGTGTCAAACTCAAATTTTCTTTCTTCTGTCCCAGAGATTATTGGCTCTATGCGTTATTTGGTTCTCCTTTGTAGTGCTGTTTTATGTAGCTTTATAGTAAATGTCTCTTCCATTACTTTCCTTTTCTCATTAATAGAAGTTACCATTTAAAAGAAAAGGAAAAAGGAAAAAAAAGAAGTTTCTAAATCAATAGAACCCCTATCAGCGCCCACCCTGTAGCCCCAATCTCAGACCAGAGAAAACCCGTTCGATTATTGTTGGGGGATGATTCAGTCACCTGGTTTCTTTTCAGTTCCTTCCTTCCTCCTCCTCATTGTTGTCCGTATCCATAGAGGTGCTATGGTTATTTATCTTGATTGATATCTTGTCCATGCCTATTGATTCATATGCAGTTAAAGATAGATATTGCCAGATCCACATGCACTTTTTAATAATTATTTCTTGATTATGCCTGGTATACACATTACTTTGTTTGACAAAAAATTGGTTACAAACTATTGGAATTAAAAAGTTATGAATCACTCTCAGCATGATGTGTACTAATTAAGGGCAGGGATGGGAAATATCAATATGGATTAATGGTGGCAAAATGTCAATATGGCCAATAACCATATACTATAGGGCCCAAAGTTTAATGGCCAATAACCATATACTATAGGGCCCAAAGTTTTGGGTCCTTTAAACAGAAATTCACGATCATCAAGTCTCACCAATTTTGTCCAAACCTCTTACTGGCATGCATCTAGCTGGGCACACAATTGATTGATAACTTTAGAAGTTGCAGCCTGTCTTTAGCTGAATTTTCTTTTGTATGTTATTTAGTATAGTTGTCAGACTCATTTCTTGATGGGGGCATGGAAGGGATATAACCATGGTTCAAAATAACGGCCGTCACGTTATATGCATTATAACGGCTGCGATACATTATCGTCGTAAAAATCGCGAAAAAAGGGTCCATATCGGCCGTTATAACATCTGACGGGAATTTTTTTTTTTTTTAAACATGCCTTTTGTCCTTCTTCTTTCACTTCTTTCATTGTTTTCTTTGAGAGCTTCCTAAGGACTGCTATATCTTCTAAGGCATGAAGGAGCACGTAAAAGCTTAAATCTAAGCTACTTTTGGGTAGATTTGTCCGTGGGGAAATCTAATCAAACTCAAGGGACCTCTTTGGTAAGCTTATTTTTTTTGGTTTTTTGGAGTTCTTTTCAAGATTCAACATCAAAATAACGTAGAAATGTTTTAGGTGTGTTAGATCTATACTTTTGGAGCAAAAAATTGCAAGTTTTAGCACTTTTTATAATATTTTTTATTGGAGAATATTCATGTGTGTCCATCCCTCACCATAGGGTGATGGCACTTTCCCTTTTTTTCACATGAATCCCTCTTTTGTACTTCACCCTATGTACTTGAAATCCCCCTTTTGTACTTGAAAATCTCCATTTATGGAAGCATCCCACACACACCCTATGGTGAGGGATGGATGCACATGAATTTCCCCCTTTTTTATTTTTTCATTATTTAAATCCGAATTATTTTAGTTTTTAGTTTTTTTTTTTTTTTTGAAAAGATAGTTTAATACACTAATACATGAACCAAAGGCTTTATATTGAGTTAGATTTGATGTTACTCACTTATTTTTCCCTAGATCTAGTGTTTTACAGTGTAGATCTAGATTTTTTTTATTTCCAAAATTTGAGGCTTTTCTTGAAATCAATTACATTTTTCCAAATTGGTGTTTAAATGCATTTATATTTCAGCCTATTTTAGTATATACATCGATACAGCAATGATACAGGATGTTATAACTTGAGGGGACCGTTATTTTGCTTTAAAGTGTGCACTAATGGAAAAAAACATTATATTCTATCATTTTATAATATTTTGGATATTTTTTTGGTTTTTTTTTTTTTTTGGGTCAAATAAAAATTCGCTCCGCGATGAACCGAAATGACCACGATGTGATGACTGTGATAACTGTGACTCGATGACCGATGGATATAACTCAGCATTTGAGTGTAACCTGACTGGTGGAAGTCACCAGTTTGAGCTTGATTATCCCTAAACCCAATGCAATGTGAGTTTTTCTATTTTGACTTGCTCCCCTGCCGTAATCGAATGAGAATGGTAAGAGGCTTGTGTGATTGACGTGAGAAGGTAGGGACTCCAGGCTAATGTGAAGCGCATAGGCATCATTGATTGATATTTGTTGGCAACTATTGTAGATGGTAATTATTAGTTCTGTTGGGTCAAATACCATGGAGATACCCTTGTCCGCGCCAAAAAAACAAAAAAGAAGAAGAAAGATAAAAGAAAAAAGGAAAAAAAAAAAAGGTATTGCAGATGGCAACACCATTCAAGAAAAGGGAAAAAGGTAGACAGTGTCATAGTGATCTATTTTCTATGCATTTGCCGGTAAATATGTGGGACAGTGTGAATCATGTAAATTCTTGTGGTGTTGCTGTCTTTCCTCTAGCTAAAAACACACATCTATCCCTTCCTTGCATCACGGGGAGAAGGTGGAAATTGTTTACTTACCTTGTTTTTGACATCATTAGTAGAAACTATTTCAGTGGACCAGGATTGATAAATTAAGGCTTAAGGATGATGATGAACTTACAATGGAAAGCAAAATTTGGTGTTTACTTTATGTACTTCAATGTGCATATGTGTAGGGTGTGGTTGTAGCGTTGCTTGTGTTATCTTTATACACTTGTATTTCATTATTTTCTGCTTGTTGATTTGTCCAACACCTCCACTTTTCCAGGAAGAAGCTGGCAATGTAGAGCTGAACTCCCTCAAAGCCATCATCAAGTGTGTGGAAGATCATAAACTGGAGACTGTGTTCTCTCTTGAGACCCACAAGAGACGTGTGTCACAGTTGGAGAAAGCAAAGGTGGACAGGAAGAAGAATAAGACCACCAAGTCTAAAAACAAGCGAGACCGTGGTAATGGTGTTGGTGCCTTCCCTCCTGCCAAAGTAGGCAGGTTTTCCCACCACTGGGAGGCCTCTTCTCGTCCAAATCCAAGCTCAGGTTATCCTGGGCCATACAATTATCCTAGTCAGGGTGTCTATGAGGTGCCTCCTGCTGGCTCATATGGGGCACCATTTGGTAGCAGTTTCCGCGGTCAAAGTCCTACTATACTTCCTCAACAATACTCGTCATATGTGCCTGAAAACATGGGCGGGACCCAAAGCAGTGGCTCTTATGGGACACAGCAACCTAGCTATGCTGGATACGATTATAATGCTGCTGCTGGTGCCAACACTGGCATGCCTCCTTACCAGTCATCATATCCACACTGATTTTGCAGATGGTGACTCTCTTGTTATTTTCTGTGACATGATAGATACTTCTTGACATTTAAAATCTTAAATTAGAAATATAAGAATGATGATGATATCCATTCTCAGTGTGTGATTATCCTCTTTGAGATTTCTTTTTAATCATGGACGATCTAGGTAAAGATCTCAGTGTTTAGCGGGAGAATATCGATAGAGATGAAGATATTTAAAAAAATTTCTTCCTGAAACATACTGTGTTGTAACTTCTATTATCTCAATGTTTTAGGCACGTTTGTTTGTGCAAGCCAAGCCTATTGCCGTGGAAATTGAAACTGTTTCCTCGTCCATATACGTTTTTGCATTAGGTAGTGCAGGATTTTGCTGCAGAAAAGATTTAAAAAGTGACAACTTTTCTGCGCAAGTGTCGATATTGAATTCCAATCATCCTCATTCTCGGCATTACACAAACGTGTCCCTAACCACAAATTCAAGGACCCAAAAGGCCAAAACCCAATGGGTGCTGTGGTCACCAGCGATGTTTCCACCTTAGAATCAATGGGAGAAAACTCACCTGATCGTGGTAACCAAAAAGTCACTGAGGTTGAATCATTTGAATTTAACAACTTATGCATGCTAGAGGGGAAAAAAAGAAAAAAAACAGCCCCTCACGTCCAATTGTCCGCACTAAAGGGCGTTGAATCATTCCATCAAAGGTAAAAACCTGGTTTCCTCAAAAATTTTAAAATCTCTCTTTATGGAATTTTTTTTTCTTTTCTTTCCCACGAGGAATTTATTTTCTGAGGAATTGTGAAAAATTTAACCCCATTTGTTCACTCTATTTCTATTAACATAAATTTTACGATAACCCGAAAAGCCATTTCAGCAATTCTCATTTTTTTGATGGAATATCAGCTACACAATCATGCTCATATTTATATCGAGTGAGCTAGGCCTTCTACAAATGCCATGCTGACTACAAGGCTGTTTAGGCGTATCTTCTCTTCCAAGTGTGCTATGAAGAATAAGAGACTGCTAGACAGTAGGATACATGAGAACGCATTAGGCCTTTTTTTTTAGGGGGGTATATACAAAAACAAAGACTCTAGTATCTATGTTCATAAATATAAGGACGTAAGGTATCACATCCCATTCTTGTCTTTTTCAGATGCAGTTTGTAATGTGGCGCTGGGCAGCAGCTATAAAGGTTTTATTCTCAGCTGTCCATTGAGGGTGAAGCGTACCCGATTCTCTCTTTTGTGCTAATGGCAGCCGTGAAAAAAGGCCTTTTTAGTGGGTGGTGATCTTCTTCTTCTTGGATGCTAAAGAAGTAATAGATGCAATTTCTTGCGTGCGCACCCCATCCTCTTTGAAGTGGTTAGACTTTTATAATTTTTTCTGCTCATTGTCTTGTCAAACAGGGTAGTGGGTGATAAGAGTTGTACTACCTTCCTGGATTAGAACAACTTGCTTTCTGTTTTTTTTTTTTTTTTTTCATATATATATATATATATAAATTTTGGAATTGATTTTTTTTTTTTTTTTTTGAAAAAGGGTTGTGTGCATCTACCTACATTAGACCCATCTTATTTGATCTGTCCATTCATATTATACATGCCTTTCCATGCAGTACCCATCTTACTTGGTCCAATCTACTAAATATTGTACACACCTTCCTTTGGATTTGCATTGGAGAAGAATTCACTTTTTACGCACCATTTTCACACTACGTTTATTTATGTGATGCTTAAGCTGAGCGCAAATGAACATGACCACTTGGATTTGTAAATGGGTCCAAGAAAAAAAAAAAAAAAAAAACATCCCAAAGGATATGTTTATGAAGTGTTGGAATTTTGCACTATGCCCAAATTCATTTAATTGAGGCATGGAGAAACTGTCTACAACCCCCTCTCTGCCAACTCAAGAAATGGTTTTATGTGGGATTAAGAGAAATAAGTTTTGAAAAGCGCTCCACTAAACTGTAGAAAATTTGAGCCTTCGGAAACTTGTGGAATCCTGAATGTTATACAAACATGCTCAATGTGAGAAATTTGTGTAGAAGGAGTTGTATTTAAAGGTTTTTATCAGAAAAAATACTTTATGTGGTCCGGACATAAAACATGGAACATTAGGCAAATATGCACCCAACAGAGAATTCGTGTATGATTCCTAACTTTTTTTACCATTTTTTTTTTTTTTGTCAAATTCGACCTTCAGTTTCAGCGCTTGAGGTGACCTTCAGGTAAGTCGAATGTGATGCTGGAAAGAAAGTGGCTTTAATACATTTTACTTCCCTACGTCGAATTGGACCTGGTAAGTGATCCAAAAAGGTCGCTTTCGACCGAGAATGTACATGAGTTTTTTTTGACTTTAGGTACTGGGAGGTCGAATTCGACCTTA
Organism: Camphora micrantha; assembly: GCA_003546025.1. Taxonomy (NCBI): domain Eukaryota; kingdom Viridiplantae; phylum Streptophyta; class Magnoliopsida; order Laurales; family Lauraceae; genus Camphora; species Camphora micrantha. The sequence continues at coordinate 61,495,426 of QPKB01000001.1, forward strand.
AACGCTAAAACTGAAGGTCGATTGAGACGTATTATTTTTAGCAGACGGATAGGAAGTTTACACCACATCGTTAAATTCGACTTCCAGCGTTGAAACTGAAGGTTGAATTCGACCACAAAAAAAAAAAAAATGATAAAAAAAGTTCAGATTCCTGCAGGGATTCCCTATTAGGTGAATGCTTGACTAATGTTCCATGTTCGATGTACTAACCGCATAAAGTGTTTTTTCCGGTATAAACCTCTTGTATCTAAGATACTTTATTTAATAAATGTCAAGACAATATGATGAAAAAGCACATCTCTCAAAGGGATTGCTATGAAATGAGGTCAAAAAATCTTCCAAAAAGAAGCCTCTAAAATTTATAAACTTAAACAAGAAATTACTTTTCATTCACTTTGTGCAATAGGTTTGTAGCGGACACCCTCAGGGCTGAGCCCCAGTATTCATTGGTCCGTTTATTCGACTAGGTCTTGGGGTGAGTTTTAAAATATGGTCAAGACCTATGGCTGTCCATACCTAGGACCAAGTGGAACAATTGTGCATTGGACCACTCTTCATATCTCAAATGATTAGGGCAATGCATTCTCCAAGCCCAGTCTTAAAATGATGAAGGAATTGACTGACATAGAACAAATTTTTGATTAAAATATGGTTATCTTATTAATCAGCCCAGAACATGTTTGTATTACTTCAAAATCTCTTCATGGAAGAGCTCATATTCTATCTAAATCTCTTTTGCTTTACTCTTGCTTGGCATATGAGCAGGAAATCTCCAACTGGTCCTTGTCCCCAACCACAAAATGGGGTTTAGACCTCTTCTTTGATTGAGGAGATGGAGGCCGCAGCTTCTCCAACCGTCATGTAAATGCTCTGGACCCAAAGGACTTCAAGGTGTTTGATGCGTGGAGCTTTTCCATCACATCTCCAACTGGATTTGCTAACACAAGCTACAAAACAGAAACCTCCAGTAAGCTTATTTGCATCTTACAACTGTTTTTTTCTCTTTTCTTTCGTTCTTTTTTTAATGACGTAAGTATCTATAAGGTCTTCGATCCAACCGGACAAATCTTCCAGGCGACATCCGCTAAACCCACACAAACACACACCAGGTAAATATGGGGGACAATTTCAAACACAAGACGTGGGGCTCCCCACGACTTATGCCATTCTATCAACTCCTAGATGGGTCATGGTTACATTTGTTTTTGATAATTACTTGATACAAATAGGGCATGTGATGTGTGAATTGGAGTATGAAAACCCATTCCCCCTCGTCCTGACTCGACCGAGTTCGCTCCTCGGATGGTGAGTCAAGAGTCTGCTCGAGACTCACCCAAAGTAATCTTAGTTGGCTCGACTTGGTGACCTTCTAAGCCCTTTTCAAAATTGGATGTTAGTAGGGCTAGGTTGGCCTGGGCTAAAAGCCCAACCCCACCTGTTTAGCTATTGGGTATAGAAGTTAGGTCTGGGTCCACCCTATTTCCAACATTTATGTACTGCCGTATTAAACATGTCAAGTCCAGGTTGACATGCATATATATGTTGTGCATGGAAAACATTGGGTCAGCCTATGACCTTAAAACACAGCCCATGTATGACTGGGCTCAGGCCTGGCCAACCAGGCCCATGAATCCCTAGACGTGAGTGGAATATGATCAATCAATGACAGAACTCTCCTTACCTCAAGTGATCTATTCTTCAGTGTCTGTTTGAGCTCAGAAAGTGCACCAATACCACTTGTATCTATACTTGTCACAGCTGGAGACAAAAAAGTGTTCCACAAAGGTAAATTTATGGAGAAGAGTAGACTGATAAAAAAATTGTTTCATTGCAGAGCTCTCTATGGGCCTGACTGGGCTTGTAAGTTATGCCTGTTTGCAATGATTTATGTCACTTCATATTAAATAAATCAGGCCTGTTTTAAGTCTGCAATTGGATCTTCAATAAAAAACTATATCGAGCCTAAGGCCCAAGTTCAGCAGATTTGCGTCAAGTAATCGGGCCAGGGACAACAAAAACAGTTATATGGCAAGTCAGGGCCCATCCTGAATCAAGCCTTAACTAGATTTCAAGATTTTGTTCCTGGCCCGACAAATAAGTGGATCGGAGATGGGCCGCGGACTGCTTTAAGGCTCGAGTCAATAGTCGGGTGAGGCTGGCCCAAGGATCCAACACAAGCTAAGCTCAACTAGGGTGGGCAGGGCAGGACCCTGATGATGGCTGTGATCTAGACCCCTAAATAGGTTCAGATTAGAGAGAAAACAACAATGATCTTTATCTTTTCAGCAACTCACCGGCCATATCCAAAATTATGCATTTTAAGGGGCTACCCTTCACTGTTTGAATCCTTTCTTCTTCTTCTCTCACACTTCTTAGAATCCTGTCAAAGATTAATTAAACAAGAAAAAGTGTTACGCTTTGCATGTAGTAGCCTGTAAATGGACAAGTAAAAGTGAAAAAGTAAGTATAAGGGCTTCTTTGAATGCAGAGAAAAGCAGGAGAAAAGAATTTCTCTGCAAAGGCATCATTTTCTTTAATGAAAAATGATTTTGCTTTTTGGTTTAAAAGTTGATATTTAAATACTAATAACTTAATTTTTATGAAATATTTTTCAAATTATTTTCTCCTATAAAGTCTTTTTTTGATTAAATTCAAACACAGCCAAAGGGGAACAACCCTGACTTACAACAACGCCAATAAGGAAAAGTTCAGTATATAAGTTTATGGCCCGTCAAGGAGAATATGGTAAGTTGAAGATGAAATGGGATGTAGTAAAAATAGATTTGATGACTTGGCTGTAGATAGATTAAAATGGAGAAACATAATTGGAATAAGTCTTTGATGATGATGATACCGTATAAATCAGAATGCATCCCACCCTTTAATTGTTCACGCACATAAATGCAATTGATTCTATTGGAGTTAATCATGTGTTTATATATATCATTACTAAAACTAAATTTCCTGCTCCAACTAACATGAACTTTCTTATGGTGGTTCTATGGAAAAAAAAGAAAAGAAAAGAAAAGAGAAGGACCAAATGGAACTCACCTTTCTTGAAGATATGTTGAATTTGCAAAGTAGATGGGTGATTCGATGCTGAGAATAAGAAATGATGCGACACTGGAAGCATCACCGTAGTGACCAATATTTCGATAGACTTGAGTACCTGGAACTTTCCCCAGAGTTACTACCTTGGGCCTTGTGACATGTATCAGGATCTTGAAGATTGATATTCCAACCTGACATTTTCCACACAGCCATCAAAACTTGCAAGATATTTAAACACACACTCCTCTGTTTTTTTCCTGCAAAAATAAGAATCACTAGGGCCCCTCCAATCATGGTTGAGTTGACTAGATGGGCAGTTCTGTAGAATGAATCAGATGGCACAACCAGGCTGGCCCAACATATCTATTGTAATGGGCCCAATATATTATTAAGGGCAAGTTTGTTTGCTGGGTATCGAATTCAATGACTATCAAATAATCTCCTTTTTGGCGGCTAACAAATGATAATACAATAGTCCCCATCATAAATCAAATCTTAGGAAGTTGGAAGTTCATATCTACTTGTCCGGTCAATGTCCTTCACTTTTCACCTCTTAAGTCGTTGTTTGATGCAAGTCACTTTCATATAAAATCACAATTGCTTAAGTGGCGACGGATGAAGGATATGAGGTGGTATGTAGATTGTACTTTACTTTTCTAGTCTCCCTTATGCTCCGATTGAAAGGAGATTATTTGATGGTGGTTTTTTTTTTTTTTTTTTGGTATTCGCGTTCGTTCTTAGACATTAACCATTTTTAGAAGTACGAGTCTTAAAAGTCCTCTTTGACTTTAACCATTTTTAGAAGTACGAGTCTTAAAAGTCCTACTATAAATGCCTAGGAATCCAATGCGGAGGGAAAAAAAAAAAAAAGAACTCACACTGAACTCAGGCTATATGAAATCTAAATGCAGGTATTAGATATTGGAGGTGTGGGTGGGAAAAGCATCCACCTTCAAAATCAGAATCCTCCCCATTTTAAAACATTGTGTTCACCACTCACCTCTGACAAGCCAAGCCACACAGGCATAGTGGAAGTGGAAGAGTTCTATATGGCACTTTCTAATATAAACAAACCAAACGGACCACAATAATCGGTTTAAAGAGGGGAATCTTTGATGTGAGGCACACCTAATCACAGAAAGGGAGGATTAGAAGGTGCACTTTGATTACGATTGTGGTAAATTTCATTAAGCTCTGATGAGCATAACTGTTAAGCAATCGACCCTTTAAGCAATCCATGATAAGTTCTTGACACTATCCTAAAACTTTATTAGTTTAGACTGCAAAAATTTGAGACCGTTGAATAGATGGTTTGCAACTGTATTGAAGTCTGATATTCTTTACACCTTTAATCATTAACAGGACTTCCATTCCACTTTAATTGGTTGTGACTGGTCATTATTCCTCATCTAGGTGGGCCCATCAGTACAAGATTTTCTTTGGTCGGTTCTCCGCAAAGCTTTTTAAAAGAGTGGCTAATTTTGCACTCTGACCATCATATGGGAAAAGAGGATTTCGTCACTAAGTGAGGTCAAACGGCTCTTTACCTAAGTAGTAACCAGCAGCAGTTCTCACTTGGCTGCCGGATTTGAATTCTGGTTACGCCACCACTTCCCATATGTGTGGATTTCCTTTCTACTTGCGTAAGCTTTCTTCATGTTTGTGCGGGTTTCTTTTCCACTTGAGTGGGCTATCTTTCCCATGTGTAGGAGTCGGACTTTATTTTAGTCCCAGCCCCTTTGGCTGGGGTACCAAAAATGGTTGATATTCTTTATCATTTTTTTTTTTTCTAAATTGACCCCTAAGGAATAATTTCTTTACACAGTGGTCCCTCAAGGAAAACTTCCTGAGCCCACCACTGCATCTACTTTTACCTTAACAAAAGCAGCATATAATCTCAGTAAAAATGAAGAAGCACACTTACTGCTATGGCAAGGCCCATCTGCACTGAGATGAAAAGAACACCAAGTAAGGCACTCAAACATGCCAGGAAATCGAGTTTATCGACTCTCCACAAGGTAAATGCAGCCCGAAAATCAATCAGTCCAATGACTGCAGTGATAATGATCGCTGCTAAAATAACGTTGGGTGTATGGTAGAAGAGTGGCATGAGAAACAGCAGCGTCACTAGCACTGTTGCTGCCATAACAACGTTAGACATAGCAGTTTTAGCTCCTGCATTGTAATTTACAGCTGACCGAGAGAAAGATCCTGAAAATTTAAATGAAAGAAGGGAGATTAAAGTTCAAATGTTATTGGGTGCCAAGGATTAGAGTATACAAAACCATACCATGGCTTAAATTAACATGTCTAAGTTTGTACCTGTAGTAACATAGCATGAAGTGCAAGAGCCAGCCATGTTCATTAGACCAATTGCCAACATTTCTTTGTTTCCATCAACTTGGTAATTATTTAGAGAAGCAAATGTTCTTCCAACTGCTATTCCTTCCTGTTCAATTAAGTGAAACTTCATAAGACCAGATACACCTTCACTACTCTTTAGACACTATACAATGCTATCGCTGTAAATATGGATGCAAGTAGGGACTATAAATCATGGTGGGTTGGGTTGGGTTGGGTTGATTGAATTGTGGTACTTTTTTTTTTCTTCTCAAAATCTAATCCATAGGGAGACCTTTCTATCACCATATTTCTCCATGATTGGTATACATCCAAGCGCGGTCCACACAAGGTTCAAAGATAATTTTGTCTCATGCAAACCTGAAAGGTACCTTAATTTCATAGTAAAATTATAGATACAAGTATATAGTATATACGTATGTATTTATACATATAATGATTTGATCTGGAATAGACAACCAAAAACAAGTCCTATGAAAGCATTTAATCTGATCCGAATGTGTTGTATAGTGTTGGAACCACTAACTAAATGCTTATCCGGAATGGCCCACCATCCATTAAGAGGTGGTCTTCACTTTTTGAAAACAGCTCATAGTCAAAGGTTGTTGGATCATGCTTGACACTTTATGTTCATTCCCGAAATACTGACAATGACAGTGAATGAGGAATCAGCAGGAAACTTGAGGAGGAAAGATTAGTGTGGTGGGCTTTGCTAACTTACAGTGAGGGCTAAGATTCCAGTCACAATCCCTGTTTTGATAGCAAGTCCCAAGAAAGGACCATGAAAATATAGCATGTTTGCTGATGGTGGGTTCAGGCCTTGTTGCAAATGCCCAATCTGTTCAGTAACAACAGAGTTTAGACAGAAAATCAAATTTAATAAACTCAGATCTACATTATGTACTATTTCACAGAAAAACCCAGTTTCATGTGATAAACAATATCAAAAAAAGTTAGTTCTAACCGTTTTAATGCCGTGATTTTGCGCTTGGAAGAAGAAGACAGCAAGGGTGGAGAGAACTACAGAAGCTAATGGTGCTGCAGCTGAGACCCAGAAAAGCTTTGGTTTCCTCATGCTCTGTTGCAATAAACTCCACAATTAGAATGACTAGTGGAAAAAATATGAACAACATTTTGTTATTCCTGTTTCAAATATTCTATGATTATTGGTCCAACATTTTAACCAATGCTATGTATTACTTCTATATGGGAGATTAGATTTACATGCAAATTTAAATGAAGTCTCCGGTTCGATATTTCAGTTTTTAAACAGAGGTGAATCCTTGTTTAATGTTGTTTTGTTTTACAGTATAAACTGGATCCTTCCAGGGACAATTATTTCTGTGGATTAGAAGAAGGGAGGAAAGCTAGAAAATTTTATCTGTTAACATCTATGCAAATTATAAATGAAACCTTATTCTATCACTCATCCATCAAACAAGTGAAAATGTGTGATTGTATATCTTCCCCCAGAAATTTTTTTGTTCAAGTTTTACTGAAGCACAAAGAAAAATATATTCTCATGAGAACCAGATCTAGACTAATGATGAAACTAGCTAGGACCATTTGATCGTAAAATTCTCTGGGAAATGGTGAGCAATGAACAACAGTTGAACAGTTAGATGTTGATCATGTATGCAACTGTATAAAGATATAACACTTGAATTAATCTCAAATATGAGTTTAACAATGGAGGATTAGGAATATTTGGAAGCATCCTGATTTCAAAACAAGAAACAAGCAGTTAGCCCAGTTTTGGAAGGCAATATGAAACTTACAATATGCCTTGCTGTCAGTAGGAAAAGAAGAAAGCAGAAACCCATGAGAATGGTTTGCCAAGACCACTGCAAAATTAAAATTTGCAGAATTTTATCAGCACTTCAAACGTGCTTCATTAGGGTCCAATAATAATAACATCAATAGCAATAACCCATCAATTACCTCTGTTCTATGTTTGAAAACAGAGACCATCACTGGCACAAATCCCATCTGAGTTGTGAAATGAACTATCCCAAGCAATCCTTTGAGCTGTTGCAGTGATACAATAATTGCCGCACCAGCCATGAATCCGATCAGAGTTGCTTTTGAGAGAAAATCAACAATAAAGCCTAACCTGTAAATAAAAACCGATGAATAAATTAAAAAGAAAATTTTAATTTCTGTTTTTACTTGATAAACTGATTTCTTTTTAATCGTAAACTTAATCTATATCACTGAGAAGGTAGAACTGCGATGAAGGAAATAAGTCTGTGAGAGGTCAATCAAGATCTGCAATTTTTGGGATAAATTTTATTGAGTCTGGGTGAATTTCCATTCCTTTATTAGCAAAAACTTGTTTCGTCTTTGAGTACAATTTACCATGTTTAAAGTAATGATGTTGAATCACCTCAAATCTGTGTTACTTGATCTAAGTAATTAACATATTTTAAAACTTACACTATCACTTTCATCAGATTTGATGTTGTTACTGCAGATTGGGTTGTCTTCTAAGTATGTCATTAGCATCATCATCTCTTAGATGGTTTGTCTTCAAAGTATGTCATTAGCATCATCATCTATTAGACTGTATTCCATTTTTGTCACTTCATGAGAAAGCAATTTCACCACGGTAAAATGTGATGATGTGGTACCACTAAAAAAATAAAAAATTCCTGGACAATAGTTTTATGGGATTTTGAGTGTACGGCTGCCCTAATACCTAACATTTGACCGTAGACGTTTAAGTTAAAAAAACTCCCGCAGAGTTGTTCGTATTGTTCGTACAATAAAGGGGGGCCAAAAAGTTAGGAATGAAGGGGATATTATGCAATATCCTATGGATGTAGGATATTGCATGGTGAGATATCACACGACCTTAGGATATTGTATAAACAGCTCTGCTGGAATTTTCTTAAACTTACATGGACGAGCAAATGTTAGGTCTTAGGGCAACTGTATGGTCAAAATCCCCAATTTTATTGGCTAAAATCAGTGAAGAAGAGGAATTTTTTTTTTTCCATTGAATGCTTACTTAATGATGCTTTGCCATGGATTTTTGTCTAAGCATTGATGATTCAAAATTATGACTTAATAGCAGGTCCTACTGTAGTTTGGAGAGTTCCTACCTTAATGTGGCCAAAGAAGCTTGAAAAACACCAGCAAAAAAGGTGGCTGTGAAAGCCAACTGCAGAAACAGAATAGGCTCCTGGACTGGAGAAACCATCTCTCTCAGCATGGTTCCCATGACAAGAGACGCAATCGAGACGGGTCCAACAGCGAGATGTCTTGAACTCCCAAGAACAGCATACAGCAATGGCGGAACAAAGCTAGAGTCTGTGGAACCCAGTCAAAAGAAATTGAAGTTGTAACACAGCATAAAACAATCATGGGAGAAAGAAAATGACAAGAAACAAAGTCATTGTACCCAAACAAAGACTTACAGAGTCCAACTATAGGTGGTAGATTTGCAAGCTTTGCATAACTGATACCCTGAAGTAAAAATAAAAAAAAAAATGAGGCCACTAGTTTAATGCATAAACAGGGTCTCTAAAAGCAGTTCTGTTTCCTAACTAGCTCTCAGAAATAGCAAACATGAAAAAGGAGCAAAAAACAATCCAAGAAGTTTTCTTCCAGAATCTATTAATAAACTCAAATCAGATGCCCAGCTGAAAACAGAACAAAGAAAATCTACAATAAGAACCCAACTCAAAACAGTTTTCTGATCCATTGCATTTAAAAAAAACAACCAAATTTAAAGACAGCATTACTTGCAAAAAAAATCTCCTCACAGCAACTCAAAACCCATAAAGACCAACCTCATCTTCTCACCTGTGGGATAGACAAGCTAGCGATGGTAATGCCAGAGATAACATCAGATTTCAGAAGCATTAGATTGTATTCTGATGCCCAATGAAAGATTGGGAAGAAGTACTCAAGTCCCAGAACCAGCTTTCTTGCAAATGGTTGGTTTTTGAATTGGTTAAGAGGGTCATCAGGGAAGAAAATCTCAGAAAATCTCCCTTTGAGAGCTTGCAAAGTGGTGGTGCTTGGTGGCAAGCAGACCTTGTGTATTTCTAAAGGTTCCATTGCTGCTGCTGTTGGGAGAGATGTTTCAAGGTCTTGACAGTTAGAAAAACTTTCTACTCTGTTAGAGCTTACACCCATCTCTCACACTACAGAGAGTAATTGAAGAAAAGCATTTACAGGGAGACTGATGGGGAAGATAAGAGGGTGTCAAGAACAATTTATAGATGGAGCCTCTGGGAGTGGGAGGCTGGTGCTGGAGCTGTTCATGCGCGTGCTGTGGATGTAAGTGCGCGTTTGCCACAGTTCACTGTAGAGGTATACTATTCCTGCCAATGGATGCATGCATAAATAGCACACAAATTATCTTGACTAATACTATTTTTTGACATTGCTAGGCTGGTACAGTGGTATTAAGTACGTACATATCCGGTCAGGTTATGTGAGTCACTTCCATTGTAAAATCTTCTCTTGTCTTTGCTTCGTTTCTCAAGGTCATTTGTTTACACTCATTTATATATACCAGGTTTCGATGGAAAGTCCCACATTCCGGCTTGATATGTCTTAATATACCTTTATAAGCCTTTCACCTATCAGCTTAATCTTTGGGTTGGTATATGATTTATTACATAATATCAGGGCAGATTCCAGTTATACAATAATTATATATATTTATATTTGTTTGTGTGATTTATGCCTGAAATGGATAAATGAGGTCTAGAAATAACATGTAGATAATGTCATTTTTGGAGGAAAATCAATGCACTTGGAGACACATATAGCAATTTGGTTTTTGTATGGAACTGTAGTGAGAGACCGAATCCCCGGATATAGGTGGCAAATGGATTGGATGAAACATCATCTCTCTGTTTCTGCACCTTTGACACTAAATAGGCAGGTTTCAAACCACCTCAATAATATATTTTATTTTTATTTTTTGTGGGCTACAAAATCATGATATGAAGCATTCATCTTTTTAATGTGGCTAAAAAAAACCAGGTCCAGGATGTAAAATCTTTTATGTTAACTCTTCAAGGATTTTGATAAATTTTTCAAAACAATATCCATTAAATACAATGACTAAAAATCTAATTTTCTTTACTTATGTGGGGCCCAGATTCATGATCCAAACCATATATCTTCTTTATAAATCGGCCAAGAGGTAAAATGCCTTTAATAAACTCTCATGGATCTTGAGAAATTCGTACAAAAATGTCCAAAAAATCCATGTAACATTTAAAGCCTTAAGATATAGTCATGTATACATGTGAAAAATTATTATTTTAACAAACATGATGATGTGTTTTTACATGTGTAACACTTGCAAATGTAACATTGCATGTGTAAGTGTTATATATGTATGGAAAATATTCAAGTGCATCTATCCCTCACCATAGGGTGATGGACACTCCTCTTTTTTGGGAAGTTTCAAGTACAAAAGAGAATATTCCTAAAAGGTACAAGAGTGCTTTTGTACTTGAAACTTTCCAAAAAGGGGAGTGTTCCTCACCCTATGGTGAGGGATAGATGCACTTGAATATCCACCTATATGTACATCTCATTTTCCTATCACATGTGTAAAAGACAAATGACCCCATTATACTCTCCTAACAAAACCAACTATTCATTTTCCAATACAGTCATGGTTGCCTGGTGTTGGCACCTTTTAGTATCACACACATGCCAAGGAATATACATGGGGTCATCAAGTTTAAATTATCACTCTTGGAATAGCGCAACGTAACAACCAACTTAGCGAAAAAAGAAAAAAAAAACCATTTCAATTTTCTCAAGAAAAATTCGTGAGGATCCACACTGAGGCTACCTATTTTAAAATCTAGCAGTTAAAAAAAAAATAAATAAATAAATAAAAAACTCTCTCCTATACGTGATAGGGCAAAATCTCACACTCTATTATGTTTTAGATCCACTACAAGATTTATAAAAACTAATGCACTTGTATAAAATAATAGAAAAAAAAATATTTTTTATTCACAAATAGCCCACCTATTTAAAATTTGAATCCCTCACAAAAAAATGCCTCTTTCATTGTGATAGGGTGATGCTTCACTCTAATATATTTTGGGCCCACCAAAAGGCCAATCATGTATAATATATTTAGTAAAAGATCACACACACACACACACACAAAAAAAAAAAAAATCAACTAACAGAGTGACAATAATCATTTTGAATCACCTCATGTTTTGTTACACTGATAGTGGGACAATAATCAACTAACAGAGTGACATTTAGCCAGGCCTAATGTAAGACGGCGGATTTGTTTTGTGCAGTTTTAGATTTTTAATAGATGGACTCCACTATAGAGCCTCACAAATGTGATTAATTTTGAGCCTTGGAGGAGATAATATTGTATGGCAAAAAATGTGTCCAAGAGTGCCAACTCTTGGAAAATATTTGGTATCTGGCTGCTCAATCGAAAATGTAAAGGGGAGCGGTGTTAGGACATCACAGGGTGTTGTGGGTCATTCAGTTTAAAGGGAAATTTGTGATGAATGGCCTGAACTTATGAGAAATTCACGAGGCTCTATAGTCTATAGTGAGGTCGATCTACCTCTTAAAAAATCTAAATTGTTCAAAACAAATGCCTCCCTCTTGTATCCGTTGTTGCTAACATTCACTTTGATTTGACATGGGTCCACGTGTCATATTGATCACATATGAAAACACATGATTTTTTGTAATATTTTTTTCTAATATATTATATATATGATCAATCTTATAGTAGGCTATAAACATTTTAGAGTGCAAAATTTCACATCCCATAAAATTGAGAGAGAATTTCATCAGCGGTTCGGATTTTGAATAGAAGAGCCCATGTCCAGATAAAACACATGATTTTTGTGTGTGTGTATGTTTTTTAATCCTTTTGGTGATAGATTGGTAGGCCCACTATGGAGCCTTTTAGGAATTTCTGACACGGCCTGCCCTCTCTAAGTATTCGACCCAAGTTCTCATGGTATATAAACGGGAGGCAAATGAATTATCAGCTTTTCAAAATGCTCCTTATTGTTTTCTGAAATTTTGTTTTTGTTAAAGGGTCTTCTAAATGTATTAAGAGCTAAGAGCACCTTATGCTATAAAAACAGATAGTGACAGTTAGTGACATGGTAAGGCCTTAGTTCTCGTTGTGCTCTTGGGCACATGATAGGATGTGTGAGTTTGGTTTTCAGCTTCATGACTCATGAGCACTTTGCCATGGTCCACTTTATAAAATAGAATATATGCTAGAATTCGTGGGTCTATAAGCTCGATCTATTAAATACAATAGGGCTTTGATATCTAGTCAATTCCATAACATCTAATCCGTTAAGTTGTTGAAGTTGTTTTAACTTAAAAGACCCCACATGCTACGTGTTGGCTAGTGAAGCATACCCTGAGAGGGACAGCCCTCACTTCTTTCCTTATCAACCAATCATGTGGAATCAATTTTCTGAAAAATAGCCTTTGAAGATGTTTGAGGAGGACTCTTCCCAATGCATTCAGGTTGGATATATACTTTCCATCTTTTCTTTCTATTATGTAAAGTTTTCCTGATCTGTGACTTGATCATGGATGGATCCTTTTGTCCATTCAGAATAGCCACCCAGATGAAATCAGGTCTCATCTCCTTGCGCCTAATGGCCAGCTAACTTTCACAAATGCTTGGAATGAAATCAGATTTCCTGCTGAACCTAAAGGCTGGTCTGACACTCTTGGTGTAAAATACTACAACCTGAAACAGCCTGTAATTTGCTTGTTATCTCGTCCACTAGAAAAAAAATACAAAAACTGCAGGCTTATGAGTACAGGCAAAATGCATCCAGCTTGCTTCTTCAATTGCCCCTTAGTAGTTCTCATTTGTTGCTTGGTGGCTGGTATTTCAGGTGTCTCTTTTGATCAACCTCTCGATCCCTTTTGCTCAACCTCTAGATGGCTCTCTCCTATTCTAGCAACAAAGATAGGGAAGCTGGCTGTTGGCTCCATCATGGTTATAATCATTCAATTTATTTAGAGACCCAGAATTCACCAAAAATTGAAGAGCACAGTCCCTCTATAAGACAGATATATTAATCCTTGATTAAAGGGGCCATGAATATTTCATTGGGTATATGTATCCCTCAATCCCTGAGCCTCTTTTTGGCTTTCTTCACTATAAAGAAACCCAAGGAGGAGAGATGCTTATATTTTGTTTTTTTTGTAATTGTTACTATTATATCCAGGTGCCCTTTTTGTTGGATTGTAGCTTTTGAGCCTAACTAAGCTCATGTATCTTCTCCCCTTTTTCAATGATATACTTTTTGAGTTTTTGGGATTTTTTTTTTTTTGCATAGCACTGTATTATTTACTGACATAATGAACATCAATTGAATGTCAATGAATATCAACACATGAATGGTTTGAATCTAAGAAATATGCTTTTTTCCCCTTCTTTAAAAAATAAAGAAATAAAATAAATAAAATTGCTTGGCCCTGTTTCATCTCTTTTATTTACCATGAACGTGGTGTGAATGTCCAAATCATTGGTTTTGTTAGGATCAAGTGATGAAAGGTCAAGAACTCATATGGATTGGGTTTAGCATTCAATTCGTTAATAGGTTGGCAAAACGGCAAGTGACATTTGCAACATTAAGGTTTGCATCATGTATAATATGTTGGGAGATGCTCATATGAGAGCTTCTTTCACCTTACCATGAGAGATAGGGTGATGGCCTTTACATCCAAATCTAATATCAACAATTTAAATGTGAGGGCTCTCAACCTATTTCTTATGGTAAGGTGAGAGATGCTCTTATAGGAGCATTCCCTAATATAATATACCTATTTTTAATCCTATATATAATGAAGAGAGAGAGAGAAATGATTTTTCTAAACTTTTGAATTATAAATTAAATAACCTAAGTGGACTTTCTGGTTGTATTCTAGCCAATTTTAAATAACCTAAGCTTTACTTTATCTTTATTTTGCAATAGAATTACCAAACGGGCCCTTAAGATATTTGATGATACTCTAATCACTTTTGTTGAAGAAGCCCATTTTCCATTCCATCCTTCCCTTGTCCAAAATATTCAAAATAAAATAATTTCCTATGACATGTTTAATCTGCACACAATGCATGCTCGATAGAATAGCATTTGGATTTAAGTTTTTTCTCTTTTTCTTTATGATGTGGGTATCCCAGGGGCCTTTGACCCAGATGAATCCTTCTGAGTGGCGCCTGCTAAACCCACACAAATGCATGTCATATAAATCTATGGTGGTTTCAAATAGAAGATGAGGGGAACAAACCCACGCCTATGCCACTCCACTAATGAATTCTAACTATATGTATAGTTGCATCTACTAAAGCGCTTTTGACCATGCTTGATGTCACTCGAAATTAAATTTTAAAATGCTAAGAAAATGATATAGTTTTGAATTCAATAGACCAGCGCACCTTCTTCCCAATCTAGGTCCATCATATCTCTCAGATCATACTTAATGTAAATCTAACCCTCTCACAACATCCAACTGCTTTATATGTAAAAGCTCTCATGGCACTCAAGTTCTAGAACAAGCAGTGGTGGATTTAGGAGTTTCTCTCAGAGGGGGCAAAGAAGAATTAAAACCTTCAAGAAATAAAGTTTGTATAAAAAAGTAACAAGTTATAATATTAACATAAAAACCTATATATCAATTAGCCATTCAATTACATAAAATAAGATCATTTTTTACAACTATCCCCAACGTATTTTCATATTTTGAAAGCATTGCAAGTATACCGAAAGATGATAGTATATGAGATTCAGACTATCAAGGTCTCATCTAATAATAAATATTTGTTTCATCACAGTCCCATTTTCATCATTATCACCAATGTTTGTCAATTAGGATTTGATAATTAGTGACCTTTTCTTAATTTTTTAACCTTTTAATTCTTTAATTTTTTATTTATAAAACTATATTCTCTGTATGATATCATAAAGACACAACCAATCATGTACTCAATCTGATGGCGAGCCCCGCTTCTGTTGATATGAGATTCCCGAGAATATCATTAGAGGGGATGATATTTATTTTTAATAGTTTGAATTATAATTATGTGGGCCCTACAATGGATTTTTCGAAAACCTGTAAGTTAGCATATAATAGTAGTTTTTTTATATTTTTTACCTATAAAAAGACGGCGGGCCATAAAATAATGTAGTAGTCCAATATTCCTGCTAATATAATCTATTCATTTACATAGCCTGATAGCCCTAGAATTTCAACCCAATCTAACCAAAATCAATATTCTTGGAAAATTTCGAAGTAAAAATGGTATAACAAAATCTCACAACATAAAATAAAGAAAAAACAAGAATAACATAAAAAACTAACTGCATTTAACAAAAATACACAAGACATGAAAAAGATATAACATATGCATTTAAAGATACTTATTAAAGAGGCATCCATTGAACTCAAGCAAAAAGGGGGAAAAAAAAAAGATATAGAAGAAAGAAAAGGCAAGATGGGTTTTTAGAATTAATTGTATAGAGATGCATTTGAGAACCATTGGAAACGAGTTTAGTGTTGAAGAATGAAAGAAGAGACAATAGTCAATGACGAAAAAAGGCTATTTTGCCTCAGTTACTCCTATGATTTTATTACTTAGTTGTATCAAAAAATGAGGAGGGGGCAAAAAGTAGTTCCATAGAAAAAAAATTTAAAACAGCATATCCTATATGAGAATTTCAAAGAGTTGAGGAGCCCCTAACGTGCATCCGTCCCTTGAGAGCAAGGGAGTGACAAGTGCCAGTGAAAATGGAATAAAGTGGTATGCTTTTTGGAAGGGTTGTGATTTGTGAATGGGCATATAAATTTTGATGTCAATCCTTGAGTCAATTTGAAAAACCTTTAGGAGCACTCATCTGACATCTCAATAATATTGTGGGGTTTCTTGAAGAGATTTATGCGTACTTTCTACGATCTACATGAAAGATATGTGATTCTAAGGATATGACCATATCGAGCGTTCACTTAGTGAACTAGAAATTATGAAGTTTGACCTCAAGCCTACGATTGAGACTACAAGTTTGAGAATATACTTAACTGGATCCATTGACTCATTGGCAAGCCTAATATTGGTTTCCTCATTTGCTCAGAAGTTTTGTTTCTGTGACAAACTAGCTAGGTTTATAGGTTATTAAAGAAAAGCTTCTGGCTCTACTGTCAAACCTTACCTTTTTTTTTTTATGGATGTCCAAAGCCATTGCAGAGCTCTAACTCTAAAAACATGGCAAAGCAAGTGTAAGCTCGACCTCTCTTTAAGATTGTCTGCATTGGGTGAAGCTTATTGGGGTGAAGCATCACTTAATTTCATACAGATAAATGATGTAATTTACATTAAACCCGAAGCTCTGATACCACATGTAGCATGCGATCCACCAACATGTCTTCGGATCTAAATAAATAATAAGATTGATATGAATAACATGATCATGATAAATCTTAAGTTAAACGCGATGGAGTCATTTACTCTCCTAGTAGATAAATGATGTTATATATTGACAATGAACCTAAGTAGAAGATTGTCCGACCTATGAATTTAAGCCATTTACTCTCCTATAGTAAGAATACAGCTAGAGGTTAAATGCTTGTCTTGTCTATATTAGATCATGATTAACAAGTTAAGGATCTTAATGGATCCACATTAGAGCATAAGATTACATAGATCTATTTAAGACTCTCTCACATGATCTTTATATCAGAAATAATGCCTCACTTAACAGCTGCGGGGAGTCCTTCTGGTCATGGTTTTACTTTCCAAGGAATGCTCCGGTTCTTGGGAAGCCTCAACAAAGTTCATGCTCCAAGGCCTAGAATTTCTTGTAAGAAGAAAGCAAGTTAGAGAGAGAGAGAGAGAGAGAGAGATCTTTTTTACTGTTCAAAGTCCAGACAATATTGTATTTGTCCAACACAATAACCTATCAAAAACAGTGCTGTGAAGTATAACGACTCTACATCTAACAAATCTCAAAGTAAGCAACAAATTGGATTTGTACTCAAGTAATGCTATAATATTACGTAAAACATAATAATGTTTTATGGAGATGGCAGTCTTGTTTCCACTTAATACCCTCCTGGGCCTCCACTGAGGTTTCCACGAAGAATTGCAGTGAGACATTAGGGCCACAAGCTGCGTCAAGAACATTAATCAATGTGTAACACATGGATAAATTAATGAGTAGTACAGATCCACTGAACTTGGACTCATGGGCAAAATTCGTGAGCCTCTACTGTGGGGTACATCTATTAGAAATCTAAATCATTCAAAGTAGATTATGCATTTCTTGGATGGATCCAGTCATGTTTGCTTCCAATATTATATTTTGGTCCCACCATAAAACCAACAATGTATAATACACGTGAATAAATATTGAAAAACATTCATGTGTTTTATACAAGGATGCATCACCAATTTCCTGATAACACTAGGGAAACGGATCCCCTGATTAGTCCAAATAGGGTTTCTAACACTAACCTTGGAGGATCCAGACTCTTGATAAATATATTACAATTTTAAGGATTGGTCCATTGAGCCTATAACTCTAGATATTTTGGAGAGTGTCTAATGTTTTTGTTAAAGTGGTTTTTTGCCATGCCCCTAGGAAAGCTAATGGTGCATTGCATAATCTTGCTAAATTGGGACTCAGTAATCAGTTCCCCAAGGACTGGTGTGGTTTAATAACAACCCAAGTTGGGTATGTACTCTGATAAATTAAGCTTTGTAGTGGTTGTTTTTGGAAGAAGAAGAAAAAAAAAAGGCTGTTTCTTTATCTCTTTTTTCTTTTTTAAAATGAAAAGCACCATGTCTCATGCAAACAGCTTCCAGCTAGTCCCCCCCATGGGAATATCCAGGAATATTCTTGCCCATTTAAAGATGAGTGGTGCAACTATAGCCATGCGTTTTCAAGTCTTGCATAATGCTTGTACTTGATTTCTCCATGGTCCTTGAGTATTTTAATCCTCCATTTGAAGTGACAGTCCTGCACAATGTTCCAACTTGGTTTCTCCTTGGCCTTTTGATTATTTTAGTCCTCCGTTTGAAGTGACTGAAGTCAACTAAGGAGAGCTAGCAGAAATGGCCATGATGGAAGAAACTGCACTTCAAACCAGACTTGCACATAAACCTACACGGCAGGCACGTTCAGGCCACTTTTCCAATAGTCTCGTCTCTTTAAGTGCTGTAGGCACAAAGGAACAGGTGCCCTTAATTCATAGTCAAAAGAAAACAAATATCTTCATGCATAGCCACTAATCCTTTGGCACATGTACCCATCAATCTTTCCAATATGCTTGGTGGGTTTACTCGGAAACTTGAGCGAATAAAACCAACCATCCAAATCGGATCTACCTTCCATGCAAGAAGGATTCTTGCGTGTGTTTTCTGGTTGCCGTCCACTTCAGGTAGGGGGGTAATGAACACTTGAGAATGGGACCTCATATGGTTCAACGAGTAAATAACTTTGTAGTGACCATTTAGAATTCATGGAAGTTGTTAAGATGAGAAGGTGATAGGGTTGAGTAGGGATCACTTAAATAAATAGTCTAAACTCAGCATGATGGGTATGAGTTTCAACCTAAATATCTAACCTTCTTAGTAACAAGATTCTAATTCCGACAGTGACTTAGAGCATGTTTGGCAAGTCTTATCAATATGAAATCTATATGATATCGGTCTATTTGAAATCGACCAGTTTGAAATAGATGTTTTACAAATGTTCTGTTTGGTAAAACAAATACACCGTTTGAAATATGCATTTTATAATCCAATGGTTGAGGTTTTTCCTTAATTTTTTTAAGATGCACGAGGAACTGAGGTTTCTAGTTTAACTCTATGGTTATTCTTAGGATGCTCAAGAGGATCAACGGTTTCGATCTTGATATAGGGGCCCACTAAGCCCAGAAATTTAGATCGAATAGTTCATGTTTTTTCTCACCTATCTTAATATCTGTGATAAATCAACGGCTAAAATTTGGTATTGTGGCCACTATTGGTATGTTAAAAAGTTAATTATGCGGTTCAGATATTGGTTGGGGGCCCACAAATGAAAAAAACAAACCATATGTGGTGAAGTCTAAAACCCAGGCAGACATGCATGCATAATAGGTTCATCAACGACCAAAAAGATTCTAATACACTCCTAAATATTAGCATGGGATTAGAGGTTGATTTCTACCGAGAGCCATTTTTAGTCTTCCAAAGAGGATCAACAGATTGGATCATGATTATGGGGCTCAAGAAATTTGGAAATTTATGTCAGATGGTTCACATTTTTCCTCAAACATCTCAATATCCGTGATAGATCAACGGGTGAAATTTTGTAATGTCACTTTTAATAATATGATAAAACGCTTCTACGGTTTAGATCATAGTCGAAGGGCCCACAATTGAAAAAACTTAAAAAAGGGACGGTTTATGGTGACGTCCAAAACCTAGGCGAACATGCATAGGTACATCAACCACCGAAATTATCTTATTAGCTAGATTTCTAGATATCTACGTGGAAACAAAGGCTAATTTGTTACTCCATGGTTCATTTTGGACTTCCAAAAAGGATCAATGGTTCGGATTGTGATTATGGAGCCCATGGACGTTCAAAAATCAAATCAATGGCTCTATATTTTTTCATAAATATCTCAAAATCCGTGATATAATGATGGCTCTAATTTAACTTCATGGCCGTGTTTAAGGTTATAAAGACTTTCAATGGTTTGTATCATCATTGTGGGTCTCAAAGTTTTGGAAAAAAAAAAAAAAAAAAGTCATGCTATGATGACCATTTTGAAACTGTACTAGTGCAACATCTGTGTTTGGAATTATAAAGACTTCCAATAGTTTAGATCATCTTTGTGGGTCCCAAAATTTTGAAAAATTGAAAAAACGGCCATCCTATAATGATCATTTTGAAACTCTACCAGCAAGAGCTTCTGGCTTCTCCCTATTTCTAGGAGTGCATATGAGCGGTTTGGATCGGTTTATAGGGAAACCATAATAAACTGAACCGAACTGAACCGAACCACCCATGTGCTCAAACCGACCCGAAAGGAACTGGTTTAGTTATGTTTGGTTACAATTTTTCTTTTTTTTTTTTCACAAAGAAATAGCAGTTCAATTGGTGAAACGTGGGACTTCAAGTGACAGAGTAAGAGTTCGAGTCTTCTTCAAGTAATTCTTCATATTCATTAATATGTTTTATAAAAAATATATATTTATATAATTGGTTCGGTTTGAGCGGTTTAATCGCACATTCAAATCGAAAATCGATCTGAACCGAACGGTTTGAAGGATCGAACCGATCCGAACCGCCCAATTCGGATTGGTTTAATGGTTTTTTTTTTGTACACCTCTACTTATTTCAATTCTCGGGGAGGCCGGACACCCTAGTTGGCAATATATATATATATATATATATATATATTATATATATATATATATATATATATATATATAAGGCTCTCCTAAGCTCAAGCTCATGATAAAATCTCATAAGCTCATGCTTGTAGGGCCCACCTTTGGTAAATCCAAATGGACTAAACACATGACCCTCCTAAATTGCACATGTCCACCAACTTTTGGTTAGATTCGAATTTATTTGACCGTTGAATAGAGTATTATCGATCCAAATGTATTGTTGACCATTAAAATTTTGGGCCCATATGAAGGTGATAGAAATCATGGTTGGGACTGATTTTTTGCAGAGAGTAAGATCCCAAGGAGTCCTTGAAATTCTCCTTATCCCCATCCCCATATGAGTCCCCAGGTGGGCTCCACCACACACTTGAGCTTACCTTGTCCTAAGTTTGAGCTTAGGAGAGCTGACCCCTTTAAATGTATATATTTAAATATAAATAAATATATATATATATATGAGAGATATTCAAGTGCATCTATCCCTCACCATGTGTGATGAGAGACACCTCTTTTGGAAAAATTTCAAATATAAAAGGAGATCTTTCCATCAAGTACAAAAGCCTTTTTGTATTTGAAATTTCCTCAAAAAGGGTGTCTATCACCACGTGGTGAGGGATAGATGCACTTGAATATATATATATATATATATATATATATATATATATCCAAAAAGAAGATAGGGAAAAACATGTCCATTTAGAGAGAGTTGATCGGCAGACCCGGAGATAAGAGAATGAGGAGTGCCCAAGTAGTTCTTGCTGCCCTGGCCCATGTTGTTCTAAGCCACAGACAATGAGAGTTGACCTGCTCCAGAGTTCTTCCAACTGAGAGAATCTTTCCTTTCTGGGTCCAAGATCAAAAGACAGGAAGCTCGGTTCAGCCGGTCTTGGGTTTGTTGAGGGAGATGAGAAGGAATTGACCAAGAACCATTGTGAAGAATTGTTAAAAAGATTAAGGATAAGTTGTTAAAAAATGAAGACATTTTGAGCTTAATTATTGTGATGTTTATTATCTGTTTTAAGATATTATTGAGATATTTAACCAAAAAAAGAAAATATATTATTGAGATAGATTCATTTTATCGCCATTAGTAAATTTATATAAAGATTATCACTATAAAATGTGATGAAAATAGAAGATTTTTCGAAAGAACATCTAAGTTTTGGCCTAATATATAAAAAAGGGTTCAATGAATCAATAATATATATAAATTTTTTATTTATCTCACCAAATCGGCCCATATTTTATATAGGCCGGGTTATGCGGGTCATATACTGGTCGGGCCAAGGTTTGCCACCCCTATAAATATCCATCAGCCAAACTTCCCATTTCTGCCAGCTTCTGTGCTGCATGCGAATTCAGCCATTGCAACATTTCCATGACATCTAGCATTCTAGCTCCACTAAGTAACATCATCCAAAAAAACCATGTTTGGATCAACAGCCATCTTCTCTACCATATTTTTCGCCTCTTCTAGATATCCAGCGCGACGGTAGAGATCGACCAAGCACCCATAATGCCGAATTATCTTGTATATATACTTTCTCCATGAGCTCCAAATACATACATACATACATATATATATATATATATATATATATATCACCTTCCTTCACGAGCAGGCATTCAAGACACCAATGAAAGTGATCTAACCAATGATCATGGCTGTCCAGTGCTCTACAGACTTCCTTCTTATGGATTGGAAGATCTGCATTGAGCTGGAAATACTCCCACAATTTGAATACATGTCAATGAGAGCAGTTCCAAGAGCTCCATGTCCAATTGAAACTTGCTCTTAGGAAAAAATGAAGTCGGGAGCCCATCTTCCCTTCTCAAGCAATCCAAGATCTGAAATTGCATGAATTGTACTCCTCCCACCATAATACTCTCATCAACTCCCGACACTTTTATCCATCAACATCTTGCTAAAAACATCCAAGGCGTCTTTTGTTCGACCATTTCGAGCGAGACCCGAAATCATAAGAGTTCCAAGAGACTGACCGAATCCTTTTGTCTCATCGACTTAAAAAGCTCATTTGCCTCATTACCCCTACCGCACTGTGCATACCCATTGATCATTGAATTCCATGTGACTAAATCTCTGTGTGTTTTTTTTTTAATAACTAGGGTGTCCTGGCCTTTTGGTCCGGACCAATCTCTCTGGGCTTAGGGATAGCCGGGTAAATCCCTTGCAGCCCCAGTGTGATAGTGCAATTTCAAACCTTCTACCTCGGACCAAACCATGGTCCTAAGCCATTTGAGCTACCCTTTGGGGTTTATCGGACTACATCTCTCTCCTTCATATTATATGTTTATTAAATGGTCCAACGTCCCCCGTCCCAATCCAGCCCATGTGACCTTTTGGATGTTATTCCATGTGGGCCTACCTTTCAAAATCAAGCAGGTCCATACAAAATTACACCTAAAACTTTCATACCATTGCCACTCAAAAGCTATCCAACGTAACTAGGGTTGCAAACGAAACGGTTCAGGTTCGAAACCATAATGGGCCTGGACCCATTTCTAAATAACAGTTTTGATTTTTATTTGCAACCTATTTTGTTGGTTCCGGAGTCCGGACCCGGTTCCAATAGGAAAATTCGAATCCGGTTCCGGAACCAAATCCACTATAGAAGACCGAAATCTAGTTTCAAAACCGGTTCAAATTTTTCTTCATTTTTTTAATTTTTTCCTTAAACTTAGCATATCATTGAACTTATGACAGTACATCAAGTTTACGAGCCCTAATATTATATATATAAATGTAAAAAATAATAATATTGATATACAATTTGCAATATCAAAGATTCATATGTGGGGTCCCCGTGTCAATGGATTGGAACCTATATGGACCAATAACTGGACCCGTTTATCAATCGGAACCTAAATTGGATTTCATATCGATTTTTGGCGGGTCGGAACTTTAACGTAATCGGGGAATCGGATATCCGTTTGCAACCCGAAAAAAAAAAAAACCCCACAAAAATATCCAGCCCCTTATGACCTTAATCAAATTCATAGAGTGTCATTAAGTTGGTTAAATGGGTTTATCCATCTCCAACCACGGACCCATGTAAGTCCTCCGGGTTAGCCCGCGCGACCGTTTCCGCCACCAGAAAAGAAAAATTTCCCGCGAATCCACATTCCATAGTAACCACTAACCAAACACCAATCTCTCGAAAGTCGAAACACAATCCACACAGCAAAGAAACCAAACGAAAACATCAGAAACCTCTACGATTCCCATCGTCCTGAACCCTTCTCTCATCAAAAACCCTGCCTTCCACTAACACCCCCTTAAAATCTCCAAGTAGTCACTGCAATCTCTTCCCAACGATATTTCAACTTCAACCAACAAGAAGATGAGCGTTGTAGGCTTCGATTTCGGGAACGAGAGCTGCATTGTGGCCGTAGCGCGCCAGCGCGGCATCGATGTCGTCCTCAACGAAGAATCCAAGCGCGAAACCCCCGCCGTTGTCAGCTTTGGAGAGAAGCAGCGTTTCGTCGGCACCGCCGGCGCCGCCTCCTCTCTCATGAACCCTAAGAACTCGATATCGCAGGTGAAACGCCTCCTCGGCCGCCAATTCTCTGATCCAGAGGTCCAACGCGATCTCCAATCGCTCCCCTTCGCCGTCACCGAAGGCCCGGACGGCTTCCCCCTCATCCAGGCAAGATATCTCGGCGAGCAGCGCGCGTTCACGCCGACGCAGGTCATGGCGATGATCTTGTCGAATCTGAAGAGCATTGCCGAGAAGAATTTGAATGCGGCGGCGGTTGTAGATTGCTGCATTGGGATCCCTGTGTATTTCACTGATCTGCAGAGAAGAGCTGTTTTGAATGCGGCCGCCATCGCGGGGCTGTATCCTCTGAGATTGTTCCATGAGACCACCGCCACTGCGCTGGAGTACGGAATTTACAAGACGGATTTGCCGGAGAACGACCAATTGAATGTTGCGTTCGTCGACGTCGGCCACGCGAGCTTTCAGGTCTGCATTGTAGGTTTCAGCAAGGGCGGGCTGAATGTCCTGGCTCACGCATTCGATCGGTCGCTTGGCGGGCGGGATTTCGATGAGGTCTTGTTCAGGCACTTTGCCGCTAAGTTTAGGGAAGAGTATAAGGTGGATGTTTATCAGAATACGCGGGCTTGTCAGAGGCTGCGAGCTGCATGTGAGAAGTTGAAGAAGGTCTTGAGTGCGAATCCGGAGGCGCCATTGAATATTGAATGCTTGATGGATGAGAAGGATGTGAGGGGGTTCATAAAGAGAGATGAGTTTGAAAGGATCAGTTCTCCAATTCTGGAACGGGTGAAGGGGCCGCTGGTGAAAGCGCTTTCAGAGGCTGGGATTGGGGTGGATGATGTTCATGTGGTTGAAGTAGTTGGGTCTGGCTCTCGCGTCCCAGCTATTATCAGGATATTGTCTGAGTTCTTTGGGAAAGAACCAAGGCGCACTCTGAATGCGAGTGAGTGTGTGGCCCGTGGCTGCGCGCTTCAATGTGCAATGTTGAGTCCAACTTTTAAAGTGCGCGAATTTCAGGTTTGTGATATCCTCTGTTCTGCTCATTTGTTCTAATTCTGTCATTTTTCGAGATGGGTTTGGCAAACTGTTCTTGGTATTTGCAGGTGTTGGGTTATTCTAATTGTTTGTTTATCTTTTTTTTTTTTTGGATTGTTTCTGAGGCTAGTGTTTGCTTTTCCATAATGCTGAGACACGAGTATAGATAAAGGCACCAGTATGGGGTCTGAGGATATGTTTCTCTGTTTTCCAAACTTCAGGACATGGACACTGTCACTGTTATCCTATAAAAAATATGAAGTTTCATATTTCATATTAAAATTTTAAGGTTAAGTAATACTTTTCACATATTATGCGTTTAAATTATGCTGTGACTGACTACTAGGCAATCCCCCAGATGTCAGAATGTATAAGATCAGAAGGAGCAATATATGCAATGGTACAATTTTGAATTGATAATGCTGTATGTTTAGACAAATGAGATCCAAAACAATCAAATTTTTTTTTTTTTTATTTTTTATGAAAGGCTTAATTAACATTGCCTCACATAAATGTTTCAATCTAGTGACAGAAATATTGCCTAGTTTAGAACACCAAAGAAGAAATGGTGCTAGCAAATGCAGAGGCTGATGTAGCAACTGGTGGCTGAGAAGGTGGAAGGAGTTGTTCCACACGATACAATCTTTAAGATTTACGACTTGTCCCAATATGCTTCTCTGAAAATTGTTCTAAAAAACACAATTGCTAGAAGAGAATGGACATAAAAACTGGGCATAGTCAATTGTCTAATAGATTGCAAAATTAAGGAAGGCTTTTGCACATATAAACACTTGTGGGGAGAGAAAGCAAACCAATCTGTAATAGATGTAGTTGAAGTGATGGAACCAATTTTAACAACCGGTAATTGGGAACCATCAATAGTGTGAATATAGATTGGAGACAAAGGAAAACTGCAATTAGCCAATAATGATTCATCATACGTCATAAGGCATGATGTGCCAAAATAACAAAATTCCTAGAGGACATTGTGACGTACCTTATGGTTGTGAAGGACCAGACATGGTAGAGGCATTAGCAGAAGGTGCAGAAATTGAAGAGATTAGCATCTGTTGAGCTTGAATCTGTTTATTGATTAACTCTGAAGTCTGTATTTGGTCAGTCAATTTCACAGATGAAGACTTACTAGCTTCTTCTATAGCAACAATTGTGGTTCTCTTT
This sequence comes from Camphora micrantha, assembly GCA_003546025.1. Lineage (NCBI taxonomy): Eukaryota > Viridiplantae > Streptophyta > Magnoliopsida > Laurales > Lauraceae > Camphora > Camphora micrantha. Next base: position 61,522,012 of record QPKB01000001.1, read on the forward strand.
GTTGGCTGAGTTTAAGAGGTAGAAGCTAAGTGCCTAGAGCGCAGAGCGGGAGCGCCGAAATGCTAAGTTTTAAAATAATTATATATCTGGACGCCTCCGGAGCGCTTATACAACATAATGCTTGTGGGTTTATAAACAATTAACTAATGGGCACAAATATATCTTATCCATTTATTCAAGTATAAAAAATAGAGAAAAATTTAACTTTGCAATTTGATCACATAAAATAGACAATAATTAATAAGTCAAAAGAATTTTCTTCATTCAAAAGATAAATATCAAGCTTACAGCCCAAAATTATGTACTGTTCGCTTCATATTCGGTAGAACAGCGCTCCGAGGAAGGTCGAACCACACTCCGAAGACGGATCCGCTCTGAAAGCGCCTATCCACGTTTTTGGAGTGGGATCGAGAGGGCTGAGAGGAGGTTCCGGGCACTAAATAAGTGCTACAACGATTAGGCTGCTTCAGGCGAGCAATTTAATTACCTTGACCCATTGGTCGAAAAGGGCTGTTGCACTTCCAATGTCATTTTCTTTTCTTTTTTTAATTAGTTGTGTATATCATTAGATCCTTTGATTGAGTAGTATTCACTTGGGGATTAGAATTAAAGTGGATAACAAACACATGCTTGAGGCCAGAAATTGTTTTCTTTGGGAAGCAGTTCAATAGGTGCAGTGCAATCCACACTAGTGAATGGAGATTTATGAAGCAATATCCTCAAATATGCTCAAATTCAGATTGGGGGGCCATCTGAAATTGGATGGTTTCCTGTCTGTGCCGATCAAAGGTGATGGAGTGCATAATGTAAACAAATTTGGGCTCCACAACGGCCAACTGATCCCACAATCCACTCATTTTGATATAAAATTCTTGAATCTTGCTATTTCCTTGTTTTGCATGTTTGGTGTCCTATTTGACTTGTGATCTTTGTGCTATCATTTTTCTCTCCTCTAAAATGCAATCCACTCATTTTTTTTGATTTTATGTAACCGTTGGCTGGATGGTTCGTTATATTTTTCTTCTTTGTTAATAAAACTAGCAACAACGGCCCGTGCTTAGCCAAGGTCACAAAAATAAAAATGTATTAATTTTATTAATTATTTAAAGTTTTACTTTAATGTATATATTTGTTCAATGCAACAAAAGAATCATGAAACCACACCGTTCAATGCAACAAAAGAATCATGAAACCACACCCAGATAAACTATTTACATCAAATCAACTAAACGCTAAAAGCCTATTTTTTTCGTTTTGTGTGAAGACTTGTGCATTGGACAAATTATCTGCTAGTTAAGATCCCATGTCATAGCCCACCAATAAACTCTATCCTAATCAGAAGATGTTTATAGATTTAAATGTTTTCAGGTCTGTTGATACAAGGCTTTGTAGGATTTTTTAAGAATCCATTCGAAACTATTCAGATCCTATTTTTTTGGATTTCAACGTGGGTCCCACATCTTGTGCAAGTTTTTAAATTTTAGGAGATTTAAAAGAGTTGTAAATTTGGTAGGTCTTATTGGATCCTATTTCTATGGATTCCAAAGTACACGTTAAAAAAATAACTTCAGCTTCAAGGAAGTCACAGGGACATGATTCTCTAGGTCTTATTCGATTCGATCCTATTTCTATGGATTCCAAACATCGGTCCCACATCCTGCACACGTTAAAAAAAAAAAAAAAAAATTCAGCTTCAAGGAAGTCACAGGGACATGATTCTCTTAATGAGGTGTCACATATATATATATATATATATATATATGAGCAGGGGCTCTCCTAAGCTGCAACTTATGTTATTCTAAGCTAAAACAGTGCTGGTTGTTTCAGCTTAGGATAGCATAAGCTGTAGCTTAGGAGAGCACCCTTCTCTCTTTCTCTCTCTCTTTATATATATATATATATATAGTATTGATCCATTGTGCTACTCGCGCATTGGATCAGTGTGCACGCCTCAACATGGGGTACCACCTAGGACTGGGACTGTGGGGATCGAAAGATCTCCCCTGGCCCTTCATCTCTATAAAAAATTGGCCACATCCCCAACCCCTATCACCTCCGCCCCACAAGTTTAACGGTGTACAGTCCATTCGGATGGGTGTGCAGTTGATCCAACAGTGTACAATACATCGAATGAGTGCAAAGGTGGAGAATATGGTGAAGATTCCCATTTAAACGTGGAGATTTTAGGATGTAATTAAGTGCTATATCCATGCATGGAGAATATGGTGAAGATTCCCATTTAAACGTCCTTGAGTTTGAAATTTGAAAAGTTTCTTTCTTATTGTTGTAAATGATTATACAATTATGAGTAATGGTGGGTAGAGGGAGAGATTTTAGGAGGAAAAAATGAATGACTTAATGATAGAATGAGAGATTTTAGGAAAAATGTCATGGAAGGAGTCACGTGTTGATTTTCTAGAATGTTGACATGGCACCACGGAAAAAAAGAAAAATCCAGAAAGGACATGGCACTCTCCAGGGCAGGGCTTCCTATTGCTTTAATTTATATATATAGTGTGGTATGGTGATTTTAAACTTTTTATTTTTATTTTTTTTTATGTAATCATTGGCTAGATGGCTCATTATATTATTGTTCTTTGTTTATAAGATGTGTCAAAGTATTTCTTGCACCAGAGGAGAGGGAGGGGGAAGGGAAGATATGCCTATGGTTTTTGTTGATGATTGGGCTACCATGTTCTTCTATCTGGTCCATTTGAAGTGGTGTATGTATTTTAAGGAGCAGCGTACAAATTATCTGCATGTGTAAGTTTTGCTTAAAAAAGGCAACTGCTGACAATCATGTCATTGTAAATCACCTAACGGAAATCCTGCCTGTTCTTCCTGCAAAATTAATTTATTTGATATTGACTTCAACAATATTCTTTGTTATACTGCCACGGCTAATATCTTTTCGGGTTTGTGAATCCTTTTTCTGAAACATACAACTTGTGATTTCTTTTCCTTTTGCATTGTGATTTTTTCTTAACTGCTCACTTTCTGAATTTATTTGCTATTCTTAAAGGTATACATTATTGTCAAATGTTGGACTAGTTCTAGATTTTGCATTTATCTGTTCTTGTTTCTGCATGATCCAATTATTTTGAATGATGTTTTTACTTCATAATTTACCGTATCGTTTATCATGATTATGTGATCCCGATTACTGCTATCATTTATTGAGTCTTTTTTATTTGTTTGTATTTTTCAGGTCAATGAGAAGTTCCCTTTCCCAATTGCCTTGTCCTGGAAAGCCTCTGGGCCTGAATCACATAATGCTACTGGGGATAACCAGCAGGGCACTCTTGTATTCCCCAAGGGAAACCCAATACCCAGTGTCAAGGCTTTGCCATTTTACAGATCTGGCAATTTTTTTGTTGATGTCCATTATGCTGATGTTAGGGATTTGCAAGCCCCATCGAAGATAAGCACATACATGGTAATAGGCCAACAGAACTGTTCGTAGAGTTTTTTTAATTGCCTACAACTTCATATCTTTGAGCTGTTCTTTCCCATTTGATTTACATATGCTAGTATATGTTGAATACTTCTGCTCAGATTGGCCCTTTCCAATCTAACAATGGGGAACGTCTGAAAGTAAAAGTGAAAGTTCGCCTGAATTTGCATGGAATTGTGTCTATTGAGTCAGCAACGGTAAGTTTGGAAAACAGGCAGTAATAAGTCAATGGCACATATTTCAGTTCTTTATGAGCAATTTTGTTGCCGACCCCAACATAGTTGGGACAAGGCTTTGATGATGATGATGATATGAGCAATATTGTTGTCCTCTTCATTCCAGTTGTTGGAAGTATCTGAAGTTCCAGTATCAACTGAAAAGGAGCCAGCAAAGGAAACTGCAAAGATGGACACAGATGAGGTTAAAAATGATGCTTGTCCTGCAGATGCAGGTGAGAGTGATGTAAACATACAGAACCCAAGAGGTGCAGATGATGCTTTTGGCGTCAAGGGCAAAAATGGAGTAGCTGAGTCTGGACCTGCGCAAATGGAAACAGAGGCCAAGGTTTGTCAATCTTGTATCCATTTGCTTCTATTTATAATCAGGTTGTGAATATTGGTTTTTCATAGTATAGTTCATGGTCTGTATGTGATAAAGAGTTTCATCTGGCAGATATAATTTTCAGAGGTAGTCACGCGATGCCAGGCTTTAAAATATCAATTCTTGAGGGTGTCAGCTGGCCTCCTAAACAATACATAGCTCTGCCAATATGCATTAGGTACTGTAGTGAATTGTATTAGGGGAAAACTTAAAAAAAAAAAAATTCCAAAAATGCAGAACATTAAAAATTTGTTAGATTTTGATATTTATTTTCTCTGGAAACTAAGATAAAGGTATTTATCGGATTCTTTAGTGCATAGAGATTTGATGTCTCCATATGATTTTAAATGAACAATACTGCTGTATTTGTTCACCTACGTGTGTGTGTTACTTAGGTTTTTGAAGTTTAAACCACTAAATGTTAAATCACAAGCAGTTGAAACAAAATCTTATTAGTATTTAGTATCTACTACTTATTACATTGCACAGTATCTTACTACTTAATACTTACTAATTACTAGTTAATAACTTATAAGTCAATAGTCATACAGGTCGGTATCATCATATGATATTAAATAAGCAATTGTGCTGTATTTGTTCACCTAAATGTATGTCACTTAGGTTTTTGCAACTGAAACCTAGTAACCTACTAAAATGTTAATCGGCAACCAGTTACTTAGGTCATAACTTGCGTGAAGGTATCAAAAGCATGGGTAATGCTGAAGCCATAAGCAATTGTGGAGAGCATCTGTTGTTATTGTAGCCTTCTCATTGCAATGTGGATTCTGATATGACAGTATCTACCTCTGAAGTAGATGTTTGAAAATATTGTGACTTAGCCATCATATTGAGCATGTCAGCTAATCGCAATTTGATAAACTGATGTGTTATGCTTATCTTATGCGTAGCTTGACTGTCAATACCATTCTCCAGCTTCCATCTTTCTTCGGTGCATGCCAAGTTGGAATGATAGAAGGGCTTAGGCTCTTCCAGATAAGACCTTTCTCCAACAACTAATCGACCTAACACTTCAGTTCAGCAAGCTTTGTCGAGTTCATCCTCTTGGTCAGCAGATTTGACAATGCTGATACTGGCATTAGATCAATGGCATGCTAGATATCTCGCATCGCAGGGATCTGACTGGTTTTTTTTTTTCTAGTCCAGTCTTGAAAATTCAAATTGAAGTGACCTTTACATCAACTTCGTGTCTTAAACTGTATTGAAAGACGTGAAAGACTCCTGTGTGAAAGCAGTGAGGCTACATAGATGCCTAAAACTGTACTAATGCTTTTGGCTTCTGTTTTCCTATAAAGCATGACTTTGGAAGTGAAAACATCTCTCGTAGATTACATAAACGAATACTTGATTTAAGCTGGTTTTGTTATATACCGTGATAATTATGACACGTGCCCATATTTAAAAACCTTTTGGTTTGGCAGGCTAATGTTGCAAAAAAGGTTAAGAAAACATTGGTGCCAGTTTCGGAGCATGTCTATGGAGGTATGGTTCCCACAGATCTACAGAAAGCAATGGAGAAGGAACTTGAGATGGCTATGCAAGATAGAGTCATGGAGGAAACCAAGGACAAGAAGAATGCTGTGGAGGCATATGTTTACGACATGAGAAACAAGGTAAATCTTAGATAAAACATTTAACAAGTGGCATTTTCTATTTATATCTCAGCTTTTTATGATTTCATTTGTTGACTAGCTCCATGACAAGTATCAAGGTTTTGTGACTGATTCGGAGAGGGATGCATTCTCTGCAAAACTTCAAGAAGTGGAGGATTGGTTGTATGAAGATGGGGAGGATGAAACTAAAAGTGTTTACATTGCCAAGCTTGAGGAGCTCAAGAAGGTCTGTTGCCTCTTTTTTGTCTCTTATCGGAGGATTTTATGCAAGATTGATTTCATATCTGTACATTGATCTGATTACAGCAAGGTGACCCCATTGAGGAACGCTACAAGGAGTACTTAGAGCGGGGCCCAATAATTGATCAACTTATATATTGTGTTAATAGCTACCATGAAGCAGCCATGTGTGAAGATCCTGAATTTGATCACATTGACTTGGTAGAAAAGCAGAAGGTATGAAGTCATTTATTAAGAATTGCATTTTTCTGGCGCATAAATTGTTTTGTGCCTTATGCGTGAAATGCTATCAAAGCTCCTTCGAAGAGGTCATTTGGAAGAAAGAAATTAATTATACATTCCTGACTCATATTCTGAAAGTCCATTAGTTTTGGTGGGTTTTAGGCCCATTAGTTTGGTGGGTTGTGTACAAATTGTTGCCGAAGATCCCAACAAATTGAATGAAATAGGTTTTTTTTTCACATTATTGGTCTGTTTTAAAACTGATTCTTGATTGTGTTTTAGTGCTTAATGGCTCAAGGAAGTATTCATGAAAAGAGAAATGTTATTTTCAAAGTAGAATGCATATATTATGCTTATGTTAGATGGAAGTTTGTAGATTACATGTGTTGGTTCAGGTCCAGTGACAAGTGTGGAGAGGGTGGATTTGAAAAGGGATCATCTCTATGTCCTTCCTTGTTTTTATGAATGGGTCTCCCTCTCGTCTTTTTAAATGCATGGACAAGCCTAAGGCAAGGTGATCCTTTTCTCTTCACGATAGTTGCAGAAACAATACTGCCTTAATTTTTGAAGACTAAAGGCCTTGGGTTCATTGGAGGTTTTGAGGTTGGTCGATATGGTGTGCAGTCTCTCACCTTAAATTTGAAGAGGACACAATTCTCTTGAGGTCAGTCAACTAGAAGGGAGGAGATTGCTGTGTCCGAGAGAGTTTTGAGGTGTATTAAGTTTTCTGTGGGGGTTGAAGATAACTTATTTAAAAGCATTTTGCTGGGGTGGGGGTGCTCCAGGGAGGTGATTTAGGACCAATTGGGTGCCAATTGGGATGAACACAAGGTCGAAAGCACTCTAGGACCCTGTTATTGAAAATTTTGAAAAAAAAAAAAAAGTTTGTCTGTGGAAGAGACGGCATTTATCTATGGGTGCTAAGATGACTTTAGTAAAAGCAAGCCTGTCCAATTTCCTTTGTACTATGTCTTTATTCAAGATGCCAATGGTGTGATAGAAAGATGTGATTGCGTCAGGAGGACCTTCTTATGGGATGGAAAGAGTGGTAAAAGGAAAATGCATTTAACGAGGTGGATTGAAGTTGAGAAGCCTAAAGTTGTGTATTGAAGAATCTTGGAAGCTTTGGGACAAATAAATGTGTTGTTAGCAAAATGGTGGTGAGGGTATGAGGAGTGATGCAGTTCAGATCCATGATCAGCCATTCACTGGGCCCAAGGCCACTAAATCCAAAAAGAGAAAATCTTCATATTGTTCCAGCCTTGCAACACTTGTTGCTTATGTATTAAGTACAATACATAACTTAAACAAGCTAAGTATGTGTGTATAGATGAAATGAACCAAGTATGTGTGTATATGTTTTTAGGACAATTTATAATGGATAGGTGGGTATGAGATTTCCTTCATATCCCCCTTTTATCACTACTAAGTGACTCTGATAATAAAATAAATAAAAATCGGAAGGTTAGGCCAGGGGCGGGCCTAGCCAATACTATCCAAGCTTGACCGTCAAATTTTAGGCATGCAAAAAACTGTCCAAGCCCGGGCCCTAGGGCTTTTCCTTAGAAACAAAAGCCCTCATTTTATGGGCCTTTTGAAGGCCAGGCCCCCTTGTCTCAGGGCCAGATTGATAGGCCTACCTCCTCCTGGTGTGGATTTTTGTTGTTGTTGTTGTTGTTGTGTGGGGGTGGGTTTGGGGTTGGGGTTGTTACAGTTTCTTTTTGTTTTTAAGTTATAAAAAATCACGAATAATCCCCTGTAGTTTATCCATTTGGAACTATGCCTTAGATCCATTTTCAACATTTGTTCAAATTGATTAGTCACTTATTCTTGCAATGTATTTTAATCTTTTATATTTGGAGGCTGGAGTCACTTCCTCAATAGATGTGGAATGTCATGGTGTATTCCATTCTCTTTGAGCACAATGGTGGATGCTTGGAGGCAAGTCCTTTCCATGGTTTTAGTTTAGTCTGCTGGAGGCTTGTCCCTTGTGTGATTTTATGGTCTATTTGGAAAGAAAGTATGAAAAGATCTCTATCGTTTGATAATGTTATGACCATGGTGTTATGGAGAAAGGCAAAATTGGTTGTAATAAGGAATTTGAGAATTTAAATTTAGATATTCTTAATGGTAGGGTAGCATGTTTGGTATGTAATTCTTGTTAGGAGAGGAAATCGAAACACTGGTCTCCTCGCCAAGAGGGCTCCTTGAAGTTTAATATTGATGGAGCAACTAGATTGTGAAGAGGCAGGCCTGATTAGGCGAGTATTAGTGGTGTCTTCCGTAATAGCAAAGGGAAATTGATGTTCATGTTTCTAAGTCGGTAGGAATAAGTGATTCCAATGAGACAAAGGTAATGACTAGTTGGGAAGCTTTGCTGATTTTTATCCCTTCTTTTCAAGACAAGTCAATTGTGAGCAACTTTTTTAAGGGTTTATGGATATTCCATTTTTATCTCAATGGGATTAAATCATTGTCCTCATCAGTTTAGGTTGTCTTCAATCACGTGGAGGTGGTTAGTGAATGTCATGGCTGACTTTTTGGCTAAACAACGAGTGGATAGAGAATGTGCTTTAGTTGCTTCTCTTTTGTAATTTTTCCTTTTTGATTTTTTTATAACAGAAAAACTTTATTTCATCAAAAATAAGGAAAGAAAAACGACAACCACAAAAGCCACAATGAAAGCAAATCCAAAAGCTTAAAGAAGCTTAAACATCGAAAGAAATAGAAGGATGACAGGCTACTCCCTTAGCAAGACCGTTTCCCACTGCATTAGCCTCTCTTAATGTATGATGAAAAGAGGCATCCAACTGCCTTGAAATATATTGTCCCTCCTCCACCCAATCTACTATCCTGCAAGGATATGATGCAGGCCCTAGGGTTAGGCCTTGCTGAAAAGTGCAAAGAATGATAATAGGTATCCATAGATACTTTCACATGAGGACGCACCTTCAAAGATAAAATCCATGACCAATTTCTATTTAACTTCAACTCTAAGGTTCTGATCTCTACAATTCCATATAAATAAGAAAAGAAAACTTAGGGACTAAGACTCCTAATTAAACTAGGAAAGCAAGTTAGAAATTATCCTAGTTACACTGGATCCCCATTGGATAGACGATAAATAAACACCTTCAAGAATAGGATTTAAACATCCCATCCTAACCAACTCGTGACACCCAATCAGAAGGGCAAACACTTTGACTTCATTGGCATCCAAAGAAGGCCCTAAAAAATTTCTAACAACACTTCCATTTCAATCCTTAATGACCCCACGAATACGTCCTTTCTAAATAGTAAATACTTTGTAAGAAACTACCATCAAAGTTCAACTTATCTAAGGGGGATGAATCCATAATATTCTATTCACAATTTTAGTACACCATCCCCCCTGTAAAACTGAATTCTTATATCTATTGATATCTTCCAAAGATATTCCTTTATACTTCTTTTTCTTACTCACCCATTCCAACACTATCCAAACAATGGCCTCAAAAACCTCCTCACTAGTTTTGCTTTTATTCTTGAAAACTGTTATTCCTCTCCAACCAAAGCTTCCAAATAGAAGCATATAACACTAGCTTCCTTAAAACTTTACCACAAATAAATTTGCACCCAAATCATATAAAAAAGGTTAATAATACCAATCCAAACCGTGCAAGTAAAGTGACAGTGAATTTAAGTACATAGGATACCCATTGAGTAGGTGATTTCCTTGTCTTAACTTATCAATAGTCAGGATTTTATGCTTCCTTGCCCCCCAATAAGAGACCAAAACTCTAGGAGGAACTGAAGGATCCCAGAAAGACTGCCAACCTTTCACTCTAGCACTTCTCTTTTAGCATATACTCTTGTTTATGTCGTTTTCAAATTCTTAACTATGTATTCTTCCTATTATTGATATAATTTACCAGTAAATAATAAAAAATATATATAGATATATAGATATAGATATAGATATAGACACATGCACAGACAGTTTATTCATGCATTTGTTGTGATGGTTCTCTATAGTATACAGTTTATTCAAAGGGAACCAAGCGCTGTTTAATTTTAGTTGGTGGAGATATCAGTGAACATCAATGGTGTGATATTAAACATTAAAACTCAGAATAGTTTCTTACTTTCTGTGACCATTTCAATTTAATTTGGCTGTTTCAATGACAGGTTTTATGATAAACTTGGATGATATTTAAATGAATTATCATTCGGAGACTGCATTCTGAGATTGGCCTAGTGGTGTAGACTTGCAGTTTCTTCTTTAACAAGTTGACATTTTTTTTTTAATGCCAAATTCTGAACATTGAACCGATAAAGTTTGATGTAATTTTATAAAGAATGAGAAAAGGAGCATATTGGTTTAGGTGTTTTGCTTAATAGATTTGTTGTGGTAGGTTATAACTGAATGTGGAGAGACAGAGGCATGGCTGAGAGAGAAAAGGCAGCAGCAGGATGCTTTGCCTAAGTATGCAACTCCAGTTCTTTTAATAGCTGACATCAGGCGGAAGGCCGAGGCTCTTGACAGGTATGAATCTATCTGTAGCATTGCTGCTGTAATTTGTTGTGAAATCCTGATTTGACTTTCTCATCAGTTGGGGTAGGATGAGGGCCTCTGAGTCATATTTTGGTCTTTTCCCTAGTGGAAGTCATGTTGCACTAGAGGTCTAGGAGGTGGCTTTGTAGTCAGACCACACCTCTGGAAGGAAACACAACCCTTAAAACATAGCAGAAGCCTGGCCTATATTGATGTGATCAAATATTACGGGAATACATATCGTGAGGGAGGGACTACCCTTTACTTCCTAACAGTCAAAGATCTGAAATTTTCCTCCCTTTGAAATGGCACACAATTACTGGAGCAAAGATATTGAGAGAGATCCCCTGCCTTGCATCAACTTCACCCTGAGATTCTTGATTTTCATCTACACTGACAGAGGCCCTACCAATCTGTCCAGGATCATCACAACACCCCAAAATCGGACCCTAATCCTTATAGTGAGCAGAATTCAGACTGTATTTTTGCTCACCTACTACCCTTGAAAATGGCTTGATGTGGTAGTCAGGATAGGTGAAGTCCCTGAAAAGTGAAAACAGTTCGACCATTGCAATCACTTATCTCGCTCATCATTCTTTACATTTGGCTGCCCCATTAACTAGACAGAAACTCATTTGGCCAACCACATTAATCCATAATGCAAGGATCAAAATAGCGGTTGAAGCGGGTGCAATGAACAGTGGCCAAAACATTGCGTAGCAAGCGAAATGTAGCGGTTGTGGCAATATGTAGCGGTGTGAATTTTATAAGTGGTAAAAAATTTCGAATCTTATGTTGCAGCCAATGTTGTGTTTTTTAGTGATTTGGAACCACAAATGGGTAGAGACAACTTAGGGGTCATTTGTTGTGTGAAAATGATTCACATGAGTAAATGCTTCACATGTGAATCAATTACATGTGCAACAGACTCACATGAGATTCAGATTCCAATGTTTGTCAATTTCACCTATTTGCACATGTGAATTTAAAGTACATCTAATGAGCATCAAGGATTATAATGTTTTTCCCTAGTTTCTCACAGATCATGAGGAATCATGATCTGAAACTTGGAGGTCTAGCTGTTCTAGGCGTTTTAGAGCTAATCAATGGTTCGGATCTTGCAAAGGGGGTCCACAGAAACCCAGAATGCAGATCTAATGGTCTGCAGTTTTTCCCAAATTTCTTACAATCCAGGATGATCCAACAGCTGAATTTTTGATGTGTGAGCCATGTTGAGCCTCCTAAAGATGATTACCTCTGTAGATTATGGTTTTGGGGCCCACAAGATGGAAAAAAAAAAAGTTAAAAAACACGTACTGCCTTCATGGACGTCCGCGGTTACTGTTGCAGCGCACAGTAACAGTAGCATGCAAATTTCTTCACACCTACTGAGATGTGAAAATGAAGGGCACTTTTTGAGTTGATTTTCATACCATTTACATATGAGTTTTACACGTGAATCAGATTCACACAAAACAAACATGATCTATGCATAACAGAAACGCATGTGATTTAATTACATACGTAAGTGGGCACAAACAAACGACCCTTTAAGGAAAAGACTATTGAGGCGAATAAATAGGAAAAATAATGTTTTAAATTAAAACTACTTGGCTTTACTAGGTTTTAGACCATAGCGCCACTATTTTTTAAAATAACATAGCGGCTTCAACCGCTACAGCCAATATTTTTAACTATACCATAATGGGCCTCCTTGGACCTTCCTAAATGCCCAAAGAACCCTCTTGAAACTGGTCTGATCCACCTTCATTGAACCCCTCCTTGATGGACTTAGAATGCGGCCCAGGAAACTGATGCGCTATATATTGGCGAGATATGGTTTTTGCATGTCAATCGATGCATTTCTTTAAGTCCTCTGGACAGCTGTCCACTTCCTCATGTACGGTAGCATTGACACGATTTTGTGCCTTGAGAAGTATGCTCTCCTCATCTATGATGCCCAAATATATGGATATGGATACGAATACTAATACGGGGATCGTGGATACGACACATCACATTTGAAAATTTATGACACGGATATGGATACGGGTTTTCTGATGTTTTCTTTAGATCACTTTTGAATCAATGAAATTATCATTGTTTCTATTCCTTCCTAGCATTTTTCATAGTGAGAAGTAAAAATATTAAAAGAACTATATGAACTAATGGACTTTATAAGTAGGATATGTTAAACTTGTTCCCTAGAAGTATCGATGCAGTATCAGCCTATCAGGTACCAATACAAGTGTTGTATCGGTCCAATACGGATACGTTGGGCTTGTACAAGTATTCGGGTATCATAGCTCCTCATTCCTTTTTCTGCAATACATCTGTATTGCCCTCCTTGACTGAACTTCAAATCCTTCCTCAAAAGGCAAATGATTCAAACCTCCTTGACCATGCTGCCCCTGCAACCTTCCCTGTGGTCATCCCCATACCTGTTGTACCTACAAACCTTCTCAGCCGACTGCTGCCATTGGCAACCACCACATCAGAAACACGTTACGGACAAGAGGACCTGCCTCCCCATTGCTGGCTAGAACAGGATCCCATGTCCGGTGACCTTCCCCGACACTGAAGTAACTGTATTTACCATCCATGGATGGGTTGTTTGCCTCCAACTGAGAATCTGATCTTGGTCCCTCTGATTCTGCCTCTCGTCTCTAAGACTCCACCCCTGTAGCCCTTACAGTGGTGGGTTCTCCTTGTTGCCAAGAACACAAAACTTCGAAAACTTTCCGAAAAAAACCGTCCTCCCAAACTTCCATCTTGATGATACTTTCAGAAAAAATCTGTCGTCCCAAACTTCCACCTTGATGAGATTTCCCGAGATATCTAGACACTTGTGCAAAGATGAAACGATGACTAACCACACACAGGACATAACCCGCCATATTCCAAGATCGACTTGTCAATAGTCTCCTCTGCAACTCCAACCGCCTCTCCCACCTTCTCTTCAACCTAGACGAAGGTTTTTCCTCCCAGCCATGAAGAGGAAACCCCAAAACACCGAACCCACACAGTTCCAGTTGTTGAAAACCTACCTGGTCTCTAGCGCTCCAAAGAAATAGAAAGGTCCGAGAACTCCATTTTTAAATCTTCCAGACTTTCAGAACAGAATCCAAGTTACTGAAAGACAGCAGCACAAGAGGGCCTCCAAGCCTAGCCAACTTGGTATCAATCAATAATCGACAAGCCTCAAATAGACCAAGAATATCACATATGTCTTCCTTTCAACGAACTTTACCAACCAAACTGTTTGCTAACCAACTTGAGTTCTCTATGATAACATCATTACCGACTGAAATGGCCTTACTACTCTGAGAAATACCACCTTTTTCCATATCAGCAAAGGTAGCCTTTCCTTAACCCACCAAGAGATTGGGTCTCTTCTAAAAATACTGTTCATCCCTACATTAGGAAGAAGTGGCTGAGATTTCTAGTTAGCCACACCTTCCAAAGTAGACTAATTCTGCACCTCCTTATATCCTGGATTGAGTCTTCTCTTATACCAGCCAAACGAAGCAAATTTGACTGCCAACTTCCTGCCATATAGACTGCACCCATTCATGTCAGCTGTAGCTTTCAGGGCCAATCTTCTTGCTAAACTGAACAAAACTAAAACAACTGCCCTTCCTTTTCCTACCAGATGGGATGAGAGCCTCTACCACCTTGCCGAAATTAGAGAAGGATGATCTCAACCACTTCACTGAAGTATTCTACGCCATGTTGTCAACAAAAATTGAGATAAAATCTTCCCACCTCACTGACTTGTGCCATAACCTTTTCTACTATGGTACTGAATCCATATCATTGCATAAGAGAGCATGATCTATTCACAGGTAGTTTTGCATGGCAATATAACTTTCTTTCATGTCATTGTCCACGTTTGTTATGCCCATGAACGCACTCTGGCCACTTTCCATTGACCCAGTTTTCTTCCAGTTGTGTTGGAATCATGTATGCCTTATATTATTCTTTTGATCATCAATGCCTTGTCATATGTGTGCTTTGATCTTCATTGTTATGTATTCAAACTCTTCGCAGTGCTGGAAACTAAAAAACTGCTGCATAAACAGGTTTTGCAGGCCAATAATGATGAAACCAAAGCGAGCACCAACTCAGTCACAAACACCCCCTGGAACACTTCAACCACAACCCTCTGAGTCACAACCTGAAAGCAGTGATGTTAGCTGTGAGATCTCATCTGAAAGCGAAAGTCAGGCATTTCCAACTGGGCCGGAGCAAATGGACACTGACGAGGCTGAGAGCAATCCCCATCCTGGATAGTCAAGCTATCTTAGAGCCTTTCGATTCATTTGAGCTATGATTTTTTTTGTTGTTTTTGTTTTCAATTTGTATCTTTTGTGCATCATCATTCCCATTCCAGCCTGCATCTGATTAGAGCTAACCGGCTAAGAGCATCATCAGTGATGTTGCTTTGCGCATGATATGTTTGATAGTTTGCGGCTTGTGCTTTCCAGGGAGGCACACAGGTTTGATATTAGTGTGGTCTCCAGAATCTGGTTTTGCTAGAATCTATGAGTTGTTATATACCATTTAGCGATCTTTCAACTGTTTTGTCTTGGAGACCTTTGTTTGTCAATGTAACTCACCACTCTGCTCTCGTCCATGGATTTTGTTAGCTATTTTTCCTGGACGTGTTCAGCTGTTGCTGTTTTGCATCTGGCCTTGATTTACCCAGGAGTCTGTACTATTGTTCTCACCTTCATCAATTACATCTTTCAAAGGGAATGAGGACATGATTCAAGGAAAATAGCAGCATCAGAGCATAACAGATGGTGTCTTCCGCTAAGAACTATATAAAGGTAGATGGAGCTGTTTTTTAATACATCATTTTTACTGTATAGACCTTTTCCTTAATTCAAGGGTTGAAGAGGGGGGTTCTTACAATGGTTGCTAGAAACCTTTTACTGAGCGTTTATGATCCGTGGCCTTTCTTCTATATCCATTTGTTACCCATGAAAAGTTTCATTTTGCTTATAATACTATTACTGCCATTCATTACATGAGGATGGCATCTAGATTAAGGATTCTCTTTAATGTGATTGCACCCTATTCACCATAACACACAGACCTATACTGTTTATTTTGACTATTTGATTTGAATAATGGGTATGATCCATTGGATATACCTATACACTTGTTTGGGGAAAAAAGTGATTTTGATTTTACTTGAATCCATCAAAATCATTCAAAAATTCTTTCCAAGCCCTCTAAGCCCTCTAATATCGTAGGGGCAATTAGGATTCCTGCATTACCTGGATGTTGGAAATCCATCCATGGAACCAGCTTGATTGATCCCTACACTATCAATGTTCTTGAAGGATCCCCACTGTGGCCTCACATTTATTTCATACGTGTTGAAAATGCAGGGGAAAAGGGAGAGGGGGAGGTGACATTGAGTCACCTTCAGGAAGCTCTCAAATGTTTAAAATACCATAAAATTAAATTCCGTAAAGGTGGGTTAGGACTTGGGATTGAACTTTTTGCCCTTATTTTCCACTTGGGTTTAGGTGGATAGCTTGACCCATTGGTCGGATGGTCAGCTTTGCATTAAGTTCATTGTTATTTGACCCATTTAGTCAAATGGAACCTGGTCCTGTTACCAATGGGTGCTAAAACTTGTTCTTGACCCATGCCCATTTAACAGATGAGTCAAAAAATAGGTTCTAGTAGAGCCAGTTTTAATATGTCGGAACCTTCAGGTTATGGGATAATCTGGTATTTGTCTGGATCCCTATCTCAGAGAGATCTATGAGAGACCGGAAGAGGGGAGGAAAATGAGTGTTCGAATCGAGGGGCAGTAGAATCTTATAATAAAAAAAGAGTGAACCATACTCTCTATTTTTTAATTCTACCTTTCAAACAGGACAGGTCCATGGGTCTGCGGTCCAAACATGCATGTGTTCAAAACCAGACCTCTTGCCAATTGGTTCCTACAATGAGTTTCAGACCTATACTAATAAGTATATGTTAAAAATAAAACTCCACATCCAATTTTTAATGGGTCGGAGCCTCCATATGATTATCAAGTAATCAAATATCCGTCTGTATCCCTAATTGGATTGCTGGGCTTAGAGTCCAATTACCTAGCGATCGATCCACTGTTCAACCAAGAGTGTGTTTACATTTGCAAGACTAATATTCTCTTTTTTTTTTTTTCGGCTTTTGATGGCTTGTCCCTTGTTATTTCCACTACTCAACCATGGCTGTTTTTTTTTTTTTTTCCCTTCATCCATGTTGACATGCCACTTATACCACATTTTTATCTTCCTTGCTTGTTCTTTATTTCTTATAATTTTTCAATTGAATTGGGTGTCTTTTTTCTTGCCCAAAAAAAAAAAAAAACCTAAATAGCCGGACCAACTTGTAATTAAAAAACTTAAATAAGAATTTGGTGTACTGGAAAAACACAAGACATGATTTATGCGATAACTTATTCTTAGCATTGGAATTGAATTGAAACATCCCAATCCCATCCCATCCCACTGATTCTCTCCTGATTCTCCTTCCTCCCTCTCTCTCTCTTTACCCTCTAGTATTGTAAGTACTATTTCATCTCATCTTCATTACCAAAACCTACTACTGTACCTTCTCCTTTTCATGCACGTATAAGATCAGAGATTAGGGTTTCGCTCAAAAGTGAGCCTTTTCTTCTTCTTCTTCTTCTTCTTCAAAACCATCATCAAATCAAATAAAATCAAATCTAGGGTCTTTCGTTTTCTTCGTTCAATAGGAAAAAGGAAATGGACGACACCGAAGACGATGCACGCTATCCTCCAAACCCTCACCCTAATTACCCCCACTCTTTCTCTTCCTCCTCCTCCCATCGCCCTAAACTCCCCGTACGAAACCCTTCCTCCGCCCTTCCCCCTCTCACCGCCAATTTCTTCCACCGACACCAAGAAGACGATGCCGCCGCCGCGGAAGAAGAAGAAGAAGAAGAAGAAGAAGAAGACCCTGACGACAGCGATGAAGACGATGAAGAAGAAGACGAAGACGACCATGGAAATGCCACCAAACAAGTTGCCAATCTCGGCGACGAAGATGAAGAAGAAGATGATGACGATGAAGGAGAGGCCTATCCCAGGCCCGACACCGACGACGAATCTGAAAATCGAGGCAGAAAGAGACGGAGAATGGAGAAATTAGGGCTTGGGTATGAATTCGCCCCCCGCATTAGGCCGCCCCAGGCGCCCGCACCCGCCCCAAAGCCCCCAGCATTTGGGGGTAGCCGGAATTCTCCGCCGGAATGGTCGGAGCAGGCGACTTTTGCCCTTCTCGATGCCTGGGGCGAACGGTTCCTCCAGCTCGGGAGGAAGAGCCTCCGGACTGATGAATGGCTTGAAGTTGCTAAGAGGGTGTCCCAGGTGTCGAAGGTGGTCCGCACCGATTCGCAGTGCAGGAACCGCCTTGACACGTTGAAGAAGAAGTACAAGAAGGAGAAGACGAGCGGCTTGACGAGCAAATGGGTCTTCTTTAAGAAGATGGAGATGTTGATGTCCACACCCCCTCCGCCGCGGCAGCAGGGGCTAGCCTGTGGGTTGGATTCTGGAGAGTATGTGTTCATGAACCCAAGGGCTTATATAAACCATTCTAATGGGTTGGATGAGATCCGAGATAGCCCGGGGAATTCGGAGTCTGAGGGAGATGGTGGTGGTGACGAGGATGATGAGGAATCAGAGGGGCTTCCTCCTACTAGAATGAGAATTGGGGAGCGGGCAGAGGAGGAGAATGGTGGGGCGTCTTCGTCTTATAGGTTGCTTGCGGATTCAATCCATAAGTTTGGGGAGATTTATGAGAAGATTGAGGTTAGTAAGAGGCAGCAGATGATGGAGTTGGAGAAGATGAGGATTGATTTTCATCGGGAATTGGAGCTGCAGAAGAGGCAGATTCTAGAGCGGGCACAGGCGGAGATTGCAAAGATACGACAAGGGGATGATGAAGAGATTGATGTTTCTGTTGAGAATACTAGCGGGTGATGTATGGCATTTGCTTACTAGCGGGTGATGTATGGCATTTGCTCTTTGATTTATGGTCTTTTGGAACACTAAAAAAAAACAAAACAAACAAACAAACTTGCTGAGGGTTATTCAGTAGTGGAATTAATAATGTCCCCATTTTATATCCATGATGCTGTGTGAGTCTATTTGAAGTTTTGAACCTTTTATTACTCTGAAATTACAATGCTGGAACACCCTTTTCCAGTTCTCGTGTTTTATGTCAAAAGTTCTCTTTTGGCAAGGTTTTATTCATAGGGGTTCTTCTTACATTGATCAATTTAGATGCTCTTCAAATTTCTAATGGTTGAGGAAATGTAAGTACCAATTATTTTTTCTGGTTGACCAATTTATGTTTTCATTTCTTGGAATTACAGGTGTTAGTTTTGTTGTAGGCCTGTTTTTGGAAATTATTTAACTTTCTACATATTGTTTGATGAGTGTTTTTTTTTTTTTTTGTGTGTGCGCGCGCACTTGTTCTTCGTATTTTGATTACTCTAGACATGGAGCTCTATGTCTTAACACTCTATTGGTGTGGATATTGTATACCTTTGATTGGACTACTTAGAAATAGAAGGTTCATAACAAATACAAAATTGATCCTAAAAAAAGGCCAAAAAAGAATACCTATGTGCACTAAATTTGATGGCTCCTTCAAATACGTGTATTCTAAGGTACATGTAATGCTGCCAGTGGCTGATGATTTAATTTTTCAGAATTAGGATCCTTCTTGCTCTTTCCTGTTCCCTTATAGAACATTTTATTTAGAATTTCTTCCCATTGTTTTATTTCTTTTTTTGAGTATTAGTGTTGGAAAGTTATTTGGTAAAGATTATATATTATATTTCAGGTAGGTTTATGCCATGTTGTTTTGTTAGAGTCCTAAATGAAAGGAGTGTGTAATTTTTTTATTTTTTATTTTTGAAAAAAAAAAAAGAGATGTATTATGTTGGCTGAATTCATATTGGAGATACCACAATCATGACCATGGTGTTGGAGGTATACTTTCAAAATAAAAATAAAAATGTAAGATAACTTTTTTGGAAATTTTCTTCTCTTTGCTGTCAAACCAGTTGGAGCTTTGGATGTGCAGTCATTTTTGTGAATTCTACTATTGACTTGGTTATATTTAGCCATTCAAGGCTAAATTTTGCATTGTATTTCTTCAATTGATTCTCTTCCATTTGTTCTATGATTAAGTGTAAAGCTATTTTGATGAGGTGATTGCAATTTGTTGATGCATCAAAATGCTTTTGAAGAGCCCGAATGGCCCCCCTATATGGACCCTACTATAATTGTGCTGCAATCCCTTTTTGGCAGTGTCACCTTTCTCAAGGCTTCGAGTAGTGTTTGTTTGAGTTAGTTCCCTATTAGGAGCCCATGTCATCAAATTGTTATTTTATTGGGAGTCAGCTAGCTTTGCTTTTCCTGTCAGGAGTCACTAAATACTCCAATTGGAGTCCTTTTTTATCGGTTAAATACAATGGCAGAAAGGTATAATACTTGTACATCACGCAACCAAAAATAATACAATTTCAGTTTCTTCTTGGAAAATCGGGGTTTCCCCTCTTATCCTTGGTGGTGTTGTGTAGCCATGGAGTGATTTTATGAGCATCATATAGAGGAAGACGAAAGAGTGATTCAGAGCCACCTCTATCAGTTCTTTGTATCATATTGGTAATTATCACTGAGCCAACTCATTTTTAATTCTAACTTGTGTGTTAGTTCTCATTATCAGCATTCTCTCTCTTTTTTCTTCTATCCCCTTGCAAATATTTGCCTGAGCCTACCTCAACCTTCCATTCTTAACCTAAAGTCAGCCCAATCTGACCCATTTAGTTCATATTCTGAAACCAAAAATTATCCCTGTTGAGCAACCAACTAGATTAAGAACACCCAACCAGCAAAATGAAGAACCTTATCCCAGCATTATCCGAAACCTCTGAAGACCTAACTGAACTACCTTTAGATTCTTCCTTAGCTCCAACTACAATACCCTATCCTGCACTGCCCTTATCCATCCACTATCACAATTTGAAACCTCCCTGAATAAACTTTAATCAGCCCAATTTGATTAATCCCATCTTCAGAAAACCCCTTCTTTGTGCCTAAACCCCGGACAGCAGACAGTAGACAATAAATCCCATAAAACCCATCTTGAACTTTATCTCAATTAAACCTTTCATCCAAATCCTTATTTCACCCACTGTGATTGAGACAAAAAGCTCAATTAGGAGCCCCCAGTGTACTCTTCTAATTTCTGTGCAATCCATAGCAGTGGACTATATCCCCATTCAAGTTCGCCCATTTTCCCTAATTTCAATTCCATTCAGAACCCCAATTAAAATTTTAAATCCCAAGCTTAATTTGACTAGTTCCCTTGCTTGAAACTTTAATTAATTTTTTTTCCAAAAACATCAGAAACCCCTAAATTCCATTAACATCTTCCTGAAACTCAACTCAATTTGATAGCTCAATCCTACCCCTAAACCCATCTCAATCACATTTCAAAAATTACCTCAAATACCCTTCTTTTTTTTTCCCCCTTTCTGTGTTACTGATTGGTGACAGAGTTTTCTTATTAAAGAAAGGAAGATGTGAAAGGAGAGGTTGATGAAGACAAAGATCAAAATGTAAGTGATTACCAATCCAGTGGACTAGAGTCACATGTAGTTAAGAGAGTGATTGACCATCTTTTGGATCAGATCTCGTAGGTGGTTCCTAAAGTGCGAAGAGAAGCATCAGACGACACATCTCCATTCCTGTTGAGTGTTGAAGTTATCCAATGATTGAATTTCCTCATTTTGTTTTTGGAGATAGTAATGCAGTCCAAGTGCATCATGGATGTTAAAGTCTATAAAAGAAGGCCCAAGAATAGTCCCATTGTTGGCCAGCCCCTCAGGCCTAACCCATATTAGGCCAAGCCCTTGGGCCTAACCATAGTGGGCCAGCCCATAGATGACCAATCCATTGGGCTTAAACCATGATCGGCGAGGCCAATAGCCTATCTATTCCTACTTGACATAAAGTTTCCTAGGTCTTGATAAGATATCTTAAATCTAAGAAGACAATATATCATCAATGAAAGATAATTGATTGACATGCAATCAATGAAAAGAGGGTAATAAGACCTTTCAAAAAAAAGAAAAAAGAGAGGAGAATAAGCAAGAGATTGGCATGCAACCAATTTCATGGAAGGGAAGGGAAGGGAAATCTTATTTAGGTCCCTAATATGCACGATTGTCCTCCCCTCCTTCGTAAATCGTAATTACATTCTGATCTCTAACTTGTAATTCAATGAAAATTGTCTCTCACTCTCACTGTTGTGAATGAATCTTTTCAGTTGCCAATGGTGATGACTCCAAAGGTTGGGCATTCATGGTGAATGTGTGAAGAACTGAAGATACTATCCATCATTGAGCCCCATCAGCTAGATAGTGGATATTAGCGGAAGACAAACTAATGGATCAATTGGAATTCTATATGTATGATCGAAATAGTTAGATGTTCCAACACTTGGATAGTCCTATCAAGCGAATCAAGATCATCAGAAGCAGTTGTGCCTCCGTTTTACTTCTAGATGGAAGAGTTGATAGCATGAGGTAACAAGCCGGTGTCATAAGTAAATGGATTGATCATATAATCAAAAGTTCGTATGGTGGATCTTCGGTTTTGGTGGACCACAAGTAACACAAGGGTGAGTTCTGTTAGATTGATTTATCTTTTGCTTCCTAATAGCTTAAGCTTTTGGGATGTATTGGCTAGTCAGACTTGACATGATATCAGAGCCACACCAAGTCATGATTCCAAATCCCAGGAGGCGTTATTTCCCAAGGCTGCGTGGGTAGGCATGTGTAGGTTGCGAATTTGAATGGCGTAGCAATCATGTGTTTGCTAGTTTCTAGTTATTTTCAATGTTAGGAGTCCAAGCTAGCAAATCGTTATTTTTATCAAGTCCCTTTACTGCAATTATTTTTTAAGTTAGGAGTCGATAAAAAAAAAAAATAGTCCAATATGGCCCCTTAGCTGTTAAAAAGACAATGTAAGTGGATTTTTTTGAATCATTTTCATACAACAACAACAATGCAGTCTACATATGTACATTGGATGACCAACAAGAAGACTATTCAGTTTCTTTTTGGCAAATTAGGTTTTTCTCTCTCTTCATTGATGTTGGGGTAAAGTGGTGGCTGACCTCATGTTGTCAGAGGCGCAAAGAGTGATTCACAGCTCTCCTCTGGCATCATGTTTAGAGTGGATCTCATCCAGATACCTTATTATTATTATTATTATTATTATTATTATTATTATTATTATTATTATTATTATTTAGTGTTAAGTATTAGTGGATTCACCTCAAAGCAGATGGATCGACATATAGAAAGGACCTTTTGACGTAATCAGGTATAAATTGAATTGTTTGAAAATTGGGATAGCCATTGGATTTATCTGATCCAATTGAAACAACAGTAAATGCAAATGGGAACTTATGCATAAGGTCAATAAACTAATAAGACAACCGGACAATAGCTCATTCTAACTGCTACAACAGTTTTAAAGGGAAAAAATAAAATAAAATTAAATATATATATATAGAGAGAGAGAGAGAGCCTTTCCCCTAAATGCAGTGCTATAAGGTTCGGCATATAGTCTGGTTTATCCCGTTTGCAGTGTTATATGGTTCGGCATATAGTCCGGTTTATCCCGTTGTTGGCCTGGTTTATCCCGTTGTTCTTTCCAAGTCTTCATCTCCTTTTCCTCAATTGTTGCCGTGCTGCTTTAGCTTCTGGTGGTGCTGCTTTATAAGTTACCTCCTTGTTAGACTATTTGCTGGGTTGTGCAGTCCTTTTGGTCTGATTCATTGCTAGGGTGAACTGCTTTCATCTTACTGCTGGATACTGAATCTATGGTGCTATATGTCTTTGATCAATAATCTGAATACCAGATTCATATTAGACGTGTCAACTGCTGTTATTGCTAATTAGTCCTGACACTTATTCTATTGAAAACCATTTCTATAACACAACCACATTTGTAGCTTTGCAGGAATTGTTCTAATATTAGAACAGTTTCAACCTTCCCAATGAATATTAGTAGACTCAACCGGCTGTGTGAATGTTGGCAATCTCTAACATCGACAACCACATTTTTGCTGTCTATTAGTTGACTGTTTTGTGATTATTTAACTAGTAAATGGTCTCCATGCTGTTTATGGAATCTTATTGCTTGAACATTTTTTGTGATACTATTTTGCTTTTTCTACTTTGGCTTTTTGTTTAACCATTGGGGTGACATCATCATCATCAAGGAATTGTCCCAACTCCCAACAATATTGGGGTCGGCTACATGAATTCTATTTCTCCTTTCCCATCTATCCGGAGCCAAATCCTCGGATAGGTTACACTTCTTAAGATCCATGTTCCATTGGGGCTGACACATTTTTTAACTTTCAATCATTGTTATATTGTGCAAAAACGAAGTGGATAGAATCCAAACTTTACTGAACATGTCAAAAGGTATCAAAGCAAGTTCTCTCCGTGGATTATTTTTGAGAGTTTGCCATATTGCCTCCTAAACCTGCCACCTAGGAGGATGCATTTTAACATACAAGAACTGAGATTTTGTTTAAACCCTGTTTTAATGATAACTAACTCTACAATGTTTTAAAACTTGATGTGGACGTTCCAATTACTAAGATGTGACAAGTAAGCCTCATGAGCAGAACTTTTCTAGTTAACACATAATTACATAATATAAGTAGAAAAAAGGTCAGAGTTTGACCTTTTTTCCTTTTGATGAGTCAACTAGGATTGACTTTTGTGAACCTAAATATGATTTTGTTTTAGCTCTGGCGAGCAGAAGCAATGCTGTGGAAGAACCATATGTTTCAGTCCCATTCTTTTAGCCTTCTATATCAAGACCTTCAATGCCACTTGATTTTCTTTCTCCGGAGCCTTTTCTTGTAGGTTTGATGTAGGCCCATTCTGTGAGATCACATATCCTTCGAGACAGGTCCTCTATCTTCTTATAGTGCCTCCTCTGCTGCTTGGGCTTCAGTGTCACATGTAGGAATTGGATCAAGGAATGTGTGGGGTTGGCTAGATTCTCGGTTCGTGAATGGATCTCCAAAAGGATTCTTTGCAATTTCAAGGGATTTGCAGCAAGGCAATCCGTTATCTCCATTCATCTTCACAACTGCTGGCAAGGCCCTAAGTAGAATGATTGAGAATGCCAAGACTGTTGACTTGTTTCCGGGTTTCTGTTGTGGTAGATGCAGGTCCCTGTCACCCATTGTTAGTTTGCAGATGATACTTCAGGGCTATTCAGTTGTTATTTCTGTCCAGGCAAATCACCTGAATCATGTGATGAAACAACAAATATCAGATTATTGGATCACACCTTAATGTTGTTTTTCGAATTCTATATTGAACTGTAGACTTCCTACCTTGAATCCTAGGATTTTAACAACAGTGTTAGCAAATATTAACTTGTTCTAAATCTTGGTTGGTAGATTTGGAAATGGGGGGAGTGGGTGGAAGAATACGGACAACTGGAACGACTAGATGGAGGAGTTGAATGCTGGAGCAGTGGAAAACCCATTGGTAATGGCTCTTAGAAATTTTATTTTTCTTATTTTAGTTTCTTGGAACCAGACGGAAAAAAAATTCTTGGAAATGATTGATTTTGAACTGTATGGCTGGACAACCTTGCAAAAAACCTTCACTTTGAACAATAGTCTACTCTGGTGAATATTTTTAGTTTAAAATAGTATGAATAAATAATATAACCAAAATGAGATGTATTGCTGTATTTGTAAAATTGAATTTGCATTAACAAGCAAGTAGAGTCTGATAGAATGTTATATTTGATTAATGGAGATGAGGCTCATCCAAGTACAAAGTAAGATTTGGCTGTGCCGCAGAAATTTGGATGTGCCCAATGTTTTTTATTTGAATGGAGAAAAATGAATTAGATCCCCGGTCCTAAAAGACCTCTGAATTCCTAGCTGAGAATAGAGAAAAGGTCCTATCCTTGAATTTTGAATACCATGTAGGTTTCACGGCTGTGGTGAAAATTGGGATGATTCTGGAATCTGGAATGAAAGGAATTTGATAAACCATTGACCCCTTGATGCCAAAGTTATCTAAAAAATGACAAAAAGACTGTAATTAGGCCTTAAAGTTGAACTCATGATGTCATGATCAGCATTTGGTGGGTCCTACAGCTGATCTATTGAGCACAAAAGATGATAGCCATTCATATCTGTCAGAGATTAGACCAAAGCTTCTTTATGCTGAACCTAGCTCTTATACATGATAACTGGAAGATAGGAAGATGGGAGATTTGGATAGAGATTTTGGAGATCTGATTAGTATACCATTTATCTCTTTGATCAATACATTATAGAAAAAACACGTCTAATTGCGTATCTCCAGACTGTTGCTTGGGGTAGCTTTCATGGGTTATTCTCTGTATAAAATCTTACCTACAAGAGAAGCAACATATTTTACTAGATGTGGTGGTGATGGCCTACAATGTCTGCTGCACCAATGGAAAATGTTGTCTGCTATAGAATTATGGTTCTTTCATGTTATTCTTCCACAGTATAAAGTCCTAGCTTTTGGGTTGTTGGGACTTTTTTTCTTTTTTCTTTTGGTACCCCGGGTTGTTGGGACTTAATATTTGGAAACACTGGATGCATGAATCATGATTGAATTTGTTTCTCTTGTGATTATAACCTTTCAGCTTTTACTGATTTGAACTTAGATCTTAATTTGCTTGGGTTATTACTTATTGCCTATTGGTAGTTCAAATTTGTCTCGGGAACTTGGAACTTCAGATTGGTGTTCATTTTTCTATAGATTAAGCCCTCTTTTCATTGATAGAACTAAAGTTTATTATCGAGACCTTTGAAAATTGTGAATATTGCTATTAAAACCTTTTTTTTTTTTTATTGGTGCAGAAGAAAGCTATCTTTGGAGTCAGCAGAAGAAGAAAGGCTTCCTTTTACCGCTAGAGCGAGGGTGTGTTTAACATCTGGAAAGCCGTTGGACTGCTTGTCTTTATACATTTTCGCAGCTACTCTTTTTTTTTTTGTAATCAGTTTCTGAAATCCTGTAATACTACTATTGAATGGAAACATTTAAAAACATACTCTCTTCTCTCTCATTTTCCTGTCCTCCCCTACTGCATTTTCTTGGTGCATGCATGTTCATGCATTTCTGGCCTGTTTCTACAGAGGGTAAAGTGAGATGTTAATGATTAGTGAGAGATCTCCACTCTTATTTATGGGGTGGTTGGTTTGTTTTCTGCAGAAAATAGATCTGCACTCTCCCCTGATGACAATGAAATTAATTCCATTATACCTCCACCTCCCTAGATCGATCACCGATTCCCCCCTTAATCGAAGTTTTCACTCCTCCCCTTTCTACAATCTACATAAAGAGCAACATGTGCTTTGGGTTATGTTTGTAGGGTGCTGGAATTCCTCAGCACTGTGGATTCCTTTTCCACAGTGCTCTAGAAAAGAGTTTCCTATCCATTTCCATAGAAAATGGTTTCTCGTAGAAAAGCATTGCTTCAAAAAGTGGAAAAATGACGAGCGCAAAAGTCAGGTGGAGTGGACAGCCATTCATTTGCAAGTATCGATCTCTATCGTCTCTCTGTGAAATGAAATCAGACCTTTGTATGTCTTCACCTCTCTACCCCAGAGCTTTCTATTGCAGAAACCAGGTCATAATATACTTCATACACATCCATGTCCTCCCTATTTTTATTTTTGTATGTTGGGCTTGTTGACTATTCTGCTTGCCATCATCTGTGAAAAGACCTTTGAATACTGTTTTGATAAGAACATCCCACTGTCACCTTGTATTAAAGGGCCCATTTGTTTAGGTAGAATTTAGTTCTTAGTAATTCATAGCAATGTAGGTTCTAACAAATGAATATTAAAGAAGTGAGGGGTGGACTATACGATGTGGAGATGTAGATAGATCCTTGACTTTCCACGAAGTTGATATAGTGGAAGGGAGCGCCTTCCTTGATAGTGTTCTCATGGTATTACTTTAATGGAAGATGCTTTGCATTTGATTGTAAGGAAATAAGGAACACACATGGCTTGCACCTTGGTTATAAATGAGTGTGCTGATTTCTCTTATGGTCTCTTTCACATTTGACAATGTTCTCATTTGTATGCTCTTGTAACACTCGAAAGTTGTCTGAAACTAGCCCAACATTACTAGAATAAGCAGAAAAAACCAACATTTTCATAGAAATCTCATTTAAATTTAGATCACTAGTGAAACACATTGTTATCCTTATGGGCCTTGTTTGTTTGTATGAGGAGATGAATAAATAAAGGAAAAAAAAAGTGGAATGTATGAGTGGCCTTCTCACTTTTGCCCTCTTCCATTTACTCCACTAGGCACTAAGAGTGATTACACCTATTATCACCTAGATTGACAGCTTATAGATTGGGTTAAGAGTGATGCATGTTTGTGGTTGGCCATTAGTCTGTCTTGCCTTATGTGGACACTAAAATGTCTCGTTTACCCCAAGAGAGATAGAGAGAGAGAGAGAGCGAGAGAGAATGCGAGCAATCTGTACCTTTACTTTTATGCGCCCTTTTGTTTTGATTGCATTTACATTGGGTAAATAGGTTTTTTATTTTTTGGTGATCGGAGGGTTTTCAATCCTTTGGACTGGACTAATCCCTCCCGGCCCAGAAGGAAGGCGGGTAAATACTCCTGTAGCCTCAAGGTGGTAGCACGATGGATTCAACCTTCGATTCCTAAAGAAGGGGAACCGAGGGTTGATACCAAGACCTCTAACTCCAGAAGAGGGAGGAACCGTGGTCCTAACCACTCGGCCAACCCCTTTGGGTTAATTGTAGTTTGATATCAGTTCCTGAATGGTTATGCTTGATGTATAAATAGGGTTTTTCTCTTATCTTCATTTTTGGGGGTGCTAATGGTAAATTCTATTGAGAAGAAAATATATGGGCTGAGCCCCAGAGCCAATAGGCTGCTATACAGAAAGACAATTAGGCACAAGAACCAATAACAAAACCAAAGTGGACCTAGTAGTAATGTCCACGAAACATAAAGGGGGTGAGAAAGAAAGCTTCTTTGGTAAGAGCAAAAACTCAAAGTAGGGGGACAGTTATCACCAAACACATATTTTAAAAATATTTTATATTTCTAAAACATTATTAACACTTGCGTTTGTAGTCCAACGGTTAGGATAATTGCCTTCCAAGCAATAGACCCGGGTTCGACTCCCGGCAGACGCATATAATTTTTTTTTATTTTTTTATTTTTTTATTTTTTTTTTTGCCGTTTTTGCCTTTTTTTAATTTAAATTAGAAGAAGCCTTGTAATTTTTTTTAGATTAATGTTTAGCAATCATCCAAAACTAGTATAATAATTCGTGCTCAGCATAGGTAGGATCCGCGTTTATGCATCAAAACTTATTTAAAAATTGTAGAAAGAAAATAAAAGAAACTAGTAAAAAATTATCATTAAAGTACCTGTTTATGTTATCTATGAGCTAATGGGATAAAAAAGAAAAAGAAAAGAGAAGAATTGGAGAAGAAAGTGAATGGAGTTATGGATAGAAAGAGAGGTATTACAAAAAAGGAGGAGTGTAACTTTCAAAAGTGGAATAATGGGAGAAGACGTGAGTGGTGGTTTCAAAGTAGTTGGTATGAGATAAGTGTGGAGAAAACTGAAAATATTTTAAAAAAGAGTAACTTATTTTCAAAATTGTAATTGATGGTCAAAATCTAACCCGAAACCTCCTAGCTTAATATAGTATAATGGATATTTAAGGTAGAAGCCTTTTGATTTTTTTTACAATAATGTTTAGCAATCACCCAAGATGTCCACGATTCAATGGTGATGATGATAGTAGTTGATGGACCTGCCATGTAGTTTATAATCTATAATGGAATACCATATAATAATCTAGAGTGATTCACAAATACACAAGAAAAAGTTTTAAGACCATAGCCTACCTATCCTGCTATCCAGTGTCTGCTCCAATACCAACAGTCAGAATCAGACTGGGAGATTCTTCCACATGGTGGCTCTACTTCTTCAAGAACTCAGGTTCCTCGAAAAGGAAAAAGTGGTTTTATTTACCATTTCGGGGTGGGCTTGGGTCAACATTTTCAGCCTGGTAAATAAATGGGTTCAGTTTAGGTTGAGCCCATTCTAAGGCAATGAAACTGAGGGTTATATTTAGGGTTGCCAACGGAACGGTTCCAGATCAGAATCGTAGTGGACCCAAACCCGGACCCGCTTCTAAATAACGGTTCCGGACCCGGTTTTAACTCGGAACTTGTTTTGTTGGTTTTAGACCCGGCTTCAATAGGAAAATCCGGATCTGGAACCAATCCACCTTGAGGACTGAAATATAGTTTTAAAATTAATTATAATTTCTCTGTATTCTTCATTTTTTTTTAAATAAGTATATCAATAAGCTTATAACAGTGCATCAAGTCTATTACCTCTGATATAATACATAAAAATATCAAAAAAAAAATTGATTTTGAGGTACAAATTGCAATATCAAAGGATCATATGCCAGGTCTCGGGTCCACGGGTCGGAATCTATATGGATCCGAAACCAGACCTGTTTATGAATCGGCACCTAAAATAGGTTTGGACTCGATTTTTTACGGGTTGGAAATTTCGGGTAATTAGAGAATCGGATACTTATTTGCAACCCTAGTTATATTATTTGATTTAACTGCCGTGGCAATGAAAACATTATAGTTGATTGGACTGCAATGTATATCTCCACAATCCATGTTCGAGTCTTTTCAACACCATTCCCTTTGATTATCATGAATTCAGGTCATACCTAGAGTTTTGTTTTGATGAGAATTGTTCGCACATTCTACCATGCAAACTTGCCTATTGGGCCACTTGAGGCCATGCCAATTATAGAAGAGGTGGGGGTTGGATAGTGCTCAATGACATCTAGGGTGTTTAAATATCAAATCCATCCGAATTTCTTAAAGCTCTTTGGGGAGAATTATGAATACCCTAAATGAGGTTTCCTATAGGTTTTCCAAATACTTTAGTACATAGCAGCATTTAGAACAATGAAAATTGAAAATATTAGAAGTGCAAAAGTTATATTTCAAAATGCTAGGTTTTTTTGGAATTTTAACAATCAAATAAAGGAACTCTGAATCCTAGTTGGATAACAACTACATTGAGGTCAACAATTTTCAACGCTTTTAATTCTAACAAAAAATTCCTCTAAACAAGTGCCCTTCTTATTAACCAAAGGGTAGCTCAATTGGCCTAGGATTATGGTTTGGATCTAGAGGTTAAGAGTTCGAAACTGCACTACCACACTGAGGCCACAGAGGATTTATCCGGCGCTCCTCGGACTTGTAGGGATTATTTTGACCCAAAGGGCTGGGATACTTTCCGTTATAAAAAGAGAGAGAGAGAGGGAGAGAGAAAAAAGTGCCCTTATTATCTATGGCACTCAAGTTATGATAATAAAAATCATTGCTTTTGAATTTCAAACCAGTAGTGAGTAATGAATAATGATAGAAAGAGTACCAATACTGAGCATGTGACATTCTATGAGAGTAAGGGGACAACTTTGATGATAATAGGTGGCCTGAAAGCCTAAAATAGAATGAACTACACCATAAAAATTGTATAAATAGTTATCGTCCAAACACATGAGGGGTATGCTAGTATTACAAAATGATAATAATAATAATAATAATGGTGAAAAACTAAAAAACGCCCTAAAAGTATACTCAACTTTAAAAAAAAGGGTCCTATATATTAAATCTCTTGTAAAAGTAATTTCAAATGGGCCCTCCCTGAAAGAATGAGGGTTTGTTTAATTGGTTAGCAACCCTCTCTCTCACCCAAAACACTAGGGGTTGAACCTGTGCTCTTCTTAACTCCTTCCATGTGCGAGTCCTCAATCCCCATGTATGCGGATTTTTTCTTCTCGCATGTGCAAATTTCATAAGTCTCTATGATCCCACTACCTTAATCGTTATACTAAAAAAATGAGTCAGTCAACTCCATTGGTAGTGAAAATTTTTTCTAGAAATCTCTCTCAAAAAAAAAAAAAATCTTTTGAATATTAAAAAAATTAGGCATTTGGATTTTTTTTTCCAAACTCATGTAAAACTAAAAAGAGAAAAAATGGCAAGCAAAGAAAATAAATATAAATATCAAACCCCGGTTGCCGATCCCGCCTAAAGTAGGATCCTATAAATAACAGAGGGCACAAACAGCAACGGCAACAGCAGAAGCAGCATTTGCGTGATTGAGCGGAAACCATGGAACCCTCCAAATCCAAATCCAAAGCCATTGTCGTCTCTGCTTCTACTCCTTCTGAATCTCTTCTTCCTCTTTCCCAACCAGATTCTCAGCTTTCACTCCTTCTTTTCGGTAACTCTCTCTCTCTCTCTCTCTCTCTCTCTCTCTATATATATATATATATATATATATATATATACCGTATCTGTTATTGATATTGTCGATTTCATTGCGCTCGATTCAAATAGATCGGATGAGAAATATGACTGTTGATGCATAGATTAGGGTTTCACTTCTGAAGAATTGTAAAAATTCGGCAAAACTACCCTAATGCTTGAAGATCTGATGATTCTCTTGTTAGAACGTTTGGGTTTCAGCTGATTAGGGCGTATTTCCATTGTAGTTTCGTTGTGTGTTAAGTGACAAGTTAATGACTGATTTACACTCTGAGAACTTGATTAAACCATTTTCTAATGCTTGGGTTTCTGATAAGATGATGCAACAACACTCTGTTCATTAAACACATTGTTCTTAAGTGCTAACAATGATTAAAATAAAATAAAAAAAAATTATCCTTAGTTGGTGTTTGATATGTGATGAATGTTACTTAGGGCTGGATGGATGTTCTCATTCTAATAGATTTCCTTCTCATTTGGAAATGAGGTATTGCTTTCCTGTCTCACATAATATACTTGTTGATCTTATCTTTCTATGATTCTTTTTTTTTTGGAATACAGATGTCTCCCAGCAGGTGCAAGTGGCAATGGAGAACATGCTAAAGTTGATAGGGTGAGCTACTCTTCTGTCTTCAAATTGTAAGGCATAATTATCTAAATTGTCTCTTAAATAGCTGAAGAGCAGTGGAATTATCATGAAAGCTATGATGCATGGATACGGCAAGTACACGCCATAGGCACGGCAGGGACACGCATTTAACACATAAAAAGTGAAGTATCAGATACGATACGAGACAATACATTGCCCATTTTGAAGTATCCGTGCATCATAGCGTGAAAGTTATTACAAAGTGAATAAGATTGCAATTATTTACACACAAAATATGGAATTATTTCAAAGAGAATTCCTGATTTATTTTCCAAATGTACTCTTCATGGACCTCTCTATATCACCCTTTGGTGAGTATTGGGTTTTTTGCTTCTGGTATGGTTGTTCTAGTGATTTAGTTTTTTATATTTCTTCCTTCCTCAATGAGCTCTCAAATTTCTCAAGAGTCAATTTACAGGGAAATTGATCAAAGCTCTGCTGGAATAATGGAAGATATAGAGAGGAGCAAGGAGTCTTCTGTTGAGAGGAAGAAAATCCTAGAGGAAGAGAGAGAGCGTTTCCAGAAGGCTGCTTTCACTGTCCTGGAGATGCTCAACACTGCTGCCTTCACTGTCCTGGAGATGCTCCCCAGTCAGAAAGAAGAAGTGCACAATGGACTGACACATCTAATTAAATTAGCTGTAAGCCTCTGATGAGAGCTGTCCGCATGGTTCTTATGTCCAATCCACCCTATTTTCGGGTCCATTTGGCCTGCGTATGATCAAGTTTACCGCCGTCACACACGCACACGCACTACCCAACACCCCCTCCCATGCATTGCCACTGGCCCAAATTTGACACTCATTCAGCCATTACTCACCGTTTGATTGACATCCAAAGGAATGATGCCTCCTATAATCATAAACTTGGAGGCAATAGATCAAATGGTTGGGAAAACGCTTTTAAATTCACACATTTATGACACATCATGATTCCATGAAATGCTTTTAGACTGTTAGAAGTGTCATAGAAAAACAGTCTTGAAGCACGAGACACAAAGGATCCACTAAAACTTATTTTTCTACTATCTGCATTAGATAATATTTCTCATTGATACTATAAGGCTTCTGTATGTACATAATTACTTTAATGAAGATAATTTTCTCATTATTTATCTTAAAGAGAAAAAACCTATGCAAGCATTGGAATTATCGATGTTAGACAACATAACTACATAGGTCTAACATCGCTCACGTTTCCTTCTCTTAACGAACACAGAGGACCACCACAATCAGATGACAGAGCATGAACCTCCCTTTTACATGTTCTCTTGTGGGGAATCAGAGATTTTTGAAGATCATCTCCTTTAGAAATTCCAATTAGTGGGCCCAAGAAGTACAAAATGTATTTCCAAAGGAAAGAGAAATCGAGGTCATTATTCTTAGAGATTCAGTACAAAGGTTCAAGATCCAGATTCCCCATTAGATGTTCATACGACCGATTACTCTGATCTTGACCTACCTATTGGTCTGCGTAAAGGATGGGATCTTGTGTTAAACATCATTCAATTCAGAACTTTATATTATGTCATCATCCATTGCCTAAATATCATGCATTTGTATCAAGATTGTTTGCCAAACACATGCCTTCACAAGTGGAACTGGGAAGAAGCACTAAAAAAACTGAAAGTGAAAAGCAGTAATGACAGAAGAAACACAAACCCTTGGAAAGAACAAGACTTTGTTGATGTTCTTGAAAGGAAGTGTACAGTGGGATGTAAGTAGGTATATAAATCAAAATACAACCTAGATCTAGTGGTACAAAGTCAGGTTGGTGGCAAAGGGATTTAGTCATATGGTATGGATTATTTTGAGACTTTTTCAGCTGTTGCAGATTTAAATTCTGCTAGGGTAATCCTTTTAATTCCTGCAAATCTTCATTGATGTTCATATCAGTTAGATGTGAAGAACCTTCAATCTTCTGTCTTTCTCACTTTGTCTTCCAACTTCATAACTTCTTTTTTCTTTAATTCAATTTTCTTTTTAATCTAGCGTTCACAACTCACAAAACATTGCCTTTAATAGGGGTGAGTTAAGTAAGGATCACAAAGGTGATCACAAATGCATGTGATTGGCTTTGATGATAATGACTTAGAACCTTAGTAGGCGCTGGCAATTTGATAAAGGTTCTACTATCTTGTTGCAACTTTAAGAATGTTCTTTTCTTTTGAGCACACTTAAGGTTTATTTACACTCCCAGTGGAGTCTTACACAGACTATCCACGCAAGTAAGCTGAGATTGCTCAAAGTTCATAGACACGATTACTATGTGTTGTGTATAAAACTCAACAAAGAAACAAGTGATCATTCTCTCTCAAAACACTCAAGTCTTCCACTTGTGAGCCATCAGCGATAAGAATTTTCCTAAACTTTTTCCCAAGCTTTTTCTCTGCATCCACAAAGTTCAATAGTATCAATGCATTTCATATAGATACTATTTCTCAATTAATTGGCTGTAGAATGGTTCATGTAAATAACATGTCAACATCAAGTATGATAAGTTTTGCAACTATCTAATATAGTTAAACAGAAAATACTTAGAAAATTAGATGTTTCTGCTTCTTAACTTGTTTTAAAATTTGTTTACTTTTTGAAAATTAAGGTTCTTAGACCATTTATCAAAATGTATATATTTTGGAATAGAGGAATACTACTGACAATCAAGATCAGTTATAAAAAAAATTATTATCTCTTATATGAAAAGTTCTCTTGAGGAGAGAACATATTTCCTAGCGGTTAATATAACACCTAGGTTGATTATTTCTTTGGAAGAATGTTGTAGTATTAGCCTTGTCTTACCTGCTAATGCTAAAAGCTCTACTGTAGTTGCTGGCAGAAGGATAAGTTTCCGCAATTTATAGCCTTCCATTTTATCTGTTTCTTCTGGATGATGCCCATGAATTACAACCCTCATGGGAAATTGGCTTGAACATGGACTAGAACTTGCTGGTGGCCCTGCACAGTGGTAGCATGAAGTTATATGTTCTTTTACAGAAAAAGTGAAATATTTATACGATATGTATGACTAATTTTAATTATTTATGCAGCTAAAACTCAAAATTCCTAATAAGTTAACAAACTTGATTCTCTTTTCAATCTTAGCCTCCTTTAGTATTGTTAATATTGTTACACCCACTTTTATCTTAAATGGGGCTTGGCCTAGCATATATGAAAACCATGTGAGAGAATACTTAGTCAATAGGACAACTGTACATAGATTTTCTTTCCTCTTTTGTATAGTTTGACAACTAAGATTGACTGTAATTAGAGCCTTGTCCAAGGCATCTAAACATTATAAATAGAGAGGAGGATCGACTCATTCAGGGCATCCAATTATTCCACAATTTGTGTGTTATGTATATTGGGTACTGATCGACATGGTATCAGAGCTTGTGCATCATCATCTTTGCAGACTATCGTATCAGAAGTAGTGCTCCTGAGCTTGGCTTTAATAACAGATCATCATAGTATCATGGCAATCAACAACGTGGCCCACCTTTGATCATTCCAGATTCCATCATAGGTTCCATCTTGGTCAACCGCTTATTCTAGGATTTCTGTAGATTTTCTCAGAGTTTTTTGGACATCAGAGGTAGGCCATTTACTGTGATTTCTGCTTTTTTAGAAATCTTCTGTAGTTTTCATCAGATCCGTTCAAATCATTGGATTTTGAGGATTTTAGCATGAAATTGGTTTGGTGATTTGGAATTAAGGGATCTATTTCAATAACAGTTGCTAGTTTATGCAATTTTCTCTTTCCCTCTCCTTGCTTTTTAGTCATTCTCCCAATGGATTGATGACAAATAGTGGATTTGATCATTGGAGCACTGATCGGTTGGCAAAATCTACTGTCTTCAACTTGTGGTCATTTAGATAGCTGTTTGATTTGTGATTTTGGGTTCGGACCAGTGAACGGTGTGATTTGGCTTCCTTGACTGCATGACGGTTGATCGCGTCTTAATCCAAGATTGCCCTTGCTTCTTAGTTCTTTGCATTATGGAAATTAAATAGCTTCCTAGAGAAAGCTCGTTGTGTTTGAAACTTTGAATCATTGTTCAAGTCTTCAAGATTCATTCGCTTGATATTACTTTTTCCCATAACTTCAGCCTGTGAGACCCAGACCAACATAAGGCTGGAAGGATCGACTAAACTGGGTACCCCATTGAAAATCTGCTGTTTTCCTTTTACCGGTACTTTTATTCAGTTAGTATGCACATGTTTCTGACAATGCAATATTGACGTAGGATCAAATGTGGTGGGCTCCATATCAAAGGGTTGTTAGTAATATACTTATGACTGCACCAGATAGAGTACTCATTTTGAGTATGATACTGTGAGGATATACATATTATTTTTTAGAATCTGACAGTTTACCATACTGTACTACTTATCTCAGCAACTCAGCCTATCCCCTGGGATCTTTTATTTTTTTTTTTTACAGAGTCGTGGAGATCTTGTTTAAGCTACAGTACTGCTGTACTCCCATTATCTATTTAAAGCAAAAAAATAAAATAAAAATGCTGAGAGCAATTACCGCGGAGGCGTCACTCATCATTGTCATCACTCATTACCAAAGCCTTGTCCCATCAATCTGGTGATGGCTAATGTTCTACTTCTCATTCTTTGGCCATGAAGATCTAATTTTCTAGATTAGGGGCATCACCATGTGTTGTAGGAATGGGTCATGGTGAAAACCAATCAAATAGATCAGAAGAGGGCTTATGATGTCATCTTAACATAGCTGTGAGCCCAATTACTTTTTTTTTTTTAAATTCAATTTGTTAGGGTGAGGATGCCCAATTACTTCGGTTGCACAAGGATATGGGTGGGACAGTGCCTATGGCAGAGTGACTTAAAGTTAAGGGCATTCTCTTTGTTGGCCTAGCCAGGTGGGTGCACAATCAATTAAAAAATCTGTCAAGTCGTAATAGTGAATAGTATATGTCCAGAGATGTTTCAATTATTCACAAGAGCAAGGGATAAGTGCTTAGATTACCTGTTTAAATTTGTCACTTGAATGTTTCCAAAATGCCCTTTAAAGTGTTTTGGCCTCTGTTAGTTTTAACTACACCCTCTATCATAAACATGTACCCAAAAGAGTTCTGGATGGCAAATGTCCTGTTCAAGCTATTTTGATTTCCCAGAAAGATGAGCATGGCAATCTTATGGCTGGATGTATCTGTGTTTTTTTTTTCCCTACTAAACATGATCAACAACTTCTGCCGAAGTTTCATGCATATAATTCAAGTAGTAAGCAAGCCTGGAATATACACACCTTCCATGTTGTCATCTCTGCAGCTTGATATTGATGTCTCACAGATTTGTTGGCCCTCACATGATTCATCGTGCTGCTTAAATTAATCAGAATGACTGTTAGTGCAAGTAAATAGTTTATATTGACATAACAAAACCACAAAAATAATTTCTTGAACCAAGTTTTTGTCATAGCAATTGTTAAAAATGTGATTAATTCATGAAATATTAACATAGAAGCTTTTCATTTAGCTTATCCTATGGTATCACTCCCATCAAAAGTGATGGCCATGACAAATTAAAGGAGACTGGTTTGATTGGTTGGTTGAGATATATCTAAGGAAGCTAATGTTTGTAATTAAATGCAGAGATAAATGGGGGGCATGCTACCATAAGAAGCCACAAATATATAAATATGCACGATCGCCGCACGCGCGCACACACAACACACAACAAGAATAAAACCTCCTCCACAAGGAAAGGAGAAAAAAACCATTGGTATATAAGAGCTATGCCAAACTGAAAGGCAAATTACATAATGAAAGCAACTAGATCAGAAGATCTATCAACCCTTCTTTTGCCAAAGCATCTGTGGAACTATTAGCCAACTGCTGAACGTGCAGAAACTTGACCTGAAGTGACATCAACAAGGACTTCATTTCATTGGAATAAAATGAAACCTCCAAGGGACATTGGCGCAAGAGTAGACACAAGAGATAGCACTTGATGAATCACTTTCCAAAACAAAAAAAGCTTGATAGGAAGATGAAGTAAAAATCTGGAGAGCTTCCAAGATAGCTTACACCTCCACCTCATTAGACTTCATACACCCCACATTCTTCGAGAAAATAACCAAAATAACACCTTAACTGTCACAAAGAACCCCACAAACTCCCACCAGCTCTGGCTTTCTCTTAGCGGCCCCATCCACGTTAAACTTCAGCTCCCTCCCCATGATTGGACATGACCAAAATTTACTTTGCTCTTCTTAAATATCCACCACGAAGAGAAGCCTCTCATTTGTGCAAAATTCCGTATGTTTTTTAAAGAGTCAAAGCCCTCCCTCTTCGAGACCCGTCCACATCCTCCAGTCTCTGAGGAACCCTTGAAAACCCTCACATTCCTGTCCTTCCAAACAGTCCATAATGTGGCAAAGGGGACAAGCTTCCAAAGAATCATACCTCTCCCCATGGAGAGGAGGGGATAGCCTCCGGGCCTCAACTAATTAAGATCTTAGATTAAGGCAATTAGTAATTAGCAATAAGGTTATGAACTTATGATATAATTGGATTTAGATGTAATTAGGGTTTTTACAAAGTCTGTGTATTTACTTGTAGTGGACTGCGGCATTCAGTGCACAGTCAACAATTTCTGGTTGTGAATGAAATCTATTTGATTCCCCTTTTCTCCATAGTTTGGTTCTCCCATTGCCTTACCCTTCAATCTATGGTGTTATGCACTTATGCTTGAGGTATGGTCTGTTAGAGTGACTCGATAAACCTTTTTCCTTGTTTCTTTTCAAGTCCAAGGACTGCAGTCACTGCATTCTACTGGTGCAGCAGTATTTTGACAGATTGAATACTGTCTTTGGGTTCTGTTTGAATCCGTGACTGTTTCAGTTTTTCTTTTGTTTGTTGAGTTTGTAATCTTCAATCATTAATATCAAGCTTCTGTTATCAATAAAAAAACCCTGCCTTTTCCTTTACCTTGTATCTCTTCTTATTCCTCGTCTCTATCTTTCCTTCTATGTTTTATTTGTTCTGCAATCTACATCTTTAGCACTTAAATAGTGAGGATATTTACCAGAACCCAAAAAAAAAAAAAAAAAAAACAACAATAAAAAAGGAAGGCAAGGATATTTGTATCTTCTGGAGAAACAAGTCATGGAAATGTTTTCTCATGAAAAGTGTTAGAGAAATAAACTAAGTTTTATTGTCTCTATGTTTTCAGTTATGGTTGTTTTTGTAAGATACCATGTAGGCATGTACCAACCCAGAAGCTTAAGCTGATAGGTGGAAGGCCCAAATAGGTATATGAAGCCCTATGAAACGCATGACTTAGGCAATGTGGGATGTAGGACTTCCAAACAATCCCCCTCACGTGCAGGCCCAACAGATTTCATGGACGGGCCTGCCACGTGGGCTACACAAGAACAACATGATCAGAACCTGCTCTGATACGATGTAAGCTACCATATACCAACCCGAAAGCTTAAGCTGATAGATGGAAGCCCCAAACAGGTATATGAAGCCCTATGAAACCAATGACTTAGGTGATGTGGGATGTGGGACTTCTAAACATTTTTTAGTGAATAGTAATGTGGGTGTTAGTGGATTGTAATATGTGGGGTTTAGTATTTGTATTAGTGGTTGTAGGTTACAACTTTCACTACTTAGAATAAGTTGCCATTCATGCCTACTTTAAGGATTGTTATGAGTTGTGTGTAACTCATGTGGCTTTTCCACTTCTTTTGTTCTATTTATATGCAAGTCAATGAACATAACAGTATTATTCAGAGTACTATGATTTGTAACAAAAAGATGGTGCGTTTATTGTCTCCATAGCAATAAGGTTAATGGTCACTTTAACGACAAGGTAATTGTTCAATTATTTGGCTTAGTGGAATCATTTTATCAGAATAAATAACATATCACAGTTGATTTTCCATTTTGTGATAGGAAAACTCATTTTGACAGACATACATAAATATCATGTTAGTTGCCAACATGCTTCTGTCAGCTATTGCTTGGTGTTAAATGAAATTTTACCTCCATTTGCATGTCGATAAGTAGTTCCGTACAAAATGGTATTTCCTCCAGAATTTCTTTCTTTAAGTCCTTCAAGTGCTGAGCATGAGTTAATTGTCAGTTCTAAAATGAAGATGGACTGCCATAGAATTATTTGATGAAGGAAAAAAGACCAAAAAACCTTGGCTTCTGAAATTGACAATTGCCTAGTTCTTTTCCCTTTTCATTTGGTAGTAGTTTTGATTATGGGCCATTTATTCCAGCAGATGCATGGCACAAATACACATTTAAAAAGAAAGACAGTGCTAATTTGCATCCTATGAAAAAATTTGCTACCTTGTGCAACAGTGCAAGTAAATTGGGTGGATCACTGGAAGTACATTGCAGACCATCCAAACCAGACTTGGATGTTTGAGCTATTTGTTCTATAGTAAAGTTTTCAGAATGTCCTTATTTTCGTTGTTTTTATCATGGGTCATTTTGAAGTGTGAATTATTGTTTCATTTTATAAACTTATGTGAACTCTGTTGCTTTTCCTGTGACATTCGGAGTTATTTTTTTAGTTTCAAACCTGAAGGAAATTGGAGATAATTATTTGTCCGTCTGAATCATGTGGCTGTATAATTTGCTTAAAATTCCAGTGACTTATCCGAATAACTTGACAAAGCCTCTTGCTCCGCACTGTAAAAGGCTGTGGGATATTGAAAAGGACCCCTATTTCTCCTGCCATGTCTGCTCGTCCCAATTTTGACAAAGCCTGAAAATTCACATGAACTTAGTGAAGCAAAAATAGAATATTGTAATAACTTTGCAGTATGAATGCTTCTGTTAAAGTAAAATTGTTACTGCACCATTCATGAATTGATTGTATTTTAAGCCATCTCTAGGAAATCACTCGAGGCTTTAGGAAATTATTATATTTTTAATCATGTATAACAAAATCATATCTACCGAAATCGAAATTATTCAAATTCTCAAGTTGTTTCTCCTTCATGCTTGGTTTTCCATGCCTACCAATTAGTAGGCTAGCTTTCCATTTCCATTCATCTTGTTGGGGTTGAGACACTTGTCTCTTGTTTCTTTTTGCTTTTTGCTTTTTAATCTATACATGCATTGACTTTTCCTGTCATAATTTCTCTACTTTTAATTTACTATTTAAGAATCAGATGGTTATGAAATGATATTTTGGATTATTATGGTGAAAGCATTTTTTTTTATATTAATTTTTTAATATTTCCAGAAGTCTTATTTTGTTAAGATTAAGTTTAATGTATTTTTTGCGCCCAGAAAGATCGTCATGTCATTTTACCAATGAAAAAACATTTCATTTCTTTATAAAAATCTCAAAAGTACCTGTTCTGTTCCATTCTTATACGTCAGCAAATCCTGCATATTTAGACTTTGTCAGATAAGCTGCATAAAGCACTCATGGGAGGCATGTGTACAATGAGAAGTTATGGGAAGGAGATATGTACCACTGCCCCGGACGCTATAATGTAGAAGTCTGTAGGAATCTCATTTTGTAGAACAATATCAACTTTAGGTGGAAAGTATTCTGCTTTCATCTCAGAAACCTGTTTTGTGAAGTAAATGTTACTAACAGAAATCAAAGTGTACTTCTATAACATGGTTTAGAAATTATTAACATGGTTATTCCATCCATGTGGCATTAGTTCAACTGCAGTTTTCAACCTGGTGGGTCTATCAGAACTTGGTGGGTTGGCTTGAAATGTCACACATGGGTGAGTGGGTAAGGTTGAACTTGGGTTGGACCAGTTGGACCGAAACCTAGTTGACCTAACTAGTTGACTGGTGACTCGGCTTGACTTGTGCTGTTTTGACCGAGTGAACAGCTGATTTGGCTTAAGGGATTTTTCATTTTTACATATTAAAAAACAAACAAACTCATATGAGCTACATCAATAGAATGATAGAAGTTCAAATATACTTCATCGAGAACCAGAACTGGGAACTACAATCCACAATCCATGTGAAATTTATATAGATTTTTCTCAAGGATAATATATAAGATTTTGTTCTGATCAGTGATATATATTTATGGCAGATAAAATTAATTTACTGAGCCTGACTGGCCGACCCGGCTGCTTTCCAGGTCAAATTGACCTGGTAACTGGGCAATTTTGGTCGACCCCATAGGTTTGAAATACTATGAGTTCAGGTCCTCTATATCATGGAAGGTAGGATGTAATAATCTAGCCTCCATAGAGTGTAGTTGCAGACCGCATAAATTGTATTTGCACTGTACTATACCTAGTATTGTGCTATATCCTTTTTTTTTCCCCTTGTCTCTAAGCTAATTTCCTCTCATATATGTTGATCAGGGGACGGGTCATATTGAAATGCTAGCATAATGAAACTTTACATAAATCATGTGTTTGTCAAGAAATAAACTCATTTTTACTAAGTTCTTGAAGTCATCTTCCTCTTTCTATTTCAGCCCATCTCGTATCTCTTATAAATATAGGTTTACTCTTAAGATTTAGGCCCCCATTTGGATCCCTGCAACTCTGTTTACCCAGTAGTCTTGATTACCTGAAACTCAGTTTCTAGTAACAAGTACAGGTAAATTTTGATGATTGGGAGAGTTCCAGACTTTTCCTCATTTAGTTCCTAGCTTTGAGAGGGCATTCCAGTTATGACAAGTCTACAACTGAGTTACTCTTAAGGTCGGTTTATGCCTAAGTTGGCATGTCCAAATTCCTCGAGTCTGGCTTATTGCTTAAGAGTTTTCACAGATTCAAATGGGTCTCCAGCGAAATTGCAAGGATAAGTCAATTTGAAGTGTATTTATCTAGCTTAACAGACACTTCAGTTGGAAATTTTACTGATTTCAGATAATTCATTTGAAGTGTACATTTTGTAGAAGGGTGTTATAGATAGGGGCCAGAGTTTGTAGTACTCATCATCGAATTTACATGTAGATTAATGTGTTGCAGCTAATATTACTACTGCGTTGTTATTCCTTTGTATTAGCATCATTGTTATTGCAGTAGGCGTCGTTATTATTATCATTATTATTTATTGATAATGCAATGGCAAAGTCTGATGCAATCCTTTTAAATTTTGTGGTATAAGAACCAAATGAACCAGACATTTTGACAAAATGAATGCATGTGATTATTTCTTTTATATTAATGCTGTTGTTGCGGCTAATATTACTGCTATAGTCATTTTATTTTATTTTTTTGTAGCCCAGCTAAGGGGCTGGGACCCATGAGAGTACCCGCAGCCACATAGAGAGAGACTTGCACATGTGAGAAGAGAGAACCTGCACACATGGGGAGTGAGTACTTGCACATGAGAGAGAGAGAGAGAGAGAGAGTCCCTGGTCATCCAGGTGAGAACCAAATGACTATTGCAATCCTTCTAAAATTTGTGGTATAAGAACCAACTGAATCAGACGTTTTGACAAATTGAATGTATACGATTATTTCTCTAAAATTATTACTATATAACTCTAATTTTATATTATGGTGCTGTGTTTATAATGTTACTATTGTAGTAAAGGGCCACCGATGAAAATGCTCCTACATAACACCTTTCTTCTGTGTACCATACTGTTTGCTACTCTCACAATGTAGTATAACAGAAGACATCTCTTCAGTAGTTGTAGATAAGAGATGACTCTTAAATTTCTGTAGTTACCTTTGTATAGTCAATTAGATTTATCTCCCTTCAATTAAGGGACTGTAATTTGTCGTCTTTTTTTCAGCTTCTTTTCATTATAAAAAGAGGGTTGCTCCACACAAGTGGTATGCACATTTTCCACCTAGTTTCTTCTCTTCACAGTTTATCATCTACCACAGATGACTTTGCCACCACCACTACTGTATATGCAGTTTAAACTTTAAACACTGTAATTGGAAGGGAAGATAAAGTACCATCTGGATTATCAAGTCTTGAGATACTCCTTTG
This sequence comes from Camphora micrantha, assembly GCA_003546025.1. NCBI lineage: Eukaryota > Viridiplantae > Streptophyta > Magnoliopsida > Laurales > Lauraceae > Camphora > Camphora micrantha. The sequence continues at coordinate 61,566,784 of QPKB01000001.1, forward strand.
AAAAGGTAAGCAGTTTCGACAGTTCTTTGAAAAAGATGTTGGGAAATGCTTGATCTTATTGCCTTGGGTAGGTCTGCAATAACTTCATCTTGTTGCAACTCCACTGTCTTAAACTTGAGTTGTAGGTGCGCCATAATCTGCTCCTTTAGGCTCTCTGGAAGTCGATTCTTGCTTGCATATCGTGAAACCTCATTGATGGTATCCCTCTATAAGTAGCAACAAAAATTATTAAGACTTTAAAATAGTATGAAGTTCATGTTGATGATGAAGTTCATGTTGATGAAGAAAGTGGATTCTACTGTTGTTTTGGTTTTATACCCAAATAAGGACATGTAGGTCACTTTAATGGAAGGTATTCTTTGGTCCTTTTAAACAGTGAACATCACCGTTACTTTAATTGAATTAAGTTTTAATGATACTAGAAAGAACTAGAATTGAAGAGTCACAATGTAGAATGGAGGCTTTTCTTGGAACTTGCACCTCCAATGCTCTACCTTCAAAAATTTTGTTGATCACTATCAATCCTTTCTTAGTTATATCTATAGCTGAATTCCAAAGATATGATCTAAGGAAAAGGAATTCATAATAGATCTTCAATAATTGAAACATGGGACTCGTTTTTTCTGATTAATTTTTCTTCCTCTACTTGCTGAACTTACAGATTTCTGAACCATTGCCCATTTCAATTCACTTCAAATTCCCTGAGAACTTGTGCAAGATTTTTGGCTGATTTTTTTTTTTCTAGATCCATATTTATGACATGAGATTTCTTGCTTGTAAAGGCAGTGGAATTGTTATACTGAACTGGAGAACTCTAGATCCTTTTATTATTATTTTTTGAAAGGCAACCCAAGCTAGATCCCGTGCAAATCACCTTCTCAACAAATCCTTTTTAGCAATGTCAGAGTGGGAGAATTTGGCAGTTGCTCATTTAACTTTATGTATAATTTTTTTGTGACTATTATGCGTGAGAGAAATTTCTATTTATAGGTGTCCTTGTCTTATTTGCTCTCAGTATGTCTTACATTGGATAATGTTGCAAAAGATTTTTTCATGTTGGTGGGTCTTTAGTTTTTCGCTTCTCCATACCTGGAAAATAATTGAAGTAGTTGAGATTGATGTGAATAAAAGAAAGTCAGATCCATCCATGTCCCACATTTTACATGAGTGAAAAGAATAGGGAGGACTGAGGAGTCCTTACCATGGCAAAGGTTCGAGTAGCACTGTGAACGACGAGATTTGTCATGTTCCCAATGAGGTAAGCAGTGAGACCAATGTTGAAGAGCATGAAGAACATGTTGAACAACTTCTCCCCTGTATTCTCTGCATGCAAGTCCCCATAACCGACTGTAGTGAGTGTGGTGATGGACCAATACATAGCATAAGTATAGCCTAGCCAGATGCTTCTGTCTTCAAAGTTATCTATCTGTGACCCTATCCATGTATTCTTTTTAATCCTATAATTTGTTGCCATCCAGAAGTAAAAGCAACCTGCTGAGTGCACTGCAAATAGAGTCACCTGAAAAAAAAAATGATTAATGAAAAAGAGTTTTGTTCCAAGTAATTTTTAGCTAAATGTATGGCTTTCAGTTTCTATATTGATCTTTGAAGTTTGCCCTTTCCTTTTCTGTAGACAATTGAAGAGTAGTGGTGCATGTGAGGACTACTTATATTCAAAGTTGGGAACACCAAAAGTAGAAGAAGAGATCTCTCCTACATCTACAGCAGTTGTAATCTAGTAGATAAACATTACAATACAAATGGAATCCTGTGTAATCCCCTACATCTACAGGTAACTACGATTTGTTCAATGTAAAAAGATCTCTCCTATTGTCTTTTCATTCAACTCAATCATCTCAGTGTTTTCAAATAGAAGTCCTGCATGACTGATTATAGTAATTGGATGCATGAGATTAGAGGAGGGATAGATCAGAAAGATAAAAAAGGAGAAGATATGTATGTCTCTATTATGTTGGTTGAGCAAGATAAATGTGGCAAGAGCAATTTCCCTCGGTAGTCAGTAGTGAGGTGTTAAGAATGAGAAGATTTAAAAGCATAATAGAATTCACTTATGTTCTCCAATGGGTTCTACTATAGTTGAATTTCCTTTGGATGCAAAGGTGATTGGATGATTTCTAGCAAGGAACATATACTAGTTAATTTTTTTTCCAAGTAGTTTTCTGGGGATATTCAATTTGATTGTGGAGTCAGCTATTTTCATCATGGAAGGAAACTCATCTTCTAATCGAAAAACTTGTGCATAGTAGCCATGGAAACATGTTCAGCGTTCTCATGTTCTTTTCTTACAAGAAAGTTGATGGAAGAAATTATTTGTTGTGGGCTAGATACATTAAAAGTATTTGTTGAGAGTTCACCTCGCTGGTGTCCTCTACATTTAGATCCAGAAGATCCATTATTTGCAGATCAGAAGACATCTAATGTTACTGTTTGTTGGATGGCTCCTTAATTCTGCTGAGTCATTTCTGCCCTGACTCTTTCTTCACAGAAACATCCTAGGAAATTCGAAGGACTTGTTTGGAACAAGTCCAAAATCGACAAGCATATTTCCTTCCCATATGACTAAATTAGATATTTCATTAGTAAATCATTATATTTACTAATGGGAGGATGGGATGGGATGGGATGGATGGCTTGTCAGGTGTGTTGGAGAATTCATGACATGATGGGATGGCTTGTCACTAGATTTCCAAAATTCCCAGTCACCTAAAAGATCTCAAATGACCTTCAGAGTTTCTGAAATTCTAGCCCATTTGCTTTTGGTTGAATTTTTGAATATTCAAGTACAAAGGTGCATCCAAGAATTCCACTATTCAAGAATTCTCTAAATTCCTGCCAGGCGAATTTATAAATTCTTAGGCATAGTAGAATTCTTAAATCCTCCTTTTTACTTAAGCATCCAATAATTCCACCAAAGAGCAAAGGGGTTGGGATTACGAAATTCGACTAGGCATTTGAGACCTTTTAGGTAGCTGAGATTTCGAGATTCTTGTAAAGATCTTGACATTTGTAAATGACAAGGGACAAGTCATCACATCATGTCTAAAAAACCCCAACACCTCAAATTCTTATACATATTCTAGCAAAGAAACAAGCCCAAGTTTTAGGTTGGTAGAATATCAAAATGAAGATTGATTTCAAGGTCTAAAGATACTTACACAGATAAGCTTACAGTATCTTGTCCAAAAGTAGCTGAATCGAGTGTCTTTCTCTAGTCTGCCAGTGGAAGTACAAATTTAAATATTAAAGTTCATTACTTACACAAAAGACTAAACATATTTATACTCTATTTGCTTGTAGAATTGTATTTTCATTTTTTCATGTACCTTGGAATATATTTGTCTTTCTATTGTGCTGTGTGTATGTATAACGTGTGTTTGATCTTGTCCCTATTTTTACAAGCGGGATGCACCAACATCCAATTGAATTTATGCAACATGTCATAGTTATCAATTGTTGATGAGGTTTTGACCTAATAGCATACATCCTCAATAAGATGGATTTGTCTGTAATCTGTGTTTGTGTTTGGAGAGGCAAATTCTTAAAAATGTGCATTTACTTATATACCCCCTCTTGTTTTCATAGGTGCCCCGCCTATGATCATAGTTCAAAATATCGGCCGATAAAAACTCATATTTGACAATTTTTTGGTTATTGATCCACCATGACAAGATAGTTAATTAGGGTCTATACGTCCATTTCGGAAAATAGGGACCCGTCAATGCAACTTATAATTTGTAAGCGGGGGTACAAGAGAAGTCTTATTTCACTAAAGGGTGTGTTTGTGTGATGAGAGGAATTTGTGGTAGAGAGGAAAAGTGTTCTAATTTTCCATGCAGCCTTTTTTTTTAGTGTTTGATGTATCATATTTTCTTTATAAAATGGGGGGTGAAATATACTGATTTTCTTCCATAGAGATGGTTTTTATTTCCCATGTACGAGGTAGGAACGCATGATCTCTCTATTTAAGAAATGGAAATCCACGGAGAGAGAAATCCTCTAATTGCACAAAAGCATCCTTAGGCTTGGGTGGTTATAACTAGGTGAAGAATTTGAAATATGAAATGGGTTTAGGCTGAAAGTTTGCATAAGTTGCTAGAATATATGGTGGTTGATGATTTAGTGAGTTTATGAGTCAATCATTTAAAAATTAAAAGAGAGAACAAAGAGGATTAGTAGTAACCCATTGTTGGATCTAATCCCATTATATCTTTGTGTCAAGTGTGCCATTTGGTCGATCGTTTTCCTTTTTGTATGGTCTCGAGCAAGATGGAACTTGAAGTTGTCATCTATCATATCATATTCATTCTCACATTGTAATGTGTGAATAAGAAATTTAGGCTAATGAAAGATACTTGTAAAAAACCACAATGTTGAATTTTGAAATATGTATTTATGCCTACTTCCAAAAGTATTAATTGCCTAAAATAAGAAAGATACGATATATAAATCCACAAGTGGTGCGTGCTTAAAATCTAAACTACTAAAATAAATTATACTTGTATTTTACTTCATGCTGAGTTTTACTCTAACACAATCACTTCCTCCAGATCATATGTAAAACACATGAACAAAATACATAAAACAACTAAAGTTAAATGACAAATATTATTTGATCATTTTGACGGTTGGCCCAACTTTTTTTAGGAATAAAATTCCCCCAAACCCAATACATATTGGGGGAGAATTATTTTGGGTGTTTCATGGATTTTAGAGGTTATAACCAAATAGAAAGAAAGCGCGCTTATATAAAACATACATACCTAGCAAAAAGATTGCTTACACGCCTTAGTCGCCACAGCCGGAGAAAATTGAGGAAGCCAAAAACATCACCTTCGTGCTTCTTTCCGGTGAATATTCGGTAGATGGACTGAAAAGGAACAGTTGAAGCTACATCCATTGTAAACCATAACCTTGACACATACCTGAAAAGAGAGTGTAGCTTCTTACATCAATAATATATACTTGCTAATGCAGTTTTGTTTCACTAGCTCACAAACTATATTTGGAGAGTTTTCATGGTCAAGCTATTTTCTACTGCCTGTTAGTATTTTAAGTGCTGCCCCTTTTTTATTGGTATCCTAGCCAAGGGGGGTTGGGACGCAAGATAGAGCCTGCATGGAAAGGTAGCCCACTCAAGTGGGAAGGAAGTCTGCACAAGCGGGAATGTAGCCTACGGAAGTGGGAAAAGAGCCCGTACAAACGGGTTGAGGTGATGTACCCTGGTTCGAACCCCAGGCTAAGTGGTGCCTTTTAGAAGTTCCAGATGCCATCTATGCTAGAAAGCAGCATGAAAAATACAAAAGAAGAGTGACCTCATTGAATTACAGAATGTGGAAGAGGTTAGGTAAGTTCATGTGGATATCATGGAACCCACATATTGGGAGCTGCCCTGTTCCATCTTCTAGGCTTGTTTAGAAATAGGACAGGGTTTGGATTTTGATAGGCATCAACTTATTTGAATTTCTCCTGATTGTTGGACTGTGGGTGCCTAATGGGCCCTACACATTTTGCCCACAGAGCTAGCCTCAACGGCTGTTTGGTGATAAGCACCTAATTAGTGATCTGAATCATGCATGCTTTTCCTCATAATCCGGAGCCGTTTCTCCAGCGTTAATGGTGAAATCCGACCTTCCTTGGAATGCTATTTGTATGGCATCAATATCTGTGTGATATATAGAGAAAATCCACAGTTAAGGGGTTGTGTATGAAACCATCTTGATGGGTCAGACCCAAATGACTCAGTCCACAACGACGGGTCAGGCCCAAAGCATGATGACGGGTCAAGTCCAAGAGATTCAGTTCACGATGTTGGGTCAGGTCTGAATGACCCGGGTCTGTGTCGAGCCCAGGTCCAGATCCACTCGTCATGGGTAGGTCCGGGTCCGAATCCACGAAGTACGAAGTCAGAGCGTCGTTACCTCTAACCTGCTTTTACCAAGTCTTGCGGAGGATATCTTATCTGCCTCGTCACTTGAGGGCGGTTCGGAGACTCCGTCAAAAGGTAGCGTCTGCTGCTGAAGAGTCTCCCTATTTGTTAGGGGACGACTATAAAACACAGAACCCCTCTAGTACTGAGGGGCAAGCTATTGGCAACCAACCTTTATCATCATCTTCCTGTATTCTCTGCAATCGCTACACATTTGAGAAATAAAATCTTCACCTTAAAGTGGACGTAGGTCACACTGACCGAACCACTATAAACCCTCTCTCTCTTTTTCTCTCTCTATATTCACATTAATTTCTCTATACTTGATCGGTGGTGCCCGAAACCCGTTTTTGGCATCATCAGTTTAGCGCCGTCTGTGGGAACGTCAAAACTCTCACTTCATACCACTTCATTCTCAAAATCATGGTGACCACCACCAGATCGACAAGGCGACAAGAAAATAATTCCAGACGAGAGGGAGAGGACAATCCCCCACCGAATAATCCTCCCCCAGTTGTAGCCGCTCCAGATCCCACTCCCCAACAGATGTTGGCAACAATGCAGCAGCTGGTAGCCCAAAACCAGCAGATCCTGCAACTCATGCTTGTAGGCCAAGGAGGAGTGCAAGCGGAAGGAGCAACACAAGGAGGGCCTCGCCAAGGAGCTCCTCGCAGGGGAGCGCTCCGCCCGGGCGACCATCCGCATGGCGCCCAGGCCTGGGCGCCCAAGGCCTGGGCGCCCATCACCATGGAGCCCAAGGCCTGGGCGCCCATCACCTAGGCGCCCATCCACCAGGCACTGGCGCCCAAGGAGTTCCTCCTAACCCCCCTCTCGGAGTATTATTTGTTGACCCTCAAGGTCGTACCCATCACGGAGTCCCTCTACCCCAAGGTGGAGCTCATGTTGGAGGACCCCCACCTCCAGGTGGAGCGAATCATGGCGGTCTTCCACCTCCTCCTTCTGTTTCTAATGGGGAGGAACCTCATTTCCAAGAGCAGGAAGACGAAAATCAAAGCATGGAAGTAGGGAGTCACTTCTATGATCGATCCAGGGAGCTGGGCAATCAATGGGAGGAAAAGATTAAAGAAATGCAGAATCAAATTGGCAATGTCTTCAACGCCATGAAGGCACAGGCACCAGAAACAGTAGATTACCTAGTAGGGCGAACGGATACACCGTTCAAGCCTGACGTGGTGAACTACCCACTCCCTCAAAAATTCAAGATGCCATCCGTAGAGACCTTCGATGGAAGGAAGGATCCGTTGGACCACTTAGAGACGTACAAAAGCAAAATGCAACTGCATAATATCCCTGACGAGATAATGTGCAGGGCGTTCCCAACCACATTGAAGGGCTCTGCTCGGCAATGGTTTGCCAACCTCGCCCCAGCCTCCATCGCCACCTTTGGAGAGTTGAGCAAGTCATTCGTCTCGCACTTCATCGGAGGGTGCCGCCACCAAAAGCCAGCCACACACCTGCTCAGCATAAAGCAGGACAAGAATGAGAGCCTCAGGAGCTACCTCACTCGTTTTAACGAGGAGGTACTTCAGGTCGAAGAGCTTGACGACAAGGTGTCAATGACAGCCTTTCTAGGAGGCCTTTGCTCATCAAGCTTCCTCTTCTCGGTGATGAAACGTCCGCCAAAGAATATGCCAGAGCTACTAGCAAAGGCTCAGAAGTATATGAATGCTGAAGACATAACCAGAGCCAGGCGGGGAGAGTCCTCCAGAACAGGGGATAAGAGAAAGGAGGAGCGAGACAGAGATGAAAAGGAGGACATTAGCGACAAGCGAGGCAGGACAGAGAGGGTACCTGTTAGAGACCGACTCGGTCCTGCTCCGCACAGAGACAGACAAGTATTCACTCCTCTCAACACCACTATTGGACACATCTTGTTCCAAATACAAGATGACCCCGCCGTAAAATGGCCTGGGAAAATGAAGTCCCCTCCAAATCGCAGGAACCTGACTAAATACTGTCGCTTTCATCGCGACCATGGCCATGACACTGACGACTGCTTTGAACTCAAGAAGCAGATTGAAGATCTCATTCAGCATGGTTACCTGCGCCAATATGTTGCTGGAAGAGGGCAAGCCCCACCACCGCCACCACCTCGAAATATCGAGGACCCGCAGCCGATTGGGGAAATCCGAACTATCTCAGGAGGACTAGCATAGTCACTCTCCGCCCTGAAGGCTCATGCCAGAAAGGCAAGACATCCTGATGAAGCACACCCATCTAAGGCGCCCACGCATGAAGCTAACGAAATCATATCCTTCTCGGATAAAGATTTGGAAAGGATGACTCACCCCTCTTGTATTAATTGAAAAACATCAGGACAAAAGAGTATACATTGGCTTTTCTCTTTCAGAAGCTAAACCTGCCTCTCTGCACTGTTTTTAAACATGTAATCTACCTCCAGCTTAGCGGCTCTCTCGCGGGTCGCCAAAAAGCTTGGCCTACCTCTGCACTGTTCTCAAACAGGCAGCCTATCTCCAGCTTAGCGGCTCTCTCACGGGTCGCCAAAAAGCTTGGCCTACCTCTGCACTGTTCTCAAACAGGCAGCCTATCTCCAGCTTAGCGGCTCTCTCGCGGGTCGTCAAAAAACTTGGCCTACCTCTGCACTGTTCTCAAACAGGCAGCCTATCTCCAGCTTAGCGGCTCTCTCGCGGGTCGCCAAAAAGCTTGGCCTACCTCTGCACTGTTCTCAAACAGGCAGCCTATCTCCAGCTTAGCGGCTCTCTCGCGGGTCGCCAAAAAAGCTTGGCCTACCTCTGCACTGTTCTCAAACAGGCAGCCTATCTTCAGCTTAGCGGCCGAAGAGCACAGTTTCAAAAGGATCAACTCAGGTCATCTGCAACCCGAGGTACTACATTAAATTAGCTGTCTGGCCACTCAAATGAGTCTACCCATCATCCACAGGGCAACCAGACCCCCTTTAGCTCGCCCAAAGTGGCGCCTCTTGATGCCCGCACGCCAAGGCCAGCCTCCTCCATAACGCCCAAAGTTCCTAAGGCAGCCCCAGCTCGCCCAGGTCACTTCCAGGTCGCCCTTGCAGTCCCTGCTGCTATCTCCTCAGGCCTGGAGCAAGGGGCGTCCAGCTCGGTCGCTATTGCTTCTCCACGCACAAGCGCCTCAGCTCGGTCGCTGCTGTTCCATCTCGACCAGTACTTCAGGCATCTCGGCCTCGGCTGCTTCTGCAGTCTCCATCTCGGCCAGTACTTCAGACATCTCGGCCTCGGCTCAGTCTCCATCTCGGCCGGTGCTTCAGCCATGTCAGCCTCGGCCTTTGCTGCCTCTACGTCGAGCGCCGAGGCGCCCAGTTCGGCCAATGCTACCCCTCCCTGGCGCCCAGCTCGGCTGATGTCTTCTCCACGCCAAGCGCCAGGGGCGCCCAGTTCCGCTGCTGCCTCTCCCAAGGGCGCCCAGCTCGGCTGATGTCTTCTCCACGCCCAGCGCCAGGAGCGCCTAGCTCGGCTGATGCTACCTCGCCCTTAGCGCCCGGAGCCGCTCCCATGCCACGGGCGCCCAAGCCAGGGGCGCCCATGCCAGGGTCGCCCAAGCCAGGGGCGCCCAAGCTAGGGGCGCCCATGCCAGGGCGCCCACTGCCCGACACTGCCTGCCCGCGCCCAAGGGGGCATCCCAGGTTGTCTTAAATAGTGTTTCATCACATAGTCTCCATCACCATTTCATATGGTCTTTCAGAAAGCCTTCACATCGACTCCATTTTCACATGGTGCTCAGAAATGTTTTTGGGTTCATCAGAGCATCACTGCTGCCTCGCCCACTACGCAGAGCCGCCCATGAGAGCAGCCCACTACCCAGGGCGCCCAAACCATTGCCCATGGGCGCCCACTGCCCAGGCGCCCATGCATTGCTCATGGGCGCCCATGCCATTGGCTCATGGCGCGCCACTGCCCCAAGGGCGCCCATGCCACATTGCCCATGGGCACCCACTGCCCCATGGGCGCCCACTGCCATGACGCCCATGGCCAGGGCGCGCATGCCACTGCCCATGGGCGCCCACAGCCAATGCGCTCCGCTGTCTCTGTTGCCTCTTGGCGACCACCTTGAATTCTATCACCATGCTGCAGACGCCGGAAATCTGAGAGCAAGAACATATATCCCAAAGCTAGGAGGACTCTTCCGGATCAAAAAAAAAAAAAAAAAAAAAAAAAAAAAAAAAAAAAAAAAAAAAAAAAAGGACAGATACAGAAAGCAAACAAAAATCAAATTCTGATCCTTACAAAACCCTAGGTCAAAATTTTGGTCTGGGGGCGCTGCCCCCGGGGCCCCCGCGAGCTAACCGGTCAGCTCGACCACCGCCGGGGGACACCCCCGGACCCCCTCTGCGAAGAGCATATTATTTCGAAGTGGCAGCATGTTTTTGTGAGTTGTATGAGATACTAACTTGCAGGTAATAATGTCCTCTCCATAACCAGGACTCTTCTAAAAAAAAAAAAAAAACTTGATATTTGAAAATGTCTCGCTTTCAAAACTTCCTTTGGCGCGAGACATTGAGGGGCAAATGATGAGTTAGACCCAAATGACTCAGTCCACAACGACGGGTCAGGCCCAAAGCATGATGACGGGTCAAGTCCAAGAGATTCAGTTCACGATGTTGGGTCAGGTCTGAATGACCCGGGTCCGTGTCGAGCCCAGGTCCAGATCCACTCGTCATGGGTAGGTCCGGGTCCGAATCCACGAAGTACGAAGTCAGAGCGTTGTTACCTCTAACCTGCTTTTACCAAGTCTTGCGGAGGATATCTTATCTGCCTTGTCGCTTGAGGGCGGTTCGGAGACTCCGCCAAAAGGTAGCGTCCGCTGCTGAAGAGTCTCCCCATCTGTTAGGGGACGACTATAAAACACAGAACCCCTCTAGTACTGAGGGGCAAGCTATTGGCAACCAACCTTTATCATCATCTTCCTGTATTCTCTGCAATCGCTACACATTTGAGAAATAAAATCTTCACCTTAAAGTGGACGTAGGTCACACTGACCGAACCACTATAAACCCTCTCTCTTTTTCTCTCTCTATATTCACATTAATTTCTCTATACTTGACCGGTGGTGCCCGAAACCCGTTTTTGGCATCATCACATCTCACCGGCGATCTCCAGCCTCACGACTGCTCTTCAAATCATGCACTCACCTAGGCATTCATTGCTAAAGAAAGGAAAAGAAAAAGATCCAACAAACACAGATCCCAGATCTCAGAACTTAAGTTTTGGCTAAAATTTAATTTTAGTGCAGAGAAACACTTTCCTAGGAATTTGGTGCGTGCCGGTTAGTTTTGGGTTGCAAATGAATATCTGATTATCAAGCCTCAGGTTTGATAAAGTGGTTACGAAATCTATTTCAGGATCATGGAGAACTCTATATCTGAATGTAGATCCATGAATGCATTTGGGATTCAGAATATTTAAATCCACAACAGGATTCTTGTATGTTACAACCCGAGATTCACGACAATTACATTCACATTTTAAAAATACAAGTTCTTCTACTAAGTGAGGCCCACAGATGTGCAGTTCTTTTCTATTTTATATATATATATATATAATATCATAATACTAAGTGAGGCCAACAGATGTGTAGAAAAAAAACATGACAAGTTCTTCTCTTTCATTGGGGCCCATATATGTGCAGTTCTCTTTTATTTTATATATATATATAATAATACTAAGTGGGGCTCACAGATGTGTAAAGAAAAAGCATAGCACTTTCTTCTCTTTTATAATGAGGGTATAGATATTATATTATTATTATCAAAATATAATAATATATTATAATATTATATTATAATATTTGTGTGTGTAGGGGGGCACAAAGGTGTAGTGAAAAAGTATGCAACTTCTCTTCTCTTTTATAATAAGGGTATAGATATTATATTATTATTATATAATAATATATATTATATTATATTATAATATTTGGGGGTGGGCCCCACACAAGTGTAGTGAAAAAGTTAGTAATTTCTCATAATAATATATTATTATATTATATTATAATATTTAGGGGTAAGCCCCACAATGGTATAGTGAAAAAGTTTTCAATTTCTCATAATAATATATTATTATATTATATTATAATATTTGGGGGTGGGCCTCACAATATTGTAGTGAAAAAGTTTGCATTATAATATTTGGGGGTGGGCCCCACAATAGTGTAGTGAAAAAGTTTGCAATATCTCATCTTTTATAATAGTAGAGGTAGAGATATAATATAATACTTCTCTTTCATAAATTTTAAAAAAAAAAGGTCATTTCTTCAAGTGGGCCCTATAGTGGTGTAGTGAAAAAACTGAGTAACTTCTTCTCTTTTATAAGGGTAGATAGATATAGGTTTTAAGGGCCTACTTGTTAGAACTCTTTCATGTGGAAAAAGAAACCTATAGATTGATCTTTGTACATGCGTGTGAAGCTAAGGTGCAAATACCACTCAACTATCAGTGTGTGTCTGTGTTACGCAATAATCAAAGCTAAGCCACGAGTACCTTATAGCTATCTTCTTATGATCGTCGACTAGAAGGTATGTTGATTTATCCAAATAGGCCACGAAGAAAGTCATCACAATATCAACGGCGAAGATGGCATCGACAATCGAATCAATGACCAAGAGTGATCCTGATGCTACATTCTTGAAAGCTAGCTCGAATGGTGAAGCCCAAGCAGAGTAGATGACTAGGATGACCAGAAAAAGTTGCCACCACCTACATAAAATCATAGACATGTACACTGATCAGCAAATGAATGAACTTTTAGAGCTGCTAATGAATGGGCCAGTATAGGCCCAATTGAGAACTACCCACATTGGGCTGGATATTGGGTAATGCTTTTGAGAACGTGGCCCGAATTCGGGCCTCTTTTCTTGCCCAGTAATTACATGGGATGGGTCTGGGACATTTTACACTTAAAGGCTCAGCCCGACAATGAATTTCAGCTCAGAGTGGTAAATGCACTTTTCTTATGGGTTGGGTCAGGGGCTTGTTTCCTGGCCCATGGGCTAGATCTTAACATGACATTCAAGCCGATAATTAAATGGGCCGGGCTTTGTTAACCTTTGGCCAGTCCTAACCTGACACATGAACACCCTTCAAGCCCGACCCACAACCATCTGAACGTGATTTGGTACTTCAAATTTGTTTCCAGGTTGGATGGATGTTATTGGGCTCAGTCCATGCTATCCGACCCGTCAGCTCAAACTCATTGGATTCTCCTTTAATACAGATACAGGGTCTTGACGACTCTTGATGAACCCTTTATTCCATGTTTTACTCAGGTTGACATTTCTAACCTGATTAACTAGGGGTGTACACGGATCGTATTGGTGTAGATTGAGCCAAATCTATCACCAATCTGTTACCTACGGATTAATGGATTTGGAATCCGTCACCAATCCGTAGCTGTTAAAATTTGATCCGATCCGATCCGTGGAGGATAGGTTCGGATTAATCCGTTCAATCTAATGTTAAAAGGGAAATATCAAACATGTTTTGTAAAAAAATTACATTTTTTTTCTTATTTTAAATTTAGACATCTTAATTTATATTTAGACCCTTCATAATTTTTTTATTTATATTTAATGTCAACGGATCGGATCGGATTGAATCTGCTGATTGAGGGTGAAATCCGCCACTGACCCTTTGCTAACGGATTACAAAATTTTCAATCCGTCACCAATCCGTTTACCTTCGGATCGGATCGGATCGGATTTACAGATCGATGGATTTTTTATATACCCCTATGATTAACAACTGATTCAGGTTCAATTGGGTTTATACTTGTTACCTTTAGATGGTCAACTCAAGCTACTAGGACAGAAAAGTGCTTGATTTCCGCCGTAAAATGCATTTGTTCGTGTTTGTAGGAGAGAGTAAAATGAAATGAAATAGTGGCCGTCAAATTAAGAAAGAAAAAGACAGTGGAGAGAGTTGGTTGTAATAGGCAAAGTAAGTCCTGCCCCAAACCGACCATTGACCACTAAGGAAGATTTTTTTTTTCTGCTTTAAAATGTGGCTGGTCATGAGCCTAGCATTTGGCCCATGGCTGTATCTATGGCCAATATTATGCCCTGTGACAGAGTACAAGGCTTGCAAACTTTTTAGGTGGCCGCAGCCCAAGTGGTCCAAATTTGACCATCTCTCACCTTCTCATGACCCTAGATTTCTTCATATTTGACCAACTCATCTTGTTGTTATTGTCGAAGTGGGCCACAGTCCTACTTTTAGTCACAATGCCCTAAGAGGCTGGATGTGTCTGCTCTCACATAGGATGATCTACTCCCTCTTTTTCCCTATGTTCATTAATTAAATGGTCTACACATGTGGTATGACCAGTGGGAGTGAAAATCTGTCCATTAAATAATGTGAATGAAGATTGACTTTAATTATAGAATTCAGGCCACGTGGTTTGGGTTGAAAAACACAACTTTGTCCAAGCATCTTCTTGTAAGATGGCGTGAAGCTTTAACTTCTTGTACTAAAATACAGCACCAGGAAAAAAAAAAATTGTTCTCCTAATCTTTGCTTTACACATTCAATAATAGGCTAATTCTATCTTAAATGGTAAGCTCATGCGTGAGCATTGTGTTTTTCCATTGTTTAGATTTCCATTTCAAGTGACCTTGTTGCAAAATGGATTGTAATTGAGGGACTTCTTCTTTTTTTTTTTTTTTTTTTTTAACAACGGAGGGTGTCCCAGCCCTTTGGGCCGGACTAATTCCTTTGGGCCCGGAGGGAGCCAGATAAAATCCCTTGTGGCCCAGTGTGGTAGCGCAGTTTCCAACCATCAACTTTCGGATGCAATTCAAGGACTTAAATTAGGGCACATTTGTGTAGTCTGTTTACGTAAAAGAAGTGAGGATTTAGAACTGGTCATTTTTTGTGCTACCTTAAAACGCATGTTTGATGTGGCCGCTTTTCTTCACTGAAAAGCGCAAAAATTAACTAAATTTTCTATGATTCCTTATAAAATAACTTTATATAGAGTGCCAAAATTTTTTTCCTGCAGAACTGATTTTCCAGATAATGTACACAAACATGCCTAGAATTGGGGCAATGTTTGAGGGTGGCATGGGGAGTCCTATCTAGGTGGACATGGGGAGTCCAGATCCCCTGTACACAAACATGCCTAGAGCTGGGTGTCAATGTCCGAAGGATTCTATGCACAGGGCGGAACTGGGACAAGCTATACTTATATATTGTGCTAGTAACATTATCAATTATGTGTTCAACTTTAAAGTGGGGCTGATCATACCAAAGTAAAATTTGAGGATATGCTATTGAGGGAATGAGATTCAATTTTAAGTACAATTTGGATTATCACCATGGTAAGGTCCGCAGATCACACTCAAAGGAAGCGTGTCACTCGAGAGATTCGAAATATCCACACTCCCTACTTATTATTCTGGCAGCGTTTACGTATGATTTTCTCAAGCTTGTAAACCGAGGGTTGAAGGTCCTCGATTGTACCTCAGCTAGTTAGGGACGTCTTTGGGTATACGAGTTCGAGTCTCTACTACAAAAACAAGTAAAAACAACGGAAAAATTGAGGATCAAGGGCCGAACTTAATTTTAATTCAGATCTTTGTGCTTTAACCAAAAAAAAAAAAAAAAACCTCATGGATATGTGTTTGAGAGAGAGAGAGAGAGAGAGAGAGAGAGAGAGAGACCTGTAGCGACGATCATATGGAGCAATTATATATTTGTTGAGTTTGGGGTAGACTTCATCAACACTTGTTCCAAATGCCGGCAGAAGGCTGCTGGAAACCGAAGCCAAGTTCCTGATTTCACCACTTGAGGCTCTTCTGGCCAACAATGGCGGCGTTGGGGATTTGCCCAATGGCAAGGCCATTTAATTTGGAACAGGAAGAGGACCTGACTGTGTTCGAGTTAGATATTAATGCTTTGATATATGAATGCGTGAATGGATGAATGAATAAAAGACTTCAGATAGAGGAGGTGTTACAGAGGTCATAGAGTATTTGTTTACATCTTCTTTAATACAATGTCATGAAAATCATATTATAATGGAGAGTGATTGCAATATGAGTCACTCTTCATTTCCTCGGTTCATGCATGGACTAATCGGGGAATGATGTGATTTTATGTATAAATAAGGTAGGGAGTCGTTGGAGTCCAGATCCCTGTTTCAACAAAACAATTGGCAAATATTGATAGAAATAAATAGTATCTCCCTGTTTAAACGAAACATGGGGTCCGGACTCAAAAGGTCGAAACTTCTATGTTGAAGTCATTGTTGACTCACCACACGCATCGGACACTATGTAGGATAGGATATTTTTAGAAATATTCTTTTCTTAGTGTGATTATGTTTCCTATTTAGAAGGTTTGCTTTATGGTTGTTTTTTTTTTTTTTAATTTATATGGGTGAATGCAATGGTGGATCTAGGATTTTCATTTGGATGGTGCGGGCAATGGTCAATTTACGAAGTTAAATAATAAGATAGAATCTTTTAAGGCATTATTTAAGAGATTCCTCGAATCGTAACACTTAGGTCCGCCACTGGGTGAATGTAATTGAGTCAGTAGAGTGCAATAAATTGAGTTTTACATTATGTTCTCAATTTCTCTCTCCCCTACTCCTTCAACACTCTAAACATCTAGAGTATAGTGCATCCACAGTATGCGTTGTATGATTGATGACCCACCTCTAACTTTTGCCAAGGATTATGTTGGCCTCATTGTAGATTGGAGGGAATCACTCCTCTGCCTTTGTTTTGAAGTCTTGAGAACAGTAGGGGAGCCTCTCTTCTTTTTTTTTTCTATAATCCAAGTAGGACCAATGTAGGATTGATCACATGTCAATCAGCCAATCAGCTATTGATCGATGAAAGTCTGATTAGTTATATGTGACCATTTGATGGGATCACACAATGCTCCCATTAGCATTTAGGGCCTATTTCTTTATTAGAATTTCTAATAAAAATTTGCTATGTTGTGGTTTTTTTGGATATGATGTGATATCTTGTTCCTTGCCATTTGAAATGCCATAATTTCTTTCACTGGAATTCCAAATTTCAGGCATCTAAAAGGTCTCAAATGACCTTTTGGAATTTCTAGAATTCCACTCTCAATGCATTTTATTGGAATTTCAAATGCTCCAACAACAAGAGGGATTTGGAATCCCACCTAAGGAGACGGCCTTTGGAGAATCTGAGATTTCTCCAAACATAAATTCTTGGAATTCTGGTAAAGAAATAGGCCTTAAATTCTTTTGTCTCTTAAGGAAAAAAAAAAAAAAAAGGAAGTCTTTTGGCAAGTTATGAAAAAGATAACTCCGAAGGCAGTAAATGATAGGATAATACAAAATTAGGAGTTTGGATCTTTAGATTGTCTCACCCACACTTCTTGTGAGAGGTTGAAAACTTCGCAATGTGGCACACCTATTAAAATCTAAATTGCTCAAAATAAAATCCATGTCCTTAAGTGAAAATTTTCCTAATTAACTTCAATAGAAGTTGGTCCCAAGATAGAGTCATTGCTTTGGAGCAATGGTAAAAATCTCGGGTGCCATTTGTGACAATGCATGTTCGAGACCTGTGAGCAGCCACTTTGTGTAAAATTGCCAAATGTTAGGTCTATCTCCATTCTGAACAATCATAAGACCCTCCTTCGGTAGGACCACATTGGGTGATGACCTTTAGGAGTCGTCCCACCATAAAATTGACAATATGTGATTAAGAATGTCAAAGGCTCAATCTTACAGCGTAACTAATTCCAATTTGTATAAAATCTGAAACTAAACTAATGATGGGAAGGACCTTCATCTTTAGCCATTTGGATTTTCAAAAGGTGAGGGTTATGGCAAAGTTTCACACCCCCAGTTGTAGTGTGAGGGAGAACATCATAAGCCCTTTTGCTGCTCTTCAGCCTTACTTCTTTAATTTTAGCCCCTTCTTTAATTACTTGGAACTTTCGGTGCAGGGGCATCTAGATAGAGAGTTAGGGTGTTATATATAAAATGCAATTGGTTTACAAGGAACTTTAGCTACTCATAAGTCTACTGTCAGGCCTTTAGCATCCGCGGAGTAGTTGGGATTGGGAAAGAAAAGGCATAACTCAAGCATCCATTTGTGCATGGCAAAATCTGTAATTGACTACTACAACCACCATGTAACTCGTTTTAAAAAATTACTACCTAAATCTTTACCAAAAAAACTACCATGTAGATAGAAGATAAACAAATATGACAAAATTTAATGTGGTTCTATAGTGTGTCTATGTGTACGGACAAAACTGTTTCTTTATTTTGTCCCATTTTAGGGTCTGATTGCACTAATATATAGGGTTTTCAACCTAGTCTGCGATGTAAATGTCGCCTTTTTTTAGAAAGAGAGTGGTGTTCTTGTGGGTTTTTTTTTTTTTTTTTTTATCATGAATTGTGATAGAATAAAGTTTTCATAAACATATTTCACAATGAAAAAACTTCATCTGCAATCTGTTCAAGTTTCAAAGAAAGAATAATGAATTGCATAAAATAGAACATTATACCTCTTCCACACAATTCCCTTTTGTTGGAGGTTGGAGCTCCATTCTTTACTGCAGCCTGTCACAACTGTTGACATCCTTTTACCAAAAAAAAAAGCCTGTTTAGATCTCTTTTAAGCTTACATGCCCATTAAAAAAACCTGGGCTTTGGACAATCTCAACCACCAAGTATGGTCATGATGTTGAACATGACCACTAGTAGGAACTCAGTGTAAAATAATCCTAGATGGAGGAAGAAAGTGAATAAAAGTGTATATTCTTATATTTCTCTCTCCTTTATTCCTTCTTTGCCTCTTTTTTTAATATTAATTTTATAGGTATGGAACTAGTATCAGCTAATAGTATTGGTGGAAAGCAAAAATCTAATCAAGCACACAAGAGAAAAGCACATTAAGACTTAGGTGGTTTGGCAATTTGCATGGAGACCATGTAAAATGAAATTCCAATTGCATGCTTCTTTCTTTCCTATTAGGGTTAGGGTCTAACACGCAGACGTTGGCACTAATAGACCTATCTGATTAGCTTAGAATACAAGACATTGACCCAACATTATTATAGTGGCGTTTGAACTTTTTTTTCTTTTTTCTTTTTTATATTGGAGGGTGTCCCAGCCCTTTGGACCAGACTAATCCTTTCGGACCCAACGGAAGTCAAGTAAATTCCATGTGGCCCCAGTTGACATTTGAACATTCAAATAACTATTTTTTCATTCACAATACTTTTGGATCTAGATCTATTTTTGTATTTGATGCTTTTATACATTCATGTGATCCCCATTTGCATATATTGTTTCTGGAAACCCATGGATCCAATGTCAATATTGCATCCAAGGCTTCATTGATCTGGATTTCAAAATTCCAAATTCAATTAATCGAACATGACATTTACAAAAACTTACCAAATTCTTGATTGTAGACCCTAGAAATCTCATGGCATCCAAGATTTAATTGATCTAGATTTCATAAATCCAGTGGCAATATGTGATTAATTGTCAGACATGATTTTTTTTTTTTTATTTTTGCAAAAGGCGAAATTCATGTGTCTACACTTCCCATTCCATCCATAGTCCAAACTTATGTGTGATCACCAACTAGTCCATCTCACACAAGATTGCCTGAGCTTCCAGTCAGGCTGGCCTCGCCTACTTTGTTAGGCCAGGGCATTCCATCACAGTGACCATATAGGGAAGACCAAAGTATTAGAAAAAAAAATTTTATCGGTAACAGTAAATTATATCAAAGACTTAAATAGAAAGGTACAATAAAAAAGATGAAAAGAGAAACAACCTGCGTAGGCATTAGAGCTAAATACCCACATAAAAACAACAAAAAATAAATTACAAAGGAGCAAGCAAAGTTACATCTCTTTCTATCCCCAACTTGGCCAAAGCAACCGTCATGCCATTCCCAGACCGAAGCAAATGATGAAACTCAACATTCAAAGATGAGGACCAATTCTTGATTTCATTGGCTTTCCATGATAAAACTCCCTCATGCTCTAATGCAAGAAGATTTACCTCGAAATCCCACAAGGCTAATAAATATCTAGCTATACCATGTTTTTCCATTTCAAATATGGAAAATGTTCACTTGCACAAGAATTGTGTATCTGGACTGTCTTGAGGCAGGACTCACCTTTGAACTTCATGCATGCACGGTCTAAACATGAAATGCACTATGCGCATATGAATATTTTCCTTCAAACGTATGGTTGTTAAATAGAGACGTTCAGGTCCTCTTTCTCTCCATCCTACAACACAGTTTTCTTGTATTTTGCCAAAATAACAGCCATCATTTATACAGAAGATACATTCATTATATTGTGATCTAGGGCCTAAGAGAAGAAGATCAAACACACACACACACACACACACACAAAGACAAGATATTTACGTGGTTCGGCTTTTGGCCTACGTCCACGAGAGAAAACGAGAGAGTTTTCACTATGCAATTAGAAGAGAATTGCTAGACTAGTGCATTAGCCACTAGTTATAATATTAGTCCCAAAACCCTGGTACACTCAGAACAGACCTATTTCTAATCACAGTAGAACAAAAAAAGTACAGGAGCCCTATCCACCAAAACTATTAACTTAATCACTCAATACCACCGGCAGTCTATTAAGCCATAAAATTCAACACATTAGATAGCAAATCACATTAGATAGCAAATCAAAGTAAGAGCTCATGAAAAATGTTCATTTGTAACAAATAGTTGTATCAATTTGGTAGACATGACATTATATGAACTGTGATGTTGTCATGCTTTCCTACCAGCACTTGCCCAGATACATTCAATGGTGTCGGGTCAGAGCTCCTACTGCATAAGTCTTTCACTAAATTACAATAATTTGTCCACTTGACATTTGGTATTTGGTTAACATTTAATGCAAAGCAGGCATCCATTTTAGCATTTGTTTTGCATGAGAAGCTCTAAACATTTTCAATACCATCCATATTTGCATTTAGGGGAAATGTTCTCTGAAAGTACAGTCCAGCACTGTGGAGCCCACTTGGGCCCAACTTTGAAGGCTAGGTAGGATAAACTGTTGGGCCTTTGTTTTTTGGATCCTCCTAATTCTTTAGGAGATCTTTCCATATACTATCCATCCATTGGTAAACTTGCATTTAAATAAGCCCCACAAGCTGAAGTGCATATAAGCTATATGCATTATGTTCATAGGAGAACGTTGCCCTCGCATTTATATGTGAAAATTGAAGACGATATGTTCATGCAGGTGTAAGCTAATGACTTTCTTAGAACCAAGGTTTGAGATTCATGGGTAAGCTTCTCTAATCATAGATTGAACAATTGAGTTCAAAATTAATTCCTATTTATTGAGTATCTAAAACTTCTTTTTCTGAGCTGGATTTGCAAATGGATTGTCAACATAAAGATGGATACAACTCTCTAAACTTACTAACCAAAGCTACACAACTTCTGCTTGAGTAAGAGCCCTGAACTTCAAGCTTGATCAGGATTAGTCGTCTATAGTGGCATTATTAAGAAATTTCATCATTCTCTAACTTGGCTTTAAATGCCAAGTAATATAACTTTCCACAAGTCCCATTTTTAATGCATGTAGTTGAAAAATACCCCTTGCTAATGGCTTTGTAAACGGATCTACTATTATCTCAGATGATAGGATATGCAAAACTCTCTGAGCTTGGATAAACAAGGAGGTTTGTGTCAGGTTGACGTTGATAGCTGATGTAAAACTTTTATCACATCTACAACTTTTGATGCTAACCTCAACATAGTTGGGATAAAGCTTTATTGATGATTTGATTTTTACCTCAACATGTTTGTAAAAGTGTGAGGGGATCCAAACTCCCAGCCTAAGCTAGGTACAAAAAAAAAGCACACAAACGCGTTACATGCACATGTATCGATCGCGGCTAATCGCGCTAACACACTACATCTGCTAGGTCAGAGAAGATTCTTGAACCCCATGAATAGAGTACATATATATGACTAGTGTAGAACTCAAACACAAGACGTGGAGAGCAAACTCACGTCTTATGCCAGTGGATAATGCTTATAATATATATGTATATATATATATATATATATATGAGATATATACTCTTTTAAGAATAGCCTTATTTATGGATTATAATTAACTTATAACCCATTTGGAAGACTTGAGTCTTAGTTGTTACTGTATTTGGATATCAAGAGGGCACATGGGTTTACCTTGTTGACCATTCATGTAAGAATATTTTGTTTTTACTTCTTCTTTTTTTTTTTTGGTTCTTGAAGATGTTGAAGCCGAGGAATTCTATTTCTTCAACGACTCATTCGCAAGTCGCAACAATCCTTGAAAACTACGGGTATTAATATTTTATCTGAGGTGGTTGTTTTTATATATGGAATTAAAATGATAGACAGTGACCTGGTTGACCAAACTCTTGGGATGTTAATTATTGTGAATAAATTAATTAAGAAAAGATAATCATAAGAATTTCTCGAGCCTAGTCATTTATTTATTTATTGTCTTTGAATGTGTGTATATTGACAAGAGTAATGGTGATAACATGAATTGAAATTGAGCCACGGGATTATTTGGTTGCACTCATTTATATATGTAAATAGGGGTTCATGCATAACAATTACTCATTCAATGTCTGGTTAGACCAATTACACGTGATGCGTAAATGATCAGAGCGTGAAATGGGCCCTAAGTTTTCATAAATCCCCTGGTACATCACCTCTTTTTGCTTGTGCGGGCTCCTTTTTCATTTATGTGAGCTTTCTTCTCACTTGAGTGGGTTGCTTTTCCATGTACATGCAGCCCTCTAGCCCCCCTCAACTGGGGTAAATAAAAAATAAAAAATCTCACATATCCCATTGTGTCACATGACACTCTTACCGGGCAGTGCTACAATTAATGCACATTCCCCTAGTCTAATTTTTTTTTAATTAATTTGTGGGCCCCAAAATGAAGATCTGAACATTTAAATGTCTTTAAAAGGCCAAGCATGGATATGTTGTTAATTAGATTTCATCCATTGATCCATCATATATATTGAGGAAATTGCAATAAACCCAGATTGTTAGATCTAAAGAGCTTGACTTCTTTGGGACCCTTTTTCACAAATTGAACCATTCATCCTCTTTGGAAGACCAAGATCTACCAGGAGATCAAATTTTAATTTTTGATTCATCATTAATTTTGAGAGATTTGACAAAAACAGTGAATCATAGAATGAAAATGGCCCTTTTCAAAATGGTTTCGTGGAGTTCCCCTTTTTTTTTTCAATTTTTTAATGATTACGGGCCCTATTTCATGATCCAAACCGCTCATCCGCCTTAAAAGGCTCA
Source organism: Camphora micrantha (assembly GCA_003546025.1). Classification (NCBI taxonomy): domain Eukaryota; kingdom Viridiplantae; phylum Streptophyta; class Magnoliopsida; order Laurales; family Lauraceae; genus Camphora; species Camphora micrantha. The sequence continues at coordinate 61,590,065 of QPKB01000001.1, forward strand.
GGACGACTTGGGGGCTCAAATTGGGGCCACTAATTCATCATGGATTTTGAAATTTTCTTTGAAAAACTCTAGACCAATAAATATAAAATTTTCTAATTTTGTGGGGCCCCAAATAACAATCTCAACTGTTAATCTCTTTGCAAGTCTAAAATCAGCTTGGAGGGTCAAATGTCATGTCTTAATTAATCATAGATTTTGAGAAAATGGGGGAAAACGGTGAATCAATCGCTTCATTGAGATTCACACGTGAAAGTGGTAAACAATGGATCCATGGGACTCAATTGCGTATGAAAGTTGCACATGTGAATCATTTTTCTATAGCGTGCGTAAAACCAAACAATGCCTAAGCTTGGGGGAAATTCATGAGTTATATAGGGGTTCGGATCCCCTACCGTATTTTGCCTGTAATAGATGCTTGGAACTGTGGAGCCTACATGATGATAATTTGGACTATTTATCTTGAATTTCATCCTTCACCCATGATGCGTCCTCAAATTTCACTTCAAAAGGAGTGGGGTTCATCCCACTGATAGATTGTTCCAGTCATTGATCAAGGGATTAAGGTATTTGATTAATAATAAATAAGATCGTGTTAATCATATTATAAGTCATGTGCACAATCTAACAATGGGATAAATTCCTATTGAAGTGAAATTTGAGGATCAGTCATGAGAGGGGATAAAAAGAAAGATGAATGATCTGAATAATCTTCGTGTAGGCCCCCACGTTGGAATTTTAGGCATATGTTGTTAACAAAATTTGAATTAGTTCGAGGGCCACCCAAACTTTAACAGGCCCGAATAGGGTTTGTGGCCATGTCAGGTTGGTAAACAAGTTAAAGCTGTACGTAATAAAGTTGACTCCCTCACCACTAAGCATGGATAAAAAAATCGGCCGATACCGGCTCGTATCGGCCGATACGAACCGGTATCTGCCGGTACCGGTCCGATATCTCATCGAGATATCGGACTGGCAAAATATCGGCAAAATCTCGGCCGATATCGGCCGAGATTTTCAAAATCTCGGAATTAGCGATATCTCGGCCGATATTTTGAAAATATCGGCCGAGATGCTTTAAAACCCTTTTTTTTTCTTTTTTTTTCCCCCATCTTCATCTTCTTCTCCTCTCTTCTCATCTTCTTACTACCTATACCAGCAGCCCCTCTCCTTCACACATCCCCCTTGCATTTTTGAAATTCCACTTCTATTTTTGAAGAAAAAATTATCTAAGGTAAGAGAAAATCAAGTTAAAGTATTTTTTTTATGTTATTTTTTTTTTAGATGAAATTTTAGATCATTTGGGTATGTTACTTTTGTAGTTATGTTGTTTCTTTATTTAGAAGTTAGATTTACATGCTTTCATGCTAGATCTACTCATACACATGATTTTGAACTTTTTTTTTCATTTTTTTTTGTTTATTTTCGGATTTTTTAATATTTGAATTATAATACATAATTTTTTGGGGATTTCATCATAAATATGTTCTTTTAATGATTCATGGTCATTATATGATGTGTAAATGATTGATCTACATACTTTCATGTTAGATCTATAGATTTAGGATTTTGAAAATGATTTTATTAAAAAAAAAATTTCTAAAAATAATTGTTGTTAGTTGTTACTTGTTACTTTGTTAGCATATATGTGATTCCAAAGGCTTAATGGCTTATTAATAGTGTGTAGATGATAGATCTACATCTACTCATAGTCATAAACATGATTTAAATTTTTATTTTAATTATTTTATTTTCGGATTTTTTAATATTTGAATTATAATATATCATTTTTTTGGCATTTCATCATAAATATGTTCTTTTAATTATTCATGATCATTGTATGGTGTATAAATGATTGATCTACATACTTGTATGTTAGATCTATATATTTAGGATTTTGAAAATGATTTTATTAATTTTTTTTTCCTAAAAATAATTGTTGTTACTTGTTAGCATATTTGTGATACTAACCAAAGGCTTAATGATTTATTAATAGTGTGTAGATGATAGGTCTACATCTACTCATAGTCATAAACATGATTTAAATTTTTATTTTAATTATTTTATTTTCGGATTTTTTAATATTTGAATTATAATATATCATTTTTTGGGCATTTCATCATAAATATGTTCTTTTAATTATTCATGATCATTGTATGGTGTATAAATGATTGATTTACATACTTGTATGTTAGATCTATACATTTAGGATTTTGAAAATGATTTTATTAATTTTTTTTCCTAAAAACAATTGTTGTTACTTGTTAGCATATTTGTTATACTAACCAAAGGCTTAATGACTTATTAATAGTGTGTAGATAATAGATCTACATCTACTCATAGTCATAAACATGATTTAAATTTTTATTTTAATTATTTTATTTTCGGATTTTTTAATATTTGAATTATAATATATCATTTTTTGGAGCTTTCATCATAAATATATTCTTTTAATGATTCATGATCATTGTATGGTGTGTAAATGATTGATTTACATACTTTTATGCTAGATCTATATATTTAGGATTTTGAAAATGATTTTATTAAATCTTTTTTTTTCCTAAAAATAATTGTTGTTAGAGTATTAGTGTATTACATGAATTTCTTATTTTATAGGAACAAGATGGTGCGTGATATAGATCCAGCATGGAGCCACGGTGAAGCAGTTGGAAGCAGAAGTAAAGTACAATGTAATTATTGTGGAAAAGTGCTCAATGGCGGGATTACTCGATTGAAACAACATTTGGCATATGTATCAGGACAGGTAATAAAATGTCATAAAGTGCCACCGAATGTAACTGCTGAAATGAAGGAGCTCCTCAATGCATCTGCAAAAAAGAAAGTTGTACAACAAAAAAGAAGAACTGAAGAACTTGATGCTTGTAGAGAAGAAGTATTTGGTTCCTCTGATGATGACGATGAAGATCCGGAAATGAGGAGGGCTAGGAGAGAAAGTGTGAGGTCACTTCAGGAGGAGGAAGAGAGGCGAAGAATGCAATATGAAGCAGCCTCTAGAGGTAGCCAATATGAGCATGGTGGTGGGTCATCCGGACCTGGGGGAGCGAGCTTGCGTCGGGCATTTAGTCAAAAACAACCCCGTCAGGATCCAGACATTGAGGAGATATCAAGACCTCCTACACATGCACCTCAACATGTGAGGCCAACTGACCCATTTGCTTATAGAAAACCAACATCAAAACAGCCCAGCATTATGAAAGCATTAAAGGGCAAGTTTGGTAAAGCAAGAGAACATCTAGTGAGAGCCACTGGGAAGTTTTTTTTAGATGGAGGCATTCCTCCCAACAAGGCATCTTCTCCTTATTTCACCACCATGTTAGATGCAGCTGCAGAACATGGTCCAGGTATAAAGGCACCCACCCCTTATGAGATTGGGCATGTTTGTGTTGAAAAAGAGTATGAGGAGTTGCAGGCTTGGGTGCAAACTTTCAAATGGGCATGGAAGGAAAGAGGTTGCACAGTAATGTGCGATGGGTGGACGACCATTACACATCGTCATTTCTTGAATTTTCTTGTCTACTCGTCTATGGGCACTGTGTTTATGAAATCAGTTGATGCAACTGATTACATTCAAGATGCAAAATATATTAATAAGTTATTGAATGAAGTGATTGAAGAAATTGGGGCAGATTGTGTAGTTCAGGTTGTTACCGACAATGCTGCAAACATGAAGGCTGCAGGAATGATGCTTATGAAACAAAGGCCAAGGATTTTCTGGTCTCCATGTGCAGCACATTGCCTGGATTTAATGCTTGAAGATATTGCAAAAGGAAAAGTCATGCAGCAAGTGATTGGTAAGATAAAGAAGATCACCAATTTTTTTTTATCAATCATATAGACTCATTTCCATGATGAAAACGTATACAGACAACCATGAATTACTACGGCCTGGCATCACTAGATTTGCCACCCACTTCATTGCTATCGAAAGTGTTTACAAGTATAGAGAAGGACTTCTCCGATTGATAAAATCACATGAGTTCATAAACTCAAAATGGGGAAAGAGGCCAAGTCCCATTACTCTTGAAGTATGTAAAATAATTGAGTCCAACAAGTTTTGGCCTCATGTGAAGGGTGTTTTGAATGTTTTTGATCCCCTAATAAAGGTTCTTCGATTGGTTGATGGCGATGATAAGCCAACAATGGGCTTCTTACATGAGGCCATGGAGAGATCAAAGCTGGCTATTCAAGCAGATTGTAAATATTACAAAAAGTTTTGGAAGATCATCGACGATCGATGGGGACGACAATTGAAACATGATTTACACACTGCCGATAAGTGAATGCTATTTCCTTTAATACTTGAATTGTTGTATTCAACTCTCCAATCTCTTCTCAGTCCTCACTATATTAATTTATCAATGACTAAAATTCATTGGTTTTATAGGATACTTCTTTAATCCCCAATTTACGGATGGACACATATCTGATGAAATCCGTTTGGGACTAAAAAATGTAATTGAAAGATTGGCAGCGAGTACAGATGATGCAATTTGGGCTACTAATCAGGTAGGATAATTAAGGAAAAAAGTATATAACATTGTAATTTATAATTTCTCTAATTTATTTTTCTACGTTAATGTCTTCAGATTGACATATACAATGTACGCGCTGGAAGCTTTGGAACGACGACTGCGCGGAGAGCTATCGCACAGACCTATCCTGGTATTGATTGTGATGTCGTCTCTATATTATTCAGAGACTTATTATAATTTTATTGACTCTAATATCATTTCTATTTTTTTTCAGCTGAATGGTGGTTGAATTATGGAGAGAGTGCTCCTGCACTAAGGACAATTGCTATTAAAGTCCTTAGTCAAACTACATCGTCTTCCAATTGTGAAAGAAACTGGAGCACATTCTCATTTATCCACACTAGACCAAGAAATAGATTGACAATGCAGAAGCTAAATAAATTGGTCTACATCCACTACAACCTCAAGCTCCGGAGCAGAAATAGAAGGAGAAGACAGTTTGAGGATCATCGGGAATATTTCTGTCCAATTAATTTGGACTATATTTTTTCAGAAGAGGATACTGTGTTAGGTCAATGGTTGGAGGAACAAGAAGAACCAGTGTTAGATCAAGACCCAGAGTTTGAGGAGTTGATGGAGGAATTGACTGGGGATAGGCCTGAGCCAGTGAGGGCTGCAGAAAGGATACAAGAAATAAATTTGACAATGCAGCAGGGGCGCGCACCTGATACGAGTGAGCCAAGGGGAAAGGAGGTGGACGAGGAGAGTGAGTCAAGTATTTCTACTTCTTCATCATCAGCAGGAATTCCACCTGACTCTCCCAGGGATGAGGGTCATTATAGAGATGATGAGCATATCACTTATGAAACAGTTGAACATTTTCCTGATGCTACCAGTTAGATCCTCGTCGTGGCTATGTCAGACATGTTGGACAGACTGGGGTAGGGGGTAGTAGTAGCGCTGCTACTCATGGTCATCATGGGAGTTATGTTGGCCAAGGTGCCATGTATGGACAGCATGGGGGTTATGTTGGCCAACAAGGTGCCATGTATGGACAGCATGGGGGTTATGTTGGCCAACAAGGTGCCATGTATGGACAGCATGGGGGTTATTCATATGACCCTAATTGGGTACCCCCTTCACCAACACCGCTTATTTCTATTGAACAGATGTTAATTGAGCAAGGGAGGCTTACCCCACCAATTTCCCAACGACCTCTTCATGCCCCTCATCACTATTTCATGCCATATGACTACAACCAGTCATCTCAATCCACGGGGGATCAAGATAGTTCATCATCTTATCAAGAACAATCTGAATATGGTTATGGTTATGGGTATGGTAGTGCTGCACAACAGTATGGAGCATATCATTTTAGCCAATACCGAAGAAATGATGACGATGATATCGAGCCAGGCCGACACTCCACTTGGAATTAAGTTGTCAATCTGTAAATGTAATACACTCATAGTCTCATACAGTCATACTCACCAATCTCTCTATAGTCTCTACTCTCTACTAGTCTCCTCTAAGTTCAGGTAAACCATGAATCTTTGATGCCTAACTGCTTTATGATTTATCGATCTTACTATCATGTTTCTGATTTTAATGTCATCTTCATGGTCTTGAATTTCACAACTTTTTTTTATTATTGAGTTAGTATTAAATGATGATTGATATGTTATATTTATTTTCTTATATTTTATACTAATAAATTGATTATGATCATCAATAATGGCTGCATTATATGAAATACTGGAAAAGACAGCGAACTGCGACACAGACAGGACTTATAACTTAAGGTGACCGAGATTTTGATTTATTGCTATTACTAATGGAAAAAAATATTGTTTTCCAGCATTTTCTAATATTCTGGATTTTTTGGATATTTTTGCGAATTTTTTTGGATTAAAAAACAAATTCGCACCGCGATGACCGCGACGGACCGATATCCGCGACCGATACCGATATCATATCGGTTTTTCGGCCCGGCCGATACCGCGACCGAGACCGAGATTTTAAACCATGCCACTAAGAGACCCTTTAGAGTTGTTATACATGGATCTTATGGGTCCAACTAAGTTTGAAAGTATTAGCGGCAAAACATACATTTTTCTCACCGCCGATGATTTTTCCAGACTGACCTGGGTTCGGTTTTTGCGTGATAAGTCAGAAACTTTTTATTGTTTTTAGTGATTTGTGGTTTTTTTTTTTATATATATATACGGGTATTTTTGAGGTCTTTAATTCAACATGACTATCCTCCAAGTGGCGCCCACTAAACCCATATAAATATGCAGTGGGCAAATCTGGAGTGAATTCAAAGATGTGAAGAGCAAACCTATGCCTTGTGCCACTCCACCAACTCACATATGGGTAGCCAAAGGGACAATTTATGGTGAATAGTTTACTTTTTCCAATTTTACTCGATGGTGGAAACTCGAGAACTTCATGAGGCTCTCTCTATTGGAGTCTACGCTCAAATAATTTTCCAATTTTAATAAATTTCACTCCAATAAAAGGTATTTCCAACAAAAAACTTGATCACACAAAAACTCATGAATAAGATTTCAGAAACTATTCATGGTTTTTTACGCAAGATAATTAATTGACACCTCTCTTCCATTAGAATAATTTGTTTTAGGAACAATGCAAGAAGTGGGATTTATTTTAAATGGTTTGAATATTCGGTAGGTGAGCCCCATTGTGGTGCTTTACAAATTTAATACGAATCCAAGCATGTCTAACGAACAATGATTTTTCAAGGAACCCGGAGGCTTGAACTCAAGAGAAGGCTCCTCAACGAAGCCTATTTAATTTTCAGGAATTTTCAAATAAGGTCTTAGATTTTTTCCTTATTTCAAAAAGGGACACAAGTTTTAAAACTTTTCAAGTTAGTCCCTAAGTTTTCCCTGAAGTTTTCAGTTAAGGACATATGATCATTTAAAGGTAATTTTTTATGGCATTTTCTCTCAGTTTTTTAAAAATACCCAGAGTACCTTCATTTAAAATTATGACGTGGTTCTGGCAGCCACTATATTTAGCCGAAGTACCTAGTTTTCCTCGATCACTAAGGCTGCTAGTGAAAAAAAAGAAAGAAAATATAGAGGAAGTGAATGAGGGTTTTATTTAATTGAAGGATAATTTCGGTAGTTTAAGAAAATTGAAGAAAAAAGTTGCCAGAAAATACCTTTAAATTTATGAATGTCCTTCATTAAAAACTTCATGAAAAACTTGGGGACTAATTTGAAAAGTTTTATAAATTGTGTTCTCTTTTGAAGTAAGGCAAAAACTTAAGGACTTATTTGAAAATTTCCCATTTAATTTCTACCAAAAATATGAAGCCTATTTAATTAAAACCTAAACCATTCCTCTCGTGCTTACCGTGAAGAAATCCCACACCAATAAGAATTGTGTTCACTGTTAGATAGATCACTATAAAACATGTGATTTTTTAAATTGGGTCTCATGATGGTTGGTTCGTGCCATAATCTTACGTAGCACTACACCTCTTTAGCATTTGAACATGCACGGTATATTCTCTTGTTCGACATATTTTAGTGGTGGACCCAGGATTTTTGTTTGGAGGGAGCGGATGAAGGCTATAATATTACTTTGCCTTTTATTTTGTCTTTTGAGGAGGCAATGGCTTATTTCTGACGGGGCATGGGCGTGTGACCCACAGTCCCTTTTGGTATTTTTCCAGTTCCGAGAGGGCAACTTCCTCCAAAACCTAACACTTGTGTTCACCCCAGCCTAGTGGTGCCCATTCTATGATCAATCCAAAATGAACCATCTAAAGTCTCCCCACATGTCACAATCTCATGGAGTTTGCACCGATCCAAATGGACTAAATCGTTGAATCCATTGTGAAATTCTTATATTTTGATTTAAAACCCTTAAACTTGTGGGTCCATATCAAGGGGCTAGGATTGGCTTCACTTGAAAATTGAAATTCCATGTTTGATGTAATCCCACCTGGATCTTTGGATCCTCAACCCTCCATGGTCCATAGGGCCTCATGTGCGCTCCAATTATATTAACAGAAGAAACGGCTATTCACGTGAACCCTCTCCCGCGCATGTATAAGTCGTATACCCCCAACTGTCATTACCTTCCACTATCTTACACATCCGAACATTGCCAACGATAAAAACTACTCTCTGCAACGCCCAACACTCGCCAGCAAAAACGGCGACGTTTCCTCTCTTCGACTGGTCACAGCCAAACACCCCCCCAAAATCCTCTATCCTTCTCTGGTTTTCTCACCATTGAGAAATTTCACACAACTTTCCTCCTCACATTTCATCCATGTCTCTGCTCTCCCTCCATCTCCCTCGCAATCGCTCCCGTTGATCCGCCTCACGCTTCACTCCCTCGAAATTTCACACCCTCCATCTCCTCATTCCTTCGCTTGACGTTTCGGAGGGTTTTCGTCGATTTTCTTCCCTAATCTTGTCAGCATTGTACGTATGTAATCTATTTGTAATTAATGCCAATTGCATGAGCTTGGTTTTGTTTCGGTTTTGATGATGGTTTGTCGATTTGCAGGAAATGGCGAGTAGGAAGAAGGAAGATGAGAAGCTTGAGAAGATCATACGCGGGCTTCTGAAGCTTCCGGGGAACAAGAGATGTATCAATTGCAACAGTCTGGTATTTTCGTCCTGTTCGTTTCTTATCTTGCATTTTTTTTTTTTCTTTGCTGTTGTTGCAGCCTTTGTTTCTTGTTTTTTTTTTTTGGGTCAATTGAGATGGATGAATGAATTGAATTGGTACATTGTTCTCGTTTTCTTCTTCTTTTTTTTAATGAATTGTTACATTGTTAGATGAAATAGATGTGGAAATGTTTGGGGCCCTTTGTTTACATGGAATTGAATACCTAGGAATTTCATGCTAATGAGTTCCTTAAGAAATTTAGGGCTTGTTTGTTTGCATTACTATAATTCATAGGAATTGAATAAATTGTTTTTGGGTTTTTCTTCATTGAGAATCATTTGGCTATTTTTGTAGAGTGCAAGAAAACATTAAACTAATCACATCTTTAATCTAGCCTACTCCTAATCACATCAAAACACGTTGATCTAACCTAATCAAGTCCTGAGCACATCATGACACAAATCTAATCTGATTCTAATCTTATATAAACTCATTCTCATCATAACATATATCCAACCTTCTCAACATTTTTTTTTTCTAATAGTTTCAACTAATGAATATTAAAGAGGAGAGTGGTGAGGGGTAAAAGGCGGAGATGTAGATGGGACCATTACTTATCTAGAATCTGATTTTTTAGCTAGCTGGGTAATCATTTTCTCCCAAAGGGGAGATGGTTTGATGGTCGGTTGTGAATCTTCACCTTTGTTCTTACAATTTTTGCCGCTGCCATAGAATTACATATTCTTAACATTGCTGCAAAGTCAATTCCATGCAAACAAATGGGCCATAAAAGAAGAATGTTTTTATATTCTTTTTTTTTTTTAATTAGTTGTAATTGAGGTTAACTTTAGTTTCCATGAGCTGAATTGTTTGCTTTGGAGAAGCAAAGACTAATGAAAGGGAAATTGAGTGGTTGATTCTAGTAAAAGTTACCGATGGCATAAAAAACTCTCGTATTAGATTCATGGAGAAATGTAGGGGTCCTGGTTAGTCTGATCTTTTCTCTTCTTGATGTATGGGTGTAACAAACAAATGACCCTAAATTGGAATTACTTCGAATTATAAAATCCTCAAAAGATAATATTTTGAGGAATTCATAGCCCACGTTTCCCATGGAAGTCTTTGGTGTGAATTCTGCGGACTGCAAAAAAGCTATTTCATCTCTGTGCAGTGACCAAGGAGGGGGTGCACAGTTCCATGGAGAAAACCACGGCCTCACCCATCCCCTTGAATTTCAAAATTCACGAAAGAAAAGATTTTTTTCATGTCCTTTTCCACAACGTATCTAGGGAAAATTTCCATGCTAGACATCAGATTTACACATATCCACAGAAAATTTAACTTTTTCCATAGGATTATGCACAAATGTACCCTTTTTCGCAGAATTTTTTTACCATAACTGGTTTCATTAATTGTATATAGACATGTATAATATCCTACAAAGAGATCCTTGATGAAAAGTAAAATTGAAGAGGGAAAGGGGTTCTATAGGGTTATCTGGATTCAAGAAAATATCTAAGACAAATGCATTTCCAAGAAATGCAATTCTTATTTCATTGTAGGAAATGCATTGCCCTTTCAACCGCCTCATACAATTTCCATAAAATGTTTTCAAATTTCCATAAAAAAGTTTCAAAACAATCTCCACCACTCCAAAAAAAAAAAAAAAAAAAAAACAAAAACAAAAATCTTAGGTGGGGCCACATCATTGATGGTCTGAGATGATGATTGGGCTTCTGACGCATTAAAAAATCCAGGCTTTCCATTCTTGTCACCATTGATTTAACAATCATTTCATCTAAAGCATCATGAGCATCTAAAAAATTTCATGGGGTTCAGTATTGTTGCACCAGTTAATTACTGCATTGTAGTGCTAAAGCAAACAGAACTGGTTGGAATACAATTTTGTTAACATTGTCCTCACCATAGTTTTTGATACATAAAAGAGCTCTTTAGTGCCCTTCTGATCTAGGTCAACTTGACTAAACTTTAACTTTTTAAGCAGGGACCACAATATGTGTGCACAAACTTCTGGACATTTGTTTGCACCACTTGCAGTGGAATACAGTAAGTGCATTGATTTTCTTTGGTGAGGGACTCTGGCTGAGACACCCAATTTGTTTTTCTTTTTTCCCTTCTTACTTCTAGTTCTATGGAAGTGGCCATTGTTTATTTCTGACATATTTTAGTTGAAAATGCAACCAGTCGAGAGTTCACTCATCGAGTAAAATCAGTATCTATGGCGAAATTTACCCCAGAAGAAGTTAGTTCTCTACAAAGAGGAGGCAATGAGGTAATGTACATATGTATGTTTCATTTGCTCTATGGAATCTGCACATTGATTATCTTAAACAACTTTTTCACAGCATTGGCTGATTCTTTATTTTTATATCATAGCGCGCAAGGGAAGTTTATTTTAAAGAATGGAACCCACAACGTCAACTTGCTCCTGATAGCAGGTTTTTTATCTTACGCCATGTGTTTTAGTTTTAGAAATCTTATTAATGGCTAAATTTGATCCACATTTCTTCTTATAGCAATGTTAAGAGACTCAGGACCTTCATCAAGCACATTTATGTTGATAAAAGATACACTGGGGAGAATACCATTAACAAGAATCAGATGGTGAAAGTATGCTATGTTATTTGTTTTGAACATAGAGTTTGATAGTCATTGGCATGATTGGTTAATTGAGCGTGGTTTTTGGAAGTTCTGCAGCAGTTTTCCAGTAGAGGCTTTTCTAAAAAAGTCGATTCTGTGTGTCATACAGGGTGACAAGGAGGGTACTACTGAATTCAGGCGAGCGGAAACATTTCATAGCGTTTCTCGAAGTCTATCATTGGATGCTCAATCCAGTCCGGGTGGAAAGAATGATGAGAGAAATCTAAGATATAATTACAGTTGTAGAAGTTCTGGGCATGATCAAGGAAGTCAAAGGTTTAGTTCTTTCATGAGAAGTCCCCGCAACTTTGAGGTGGTAGATGATAGGTTCCGAGATGATGATAAAGTTCGAAATGGGAGCAAAAATAGGACACCTGAAAACCGCAGGTTCACTGATGGAAAATCAAAGACAGAAGGGATGTCGTGGGCGTATGGGAAGGATATGGCTATGTCAACTCCTCCCACTGTCCGCCCTGTCAACGACAGTTTGGGGAAGAATACTCCATCTCTTCAGGTTTCTGAAACTCCTCAAGCAGATGGTGACAGGTCTCATGATGGTGCTTTGGATACACAGGTCAGATATCTACTCACTCATGAAGTTTTTAGTCTTATATCCAACTTTTAACAACATACCTTGTCAATAAAGTACGTTCATCGTAAGATTACAATAAATAAAATACTTGTGATTGGGTGCAAAAACACTTTATTCCCTCTCCTAATATCATTTATCTGTTTTCTTTAATACAGTTCCTCAAGTTTTTTGCAACTGTTGCATTTGAGTTCTGTTTATACTGTTATTGTGTTGGCCAGCTCTGTTTGTTATTACCTACTGGAACTTATTCTTCAAAGGCTTCTGTTAACAGAATGCTGCGTCTTCCAATGACTTGAGATCCACTGATGCAAATGTAGTGGAACCGAAGATGGTAGATACAGGAAGCTTGATTGATTTTGATGCAGACCCTGAACCTCCTCCTGCTACAGCTCCAAATGACCCATCGACAGGTCAATCTGTACAGCAACCAACAATGAGTTCATCCATAGATAGCATGTGGGCATCTTTTGGTTTTGGCACTCAGGAAAAGGCTGCTCACTCTCCTCCTAAAGCTAAGACACTGGAATCTTCACTTTCAGAGTTGTTAGCTCCAACAACTGCTCCTGTGGGCAACATGCCATTATCTCCCAATTCTGGTGTTAATTCTGCTGTCAAAGCTGGTGATGGAGGGCAGCATTTGACCACACAGAAGAATCAGCCTGCCTCTTTCACAGCTTATGAGACTACTCAGTCTGGTGTTCCACAGAGTATTCCACAACATGGTGGAGCTCCAAGTAGTCAGGTAATTCACTTCATTTGGCTTTTATGTATTGTAAATGTTTTCTGTTACATAGTAAAATTGTTATTTATTTTTCTTTTTTTTATCCACAGTCATTTAGTTCTTCACTTGTTCCAAATGCTCAAGGATCTTTTATTGCTCAACCCAAACTACCATCTCAAGATACTCCTAATCCATCACAAGAAGCAACTGCCACGTCTCCTTCCAAGGCTCCTCCCACAGAAGCAAAACCAGTTGGAAGAAAAGAACTTCCAGCGGTATTTATGTTTTCCCATGATCATCTTGTGGTTCATATCTGTTGTTTCTTAACATTCTTTATAATTATTGAATGGTCTGCAGGACCTCTTTACTTTTACTTATTCACCTGCACCTATACCAGTGCGGGGTTGGCAAAGTTCTCCATCACATGGCATGGCATTTGGCATGCAATATTCTGCAGCCATGGTATTATATATGTTCCAAAACTATTATATTACTTCATAATTGTTATGTTATCTGATCGTTTTTGTTCTGTTAGCGGATAATAAAAGTTAAAATTGGTATTTTCTTGACAGGCGATGCCAAGTTTTCATCCGCCATCAAGATCTACAAACCCTTTCGATCTTACCAGTGGATCAACTCAAGTTGAGTCCCCCAGGGTATGGCAAATTCATTTGTTTTAATTTCATTTTGCATATCTCCGCTTTGGCTTTGTGACATTGCGTGGAACTAGTGTGCACTGACTGAAAGATATCCACTAGGAATAAATTGTTAGGATTAGAAAGTCTTGTTGTAAATCCTTTAATTACCATGATCCCAACATAGTTGGGACAAGGCTTTGATGATGATGATAATAGACGCTTAAGGGCTTGTTGAAGCTGTGATGTTTCGTCGTCATCATCATTTTAGTGTTGCCCCATCTTGACTTCTAGAGTAATACTGAGTAGCTATAGAAAAAAGTAGGGAGTCTTTATATTCTAACTCTCTAAATGATGTACATTAAAGTGAGGCAATCACTCTCTTTTTGTGCATATGTAAATATTGAGAACTTTCAATCAATACTCTCTTCATTGGGAAACCGAATATCACACTTATTCAGTCATATCAAGATGGACTCATCCCTTCTCTTACAATTCTTTAAATAAATAATAATAATAATAATAATAATAAATAATAATAATAATAATATTGTGATGACAATGTCTAGAAGTCGCATTGAAAATTCAATGATGCACCAATCATCTTGTACATATGCTGCCAAGCAGGTTAACAATGTTTTCCTCCAGCAGTCAGACATTTTTGTTAAGCTATTTATGTTTTTCTTGTAATGCAGTTCCCATCTATGTCAGCTTTGCAAGGATCACTACAAAATATGGAAGTTCATTCACCATTAGCACGTACTACGAGCTTGGGCACCCCTTCCCCAACCTTATTACATAATTCTAGCTTTGGTACACCTTCCCAACGAATGGTTCCTCCTCAACTTCCCACTTACCATCCATCAGCGGGGTTTCCAAGTAAATTTACTTTGCAACCATTTGTTTCCTTCACTTACATTTTTTTCCATACTACTAATGATGTCCTGCTTTGTAATGTCAGGTGTGTACATGATGCAACAAGCACACGGAAACATATCACCTTTGAGGTGAGTCTCCTTGAATATATGTTTGCTGCTATTGTTTAATTGATCTAAAGGTACCCTAAGATCAATAATTGGCATGGTTCGATTTTCACACCTTGTTTTAGTTGTAATAATAAAAACGAAAGTTGTTATCCTTATTACTTCTTATTCATATAGATAATGTTTTATATTATATAGTAATTTATTGAACTTGTTCACTTATCAAGGTTAGGCTCTTTGAAATTGTCCTCAGTGTTGACGTAAACATTGGTCTGTTCGTGTGCTTGTGTGAATGGATGTGCGTTAATTCATATTTGTATGTTTAAATATTTTCTGATGGATGATTGATTCACTTTCAGACATCAAGGAGTTGATGGTTTTGGTAGCCAGGGGAATCCTTTCGGCATTAAAGGTGTGGATCAACAGCAAATGCCTACCAACAACACAAATCCGGGCACTTCAAATTCTGTCTCTTCTCTAGGAGGAAACCCTTTTGGTTAGATATAAGAGAAATGATGCCTGTGAAATATTTTATGATCAGCATTTTACTGTACCCTGGTAATATCTGAATGAAAAAAAAAAAAAAAAAGAAGAAGAAGGAAGGTTTGATGAGTCAACAGTGGAATGAGGGAAGTGACCAGTTGGGGGTTTCAAGTCCATTGATGGCAGCGTTAAGTTGTGAAATTTCAGCAAGCCATGTGTCATTAACAAAGACAAAGTGCCATACAACGGTGAATGATTGAGAGGGGTCGTTGGAAGGCTCTCAACAGTTCAAGGATCTGGTTGTGTAAATCTTATCATTTTAATTCATTGAACTTTTGTTGGCTTAACTGTCTTATATCTTGTGTATGTAGATTAAAAAATGGTTTGATACTACAGTTTGGCTAGTGTTGATTACAGTATTGATTATAACATCTATGGGATAAGTCTCAGATGATGATGATCTGAGGTCTTTCAAATTGTAAGCATCCATTCTGGCTGGCACAGAGGTCTTTCAATAGATTGAGCAGGACTAGAATCCTGGAGCTCCCATGGAGTCAGTCAATAACATTGCCGCTACACTGTGTGTGATGACCTCTCTCTACATTTTAACAGGGACCACAAGCATCTTGCATTCCACAGTGATAGCATTTTCAGGGAAATGGAAACAGAAGACTTCATTTTTCTATGGTTTCAATTCTATTGATTTGTGTGATGAAAAAATTTCAAAGGCGAAATATGTCTCTACCACATGTAAGATTGTAGAAAATGATTATCCTCTTAGATCCTAACTTGCTTTTGCAAAAATTGCTTTCACCTCAGAAAATGAAAAGTTATAGGATGTTTAGCTCCCTGTGGGGAGTCAATGTCCCACCACCATGCTGTGTGTTGGGACCTCTCTGTACATTATTTAATCACAGATTAAGGGCATATTTGTGTGTGATAGTGACATGATTTTCTGTGAAAAATGGAAACTAAAGACTTCATTTCTCTAGTTTCATTTTCTGTTTATAGGTGTCACAAAACACTTTTCATGGTTAAATTCTTTGGATAGCTGAAGGAGACCTGTGGGCTGTAGGCCAGATCTGCCCTTGAAGCCACTGGGCAACAACAGTTAAAGACTTGTCTTTAACACGTTCAGCTCATGTATTACAGGGCACTGTATTCATTTAGAAGCCCACTCCAGAAGCTCCTGTGATTGTCACTGCCCAGAATCCAAATTCCTAGAAATAATTCAAACAAGTGTGAGATTAGTCAAATAATTGTAGAGAAGTTTACTTTTTAAATATTTTTTTATCACATAATAAGCACAGTACAAGCTTAATAATAATTTCCAAACCTTAAATAATCAAAATATAAATGTCAGACTAGAGTATTCCACTCAAAATGAATAAAGTAAATTTATCTCAAAACCATGAGCAATTCTTTGGTCTTAATACATCACCAAAATGAATAAATTAATTCGAAGTCTTAAATAGAACTAAATTTGAAATTAAGCGATGTCATCGGCACTCCACTCTTGATCCCCTTGAGGGTCATCCTAATACACGCTAAACAACGGATCAGCTTCTGCCTCAAAATCCAAAAAGGTGTCCATGTATTGGTATCAGTGAGAAACTCAGTAAGTAAAATAGGCTTTACATTCCCACAATCATGCAAAATGAATAGAGATATAGGGTATGGATTTCAAGATCACTAGCATAGGACATGAACAAGGATAACAATTGGCACTCATTCCAATTTTGATACTTATGTGGCTATTGACCAACATTGATTTAATCACAGAAGAGAATATACTTTATTGAGGACATTTAAGTTACTGTTTGGCCCACTATCTACCTTCAGTTTCCCCTGTACTTAAAATTTATATCTTCTCCTTTGCAGGTTATACGAGTCAAGTCGGATTGACCCACCTCAAGTGCTTGTTCTGAAAATCTTAGGTGCTTTAAAAAATGGGTCAAATACAATCTTTCCTCCGCCCCGAATGTCGCCCCCAGATTCGTTCCCCTGTTTGGATGAAACAGGGGATCTGTTTCCATACAAAGACTCTTGCCACCTCCCCTTGCATGCAATCACAGACCTAAGTAGCCAAACATGGGTGCCCACATCTTTTAAATGACTTGATCTTCATATAGTGAACCGCAGATGTACATGAACCACATGGTCTCATGGTGGGTTCAAGGTTCAAACTTACATAATCACAATCTATACATTGTAATAAATAAAAAAAGGAGTGATGCTATCTGCACACTGAATATTGCTCTCCACACACTGCAATAAATTGAGACTAAAATGCCCACTTATAAATTTACCAAAATGACTGCACTTCACCCCTCCCAGAATCTTTCTACACACTGCGTTTTCCCTCCCAAATGAAATATGAGAAGGGTTTCTACTTCCTGCATTCACTCCTCTCTACTTGCTACATTTACTCCTCTCCATCAGACGTAGTATCAGTGCTTCTGATGATACATTTCACTCTTGCTCTCACTCCCATTGCTATCCCCTCTCTTTCATCTTCTCTCCCGGTTTAAAGCTTCACCTCATTCTCTATTTGACTACAACGATTTTAATCTTGATTTCATTCAAAGTTGATACCCACTTAACTAGCATTCTTAAGCAAAGGACGAACGAAAGGACAAGCAGATGATGGCTCCCGATCATCCTAGCAGTGTCGAGGTAAGCATATTCATCACGATTTGTTTTGTAGTCTGATACGAACCGTTCAGCCCTGCATTTCCGATCGGATGTCTTTTGAGCGGTAATTTAGTACCGATCAATTCACAATTGAACGGCACTACAATGTCGTATAGAACAAATAGTTGTGGATATTCTTGACCGAACATAAGCAAACTGTGCGATGGTTTTGGTCCGAACAATTTAATTCTGTCTGGAGATTCAGAGCCATGCAGTTGTGTCATTTACATACTCTAACAAAATTGGTTCCATAGCAGTTTCATGCGCCTACTGAATGCAGCAAGGTTGGCTCGGAATGTGTGGTCGACTATAGTAATGATCCAAGAGTTAATAAATGTAGATGAATCATTCGATATTTAAATTGATGTAGTCATTTGGTTCAATATAAATTTGTTTGGTTATGTGCAGATACTCACAAGCCGATAAGCCCTAATTAATTGGGCTCGTGACGTTGGGATGAGAAATGGTTTCATTGTTATGATTAAGACAACAACAGCTCCCAACAGGAGAATTAAAAAACCAAGGCTGACCCTTGGGTGTGAGATGAGTGAGTCTTATAGAGACACGAGGATAACTAAAGATAGGACCGTTGGGAAGAAATTGAAGCTGACTGGTTCGAGAAAATGTGAATGCCCATTCACGTTACAAGGCAAAGTGGTGGGCTCAAATGAGGAATGGATATTACAAGGCGAAACCATTGAGTTGGAATGATTGTTTTATTTTATAAGGATGTACAAGATACAATTTTTTATTTCTTAATGAAATTGAGCCTTGTTGTAACTTTTTCCACTTTTTTTATATATAAAAGAACCTTCCATATATCTTCATGATGCATGGCACATCATTTAAGCTGAATTTGCTAATTCCTTGCCCTAAACGGTCTTGATATTCCGGACAATATAAGTTTGCACGGCCTTGCATAACCGAGACAATTTTTAATTATTGGACTTTCATGACCAAGTGGAAATCATTTATACGACTCTGATACCCCGAGCAATTAATATAGTTTCGACCTTGATACGCCGAACAAATATTAAATGTTTGGCACCAACAGTGGCAAATTGGATCTCGGACTTCTTCTGCCTGTTCGTGGACTTCTGTTCTTGGGCTTCAGGGTGTTCTTCAACTACTTCATCCTCGTCGTCGTCAGTAACAAGCCTTTGACACAGTCTCCTGTTTGACGTTGTGGGTCGAATCCTAGAGGTACGGGGCACATCCATATCTGAAAAAAACAAAAGAAAACCAGTCCTAAATCAGTACAGGAAATTAGACATTTTCACTGTTCAGCATTAACTCATAGCCCTAAAACACGGTTCGGTCCTGATTATCCGTGTGGAGAATATAGTTTCGGCATTACCTCACAGTGGAAATGTGACCCTTTCGGTCATGTAGTGTCATCAAAAAATTAAATTCTTGGACTTATGATGCCCTAAAGAATAATCTTACTCGAAGCTACAGTGCCGAAAATATAAAACCTTTAAGGTACATCGAGACCGAAAATATTATTCTTTTTCGGACACATAGTGCCGAACAGTGTCGTGAAAACTCAGACAAAAACGATGACAATGGCTGTAAATGGGGGAGAGGGAGGCGCATGAGGGAGAAAAAAAACTCTTAATAAACCAAATACTTGATCTTAAAAGAACACTACAAGCATTTCTAAGCAATCAAAAGGTATCGAAATCAATCACTGAGATTGGAAAGGTAGTGATTCACAGTAATGCACTTTGAAGATGAAGGCACTGAGAGCATAGAGAGATGGCCGAACAAGAGGAGGTGCAACGGAAACGTCAGGTGGTGGAGCTCATCGAGATTGGAATCGGGGAGGTGCAGCGAAACGTCGATTAGAAATGGGAGGGAAGAAGACGTTGAAATGCAGGGAGTAGGAAGAAATTTGATGTAGTCAGTAAATGGGTGTTTTAGGGAAACATGTAGTGTGTAGAGAGAAAAATATGGAATATTTTTACTAAAGATCACTATGTAAAGAGATGCAATGTGTGGAGAGCAATGTTCAGTGTGCAGATAGCAGCACTCTAAAAAAAGGTTGTGACCTTGGTTGGACCAGTGCTCCAAACCTAGGCCTGAACCATCATGAATCCTTCTGTTTCTGAGCTGGACCCAAGTGTTGCTAGGTAGGTGCACTTGCACCCTCGGGATGGGATTTGTGAAACTCCTTAATAATATTTTCTTATTTGACTTCTTTAACTTCGTTATTGCCTGCACCACCCAAATGAAAGTCCGCCCGACCAAGCCTTCTTGTATCCAGTGTAATACAACCCCACCATAAGGTTCATCAAATCTCAAGTGCGCCCACAGAGGGACCTTCCAAATGTATCCCAACAAGAAGATGAATGAAAGGTGAGGAAAGAATGGAGCCCCTTTGCACTTGGCTCAATGTTCCTATATTGAAAATAGTGTGGGGCTTGTTGGTGTGACAAGCAAGGGAGGGGAATGGGGATCTAAAAATCAAAAGTGATTCTATATGCACCCACATGTAACGCTGAGCACACCCACTTGCTGAACTCACCACCACCCTATGGTTTCTTAAAATTGATTTGCTGAGCCCACCCACCATATTACCGAAACTGCCCACGCAAGACAGCCCCAGGTCGTTCTCCTCTTGCGTTCCCTCGTCGACGGTTTTGAAACTACTGAGAAACGGCAGCGTCGAACTCTTACTTTCCCTATTTTTGGTCGTTCTCCTCCAAAGAGCAGCACTGCACAACGTTTCTTCTTCTTCTTCTTCTTCATAAGACGCTCAAACAAGGTGAGGTCGTCTTCTTCTTTTTCTTTTTCTTCTTATTCATAGGTTTATCATTTTCACATTCCTTTTAGGTCGTAATTTCTTCGTTAGAGATTAGAGACGTTTATTAAGATCTTCATGGGGTTAATCCCTGTGCATTCGAAGTGCTGAATCCCTGTGCATTTTGCCATTTTTCGGGATCTGCTCGGCAATGCAGACCTGTGCAAGGATTTATTGCAAGGTGAATGTTTACCGTGCATAGATTTTTTGCACGATAAAGTATTCCGTGCATAAAATTATGCATGGAATATGTAAACCATGCATAACATTGTTGCACGTAATAACTGTGCCGTGCAGAATGGTTTTACACGATACATTTGAACCGAGCAGCACAAGAAAAAATGATTTCTTCTGTTATGCTTTTTCCTCTTCCTGATTTTTATTTTAAATCCAAATTGGAAGATATGCCGAGGAGACCATCTCGCCGTATTGGTGGCATCTCACATCCTACAGGTGGACGTGCTAGTACTTCTAGCGATCCATCCAGAGTGCGAACGAAGGTTGGCGTTGCTAGACCTCCTCGTCGAGGTGTGCATGCTACTACTTCGACCGCCGGCAGTCAACGGCCAACGGCGTCTGAACGAAGACGCAAATTACAGCAGGATCCACTGCCTGAGAGCTCTTTAGATGATGACTCCTTAGAGGATGAGGCAGGGCCGTCTAGTCCTCCCCAGCCATCTAGTCCTCCTATGGCACCAGCATGGGAGGATGATTCCTCAAAAGGATCAGGCACAGCCATCCAGTCCTCCTACAGCGACAGTAGGGGATGGCCCTGTCCCCAGCGGTCCATCCGACCTATCCGTGCTTGTGAGTGTTAGGACTCACGTGGCCATATCCATATGGGACGGGGAGGTACACGTTAATTCTTTATATGTTTTAAGTAATTGTTTTTCAAATAAGGTGTTTCATAGTCTATAATAACAAATGTTAATGAAGATTTATACTTGTAATGTGCAGGAACGTGGCCTGCTCAAATGTATCAGTCATTGGCGTCAGCTAAAGGACTAGTACATAACTCTGCCTGGAGATGGGGCTGATCTTCATGTGCCTCGTTTTCGCGCTATATATAGAAGAGTCTGGATTGGCAGACTTGAGGCATTTCAGCTACCGATATATCTCCTGCCCCTTGGTCTCGAGCTTTGTGGAGAGATGGCAGCCTGAGACCAGTACCTTCCACATGCCGTTTAGGGAGATGACGATCACATTAGATGATGTGAGTTCTCTACTCGGCATCCTAGTCACGGGACTACCTGTCCATGTATCTACTAGTATGAGATTTACTGAGTAAGTAGATCTACTCGAGTTAGGACTGGGTGTGGATAGGGCATCTGCGGCAGTAGAGTTGAACCTGGCAGTGGGTGGAGTAGTGAGGATGGGGTGGATTCGAAAGGTGTGCAATGATGTGACTCCTGCGACGTCGGTTGAGGAGGTAGAGTGTGCAACCAGAGGATATCTTCTTTATTTGTTGGGCTGCACACTATTCACTGATAAGTCCGCCACTCGAGTCTCAGTCTACTACCTATCTTTATTGATGGACCTGTCACGGGTCCTTCATTACGCATGGGGGCTGCCGCACTGGCGTATCTGTATCGCCAGTTGGGGACCCCCACGAGGGCAGATGTGCGATAGATTGTTGGATATCTGACACTGCTCACGGTAAGACCAGTACATTTTATATATGCATATACCTATTCCATCATAATTGATATCTTAGATTGTATAATTAGTAATATTTGTCATTTGCAGTCTTGGGTCTACGAGCACTTCCCATTCGCCTGTCCTCCTGCACAATGGGGATACACTGTAGGGATGCCTCTCGCAAGCCGCTGGAATCCTGGTCAGGATTTCGGAAATGCCAGAGAAAACATACAGCTGCTGCGGGAGAGGTAGGATTGCCTACACCCGAGCGGGGTGAGCACCCAATAGAGTCCTTGACATATATTTTACGTTTTTGACTTTTTCATTTACGTTTTTTTGCCAAGAAACATGTTTTATTATATTAGTGACTAGTTTCATTTACATGCGACAGGTTGCTTGGGATCTGTATGCTAGTGCTAGGGCTTAGCATCCATTACAGCAGATATCCTTCTTCTGTGGTTGCTTGAGAGCCCTAGATGTCATTGAACCCTACCACCCACACAGGGTTCTTCGACAATTTGGCTATGTACAGACCATCCCACCCGCACCACTCGCCCCCATTCGTGCTACTCGGGGAACTACTGCTGGTAAATACAAGGTCTCCTATACGTTTCTCGACTAGTATTGGATTACTTGGGAGGACCATGTATTATCTCTGGCGCACCGCAGCCATTGAGCACAGCATGCATGTGAGTGTTCACCGGACTACCTCGAATGGTACGCTGGGATATCACACTCTCGTGTACAGAACCCCGCCCGCCATTCCCACTATGACCCAAATGAGGATAGAGATGACCCGACTCCGAGAACGGTGAGGACATTTTAAACTATCTTATTCCAATCATCGATGCAACTATTCTTTCAAATTACCTTAGACACATTGTATTGTTTCTTATAGATCCTTCGAGCGAAGGACCATATTCGTGCCACGCTTGAGTGACCGGACCAGCCAGCAGACTTCTACTATAGGGCATTGCAGACTACCCTCGAGATTCTGGATGGCTTGCCAGTGACATACCGCCGACGTGCACAGCAGTGATGCTAGGAAGGATTTTGGATGGATTAATGTATTTTTTTGATGAGATGTATTGGATTACTTTTTTGGAGGAATGCATTTTTTTGGATTTATGTGTATTATGATATTTTATGTGTACTTCAAACCATGGATGAAAATAGCGGCCGCCACCGCTACGTCCGCTACGGGGCCGCTACGACCGCTACGGGGTGAGAAAAATTCATACTTTCAAATTTTTTTTAAAATGCATAATAAGACTTTTTTTTTTCTTCTTCGCTCCAAATAACATTTCTACACAACTCTTCTACTCTTTTATGTTTAAAAGAATACCAAAAAGCACATGATCTTGCCGAATTACAATCGATACAAAGAGTTCTTCTCAATGATTCTTCTCTAAATACATCCTATTAGACACCCCCTTTGGTAGATGTATTTTTTTCTCTAGGTACTCTTAAGTCTTGACTTCATGACATAGTTTTTTCTTTTATAAGCCTTTCATTAGTTTCTAAGTTAGCATAACTAAGCAACATGAACACATGTGAAAAAAATGATCATTACTATTATTTTCTATTTATATAGCGATACATGACCTTATACAATGAGGGAACCGCTACGCTCCCTTACCTTAGTTACTTTTGCAAAAAAAAAAAATATTTTCTCTCATTTTTCCAATATTCTAGATTTTCTAGAATTTTTTCATATTTTTTTGACGATTTTTCCAAATTGCACCGCTACGCCGCTACGTAGCGCCCGCTACATAGCGTTTTGGCAGCAGGCCGCTACGCCCGCCGCTACCGCTATTTTCATCCTTGCTTCAAACTTTTTCGATGATCAATTGAAGAATTTTGTCCTTGTCTCTGAACTTCTTTGATTTTTTTTTTCTTATATGAAATGACTTTATTATTTTGATGCACATATCTACTGGTTCTTTCAAAATGGAAAAATTGACTCCACCAACTTACAGCACTGGACGGCCAACAGGTGCCGAGCAGACCCAGTTCTGCTCGAAAAACAACTACGGAGCATATTGATTTTACACGGCCAATAATACCGAGCAAAATGATTATATACGGCCAACAACTACAGAGCAATATGCTTTTGCACGACCAACAGGTGTCAAGCATATCAATTTAGCTTGGAACATTTTAGCAGTGCAGAATTATTTTGCACGGCACCTGTGTACCGTGCAATACATTTTGATCAACTGCCTGTTTTGCCGTGCTTTGTGCAACCGACCAGGGGTCTTACAGAGTAAACTTACAACATTCAGAACATAAAAATATTTCTTCCATTTCAATAGCCATCAATTTAAACATACAGTCTAGAATACAAGTATTTAATCGTTGTCAAGATTAACCGACTCTTGTGTTGCGACACTGTCTCCAATTATTTCTTTAAATCGCTCGATGCTCTTATA
Source organism: Camphora micrantha (assembly GCA_003546025.1). Taxonomy (NCBI): domain Eukaryota; kingdom Viridiplantae; phylum Streptophyta; class Magnoliopsida; order Laurales; family Lauraceae; genus Camphora; species Camphora micrantha. The sequence goes on from QPKB01000001.1 coordinate 61,614,853, forward strand.
GCATATGGTAGTTGTCATCTGTCTGCATTAGGGTGGTGGTATCTATGCCAATTTGTAGCAATGGAAGGCATGGGAGTCCCGGGTGTCATTAATACCTGCACAAAATGGTTTCCATTAACGAAACCAATCGCCACAACTTTGCGAGAACTTGGTGGAATCGGAGATGATCTCAAAGGCAGAAAAGTAAGGCACTGTTGCACAGAAAGGTGGACCAATACAATGTTATAAAATGAAGATATCAGGTGACCCATGTCGGCATTGTCATCCCACGATCAAATGAAGGGTTGCTATCAAAGTACGACAAGGCATAATACAACTCCTCAACCCTATCCTCTCCTCTATATACAAATGAATAATAATTTTGATACCTTTGCAGTTTATTGCTCAAATCCAGTCTAACCTGCTTCCAACTATCCTCACCCATGCCTAGTAGACCAACTAGGGCTCTGAATCCACAGTTACCGTCTGCTTCAACATCCTTAACACTCTCGATATAGGGTCCTAAAGACTTAGGAAGCAAATGCTCTAACATGCATGATCGAGTGCAATGAATACTTAGCTTCTTCCTTCTTCTTCATTACATCACGACTGTTGGATCCTTTTTGGAGCGCTATCTTCAATCGATAGTGCATACTCGAAAGCAGATGGCTCCCGATGCGTAGACCGATCCAACTTTTTCTTTTTCGAGGATGAACGACTGCGAGTAGTCAATTTAACATCCGGCTCAATAAGAGAAGTAGGTGAAGGACTCCCCAATTCTTTGAGTTTTTTCAATATTTGTATTTTATCAGCCTGATCAGTACTCTGAAATTTCCTATTGATCAACTCGAGCTTGTCAGTTGTAGTCAATTCGGGGGTTTCATTCACCTTAGTGGAGTCTAAATTGAGCTTTCTCCAGTACTGATGGACACTACTCAGTCGTATTTGAGTACCTTCCCTTATGTATTCAGCAATTTCGTGTGCACATGGTAACCCATGAGTCCGTCGAATTACGCACCCACATGCCGCTGAATCTGGACCAATATCACCAGCTCTTATCGACTCAGTCAGAACTATATCCATAGCATTCCTTGATATAAATCCTCTCAACTAACGAAATAGTGCCAGTTTGAACTTACGTTGCTCGTGTTCATGCTCTTTTCAAAAGAGGCCTTTATCTCCGTAAAGAGCAACTTGAGCAAGGTATGGATAACCTGCCAGGACGCATCAAAGCTACAGTTCGATGTGCCAAGGTGTCTCTTCAATTTTGCATGTGCACTCTCAGCCCTGTTCGTAGTCACATTCCCAAAGTGCATATGCCGATCCGTCCAGGCAACCACAAATTGTTCCTTGTGGTTATTCAACCACGAGTTCTTCACATAATCAACAGCGTGTGGATACCCACAGAAATTCCGATCCAATGCACTTAGAAGTTGAATGTAGTCATTTTTAGTGGGAGAGACAACTAACATGTTCAAATGAGAGATAAATGTATCACATCTGTCGTTGGTCTCAAAATTCTTTTTACAATTTGCCAAGATGTTCCTAGAAATATGCCACCTGCATAATAAGTTTGCTGCATTTGAAAAAACAATATTTATTGCATTAATCAGTGCTAACTCTCTGTCGGTGACAATCACATGGGGCATAATGCATCCATTAAAAACTTAAGCCTCTCCAAAGCTCATCTATAATTGGCCTCCCTCTCTGATTGAAGGTACACAAAAGCAACAGAGAGAGTCAGTTGAGTAAATGTGACACCAACAATTTCAAGTAAGGGAAGTCGATATCTATTAGTCTTGTACGTGGAATCCATTATCAAAACTTCTAGAAATGCACGTAACAACTGAATAAATGATGGATTTGCCTAGAATAGGTCCATCATGGCATTTGTAGCGTCGTTGCTAGCGTGATACTCAATGTAGTTGTTCTGCACCAAATGCATCATGAGTTACTGCATCCGTGATCGACCGGCCATCTCAATCACCCTCTACTTCTGACGAGTATTGTAGATACTCTTCATCGTAGTGGTGTTGTGCACATCCCTTTCCTGCAATGTTCAAAGGACGTTCCTCAGCTTCACCAAACTCTTAGACATATCAATCAAATCATTGATTTCTTCCATAGAAAGCCTCCCGACAAACGAGTGCCCATTGAGATGTTATGCGTTTGGATGATTGTGCACCCCACAAACCACTATTAACATCCGATCATCGTCATTTGCCAACTTTCGGCCCTTCAAAGCAAAAGAGCAACTACACTTCTTCGTTCCCGTTGTCTTTTTAGGATTTCTCTTTTGGGATACCTTCGATGGACCCTTGTAACTTCTACTTCTCTAACAAGATAAAACTAATATCGGTTTCCTACCATCTCCACCAGCATCTGAAGTTTTAATTACAATTACCAAACCATGTTTCTTTCCAACTTCCCTTGTCCATTGGATTAGGTCCTATAGGCTTCTGAATATCGTGTCAGTGGTGAAGACATTAGTAAAATCCAAAGAGCATTCACTGGCACCGGTTGACTGAATCTCCTGAAAATATGATTGCTAAATCTTAGTACATCAATGCACGAGACTAATATACCGTCATTTTGAAATATGTTCGGTTTACTATTGCTGTGCAATAAATTTTTGCACAGCTTAATTATGCCATGCATTCAATTTTTGCACGGAATAAGTATGCCGTGCACTAAATTTTTGCACGGCATAATTATGCCGTTCAAATGTAATATGTTTGATGGTGTTCCGCCGTGCAAATGAATCTGGAATACTGAGCACGACGCGCGAATATTAATTAAACGACTGGAAACGAAGTGAAGATGTATACCTCCTCTTGGTAGATCGTCAGTTGCTTGTCCATATTGAAAATGCCTACTTCCAATAGAACAAAGTGGTGTAGGGAGATGAGTACCTCCAATATCTTTAAACAAATGGAGGAGACTTGATGATACTTTTTAAGAGTTGGAGAGGATGATGAGGAAGGAGATGATCAATGAGAGTGAATGAGTGCAGATGAACATTGTAGAAACAGTAGATAAAAGGGATAACGAAGAATAAGAAGAAGAAGAAAGAAGAAGAAGAAGAGGACGAGGAGATGAATAGAGAGGAGGGTAAGAAACACTGCAGGAGAACCAAAGGAAGCGGAGGGAGGAGGTTGATGGTGAAGGGTAATTTCGTCATTTCACCTAGGGGCATTTTGGTAATTATTTATTTTTTTTTTTTACATGTGGTTGTGTGTACAGCGATGCTTGTGGGTGCGTTTAGAATCACTCAAAAAACAATCAATCAATCCCTTGTTACATAAATAGATGTCCCTCTTTTCCTCTTTGGCCTCATTGGGTCTGAGCTGCAGCAGCAGCAGTGGCTTTGGCCTTGGTATCGGCATCTGTTGGTCTCGCAAAGGAAAACATCTGGTGCTGCCGTTTGGGTCTCGGTTTCAGTCTCTGAACGCCATGTCTGGCCGTGGACCGCAACGAAACTCCAACTTCAGAGGTGGCGGGAACTTTAGAGGTAGAGGTGGAGGGAGAGGAGGAGGAGGAAGAGGAAGAGGAAGAGGAGGTGGAGGAGAGCGCGGCGAGCAGAGGTGGTGGGATCCCGTGTGGCGAGCCGAACGTCTCAGACAGCAAGCCGCTGAGGTATTGTCTACTCTCTCTCTCTGTAGGGATTTTTGGGTGTCTCTCTCTAGTTTTCCCAGGAGGCTTTTGGGGTATGAAGATTTTCTCTAAAACCCATAAACCCATGTTTGTGTAACTCTGCGGATTCCTGAACCGCACTGAAATTTTGGGGTACAATGATCTGGGGTTCTTCAATTTTTAGGAACAAATGAAATTTTAAATAGCTCTATGATTGATAACTGTAGCATATTGTCACTACTGGTTTTTTTCTGGGCCAGTTTCATTGGAAGCAACATTTGTTGATGGGAGCATTTCGTTGGTCTTAGGTGTTAAGTCCATGGCTATTTTGATGGAACCCAACGAGTGTGATAAAAAGTAGAGGTGTCCCTTTATTATGAAAGATTGTTCCTACCTTCTGAGTGGATCAATTGATTTTTAGTCCATGAGCACATACAACTTCCTGCCTTTGGGTCTTTAGTACTTTCTGCATGTTTTCTGTAGTGCCATAGTGGCATGCTCTACCAGCACATATTCCACATTGGCATGTGTAGAGTTTTATGGACGTGTTGCATCTACTTATTTATGTCTGTTTTTCGTTGAGCAACATTCCCTTCTGGATTTTGACTGTTCCTTTACTTTAAAATTCAAATTTATGGCTTGTATGCATGCTGGTGCTCCCTCCTTTGCACCAGTTGCACATCATTTATTTAACTAAATTAAATTTTGACCATGATGCTTTCCTCACCCATGGTGCTTAGTCCTGAATCTATTTTACATCAAATAATGATCAACCTTTTCTCTTACAAAATTAAAGTATGCGGGGTTTTTCTTAGTTAATAGTTAGAACTTAGGATCTATAACTTCCTTTTTTTCTTTTTTCTTTTTTCTTTTTATTAATTTTATTTAGAAGTTAATAAATGATGTTTCGTATTTTTTGTAGATAGAAATTCTTGACGAAAATGAGTGGTGGAATAAGATGCAACAAATGCAAGTAGAAGGTCAGCAAGAATTGATAGTTAGGCGGAACTATGGACGGGAAGGGCAGCAAACTTTGGCAGATATGGCTCACCAACTTGGCCTTTACTTGTATGTACTCAGATTTTTGGTATTTTTTTTAGCTCAGCATTGTTTGGGATCACACATTATTTGTTGCTTTGAATGCATTTTACTTTATTTTGTCAACTTTTGGATAACTTCACAACATCATCATCATCATTGTCGATGCAAATCCTGAAAGGATTTCGATAGAAGCTTTGCAAAGTGCCGAAGCATGAAAAAAAATGCCTCCAAGAGACTTCACCAAGAGAAACAAGCCTTGAAAGGAAAACTCAAATCCACAAAGGAAATTTTTATTAGTCTCCAAAACTGATTGAAATGTTCTACAATTCTCATATATATAGGAAAACAAATCCTAAAATAAAAAACTCCTAATTAAAAAACAGGAAACTAATCATAACAACAACTCATTAAAGAAATAAACATAGAATAAAAAAATCCTTGACCACTTTGGGTCCTACATGTGGACCATGCACGTGGCTGCATCTGCCCACAGGCCTTGCATCCTTCCCCCTTCTTGCAAAAGAGTTAAACCTCGGACTGGAGTCCATTTGCATTGCACAGTAGGCATGCTTTACTTGAAGAGATTCCTTAACAGCTCTTGATCTCGATCCTTTCTATGGTGGTCCCGGCTTCATAGGGTAGAGTGTAATGACTTTTCCATTTTTAACGAATCTATATGTCTTCTTTCTCATTTGGTGAATTCCATTCATGTCATACATCCATAGTCTTCCAAGTAAGATATCATTAGCATCCATCAGCACAACATCGCACCCAACTTTGTGCTTGTAGTCATCACTGATGGTATGGTAACTTGGCACCTATGTCGCATTTGCACGTGTCTCCCATCATCAATCATCGAACAAAGTAGGGTTGAGGATTTTTGTGCACCTTTACTTGTAGACGATCCACAAGATCTTTTGATACTATTGTTGGAGCTTCTATTGTCAATTACGACTGTGCAAACTTGTCCATTTACACGGAATGTTGAGCAGAAGATGTTATTTTGTAACCATTTCTTTTCGATAGTTGGTGTAGGGTTCTCTAGCATCACTTTGACTCATCAAAATTTTATCTGAGTTGCCATAGAGATCAACTTGCTCTACTTGTTCTTTCACCTTTACTCTATGGTCGGTTGCTCTTTATCTTCTTGCTTTTCTATCACATGAACTGAAGCTTTCATAGTTCATTGCATGCATTGAAACAAGGAATGACCTCTTTCTTGGCAAGGATAGCACAGGTGAATTGTTCTTTTCCTTCCCTCGGATCATTATTAGATCAAAACTTGATACTGTGTCTTGGCTTGATTTGACTTGTGTGCTTCTATTAGTTGGCAAAGAAAATTGGCTGAACGCAAGTTTGTGAGTTGCTAGTCGGTTATTTCTTTTGTTTTTAATGCATGTTTGCTTGTACCACTTCGTCGACTGTTTCAAACTTTTGAAATGCCAAGAGATGCTGTATGTCATCCTAAGGCCATGATGATACCTGTGTGCTATGACATCCTTTGATTCGTTCAAGTCACACTTTGCCTGGATTCAAAAGAATTCTTCCGTATATTCGATCATTAGCAAGATGCAAGAAGACTTCTTCGAACTTTTATGTGGATATTTAGTATTAAACTCACATAAGTAGAATGATTTTTATTTTAGTCTATCAATCATGTACTTCATCATTTGGTTTCAGTCATTTTTGTGTTCATGTTAGCATCCTAAAGTAAAGTATAGGTCAATTTGATCTGACAAATTCATGTTTACTGTTTTGTCTATTTGTGGAAAGAAAGCCATGCATATAACAAAGGAAAGACACTTGTTGTCAGTAAAGTTCCGTTGCCAAATTATCGCGCAGATCTTGATGAGCAACATGGATCAAACCAGAAAGAGGTGCAGAATTATTTATCCTATGCCAAGCAGTTGCAGGTTTTCATTAGATAATCAAATTTATTTTATCATCAAATATTTCTGCAGATTCGGATGTCCATGGAGACTGAAAGAAGAGTGGAAAATCTTTTGTCAAGCTCCAGAGGAACATTGCCTGCCCATGATTCCGTTGGTGGCTCGAGTCAAAGCGGCAAACAGTCTATACCTACTGAAACAACTAAAAGCAGTTCCATACTGGAGGATGATGCTGCCAAGGAGAAATACAGCATTGAACTTAGAGACAGGCATCAAAAAATGAAGGTGTGCTTACCAACCTGGCTACTGTCCATTACTGTAAATTAATTTATTTGCACAATGTAGTGCATGAAGTGAGCTAGTATTCTAGTAAAGTAATTTTGAAATTCCTATTGTGCAAGAGATGCACCCATTATCCATGTGTCATTTACTGCTCTTATGCAGGCAAAGTGTTCAAAAGCGATGCAGTCTTTTAGGGAACAATTACCAGCATACAAAGTGAAAGCTGATTTTTTGAAAGCTGTGGCAGATAATCAGGTCTACTTTGCTATTTGAATCAAGTAGAACAAACATGATCTAATGCTATCAATTATATCTTAGTAACTTATCTAGTAAGTGCACATGGTACACTCAAGATCGAAGAAGACATACCTTGGATTTCTTTACCAAATGATCTTAGTAATAAAAAATCAAATTACATAATAGGAGGCTCGTGTTCAATTTTTTACGGAGCTGGATGAGTAATACCTCTGTTCTTTTTGAATGCTTAGTTCTTTCACAAAATTTGGTTTTTATCTTCTAAATTAGTATAAAAAGAAAGCCTCCCACATCTTCTCAAACATGAAATTGGGAATAAAATTTTCATTTTTGGCCATTTTCCTGTAGGTCTCCACTGGGTGTGACTTCACTTGGTAGTTGCTAAGTCGACTTAGACTTACCTGATTTTTAAAACCATGATTCTAGCAAACTCTTGTGGATGCACAGTCCATGAAATCCCCTTCTCATAGCCTTAATATCAACACCTTCTAGCATATCCAGGTTGTTCTTAAAAGTAGGATTATCTCTTTCAAACTTGACCATATGATAGCAGCGTAGAAACAATTCCATAGAATAGACACTATAAGAGGGATAACCAATCCTCCATCTTTCCGACAGATGTTTCATCTGCCATGGCATATTAATGGTTCGTTGAAGAGGCAATCCATTCCCATTGCAACTTTTCAAAGAAAGGGGCAACCCAGAGCAAATTAGGAACGTGATCTGCATCTCATAGGTATAAAACTCGCATGGAGACAAATGCTCCTTTTGGATCCTTATCTGATTAATAGTTGAATTTTTTTCCCACCATCACCATCCAACAAAAAGCTAAGAGCCCATGAAGAGCCTTAATTTTCCCCAAACAAAGAAATCCTTTCGGGGTCATTTGCCTTTCACACATGGGACAGGAAAATGGGTACTACATATGTAAATGTTATATATGCAAATGTTACGAATGTAAATGTTATATGTGTGAAACACAATACCATGTTTGTCGAAATCACCATTTTCACATGAGCAAATGAGTACATCCAATGGTTTTAGATGTTTTAGACATGTTTTTGCAAATTTCTCAAAATGCATGAAGATTTAAGATATGAAACTAAATTTCTTGATTCTTGTCATTAATATGAGAATAGTGAATGGTCCGGATCATGAATTGGGAGCACACAAAAGTGTAGAAAATTAGGTCTATGGGTTGGGACATTTTCACAAATTACCCAAAATCTATGTAGATTTAAGATAATCAGCTTTAAGTTTAGGTTTTATTGGTTCAATAAAAAAATTAAACATTTTGGATTACAAGTAAGGGGCCAACAGGTTTGAAAAAAAAGGGTGGTTGATGGGGCCGATGAGAATGCAATCACCATGTAAAAACTGTACTGGCACCTTTTGCAAGAGGTGTGAAAGTGGGTTTCACACCTCTTTAGGTTTGTAAATGGCGTAGTCTCATTTATGTATCACATGCATGAATGAGCACAAACAAACGCGATGACATGTAACCATTACTCATGTGAATCTTTTATATATGTAAATGACTGAAACAGATGACCATTAGGGGTCGATTGTTTTTTGCACACGTAAAGGTTACATATGTGAATGACACGTGAATCATTTATGTATATTGTATACAAATGATACACATGTGAAATACATTCCAATGTTTGTCAAAATCACCATTTTCATGTGTAAATGAGTACATCCAAGGTTCTAGGCGTATTTGGATTTTTTGGACTTTTTTCACAAATTTCTCAAAATCCATGAATAATTAAGATGTACGTTTTACCTCTTAGCCTTTTTTAGCCATGTAAAGAAGATGAATGACTTGGATAATGAATTGGCAGCCCACAAAAGCCCAGAAAACTAGATCCAATGGTTTGGGCTTCTTCACAAATTTATCAAAATGTGTGAAGAATTAGGATGTAAATTTAACCTCATAGCCATTTTAATCCATGTAAAGAAGATGAACAGTTTGGATAGTGAATTGGGGCCCATAGGAATTTAAAAAAAAGGGATTTTAATGGGCCCCATGGGAGAAAAATTCACTGTGAATTCTACTGTAGCAGTGCCTTTTGCAAACGGTGGTGGGAATTGGTTTCACACCTCCTTAGGTGTGAAAATGAGTGCATTTTCACACCATTTTTACGTGTGAATCATTTTAGTGCAAACAAACATGACACATGTAACGGTTACACATGTGAATCACTTACATATGTAAATGGGCATAAACAAATGACCCCTCAGCACATTCTCTTGTAATATTCAAATAGTTATGACTTCACTGTAACTCACATCTACTATTTGTCCCGCTCAACTGATAGTCGTCTCCTCTTTTTGGAATGAAAACCCTTTTGAAGAGAGCCAACAGCTCTGCACATGAAACATTGGCAGCACGGATATCGGCAACACAATGGGAGATGAAACCACTAGGTTTCCAACAATCCAAATAGTTGAAACCATAATACTGTGATCATTAAAAATGTTGAATATAGAAGGAAAAACACTAGCTGATGATATATCACCACCCAACAATCCTCCCAAAACTGAATGTGAGCCGTTTTGAACTCGATATCTAAAATAAAGAAGGGCATTTGAAATGAACTGATCTCAATAAACTTGAGCAGCACTGAGACAATTGGGTGTGAGTTAATATAAGATTTTTATTTCTTTTCAGGTTCAGTTTTGAAATGGATACCTACAATTTGTATAATCCTTTCCATTTTCTTTATGTTGGTAACTTCTAAATTGGTTCAATGGATGATGTTCGTCGGTCCTATATTAATAATAGACTATTTCCTGCTCAATGTGTACAACAATTTGCTAATTCTTGATTATCCTTCGTTAACCATTCATTCTTCATGGACATTATTATGGAGAGTTGGTAAAAGGGAGTTGTTGCAATCCATTCTCACTAACTTGCTTATTTTAACTATTCAGGTGTTGGTAGTTTCAGGAGAGACAGGATCTGGCAAAACAACACAGCTACCCCAATTCATATTAGATGAGGAAATTTCAAATCTTCGTGGGGCTGAATGCAACATCATATGCACACAACCCCGTCGTATATCTGCTATATCTGTTGCAGCTCGTGTTTCTTCTGAAAGGGGTGAGGAACTTGGCGAAAGTGTTGGTTATCAGATTCGCTTAGAAGCAAAACGTTCAACACAAACCAGACTTCTCTTTTGTACAACTGGAGTGCTATTGCGACAGTTGGTAATAAGGCTTTCATCACTCAGTTTGTCGCTTTCATTTATTAATTTAAATTATACATTTTTTTTCTAAATACTCGATTGATATATCCTTTTTGGGATCAACATAATAAATTTTAGTAGAAACACCTTATGTAATAACTGACAATAAGGAGTAGAAATTAGAAAACAAGGAAAAGAGTAAATTAAGAAAAAAAAAAAGATAAAGGACAGATTGGGAAAGATTGAGCATACTGAGCTCAATGTGATTTCCATGATTCCTACTACTAGTAAGACTACACAGCATAATGAGATATAAAATGACAATACACACATTTCTCTATACTCTCACTCAAGCTGGAGCATGGATATCAATAATGCCAAGCTTGCCACATCAATGATGAACTTGGCCTTCACTTCTCCTCGTGGAGAAATCAAACCTTTTCTTTGTGATATTTCAAAATTTAAGTTAGTTCAGAGTTAATAGCCAGTTTTACCCAGGGTATATTTTTCTTCTCCATGTCTTCAAGGGAGTAAGGGAACATAATTCCTCCCACATCAACATCTTTACACGTAAATATTGATTCACTAGTCTAGAATGAGATAGGTCGGTCACTGAGGTGCTCAAGACATGGGATGGCAGTTCATGAGAACATATGACAAGCACTGAACCCATCCATGGAGTGACCTCCCAAAAATAAGAAAACATGTAAGTAAAGACGACCAAGCACTCAAAAAATAATAATAATAAAATTTTAATGAGTGTACTACAAGATGGAAAAAAGATCAATGCCTATATTATATCTACAAACTATTTGACATAAGGAATTGCTAATATTATTATGCATAACCTTTTGATACAGCATCAATTTCAGCAATATTCTGAAAATATCCCAATATGAAAATATTTACCTAAAATAGTAATTTCCAAATTGAAAATGCTGCGAGAAGGTCACAATAATATTGTTAAAAAATGGGAATTTTTTGGGAAAAACTATTATATTTATTTATAATTGTAATTTATATTTATTCATTATTTTATAATTTAAGAATTAATTTATTTTCCACATCATCTTTAGATACTTTTGGGAGAAAATAACCAAAATTGAAAAATATCCAAAGTTTTCCCAAGGTGATAATATCTTGAGAATGATATTTGTAGCAATAATATAATTAAATAGGGAAATGTTAATATTTGCACCATTCAATATATATATATCATCATCATCAAAGCCTTGTCTCAACTATGTTGAGGTTAGCTACACGAATTCTGTTTCTCCATTCCGATCTATCTTGAGCCAAATTCTCAGATAAGTTACACTAACTCATATCCATTTTTACCACCTCCATCCACTCCCTCTTTGATTTACCCCTTCCCTTTGGTGGGCCATCAACCTTCATTTCATGGCCAAACTTTTCCTTACCAGCGCCATTACCGGCCTACGTTGGACATTCCCAAACCATCTCAAACGAGTTTATCTAATTTTATCCCCTATTGTTGCTACCCTTAAATGCTCTTGAAAACGCTGTTTTCTAATTTTATCCTTCCTAGTTTTACCACACATCCACCTCAACATTCTCATCTCAGCTACATCCATTTTGTACATATACTACCAATATTCTGCTCCATAGGTCATAGCTGGTCTAGTCGCTGTCTAGTAAAATTTTTTCTTCAATCTTGTTGGCATTTGTTGGTCACAAATAACTCCACTTCAACCATCCCGCTTTTATCCTATGTTCAACATCTTAATCAATCTCCCCATCATTACTAATTATAGTCATCATGGTAGTGGAAAGAATCACTTTGTGGTATCTCATAGTCTTCAATTCTCATAGTAGTTTCGGCTCATTCTATATGCCCACTGAAGTTACAATCCATATATTTTGTCTTTGTACGGCTTATTTTAAAGCCTCCCACTATCTCTGGAGTTTTGCATTCACACCATCTCTTGATTCATCTACCAATACAATATCATCTGCAAATAACATGCACCAAGGTATCTCTTATTGAATATGAACGGTTAACTCATCCATAATCAGTGCAAAGAGATAAGTGCTTGGGGCGACTCCTAATGCAAACCTATAGTCACTGGGAACTCTCCCGTCTCTCCGCAAGTAGTTCTTACACTCGTTACTGCTCCTTCATACATGTCTTTAATAATTTTAATATAACCTCTTGGAACATTTTTTTTATGTAAACCCACCAAATTAAATCTCTAGGTACCCTGTGGTAGGCTTTTTCTATATCGATGAACATTATATGCAGATTTTTCTTGTTTGCTCAATATTGTTCATTAATTGCCTAAGTGAGAAGATAACTTCCATCGTTGACCTCCCTAGCAACTTCCATCGTTGACCTCCCTAGCATAAAGCCGAATTGATTTTCAGATATCCTGGTCTTCTGTCTAAGTCTTTGCTCCATTACTCTTTATCATAGCTTCATAGTATGACTCATAAGTTTAATCCCACGATAGTTGGTACAGTTTTGTATACCTCCCTTGTTCTTATAAATGTATACTACAACACTTCTTCTCCATTCATCGGGCATTTTCTTTGTCATTAATATCTTATTGAAAAGTCTAGTTAGCCAAATCTCTCCAACTTCTCCTAAGCATTTCTAAGCCTCAATCGGGATGTCATCAGGCCCGTAGCCTTTCCTATCCTCATTTGTTTTAATGTTTTTCTCAATTCCACCACCCTAATTCTACGAAAAAAATTATGCTTTGCTACTAAATATCCTCTCCTATATAGTTTTTATTTAAAAGTATGTTAAAATATTTCCTCCATCATTCTGTGATATCGTTGTCATTCACTAGAATCTTTTGGTCATTGCTCTTAATACATTTGACATGATCTAAGTCCCTACTTTTCTCTTATTTTTGCAAGCTTAAAAATATCCTTCTCTCCTAATCTTATTACTGACCTATTATATAGGTCATCATATGTTTTGCACTTTACATCACTTACTACTTTGTTAGCTTCTTTCTTTGCCTTCTTATACATCTCATAGTTTTCCATATACCTAGTACCCTACCAAACTTTGTAACGTCTCTTCTCCCAATCAACTTCCTAAACCTTTACACTACACCACAAAGTTTCTTTATTATTGTGTCTCTTCCCTTTCGACTCTCCAAGCACCTCGTTAACAACCTTCCTAGTACAGTTAGCCATATGATTCCACATCGCTATAGTTTCTCCTTCAAAATTCCATTCTCCCTCATCTATCACTTTGTCCTTAAATATTGTTGCTCTTTGTCCTTTCAAATTCCTCCACGTTGTTTTACGGCACATTTTATTTACTATCCCTCTTTCTACTTCTAATGCAAATATCTAAAACTACTAGCCTATATTGCATGGTCAAACTCTCTCCTGGGATAACCTTACAATCTTTACAATCCAATCGGTCATATTTTCTAAGTAGAAAAAAGTTTATCTGGCTCCTGCTAGTTCCACTTTTATAAGTGATTAAATGCTCCTCTCTCTTTTTACAGTAAGTGTTTGTTATTAAAAGGTCAAATGCTAATGCCAAGTCCAAGATAGTGTCTCCTAACTCATTCTTTTCTCCAAATCCTTGTCCTCCATGCACTCTCTCATAAGTCATAACCTTTATTATATTTTCCTACATGCCCATTTAAGTCCCCTCCTAGGAAAATCTTTTCACTAGTTGGAATTTCTTGTAGTAAACCATCCATCTCCTCCCAAAATTGGCTCTTTACACTTTCATCTAATCCTTCTTGGGGAGCATATGAACTAATGATATGAATTATGTCTTCCTCTAATACTAGTTTAATTGCTATGATTCTATCCCCCAATCTCTTTACCCTTAATTTTTTCTCTTTCAAATCCTTATCTACAACTATACCCACTCCATTTCTTGTGGTGTTCTTTCTTGCATAAAAAGTTTATGGCCATCAGCGAGCTCCTTAGCTTTATCCCCCTTCCACTTTGTCTCCTGTAGACAGACTATGCTGACTCTTCTTTTCTTCTTTACTTCGACTAACTCCATGCTCTTGCCTGTCAAGGTTCCTATATTCCAAGTAGCAAGTTGAATCTTCCTCTTCTTCTGCTGCTGGACCAACTTCTTTAGCCGCACTTGTCCAGAATGATGCGGTTGCCCTTGCCCACTTTCCACTGCAACCGGGCGACACTGCAATGCGTCGCTTAAAGTCAGGAATGTCCTAGCATGATCTCGGAATATTATAATCTCATAATTCATGTTTGGGTTGTGACAGATTTTTACGCTGGCCGTCAACCTCCGTAATGCAACCCTCCTCCTTTACACGGGCTTGGGACTAGCAGTAAAAAAAACTGGCGGAGTTATATATATATATATATTTATGCATCCAAAAACTCAGTCCAATAGCAAGACTGTGAATCAAAATGGATAGTATTGAAGGGATTTATCAAAGCTATTTTCACAATACCCAACAGTTTCCATTTACATTACTCCTACTAACTACCAATTCCATTCTACTTACAATTTACAATACTTCAAACTCATGGCAAGTAAGCAAATTCGACATCTACAAGACACCTGTTTAAAGTTCTCAAGTTACATTCATCTATCTATGTTATTACTTTTAGACTGGTGTATCATAAGAATTTTGGAATTGTGAATGATTTCATGATTTGTAAAGATAGAAGATGCATGCAAAGGGCCAATAGGTATAGAGACTCCTGATTGATTTGCTGGTATGCGTTCCTGATAGCTTTGAGAGAAAACCTTGTTCTGCGAAGAAACATTTGAGAGAGAGAGAGACTTTGGTCGTGCAGAAAGCTGGGGGGAGAGGGGAGAGGAGAGGGAGGAGGGGAGGGGGGTGGGGGAGGCTGATCAGTACCTGCAGGAATTTTCTTTCTGGCCGTGTAGTATATCCCCGAGGATGAAGATAGCTTTAAAAGGCTACATGAAATATAGCTATTCGGATCCTTGTGGAGGAAGTGGCATTCCAGCGAGTTATTTCCCAAAATAATAAATTCTGTGAGATCATTTCGAAAATCTTATTCCAACGGGGTGTCATTTCGGGCATCGTTCTGTAAGATCAAATAATGGAAGGAACAATAATTCCCACCAAACATGTTTCATACTTCCTTGTTCAGTGGGAATGTGGGAACATCCCAATGGCATGATGCCAAATGGACCCTTAGTAGCCAACCCTAGATAGATGGGTGAGGTTCTGATGAGGATGATGAATATGTAGTCACCCAAGCATGTTTTAAGAATTGAATAAAGCTACGACGATATTGGAGTTGGATCTTTACCAGACATGCTCCCAATGTTCTGTTTTTTTACTAACATTCTTTTATGCATATTGTATGTTTACATACTATGTGGTTCATTTTGAAAGTAAATGATATGAATGTGCCTATAAAAATAAATGGTAAAAATGTGAAATGCTTTACTTACTAGTAAAATAAAAAAATGGATTTTTTCGTCTAATCTATTTTCCTTACTAAAGTGGATGTGAATTTACAGATTCAGGAACCAAATTTGACTGGTGTTAGCCATTTAATAGTGGATGAAATTCATGAAAGAGGCATGAATGAAGACTTTCTCATTATAATTTTGCGTGACCTTCTCCCTCGGCGTCCTGATTTGCGGATTATTCTTATGAGTGCCACCATAAATGCTAATCTGTTTTCCCAGTATTTTGGAAATGCACCAGTGATTCATATCCCAGTAAGTTGTGCATAATTTTCACCACAATTAGGTGATAAACATTGAAATTTAATTCTTAAATCTTTTTTCTATTTATTTCCTTAATGATTGTTTAGGGAATTAATTCTTGAATCTATTTTCCTGACGTTTTTCTATTTATTACCTTAATGATTGTTTAGGGATCTACATTTCCTGTAGCAGAAGTATTTCTAGAAGATCTGCTGATGAAAACTTGTTACACTATCAAGCCGGAGTTTGATGACCTGCAAGTAAAATCGAGGAGGAGGAGATATGTGCAAACAGATGCAAAGAAAGACCCATTGGTCGACTTGTTTGAGGCATGCTAAAAAATTCATATATTAAATCTTGTGCTATATTATAGGAGTTCTAACTTTGTTATGATACAATTTCTCACAGTTGTGAAAGTTAATCTCATTTTTGGTGTTAATTTTCAATTCAACACCGTTATAAAAAAAAATTACAAATACATCACCAGATTTTGAATCTTATTCATTTATATACGTCATTTGGAAATTTGAACATACCAACCCAATTGTCTGGAGCATGAACTTATGAAATACCTTGGGCATAGCAGCGTGCTGCCACTTTTCTATGACATCTGAAGTTTTATTCTCCCACCAACTTTCAGTACTCAAAAGTAAACTGACTACAGATGATGCTAGCATTGTGTCTCTGCGAGACTGGGGATACTCCAATTACCTCTACATGTGTGTTATTGGCACGACTTATTGCTTGAGAAGTGATTAGGAATCAGTAGGAGGCTTGAGACATGTTTATGTAAAGGACCATATACCAACCCAAAAGCTTAAGCCGATAGGTGGAGGGCACAAAAAAGTATATGAAGCCCTGTCCATCCTCGGACTTGGGCGATGTGGGACTTCCCAACAGTCTAGTCTGGGTGTACAGAGCTATTAGTTATGTTTTGGAAAGGAAAAGGACATTCTTTGGCATAGGCAACATTTTGGGCACTGCATTGGATCATAACTAATAAGGATTTTAACTGTTGTTCCTAATTTAAAAAAAATGTCTATGGTCTGTCTAATATGCCTGCTTTTATCATGTTGCTAGTTCTTGTCTTTGAACCTGCAGGCTGCAGCAGTCATGACATGTGATTAATCATAAACAGATGGTGGTTGATACAGATTATTTGGGTTCTTTCCCTTTTTATCAAAGAAATTGTATGAAATACAATTCTAGAAACCCAACTCTATTCTATATTTGTTTATTTATAGCTGATCATTGCTTTGCTGCTGTAGGAGATTGATATTCATTCACATTACAAAAGCTACAGCCAATCTACTAGATGTTCCCTTGAAGCATGGGATGGTTCCAAACTTGATTTGGGTCTCGTAAGTAAAATAAACTGTCAAATACCTATTTGTGGAAAATTTTCAAAATGTAGTTTATAATATATGTGTATCGTATTGATTCTGATGCAAGCATTTTTTTCTTCTTGGATGGTTGCTTTCACAATTAGTGGTCTTCCCATATGTGGTTATTCTTTATTTGTTGTTCTTGTCCTCGTCCTTCTTGTTGGTTATATGCTAGTTCCGATCATTCTCAGAACTTCTTTTCTTGTCCTTTTCTGCTAACTTGCAGGTGGAAGCAACAATTGAGTACATTTGTCGCCATGAGAAGGATGGTGCTATCCTTGTATTTCTTACTGGATGGGATGAAATATCTAAACTACTTGAAAAGATTAAAGGAAACAATTTTCTTGGGAATTCAAGCAAGTTCCTAGTCCTCCCACTGCATGGTTCAATGCCTACTGTTAATCAACGTGAAATATTTGATAGACCACCAAATAACATCAGGCAAGTATCCCTTGCAACCTGTGTTGAAGTGAAGCTTACATTTTTATTTATTTATTTTTATTTTTCTATATAGTTTGTCTATAAACTTGTGCATAAAAATTGGTTGCTTCTGTAGCTATGATAGATTGGCATCTCATATAAATGGAATTAAGTTATAATGCATAAAGAAATGTAAAGTGCTGTATATCAAACAGTTGCTTGCTTTTCATAAGTGTACTCTCCTATTATTTTCGTAATTATTCGGTAAGGATTAAGATGCAGAAAATAGTTTGGTGGAACTAACTTCAAATTTCATACTGTAAAGGAAATTATGTGTTGAATTGATTGTTGGAGTGCCCCCACCAACCCATCCACTCAAACACTGTTTGTGAATCTGCTTATATCACATAATATCAAGCTGGCATCAGCAGTCATTTAGTTGCACCCTCCTATGAACAGTGGTTAGGCCTGTTAGCATGGCACGTGTGAGCCACTAACGCCAGATCTGATATTTTAGTTGTTTTAGCTACTTTTTTAAAACATGAAAACATACTTATTTGATATGTCTAGGTTAGGCGCAATATCTTTCTTTTTGTGGAAATGTGTGCTGGGTTCTGTTAACACAAATTGTTTCAGGCTCTTGATCTATTTGATCATGTTTTAAATCAAGGGTGATGGTTGCAGAAAAATTGTGCTAGCAACAAATATTGCAGAGAGTAGTATTACAATAGATGATGTAGTGCATGTCCTAGATTGTGGAAAGGCAAAGGAAACCAGTTATGATGCCCTCAATAAGTTGGCTTGCCTGTTACCGTCGTGGATATCAAAGGCTTCAGCACATCAGGCGAGTACTATACCACCAGAATGTAAATCCATCAGTTGGAAACTTTTGTTTTTCCTTCCCTTTCATTTTTTTTCCCCTCATCTTATGTTGGTAGGACTAATTTACAATTTACAGAGGAGAGGCCGTGCTGGGCGTGTGCAGCCTGGAATTTGTTACAGGCTATATCCGAAGATAATCCATGATGCAATGCCTCAATATCAGTTACCTGAAATTCTCCGAACACCTCTACAAGAACTATGCCTTAATATCAAAAGTTTACGGCTTGGAACCATTGCATCGTTTTTAGCAAAGGCTCTTGAGCCACCTGATCCTCTTTCTGTTCAAAACGCGATTGAACTTCTCAAAACTATTGGGGCCCTAGATGACATGGAGCAGCTCACTCCACTTGGTATGTTAAGAGCACATCCTGTATAATGCAGTTAATTTTTTTTTTTTTTTTTTGTATAATATATATTTCCTGTTGAAGTTATAATTGGTGACATATGATTCCTTTGTTTACTCAACCATGCAGGTCGTCATCTTTGCACCATCCCTTTAGACCCAAATATTGGGAAAATGCTTCTCATGGGCTGTATCTTCCAGTGCCTGGATCCTGCCTTGACAATTGCTTCTGCTCTTGCCCATCGTGATCCTTTTGTCTTGCCAATAAATAAGAAAGAGGAAGCTGATGCTGTGAAAAGATCCTTTGCTGGTGATTCTTGCAGGTTGGCAAACTAACTTTTAATCTTCTTGTAGACTGCTTTCATCAGAGCCTTATCCCACCAACCTAGATAAGATGACTAGAATTTCATGTGTTCAACTTGAGAGTGCACACTTATGATGCTAAAAGTATGGCATGGACATGCTGAAGTAAAATCATGGCTATGTCTTGAGTGGGTTTTACTTTAGAAATTGATGTATCATTGATGCAGAATGGATAACCTAGGAATCAACACCTACCTTTTCTTTGGATGGTGGAGTCGGCACCACAAACTAAAAGTAGCTATCACATTTAGTACTTTAGAAGGTTTGGAAACAATGCCAATTGAGAAAGAGAACCATTGGTCTTTTGGAAATTCTTTGTTATTCTTTGAAAAATATTAGTACACTGCTCATGGTTAAAAATATTGGTGATGATGGGCAATGGTGGAGCCAGGATTTTCATTCGAAGGGGGCAGAGTCAAACAGGTTGTTAGGTTTGCAAACCCAGGATTTTCATATGAGTTTTGGGGGTGGACCCGGAATTTTCATGTGGGTTTTGGAGGCGGACCTAAGATTTTCATGCGAGTTTTGGGGGTGGACCCAAGTCTGATAGGGTGACTGCCCCCATACCGATATATGTGAATATGCCC
Source organism: Camphora micrantha (assembly GCA_003546025.1). Lineage (NCBI taxonomy): Eukaryota > Viridiplantae > Streptophyta > Magnoliopsida > Laurales > Lauraceae > Camphora > Camphora micrantha. Next base: position 61,634,765 of record QPKB01000001.1, read on the forward strand.
ATATGATGGGCGTCTGGTCTAACCTCACAACCGGTAGTTGCGTGATACATTTCTGTTCATGACCATGCCGGCGCAATTTTTTGTCCCAAAAAAATCAAATAATAACAAAAAAAAATAATTTTTTAAATAATGCTAGAATTTAATATTTTTATTTTCAAAATTTTCATCAGGTACATTATAAAGTAATTTATTGGTCTCCTAATGTCGTATGCATCTTGTATTGCTGTTTTTTCATGGGTTGTGCAGTTTGTTCGAATTGATTGTTGGAATCAAATATATTTGCTAAAAGTTTTAGGAATAAATATCATATGTTAAGCGAATATCATAAATATCTTTAATTGACAACCAATTGGCCTTTCCAAAACCAAGCATATATGTGATATGTTGATAACATTATGTCAACCAAACAACATGTAAATTGCATACGTAAGAGTTACAACACTACTACATAAGAATCGGGGGAAAGTATTTGGGAGTTTGAGAATTTACTTGGATGCAATGGTAAAAGTCTCGGGTGCCGTGTGTGATGTAGGTTCGAGACCTGTGAGCAGCCACTTTGTGCAAAATTGCCAAAGGTTAGGTCTGTCTCCAGTCTGGACCCTCCTAAGACCTTGCTACTGCGGGACCCAAACCAGGTAATGACCTTTTTTTTAGAATTTACTATGGTTGAATATCCATACCAATCAGAACGTCATCATCTTTGTTGTCAGGGTGATGATAATAGGAGCCTTATCTATAAGCATACGTTTGTTAAGATTTCATAAATTCAAAGAATCTATGATACCCAGATATGGCAACTCACCCATGGTACCCGTGCAGACACGATACGATACGGATATGGTACGGGATACCGCAAGATACAGTGAAAAAAATGGGGATATGGCTGTGTTGTATTTTATTTTAAAAAAATCAAAAATAGCGGAAATCCGTCTTCCCGACCACCCATAACCCCACCCCCTCTCTGCCGAACCCCTTCCCCTTCACCTCCATCACCCAGACACAGAGAAGAAGAGGTAAAAAAAAAAAAAAAACAGAGAGAAGAGGAGGAACAGGGGGAAATAAAAGGGGCGTACCTGCACCGACGTCGCCACAGCATCATCGTCTCCTCCACCATCATCGTCACCTGCTGCCTGCTGTCTTCTCTCTCCCCTCATCTCTCTTATCGTTAGGGCACAGAGAAAAGAGAAAAAAGACGAATGCTGTTTTTCGTTTTACCCCTCATCTCTCTGCCACGTGGGTCTCTTCAAGTGTGTCTTGCATTACTATTTCAAACCATGTCTCCCACTCTTATTTAAAAGTGAGCCAAGGCCCATGTATTCCCCACTCCAATTTCATGTGAGGGCCCATCTTGTGGGCTTCAGATTGAGTCAAGCTCAGCCCAGCTATAATAATAATAAAAAAAAAAACCAGCAGCAAAATAAAAATCTCTTTACTCTAGATTGACAGCTCCAGCAAAATTTATATATATATATTTCATTTAAAATAAACTCCCAATTAAATATTTATATTTAGATATATCTAAAAATGCCTTACCCATATCCTAAAATTTTAAAGTTGACGTATCGGATGCTCGTTCCAGTGTCCCGTATCCGTATCCGGGCATCATAGCAAAGAATCCATATGAATAAGTCTTACAACTGAGGCTCATTACCACTAATTGTTGTGCTTCTAGTGGTTGGGAAAATGGATACAAATAGGGAAAATAGCAGAATACCTATCTGTACTTTGCTCAAAATGAAGACTACCCCATGTAGTTTGGTATTTTGTACTAAACCTACTTGTATTTTAAATCACAATGCAAATAGAGACCGCCGTGACGGAAAAGGTGGAATGACGAATTTACCCCTCCATATTTCCTCTTTTTCGCTTGCTGCTAGGGTTAGGGTTATTCTTCGTTGGCGACTTTGGTATAGGGGTGTAAAAAAAAACCGAGAAACCGTCTAACCGAACCGAACCGAACCAAACCGCGGTTAATAACCGTATTCCACGGTTCGGTTACGGTTACGGTTAATGAAATCCAAAAACCGCATGGTTCGGTTCGGTTACGGTTTTCCATAAAAATTCACTGCGGTTAACCGAACCGAACCGTAAAATGCGGTTTGGTTAACCGCACACGGTTAACCGTACCGTTATAAAATAAAGGAAAAAAAAGGGGGGTTGAATGAAAATTTTCGCAATACATAAGTAAAAATTTTCGCAAAATTGACTGGACTTAAGAAGTTATTGTATATTAAACCAAAAAAGAAAATGCAAATTGAGAAATTAATATTCAAATTTTTCCACGGTTATTAACCGTAACCGAACCGTCTTATACGGTTAACCGCGGTTCGGTTTTCTACGGTTTTTGTCTGCACGGTTACGGTTACGGTTTTCAAATACAGAAAACCGCGGTTACGGTTCGGTTCACGGTTTTCCCAAAATAACCGGTTAACCGAAACCGTTACACCCCTACTTGGTAGAAACTGCCACTCTTCCCGGCGATCTTCAAATCCATCAAGAAATAGAGTACAGGGATAGTATGCATTAGTTACTGCATCCGAGCCTTGTTTCTCTTTGCCTTCTCACCAATCCTTTAACACCCAATCCCTTCTCAGCTTCTGCTTACAAATCAGCAAAAGCGTTCACCAGCTCCAGTAAACCCATGCTCGTCTCCTCCGCATTGCAACCACTCAACATCACCTCTTACTCCAGTTAACATCTCACCCATTCCATCTCTCTCTACACTAAAATGCACAAGAACAGTGTCCCACCCAGCGCATTCACCTTCTCCTTTGTTCTCGGCGCATGCGGCCATCTCCCCACCATCCAGAAAGGCAAACAGATTCATGATCGAATTGTTAAATCCAGATTGCTTTCCAACAAGGTCTTGCAGACCGCGCTTTTAGACATGTATGCAAAGTGTGGCCTTGTTGATGATGCGCATTATGTATTTGTTGAAATGTCAGATAGAGATGTCGTCTTCTTCTCCTTGATTTTTCTTCTAGTCATCCATTTTTGTCCCCTTTCTGCAATGAAGAGAGAGGCTTTTGGTGCTTGTATTACAAAGTCACCATCGTTTGGTCTCCCTTAGAGTCATTTTTATATGTATATGAGAAAGAGTGGGAGAGAGCACATGATTTTCATGTGACTGGTGTGTGAGAGACAAGGCCTGAATCTGCTGATGCTCATCTCGTCCTCCTCCACCACCTCCCATGGCGGCTCCGCCGACTTGAAAGGCCTGAATCCCCCAAAACTCCTATTCACTTCGGAAAATCATCGGAAGAGTGTGAGTCTGCAAATCCGTAATCGTGTTCTTCTCAAAATGTTAATATCACAATAGTGCCCTCCTTCCTTCATAACTGCAGTAATGGCATGGCTGCATGGGTTTCTTTAAGGCCCTTGTTATTGTGATGATGATCAAGAGTGTTTGTTAAATGTAGCGGGGCCCATTGTTTGGACGGTTCAGATTAATGTAGTGGACAATTTCTTCTTGGCTTTGCATTGGTTGGGTGAGAGTGGGAGTGGTAAAGGAGAAATCAACCCTACCACTGCCACCTCATAGCAAACTCCATTGCCAAGCACATGGAAGAGAGACCTTCGGGCGAGAAAGATGATGAGAGAGAGAGGGATGAGCAAGTCTCCTGGGTGCAATTGGATATCAAGGTGACTTGGTGAGGGCAAATAAGTCTCGTTCATAACTTATTTGGACGAGTAAGTTGCCGTCAGTATGCATCAAAAGCCATTTATACGCATACACCGTTAATACTAACAGAATCCGTTAATTTTGCATGTTAATTAAAATTTCAGGTAGGTTTAGTACAAAATACCAAAGTCCAGGGGAGTAGTCTTTATTTTGAGCAAAGTACTGGTAGGTATTCTGCTATTATCCCATACAAATATGGGCCTCCATATGAAGCTGGGCCACTCCCACTGGGAAGATGATCTGGTCCACGGCTCCACGCATCCATCTTTAGGCACCCTAGTCCCACTTTGCCTGATGTCCAGCATTGCCCCAAGAATGCCTCTCTCCTTCCCAAGTGCTATTGCCATCACCTTCTGCTATACATTCTCCATAGGGTTCATCTGATGGTAGTACATGCCTGTACCCATGACAAAATCGAGATAAACAACATCAAAAAATATTCTATTGTCTCTTATACAATTGTGTTGTCTCCATAGTTGTCATGATTGCCACTACTACCTCAACGAAGATGAATGGAACAGTCGAGCTGTAGCATCTGATAAATTGTTACTGCTTCTTCTGGTGGTCTCATGCTTTGGCACAGTCTTAGGCGCAGGTCTCCACCTTTGGCTATACATTTGTTGTTTTTGAACCTGTCATTCTGAGACTCTAATCAATTCTGGCTTATCCCCAGTCAAATCATGTAACTGGGATGCCAACTCTCAATCATCTTCCATTAGTGGCTCTTCTCTTCAGATCTCCTCTGGCCACAGTTTTCAGTGCGTTATCCTCTTATAGAAAATGTAATCCAAGTTAATTTGACAGTTATAATTGCAGATCTTCAAAATCCTGCTTTCTCCAATTTCAGTTTCTTAGTTTTAAGTTGCAATGGATTATGACCGACTTATTTAATTTTCGCTTTGTCTGCTTTTTTCTTGTTCTCATGTTAAATGGAGAAAAAGTACTGTAGTTTTTCTTGAAATTTGTTGCAGATATCACTTGGATAAGGGCTGTGATAGTACCCTTTCTCAGTGTTGGTGCATTTTTTCTTAATTCGACAACCACTCGACTGAAAATTAAGCATTAAAAAGGAAATCAACTAAGAGATCATAAAATGTTAGATACTTACAAAGTGAACCAAATAACATTAAGGAAGTCTTACTGGGGTAGCATTTTAAAAAAGCTCTTTAAGCATGTGCCTAAGACTTCCATCTCTTTTCATTATATAAATTGATCTCCTGGAGAGAAAAATAAAAACAAATACAATTGAGAGTAAACTCTAATATTCAGTCTCCTTCATAGTGTGAAGTCATAAAGATTATCTCATGGAAGAAGACTGAAGTGTGAATTTGAGGCCTCGTTCCTGCATCAACTTACCTTGGAAATAATGGAATGAAGTAGCTTGAAAAATATCATAATATTTTCAAAATGGTGCTACTGCTAGGTACTAAAATAGAACATGAGTTTTTTTGTGAGATACACTTAAATTTATGTTTGTTATAACAAAGACACTTAAAATTTTATTTTAACCACTTATCTTTTTTTTTTTTTTTAATTCTACTCACTATTTTTATATTATTTTTTTTGACATCATTTTGCAATATAATCTAAAGAAAAACATAAAAACTTGAAAATGTACTGAAGTTATCTGAAGATAGATGGTAATATCCACAGAACAATATTAGTGATAATTTAGAAACATGTGGTATGTTGAAAGCTTGCTATTCATAAATAGAAACGCTGGCACCAACATCACATGTTCAAAAGATGATATATAACACGCACATCACGTGTTGAAAAGATGATATATAGCATGTTGATGGGTGTGGATGCATGTATTGTTCAATGGCTTCTATTTGGGGCTTTATTTCATTAGGTCAGGTTAAATGGCTAAGAAGTAAGAATGATCAAGATAGTTATTTTTCAGTGGATAGGAAATTTTTTTTTGTTGAGTGTGTTTGCTTTGGTTGACCTAGAGCGAACCTATGGTGTTGATTTGGATGCATGCCAATCATGAGGGATGGGGGAATAGGAACGTCATTTATGCCAATTTAGATTTGTGCCAAATATGCTCCCCTACAGTCTTTTAATACTTTATTTGATGCCCTCAGAGCTTAATGGTTTATAGGTATGATATTTATTGTGATTACATCTAGAGGAGGATAAGAGTTGGATCAGCGCCAAATTGAGGCGAGTACCAAATACCAATTCATAGAGATGGGGAGGTGTTGTTTAGTGTAAGGAGATTGGATTGATAATTGGTGGCCTACTCATCAAAATGGTTGATGCATAAGGGGTTGTAATTAGCAAGTTTCCATGGAAACTTTGTGGTTATTATAGAGAAAATACCTTACTGTCTATTATTATACAAAATATTTCTGTCAAAACCTGTTAATAAAAAAAAAAAAAAAAAAAAAAAAACTGTCAAGGTGTAGTTTATATTTCTAAGATTAGTACAGTTTGGTAGTCATCAGTTGCACAATCTGGGTTCTAGGGATTCTTAGTGAGGCAAACAGAATTGATGGAACTTTTGGTGATGACTAAAATATACCTTGGCACCTGTGAGCAATTCCTTTGCATAATTTTCTTGTTCTTGATCATGTTGAAAATTCTCACACTTGGTGCCACCCTTCTTGCAGCGATCATATTGCACTTCTCAAAGCATTCGAAGCATGGAAAGATGCTAAACGCAATGGCAGAGAGCGGTCATTCTGTTGGGAAAATTTCTTATCTCCTGTAACATTGCAGATGATGGAGGATATGAGGAACCAGTTTCGTGATTTGCTATCAGACATTGGATTTGTCAACAAAACCAGAGGAGCAAAGGTATGCTTTAAGCTTCTTATCTATAATAAAGTAATGAAGTCTTTTAAGAAGAATAACAAATCTTTAATTGCATGCTATTTTTTCATATATGATGCACCTCCTGTATGTATGTATGATGTAAACCAGTTCCTTATTTTGGGGAATGCAAGCAATCAGAAAGATTTTATCCCAAGTATAAAAGATTAGTTTGCAATCTAAAGGATTTGCACAGAGTACGTTTCTATTGTACAACTTCATTATTCCTCTTCCAGCCTAAAGTACTTCATAGGACTACCTAAATTGTTGTGTACGCCCCCTTAAGTTGTTGGGGGTGAAGATTTAACAACTTCAATTTGCCAATAAGAAATAGATGCCCCACCTTTTTTTGTGTGCGTGCGCTTTTTAAGGATTCGAACTCATGCAACCAACCACGCACACCACATGTCCCTAACTAGATGAGCAACAGCCAGGGACAATTGATGTCTATCTTTGGTTATGGCCTTTGTGAAAAGATTACCAACTTGAAGGTTTAATCTCACATGTGAGAGTAATGATCTTGATGTAGGTTTTGGATCAGTCCACGGGCCGTCTCGGGCCCTTAGGTTCAGTCGTATACCGAAGGACACCCATGAATATCCAGCTTTTTAAGAGAATAAATCAGTAGAGATTTACTTTTGAGTCTTATCTTAGTAAATCAGTAAAAATCTACATTTTTGTCTTGGTAATTATTAAATATTTACCTTACGACTCATTTGTGCAGACAGAGGAATCTGGCCTGAGTGGAATCTTTGGATCCTCATTTTCCATGGCTCTTGAAAGCCATGGAAACAGTAGTCTGTGGTGTCTTTTTTTTTTTGTTCGGTGCACCAAAGAAAATAGACATGAATTCTAGAGCTACTATTTGGTGACATAACGGGTTTGTTGATTCCTTGATGATTTCAACGTGTTGGTGTTTGGTGCAACCATGTGACTACATTGAAAAATAATCTTATGTTAGTGTTTTAATCAGGCACCCAACATTTTGGCAGTGGGGCCCATTCTGATAAAAATCAAATTTCTCATTGTGGTCCACCCAATAAGTTAAAAATCAGACCAAAATCAGATCAGGCGAAAATACCTCGACTACAAAGTACAAACTAGGACCTAAACATGAACTAACATGTTAAAATTATAGTGTCCAACTGTTCTTACAAAGTCCTCTTTCTCAAATGTTTAGAATCTTCTGTAAAAGGAGTTATATTCCTCAATATCTAGTGGGTCCACCTCTTTAATGTTTCCACCTTACATGTTTCCAAATGTTGGGGATGCTTTGAACTTATAGTCTTGTTCACATGCACAGCTCTTCCTTTCTAGAAGCAAATGAAGCCCCAAATGCTGATCCCAATCCATCTACATTAAAAGTAGGAGTTGATCTCACATCAAATTGTATGAGACTCTTTACTTCAATTGACCGAGAGTTGCTCTATTTTTAAAACATCTATGGGCAGGCTCCTGATCAGATTTTTAAAATCACCAGATCATAGTGCGACTTTTGCCCATAGATCAGAAATCCTACATCAAATGAACATGGCAAGGAAGAAAATTACTTAAACAGAAAAAAATGCAATTATAACGTGGAACAATAGAAGATCTTCATTCAACCACTTCCCACTACCATTTGATAATGATCAGATGGTGTAGAAATTTCACCACGGAAGCTATTATACATGACTGTTTCCAGTAACCATGCTAATGCCATAGAAGCTATTATGCATGACTATTTCCAGAAACCATGATAGCAGATTAAAAAATAGTTAAAGAAAGCTTTTCTTATCAAGTTAGTAATAGCACATGATTACTGAACCTAAATAATATTAAAGATCGAATCAGCACAGTGATGACACTTGAAACCTTTGTCGATTTACACAAAAATAATTGTAATCCTACATTCTTTTCATCAGTGGCACTCTGAATAGATGAGAATTATTATGTGCATTTTTTTTTCCAGGCATACAATCACTACAGTGATGATCTGGAGGTGGTATGTGCCATCCTATGTGCTGGGCTGTACCCTAATGTTGTGCAGTGCAAGCGAAAAGGGAAGAGGACAGCACTGTACAGTAAAGACGTTGGGAAAGTTGATATACATCCTTCTTCCGTCAATGCTGGTGTACACATCTTCCCACTTCAGTTCATGGTGTACAGTGAAAAGGTTAAGACCACCAGCATTTACATCAGAGACTCAACTAACATATCAGATTATGCTCTACTTCTCTTTGGAGGTAGCCTGCTGCCATGCAAGACTGGGGAAGAGGGTATTGAGATGTTGGGAGGCTATCTTCATTTCTCAGCGTCAAAGCGTGTCTTGCAACTCATTAAGGTCTCTCTCTCTCTCTCTCTCTCTCTCTCTCTCTAGCTCATAGGGCCCACTTAGATGCCTTCTTATTTGTTGGGTAGGGGGGTTACATCTCTCTCTCTCTCTCTCTCTCTCTCTAGCTCATAGGGCCCACTTAGATGCCTTCTTGTTTGTTGGGCTGGGGGGTACATGAAAAGGTCTCCTTATGGATAAGGGTCAACAAAAAAAAATCAGCCCCGCATATCGTCATAAACCTTGATTTTATGGCCTTTAAAGTTTAGCAGTCTTTTAACCATAGATTTCTTTAAGATTCAATCCAATAGTGGATAAACGATTGATGAGAGTGAAATTGGGGCTCATGCCAGATCATGTGGGGATGAGTGTGAAGGTGCACTGAACCAAGTGGGCCCCATGGAAACATGTGTTTTTGCTCGTAGGAGAACATTTCTCTATATTGTATTACTTGTAGTGTTTGGATGAAAGGTGATGTAAAACAAAAATTGGATCTTGCAGAACTTGCGAGAAGAACTTGATAGACTTCTTCGGAGAAAGATCGAGGAGCCTGAGTTTGACCTACCTGCGGAGGGAAAGCAGGTTGTTGCTGCTGCGGTAGAATTGCTGCACAGCCAAAATGTACGCTATTAGCTCGAATAATGTAAAGTTACAATAATGTTTCTTTAGATATTTATATGATCACTGTTGAGAAGTTTAAGATTTTCCATTATTTTTTAGTGAAAGTCCCCTGAAAACAAAGACTCATATGGACATCAACAAATTTTGATAAGTTGAGCGATTTCTGATTCTGAATTAAGTACTCTGGCGTACCATCTTGTTTCTGTGGCAGAAGATTTGATATACTGTGCTGTCAACTTTTTGTTATTTCTGTTTTGACAATTCTTATTCAGCAACAATGGATTATAAGAATAGAAAGGGCTGAAACCTAGAAACACCAAATTAGACATTAAACGTAAGAGATTCTTGAGACCATTCCTCTTTAGCTGATGGATGTGGTTCAGAATTTCCTTTCTGTGATGTATGAGTGTCCCAAATAACAGAATCGCCAAATGATGGATTTAGTCTCTTCAACAAAAAATTATTGGAATTGGTTATTGATTCCAGTTCTTTCTGTTGAGGAGTGGGCTCCACCCGAGGGCGGGCATTGAAGAAGTATTCATGTTGCCTCTATTAACGCCTCGAGGTTTTGGTAGAAAATTTTTCATATGGTATCAAAGCTAACCAGTCGAAAGTTCGAATTCTAGGAGATACATGGAAAAAATGCGTGCGTGCCGGTCGGGTTTCACTTGAGGGAGAGTGTTGAGGAGTGGGTTTCACTCGAGAGGGAGTATTGAAAAGTATTTATGCTCACTCTGAGGTTTTGGTAGGAATGGTTAGCTAAATAAATTTAAAATTTTCTAATCTCAAAAGAAAAATATTTAGAAAGTGTTACATTGATGATCTTTTGCGAAATAAACATACTTGGCACCGACCTAAGACAAAAAAGTTAAAATTGGATATGATTCATTTAGAGGGGGCTATGTTCTGGTAAGAGCTACCTCACATGTACTTGCTTGAATCGTAAATTTCTAATAACCCTGTGAGATACCCTATGACAAATCCATCAACCTCACACTCAATAGCCCACAATGAATTAGCACTCACCCACCCTAATTTGGCATTAATCTGAAAAATAAGCACTATTAGATTTTTTTTTTTTTTTTGAAAAATTTAACTTACGAAACAGCTGAAATTTAATCAAATGGTAATTATTATTAAGATTAGTGCCAAATTAGGGTGAAGGTTAATTCAAGTGGGGTAAGTGAGTGTGAGGAGGTTGGATTGGTCTTGGGTTGTCTTACACCGAGGTAAAAAGGTTAGCGAGGGTCCTTGAGAGTTACCTCTTAGCAGAATATTACCATATTTATTAAGATCTTGAAAAAAGCAGCCACATCGTACGTGGAACTTTCAGTACTGTGAAAAAACTTTTCTACCTTTCATGCTTTTTTAGTGGAAAAGCGGTCGCAGAAACATGCTCTCAATATGTGTTTGGTGCTGGTAGCTGGTTGAGAAGACAAATGGCCAGGATTGAAAACCCTCATATATTCCTTAATCTGTATGTGTGTCTCTAAGAGAACTGCTAAAACAATTATTGAGCACACTTTCTTGTAGGACCCCAGACCCTAAAACCTTAAAAACCCTAAACCCTCAACCAAAAAACTCTAAATTTGGCATTCATCCAAATTTGTGTGGCCCATCTGATCATGGAAGGTTTTAACACTGGATTGGCTAAAACCCAAAACCCCATATGGAATATACCTACTTGTTTCGTCCAGAATATTCAGAAAATGTACCCAACCATTTATGCGTAATCGGGTATCGATTCATTACAAATAATATCGAGTGTTTGGATTGGACAAATTTGAAATAAGAATTATGTTCAAATGGCATACTAATCTTTTCTTCTTAATAAAATTTTTTTTTTTCATGCAAACGGGCACCAAAGAATCGGTACATTTCTGAATCCTAGGGCTCGCTTGTTTGCATTAAAGCAGATAGCAATCGAATACATAGGGTTTATGCCATAAGTTGTTAAAAGTTGTTAGAAAACGACCACGTCAATTTTAAAAAGCGAGTAAGGAAAGATAATTTGATAATCATTTTTGAAATTTTATTTCCGTTCTTTGTTTTTTTTTTAAATTCTTCTGGCGTGAATCCCGTGTATTCAATTTTAATGTATTCTGATGAAAAAAAGGGCCCTAAGTAAAAATAAAAAAATAAAAAAATAAAAATAAAATAAAATTGTTGGATCACTTGTCCAAGCTAATGGTGAACATAACTCCAATTTGAATGAAAGTTTTGTTTGTTAGCAAGAACCTGGCAAAATCATGTCTACCAATACAACACGATATAACCATGATTCAACTAAAGTTTCATACAATTATGGACATGGAGTTTCACATATTGTGAACAGTACAGAATACAGACTACACAAAAGGTGGGCCCTGTTATGCAAAAACCTAACCATCAGTTAACCATAATAATTAGGGCTATAATCACAGTTTTCTTAATCCTGTGGTGAATGTTGCTTTCTATGGAGTAAAGGTCAAACTTATTTGGTGGGACAACTTTGATTTGGCCTCAAAGAATTTTAAACCTTTTGCAACCTTGATCTTGGAGGAAATTGCCAAAAAAACCTCCTTACATGTACGGTACACCAAAAAGGTGATCATAGTTCCTTTGTTTTAGTAAAAGGCCCATCAGCAGTTTTCAGTATATTTGTTGAGCAGTGATATCGTCACTTGTTTAAGTTCACTAACGATATATATTAGGGCCATAGTCATATATGCCCATCCTTATGTTCTCAATTTCGTGTCAAATGATTCCAAGACCTTTCCTCTAAGTGTCTCTCAAGGAAGATCAAGATCGAAGGCAAAGATTATTGTTTTGGAAGGCCCGGATTCGTCAAACAAGATCTCAATAATTGTGCCAACCCATTTAGGTAAAATGAGACCCCAAACTAACCAAGAAATGACTCCTAAGACCCTTAGACTAAATGGGAAATTTAATAGGGTTAAATTGGAAAAATCGAGTAGTGGAGTTGCTCAATTCATCCTATAGCGGTCGGCTAACTGCAGGTCCCAGCGGTCAGCTCGCGGTCGATGTATCAATAACCATCTTTTTACAGGGTCCCTGGTCAGCTCACGGCTAGCCGTAAGCACCCTAGGGCTAGTCGTAGAGCATTTTGGTAGTGTTGACCAAAAGTCAAAGTAGTCGGTTTTTTTTTTTCTTTCCGTTGGAGGTGGTGGTTAACTGCGGATCTAAAGGTGGCAAACCGCCAACTAGCCATTGGAGTGCTTTCTATATATATACTTGAGCTCATTCCAATGGGCACAACTTTTGGATTTTTGAAACCTCTTTGCTTACACCTGTGCCCTTATAGTAAAACCATCTAAGAGCTTAAATAATCCAATTCCATACACACTTAAGCTTTAATTAAGAACACTTAGGGGTCGTTTGTCTTTTACACGTGGGATATGTAAATACAATTTACACATGTAAAAGATGAATATTCGAATTTTAAGTATGTAACATTTACACATGTGTTTCTTTTTACAATGTTTGTCTAATAACACCATTTTCGCATCATTTACATATGTGATTCATTTTTTTATGTTTGTTTCAATGATATGTGTATATGTATTAAATGATTTTGTAAATGATACTTATTAATCATTAAATTATATTCTACTATAATGACATGAGAAGGAGACAAAAAAGGTCTGGTTTATATCAAAATTTTCATTTGCATTTTAAATCCTTAAAAAAGAACATGTTTTTCAACATGAAATATACTTTTCAAAAATAGATATTTCTATCAATGATCACATTTAAAAAAATACATTCCAACATGTTTGCTTAAGGAAATAAGAGTTAATAGTCTGATCGTTAAGAAAAATAGGATTATTATTAATATTTCTATTAATTAATATTTATTTCAATATTATCTTAATTCATTATTCAATTTGCATAAAACTTTACCCATGCATCTCACCGGCTTTATGCCAATATTAATCAATTATAGAAAGTTTTTAAAATGAGTATTTTATTGCTAAGTTCAATTATATTAAAAGTAACACAAATTTATTATGGTTAGATAAACTTGCATTTATATATTATTTTTTAATGCTACCATAATGCTATATAATATACATTCTTCCTTTTCTCTTACATTCATTTATACATATTTAAATATTTTTAAAGTAGTACAATAATAAATAATTTTAGAAAAATCATTAAGACATTGGAAGAAAATCTAAAAGGAGAAGAGAAGATAGAGAATCAAATTTAAAAGAATAACCTACATAGTAGATAGATTTTAGAAAGTTTTTCTCTTTCTTTTTTTTTTTTTTTTTTTATTATTATTATTATTATTATATATATATATATATATATATATATATAACAAGGCAATAGAGAGAAATAGAGATGTTACCTTCATAAAAGGGGATAAGATGAAGGGAGCATTTTCATTCATAGGTTTTATCGGTCTTTATACATCTTTCATTATTATTTTGTAAATGCGTTGGAAGGGGGTTTCGAACCTAGAACCTCTTTGATGGAAATGCCTCTTTTATTATTATTTTTCTAAATGCGTTAGAGGGGGGTTTCGAACCCAAAACCTCGTTGACGGAAACTATCCAAAACCAAATCGTCCGCCTCGAATGGGTATTCTTTAAAATCACATGTGTTTTTGGTATTCTCTTTTCCCACCTCAACAGGTGTTCAAATCTTGGTGTGAAAATGGACTCATTTTTACACCATTTACACATATGATTTATACACAAGATGCGTAAATTCTTGTAGACAAACATTACTGATACGTAAATATTACGCATATTCACCATTTACATATGTAAATGGGTATAGACAAACGACCCCTTAAGAGCATTCAAAGCTCTAATGAGTGTGTTTTGTGGAGTCACCTCTAGGGAACTTCGAGCCCTCAAGTTAAACATCTTTTTCCCTAGAATTAGTAGTCCTATAGCCCTCTTGGTTGAGCACATCTTGGAGCATCATCTACACCAAGGAGCAAAGGAAGAAGTCATAGCTTGGAGCATCATTCAAGCATTGAAGAGCATTCTCAGGACCAAGTCAAGAGGCACGTGTTCTTGTTTAAATTTGCAAAGCAAGACTGTAAAGTGAATTAGATCTTCGTGGTCGAACCACTAAAAAATATAGGGTTGGATGATTAGATCTTTGTGGTTGACCTACTGTATAAAAAAATAGGTGTACATGTGATTGGTGGTTGCCTCATTGTAGTGGAACTAAGAGTGGAAACTCTTGAAAAGTGGATGTAGGACATGGGATCGAACCACTATAAACTCTTGTGTGTCCGTATCTCCCTTATGCCTCATTTCCATTTTTTGATTCATTGAGATACATATGCTAGTTAGATATACACTTCTTGTTTTGGAACATAACACACATACACTTGTGCTAAAACTACATTGAGCATATTGGCATATCTTTGTTTGGTTAGCACTCACCCTATTTGGATCATCTCACTTGATTATTGCCCTTACATTGTTATTCTTATTTTGTGGACAATTTAATTGAGAGCGTGGGACTATTTGTATTGCATAGTTATACATATTTCTTACTGTGTTTCAAGTGTACTTGTGGTTTGTTAAATAAATTAATTGGATTGATTAATAAGATCTTTTTTTTTAATTAGTCCTTTTAACCTGCCCACCTATGACATATATTGGTCTAGCCTGTACTTTCAATATTGTCGCTCATGTTTCTTCTTCCTCGTCTCCCTCCTCTTTCTCCATCTCCCCCACTCCATTTCTTTCCCAACCCATTGCCTCTGTGATATCGATGTCTCTCTCCAATGATCTTCTATCTTCCTTCCATTCTCAAAAACCCACTCTAGGCCCCCACTTCCATCAAAATCAACTCACTTTTTACCCTAAAGACATCATCTCTCTTCCATTATTAGAAAACCCACATCACAAGCTTCCATTTTCATAAAAAATCACTTTTTCATTCACCCTTTGAAACTCTTTTTCTCATCTCAAAAACATACATTAACTCTTCATCCCCATTAAAAACATCTCCATGTGAAAAATCTCGAGGCACCCATTGTAGGGAAATCATTTTCATGAAATAGATTTCTCAAAAAATGATAATGTTGGATTTCTCCATTGGCTTCATCTCTTTTATTCTTCATCTTCCTCTATTTGGGGTTTTGGGGTTTTCCGAATCTCTCTACCTTTGTCGAAGAGCTCACGTTTATGGAGTTTTCCATATCAACCTCAGGAAGCATCGGAATTCACAATATTAGAAGGCAGAGCTTTTCGACGGGTTGGGTGGGGAATGGAGTGGAGGAGATCGAGAAAGAGGAGTAAAAAGAAAATACGAGCGACGATATCGTCGCTTAACTAAATGAGCGACAATATCGTCGCTCAAGAGAAGTATTGAAAATTGGAGAGAGGGCTTTTATTAGAGTTTACTTTCATATTTTGGGAATATAACATTATTGGAAGTTGCAAAAATCTTTTCTTCTAGATTTTGGTACTTCTCATTAAATGTATAAAAATACCTTTCTTCTAGTTTTACTCCTTCCACTTTAAATTTATATCAATTTCTTATTTCACAAAAAAATTACATTTTATCATTTTTTATTTTCTACTGTTTGGAATTGATGCCAATTAAACATTAATTACAACCAGTTCATAAAATGATTGTACTTTTAACATATTGAACCCTATCTACAATGACTTTATAAGATTTTTTTTTTATAACTTTTTTTGTGATGTATATACATGCCATGCCATTGACCATCCAAATTACAATTTCAGCCATTATACTAGATTAAGTTGAAGGGTCTTTTAGGTAATTTTGATCATGACTTATGATTTTGACTTGGAGTCATAACTCCCCACTTCTAATTTATAACCACTCTCAACTTCCAACATGTAACCACTCATTTTCTCCACTTCATATAACCACTTATTTCCACTTATCACTTTTCTATAGGAACTTCATTTATATCCTTATCATAATCACCAAATCATTGTTATGGATATTTGAGGATTGATTTTGTATAATCTGAGGTTTTTTTTTTATAAATTAGTAAATATACTTTTCAGTTATTGGTAACATTTTCGTGTTAAGCACAGATTATTGTGCCAGTATCAATTTTAATTCCGACCAACTCAATTGTAATTTCGACTTAGACTTGATTTTCTAATTGAGCAATACAAATCTCTCATTTCAGGTCTTAAATTGAACATAAGCTCTAAAACTCTTATAGTCTCCTAATGATGTGCATAAATCAAAGGCTTGGAAAGCCTATTAAACTTATTGCATGTTTGACATCTCTATTTCCAACCTTTACTTATATAAAGGTATAAAATAAAAGCATTTGGCATGCGATTCTACCCTTTAATTGTATTAAAAAAGTAGAGGTGAACTCTCTTAAAAATGAAAAGCCCTAATTGTGGGGTTTTTAGGGCAAAATTCTCAGACGAAACATATTCTAATTTTGGGGTTTTCAAAAATAAAAGATGCTGGGTCTCAAAAAAATATAAGCCGAAATTCTCACATGAAGCATGTTCTAATTCTGGGGTTTTAAAATATAAGAGATGCGGGGTCTCAAAAAAAGTGTAGGTTGAAATTAGCCGAAACATGTTGTAATCACAGTTGTCGATATCGTTTTGGACCTCATTTTGCTTTGGCGAATAAAATGAAAAGTTTCGGCCAATTTGAAATTTCGGCAAAATTTCTTGGAATTACATCTCGGGAAAATATAACATAATATATATGCATATATACATATACAAAAAATAAAAAAGCAATAAATATAGATTTCATCCGTTATAGTAAATTTTTTGGAATTACATTTTGGAAAAATATAAGAAATACAAAGTATATATATGTAAAAGAAAAAAGTAAAAAAAATAATTATGCAAAATACCATTTCGGCCAAAAAGTCATATTTCGGTCAAAATACCAAATTTTGGCAGAAGAAATTTCGGCCATTTCAACCGAAATGATACAAAATTAATAACTATAGTTGTAATTCTTGGATTTTTAAAAATAAGAGATGCGTCTCTAAAAATGTTAGAGGCTAAGTTCTTAGACAAACATGTTTTGTGATTTTAGCCTCTCATTTCTTATTGTCAATTTTTAGGCCTTCCATTTTGGAAGCTTCCTGTCGTAATAACTGAACAGATATCCATGATCCTGATCATCAAATGGTGCACAATGTGGGCCCCACCCACAATCAACCAAAAGGACCGGGAATCCTAACCCAACATCCTCTGCTTTCCTTCCTTCCCCACAAAAAAAAAAAAAAAAAAAAAAAAAACCCTCCTCTCCACCTTTCCCCCCCATTTTCTCCCTCTTCCCAACAAAACCCTTCTTCTTCTTCTTCTTCTTCTTTCTGTGTATAAATTTGCATGTCTATGGATTTTAGCAAATGGCCTGAAATCCAACAACACCAATATCAGCTTCCCCAAACAAACCCCACTCCCTCCACTGACCCATACCCTCAATTGTACAATGCTCTCTCTTCTTACCAACCCAATTACTCCTACCCCCACCAACCCACAAACCCCATTTCTAATCAATTCCAAGACATTCACACAAACCCCAACTACCAAAATCCTCCCCCTCCTTCTACCCAATTTGATTCCTCCAGCCTCCTCCGGCCTCCTGCAATCGACCCTTATGCCCCCAACCATTACGCCCCCCACACGGGCTATGACGCGGCACCTCAGCCGATGCCCGCTGCACCTGCAGTCGGAACCTCTCATTTCCCCGGCCACCAGCCGGGGTGGGCGGTGAAGGAGGCAATCCGGCAGTTTGGGGTTGATACTGTTTCTTACGAAGCTGTGAGTGATTTTTTCTTTGCGCCTTTTCTACCCTTTTTTTTTTCTCTCTATGTAATTGGTTTTGTCAATCTTGCATCAAAGGCTATTTTGTAGTAAGCATTTTGGGGTGGATTCTAAATTGACCCTTAACACACACATCACCTGCCCTTCAAGATCCCTGCTTTTTTGTCATTTTAGAATCATCATAGAATAAAAAGTCACTGATATTTGTGGCAGTGTAGTATAGGTTACAATTTTAATGATTGAAAGCATAAGATTTAGTAGAAATATCAGAATGCCAAATATACTTTCAGGGTATACCGAAACTACTGATTCCCAATACAGTTTTTACAGTGTTCATTTTTTAATACTGTCCAGCAAATGAGGTTTTAGTCGCGGCTTGGTTGACCATTCACTCTTCTGGGTACTGGGTTGGAGCTTTTGCTAGCTTCCATAGTTACCCTAAAAAGAGTTTTTGAGTTTAATATAACTTTTGGTTGTATGAGTTGTGTTTTGTTTCTTTGATTATTCAAGTATGTGGCTCTGTTTTGTATCGATGCTTGATGGGTTTTTATCTTTTTGATGGGTAACTGGTTTTCATTAGAAAGGGAGAATGCTATACTAGGGTCTAGGAAGGGAAGCAACGTTTAGAACTGTAGTCGCTCTGTATTTGGTGCCTTGTTCCCGACCTGTAGTTAATTCTACACAGAATCACTTTTTGCTAGAACTTTGGTTTCTGTATTCGTTAGGAGCAGGGCTTTCGTATGTGGCGTAGCCTCAGACCCACGATCAATGAATAGATCAATTGCCTCGGATCCACGATCGATGAATAGATCAATCTCTTGAGGGATTGATCGAATTCAGCCACTAGGGCACACTCACGATGGGGAGAAAT
The DNA here is from genome assembly GCA_003546025.1 of Camphora micrantha. Taxonomy (NCBI): domain Eukaryota; kingdom Viridiplantae; phylum Streptophyta; class Magnoliopsida; order Laurales; family Lauraceae; genus Camphora; species Camphora micrantha. The sequence continues at coordinate 61,653,838 of QPKB01000001.1, forward strand.
ACCATAATTGACGAGAAAACTCTCATAACTCAAATATTACTTGATGCCAATATCTAAAATGCGGACACATTGGGAGAATTCCTTAGCATCATGAGCATGACTTCATGATGATGAGGATTAAAGCTTTGCTATGCAATTTGTGACATGCTCACATTAAAGTTGAGTTGGCATTTAGGAAATTCACTAATTGTTTGGTGACTAAGCTATGGCCTAAAGAAAGAAGAAATAGTCCATTGGCACCAAGAGAACAAGTTGGGGGCATCAAAGATATAACCACGGAACAAGAAGCTCATTCCTCATGTACAGCTGTTTTGGAGGAGCTCATTGATGTGGAATTCACGGGCAGTGCCTTCTGATGAATTCATGTTGTGGCGATTAATTCGATAGGGACCTTTATACTCAATATAGGAAAAGGACAGCCAATTATGCTTCAACTATAAGCAGTCTTGATTCTTTGCATTTCAATGTTCTTTCTAGCGACAAGACACTAGGGTGCATGTAGGTGAAGATTTGGGTATGAAAGGGCGCACGTAGGAGAAGATATGGAGAAAAATTTATTGAAGAATTGGCTTTAAATATCCTTATGATGTTCAAAGTGAAATGTTGGATTGTGATGTGACATAGAATTCAATCCCTAAACTGTTAGGAGTGGAGAATTTTAGTTCAAGAAGTTATGTATAGTTTTTTTTTTTGATAACGGTAAAATTTATTGCTCAAAAAAGAAAGAGAACAAAAGATTACAAGAAGAAACCACAAACCAAAAAAATAACTAAACATCGAAAAGAATAGAAGTACGGAAAAGTCCCTCTTTTGCAAGAGCATCGGCCATGACATTAGCCTCTCGAAAGATATGGTGAAAAGAAGCACCCAAACGACTAGAGATATCTTGCACCTCCTCCACCGAATCCAGCAACCTCCATGGAATAGAAGCTTCCACAGAACCCCATTGCATAGCTAAGCAAGAATCCCCTTCAATAATAGCAATGATGCTTTCCAAAGTTAACAACTCATGACGACCAATATGTAGAGCATAAACTTATGCATCATTAGCACTTAGTGAATCAACAGGTCCTCAGAAATTTCTTAGCACTTTACCTTTCCAATCTATGATAACTCCAATACCACCCCTTTGCGAAGAGTGAAGAAAACTGCCATCAAAGTTTAATTTTAAAACACCATTGGGAAGAGTTGTCCAAAGATTTTTCTGAACAAAAGTAACCTGGCGACCCCCTTGGAAAAAAACTGGCCAAGATCTAGAAAGATCTTCCAAATAGACTCCTAATCTATTTGGAAGAGCAGCCAATAAGATGAGTATCGTGAAATCTATTTGTATCGACCCAATCTATCAGCCAAATCTGCTGAGACCGAACTGAAGGTGTATTTCTCTCTTTTCACAACACTATCAGTTTATATTGGCCAATAAGCCCAGATGTGGCCAATAGACACCTCTTTAAGGGCCTAGAATGCTTATATTTTTGGGAGTTTTTGTAACCTTGAAGACCCTTTTGGTTGAATTCTATGGTCAGTGTGATCAGCTAGATTCCTTTATGTGGAGATTGAATTATAGAGATGAGGTTACATCCTCTCTAGGGACAAGCACAAGAAACCTAAACTAATTCAGTCTAATCTCAGTAAGACAAACAATGGATGGTGGACCACAGGTCAATGCAATCTGTATGGTCCTCGCTAGTATAGTACATCATAGAGCTACATAGTGTACATGGTCCTTTAGCTTTGACACCCCTCCTCAAGCTTACAATGCAAGAATTGATGCATTGAGATGATGAAATCTGGTCGTGGGAAGTGACTTGGTGAAGAAATATGCCAGTTGATCAGAAAAGGATGTGTGGTGTTCTCATGGAAGACTTCTGATGCAGGCCAAACCATGTGTCAGCCAACCTAATGGGTCCAGTCTTTAGGATGAACAGGACATCCATTTATTTAGGAGTGTTATTAAGTAGTTTGATTTGATTAGGATTAATATTAGTGAGTTTTCTATTTTGTTTAGGTATTATTCAAATATTAGAAAGCATTATTGTTTACGGATCAAGCCAACTCCTCTATATAATTATAAGGATGTTAGGCCTCATTGTAATGGCAATGCTTATTAAAATCAATGAAAGAGTTTTATCATCAGTTATGGAGTTTACCCTTTTTGTGAGTGTGCTTAGGGCTGGAATCCTTCCTTGGATTTGATCAATCCCTTGGAAGATTGATCTATTGTTCGATCGCGGATCTGGGGCTGCTCCAACTTCATTAAAGGAAATGTAGTTTGCGCTTTTACTATCACAGCAGATAGGAATAGGATGGTCACGGGTAATGTCCATATCAGCAACAAACTGTTGGAGCCAAACCAGTTCAAAGGTGCTTTGGTGAAGAAGACAAAACTATCTCATACTTGGAACAACTCAGATTTTCAAAGATTTCTGGCTTTCAAAGACATATGACACGGCTATACATCTTTTTCCTAAATGATCTGCATCATGACTCTAGTGGGGCTCATTCTCCAGATTGACTGAGCAGTCAGACTTCTGCAAAAATGAACAGGAAAAGGGGTTTTACCAGGACTTGTTTGGGCCTTGGGCCTTAACAAGGCCACCAGAAAAGGGAAGGGTTCAGGTGAATGAAACGTCCATAGTGGTTGATCAGAGAGGCTTTGATACCATGCAAATTTGAAGACTCATTTAGGTTGAATTCTGTGATCAGTGTGATAAGCTGGATTCCTTTTTATAGAGATTGAATAACAAACATCCTCTCTAGGGATAAGCACAAGAAACCTTAGCCAATTCAGTCTAGTCTCAATAAGATAACAATGGCATGATGGACACACATCAATACAGTCTGTATGGTGCTTGGCTAGTATAGTATGCCCTCAAGCTACATAATGTACATGGTCTGTCAGCTTTGAAATTTTTTCACAAATTTGTAAATACTTGGTAGTGATAAAATGTTGTTTCAACTATTTGTCAATTTATCTTTCAATTTTCAGTCTTCGGTATTTTGGATGTAATGTTAAACAAAATCACAAGGTGCTGATTCAGGATTGCATCACATTGTAGGGTCTGATACAAAATACATTCGTTCTGGTTGCTAATGAATATAATCAACACTCATTTTTAATATTCTTAATTTTTGGGATTTTTAAACCCCAAATAAAATTCATGCCGGTACCTAATATGTTTTACCACAATCTATGCCTGTTGTTTTAGGGGCCATCTAATTTGACTCCGAAACTGCTTTTTGATTGTTGATGGTTGACTTGTCAAGTTGATTCGGCATGAAAACTTGCCCATCCAAGTTACTTGTACAACTTGTTGCACCTAAACTGGATATGTCAGGAAACTTGATCCATTTGGCCAAGTAACTCACTATGTTATGTGAACTGGTTGAGTTGTGGATATGTTTTATAATGTTAACAGGAGCTCAATCTATTTGATATGGGGGATTATGTTAGCAATTAGAATTGCTATGGAGGGGTCCTTAGGTGGGATCTTGTCGATTTGGGATAGGGACTAAGGAGCCCCTAAATAAAATCAACTTTTTTCTAGCGAGGAATTCTGAATCTCTGTGCTCCTTAGGGACACTGGTCATAACTGGTGTCTAGGGCAACCGGTCATAACTGGTGTCTAGGGCAACCGACTGTTGAATGCGAATTGGGGGACTGTGGAATGAACTGGGTCGAGGCTTGATGGTACTTTACTTTGATGCTTGGAGGTGTCTTTAACAAATAACACTACAATCTTCAAAATGAGAAGATAGGTGGTAAGGACTTCATTCAACTACTGGAGTGAGGAATTCTCAGTCTCTGTGGTCCTTAAAGACTTGAGCACTGTTCATAACTTGGTGTTAACTGATGTCTAGGGGTGGGACCATTGAATGGGAAGTCTGGAATGAAGTCAAATTGGGCTGAGGCTTAATAGCACTTTCCTTTGATACTTTGAGGTGGGTTTAATACGATGATCTTCAAAATGAGAAGATATGTGATTGCAGATTAGCTGTGGGGTAGTGGTTCTCAGACTTTTAGCTTTCGAATAAGCTGGGCTTGTCATTTGGGAGAGAAACCATCACGTGGGCATTTAATCAAGATCCTTCACAGACGACCAAGATTGACGTGTTTCTTTTTTAGTTTTTACATAGGAGTGGAGAAAATTGTACCTAGATACATTTCAGCTTCCATAAGCTCTTTCAATGTCAGATCAGTACCCTGTTATTCTTAGCTCATATAAGAATTGTGGGTCCGATGCCTTTAGGTTTGAGCTGTTGTAGATGGACAAACTAGTAGTTTTGATGATATGGTGAAGGATTTTTGGAATCTGATACAATGTAGAAATGCTGGCTATAGTTTGCTACTGTAATCGTGGTACCTGAAGACAGAATGGAGGAGAGTAACAACTGGATGACAGAGAACTACAAAATCTTGAGGGAAGGAAAATATAGGGGGAATGGGAATCACTTAGGTCACATTTGGCAACCAAATCCTCAAGGAAATGATTTTCGCTTTCCTCAAAATCATGGAAAACCCGTGTTTGGCAATAGTTAATCTGCAAGGACTTGTACCTATGGAAATCCTCATTTTGAGGATTTTCATATCCAATTTCCTCCAATAAGATTTGGAAATCCTCACTTTTGTGGATTTGCACGCTTAAACCGATTTTTCTTAGCTATATGCCTCGATATCAATGTGAAATCTTCAGCTATACAGATCCTCATGAAATCGTTGTTCCAGGGGCAGCAAGGAATCGTCAGATCTGCAGATTCTTCACCTGTTACCAAATGTGATTTTAAGGATGGCTTCAAAAGAATATTCAAGATAAAGGAGATTGCGTGTCCCCAAAATATGAGATCAAAGCGACTTAAATTAGAAGATATAAACATAATATTCTTCCATAGGGAATAGGTTGCGTTCCAGTATTCCACTGCTGCTGGGGTGATGCAGCCCGACAGAAGACTAGAGCCCGCAGGCCCCCCTGATGGACCCACTTGATGGGATCCACATGATCTCTAAATTGGCAGAGATCCCTATCCTATCTAAATTAGTAATATTAATTAGTTTAGTTGCTAATAGGAACTACTTTCTAAATTCTATTTAGGGTAGGATTGTTAACACTAGTGATACAAAGCCCACCAGGCCCAGGCCCATTCATTGTAACAAATTAACCCATCATATGGGATACGTTTAGGATATACTCAAATCACTGTAACAGCTTTCATTCCATAACAATAGATTGTATCAAGATTTGAATTGCCTTGATTAAGGCTAAATGAGATTATAAAAGGGAGGGAGGATCATCCATGAGAGGGATCCAAGTATTATACAAATATTAATGTCCATTCACTGTCGTGACATGGTATCAGAGACTTCTGCTTAGCCTTCATGCTCGTCTGCATCTCAGTCACTCCATATAGATCATCTGATCTATTTCTAGAAATCCTCAGACCATCTCAGACCATCTCAGATCATCTGATCATCTGTCGCATAGCCATATCAATCAGTGGCCCACCTGCGATCATCATGGACTGTCCCAGAATCCCTACAGCAGTGGTCGACTCCCTATCCTGGTATTTTTGAAGATTTTTTCATCATTTTTCCAAGATCAGAGGTAGGCCATTTGTCCCGATTTGTGATTTCCCAGTTCTTTAAGATAGTTTTGATCACAGCCGTACAAAATCTTGGATTGTGGATGAATTTTGCTGAATCTTGCATTGCTGGATAGATAATTTGATTATACTTGAACATTGTTGATCTGATTCTCCATTATATCAAGCTGTGGGCCCCACGCAGAGCATTAGAAGTCCAAATACAGGTCGCCTGGACCTATAATTTTTGATTTCTGCTCTGTCTCCAGTCATCTCTGGTTTCCACCTTCTGATTTCTGCACGCTTCTTGGATTTCTGATGAATTCTCCCTGAATCTCCTGTCCAGTCGTCTGTGATCATCCCTGATTGGCTCAGATCTGACGTGGCCCACCTGCGATCATCAACTGCTTCTCAGCTGACATAGCCCATCTTGGTCGCCTGGATTTATACATCTTTATGAAGATTTTCTCAATATTTATGGATCATCAGAGGTAGGCCATCTACCATTTTTTGTAGATCGTGAGTTTTGTCCATATCTTTTTATCTCAGCCGTCCAAAAGTTTGGATTTGGATTTGTTCTTCCTGAGACCACTTCCAATAGTTGCAGAAATTTACTGTGCATCCATCCTCATCCTCAGATCTGTCAACAGATCATCTGGTGAGGCCCACGTACAGATCTACACAGTGACGACTGGGTCGTCTGTGTTGAATCTGGGCACCTGTGCACTGTTTCTTTTGTGGATTTTGAAAATTGGCCCAGCAGCCTTGGCCCAGCAGCCTGCCTATTTATTTGTGGCTTTTGAGAACTGGCCCAGCAGCTTGCCCAGTTATTTTGTGGCTTTTGAGAACTGCCCAGCAGCCTGATTACCTGATTAAATTATGGATAAAAGTGACCATTACCTGATTAAATTCAATGGGACAAATTACTCATCATGGGCATTCCAATTCCAAATATACCTTAAGGGAAAAGAGTTATGGGGTCATGTTGACGGCACTGATCCTAAACCTTTAGAGGATGTCAAAGCGATATCTAAATGGGAAACCAAGGATGCCCAAATCATGACTTGGCTTCTGGGGTCAGTTGACCCACAATACATTCTGAATCTCCGGCCCTATAAAACAGCAAAAGGAATGTGGGACTATCTCCGACAGGTGTATCAACAAGATAACTCCGCAAGACGTTTCCACTTAGAACATGAGCTATCTCAGTTTAATCAGGGAACAATGTCCATCCAAGACTATTACTCTCATTTTATTCAATTATGGACGGACTATACTGAGATCATTTACTCAAGTCTACCTGATGCTTCGATTGCGGTGGTTCAAGGCATTCATTCCACTAGTCAGCGGGATCAATTCTTGATGAAACTGAGGTCTGAATTTGAACATGTTCGGTCCAATCTGATGAGCAGGGTGCCTTCCCCATCTATTGATTCATGCTTAGGAGAGCTTCTTCGTGAGGAACAACGTCTTACAACCCAAGCTACTCTTCAACAAGTTCTTTCTCCAGGACCACTGCCTGCTGCCTACCTGGCTCGTCCCAAACAGCAAACCAGAGAGATGACCAAAGTACAGTGTTATTCTTGTCAGAAGTATGGCCATGTCGCCACTCAATGCAATCAGAAATTCTGCTCTTACTGCAAACGCAAAGGCCATGTTCTTCCGGAATGTCGGCGTCGTGCTCAGTCTTCCTCACAGAAGGCTAATCTAGCAACCCTGGATGCGTCACCTTCTACTGTTAGTCCTGCTGCCAATACAGTCATGCCTGCTCAGCTTCCTTCTTCATCATCTCTTACCCCTGACATGGTTCAACAGATGATAGTAAATGCCTTTTCTGCTCTTGGTCTCTCAGGTAAACATTCAACCTCTACCTGGTATATGGATTCGGGGGCTTCTAATCATATGACCCACTCTTTTGGTACTTTATCTCAAGTAAAGCCTTATGATGGAAATCTCCGAATCAATACCGCAGATGGTGGCAGTATCCCCATTACTGCCATCGGTGAGATCTCCCATCCCTTACCTTTGCGTCATGTCTTTCTTTCTCCTCAGTTATCTACAAATTTATTATCTGTTGGACAATTAGTTGATAACCATTGCTCTGTCTCGTTTTCACGTTCTGGTTGTGTAATACAGGATCAAGCATCGGGGGAGGTGATAGCGAAGGGACCTAAGTGTGGCCTTCTTTTTCCGCTACAACTTTCTACACAAGATCGGAATTTGGTTGCATCTGCTTTGTTTTCTGCTTCTAGTTTACACAAGAGCCAATTATGGCACAATAGATTAGGCCATCCTAATTCTCGTACTTTGTTGTCTTTATTTCAATCTAGTTTGCTTAATGATAATAAACTATCTCTTAAAGATGTTTCTTTTGATTGTTCTAGTTGTAAATTGAGCAAGAGTAAGACTCTTCCCTTTCCTATCAGTACCTCATTATCATTGAAATGCTTTGATCTTGTTCATAGTGATGTATGGGGTATCGCCCCTGTCATCTCTCATTCTCAGTTTAAGTATTTTGTTACATTTATTGATGATTACAGTCGATTCACATGGATTTATTTCTTACATTCTAAATCTGAGGTGTTTGTTACTTTTAAAATTTTTTTAGCTTATGTGGAAAATCACTTCTCCACATCCATTAAAACACTTCGCACAGATTCCGGTGGTGAATATGTTTCTAATGAGTTTCAGAATTTTTTGCAAAACAAAGGGATCATTTCTCAAAAATCTTGTCCTTATAAACCACAACAAAATGGTGTGTCTGAGAGAAAAAATCGACACCTTCTGGACATTGTTAGGTCCCTTCTCTTAGAATCCTCTGTTCCACCAAAATTTTGGCCTGAAGCTCTATCAACGGCAGTTCATATTATTAATAGACTACCATCACCTCGTATAGCGGATGAGACACCTTATTTTCGCTTATTTCAGAAGCATCCTACTTATTCTCATCTCCATACTTTTGGGTGTGTATGTTTTGTTCTTCTTCCCCAAGTTGAACGAACAAAACTATCTGCTCAATCATCTAAGTGTGTATTTCTAGACTATGCGACTGACCACAAAGGATTTTTCTGTTATGATCCTAAAGTGCGACGTATCAGAACCTCTCGTAATGTTGTGTTTTTTGAAAATCAATATTTTTTTCAACATAATTTAGATCATGATAATCCTATTGTGTTTTCCCGTGTTCCTAACTTTTGTGATAATCCTGTTCTTTCTTCGGACTCTATCAAGCCTTTACTTGTGTATGAAAGGCGTCGGCGGGGAAATACGATTGCACCTGAGCCTCCTGATTTGTCAGCTTCCTCGGCACTTGACCCAGCTCCTGCTCCAGACATTCCCCAGTCAGTTCCTCTTCGTCGATCCTCTAGGATTTCTTGCCCCCCTGATCGGTTTGGTTTCACCCATACATCCTTACTTGCTACTTTGTCTTCTGTTCACATTCCTAATCATTTTTCTCAAGCAGTGCAACATGAGTGTTAGCGGCAGGCCATGCAGGAAGAACTTGACGCACTCAAAATGAATCACACCTGGGATGTCGGTTCCCTGTCCTCCGTCCATCAAACCCATTGGTTGTAAATGGGTTTACTCTATCAAGCTCCATTCTGATGGTACTTTGGCGCGTTATAAGGCTCGATTAGTGGCACTTGGCAACCGTCAGGAGTATGGTATTGACTATGATGAGACCTTTGCTCCGGTGGCCAAGATGACAACGGTGCGTATTATTCTTGCTATTGCTGCATCACGTTCATGGCCTCTTTATCAGATGGATGTTAAGAATGCCTTCCTCCATGGAGATCTTAAAGAGGAAGTCTACATGCGTCTTCCTCAAGGATATGATACTACTTCTAAAACCGAGGTGGCACGGCTCCGTCGCTCACTGTATGGACTCAAACAAGCACCCAGAGCTTGGTTTGAAAAATTTCGGTCTACTCTGCTTCATTTTGGATTTGCTCAAAGTCCCTATGATCCTTCACTGTTCCTGAATAACACTGCTCAAGCTACCACCATCCTTCTAGTATATGTGGATGATATCATCATCACCGGCACTCACAGTAACATGATCCATCGACTTCAATCCTCACTTCAATCTGCATTCCATATGAAAGACCTTGGTCCTTTAACATATTTCTTGGGTCTTGAGGTCCAACAGTCTAGGAAGGGACTGTTTTTACATCAGCATAAGTATGCTACTGATCTTATTGATCTTGCTGGTCAAAAGGATGCTACCCCTGTGGACACTCCATTAGAAGTCAATGTGAAACTCTGGTCCGATGATGGGGCTCTCCTCTCTGACCCCACCTTCTACAGATGATTAGTCGGGAGTCTAGTCTACTTGACCATCACTCGGCCCGACATCTCATATGCTGTGAATGTTGTTAGTCAATTCATGCAAGCACCACGGCATCACCATCTAGTTGCTGTCAAACGGATTATTCGGTACCTTCTTGGTTCTCCGACACGAGGCTTGGTTTTTCCAGTTGGCACACCTCTCACCCTCAATGCTTATTCTGATGCCGACTGGGCTGGATGCCCAGATACTCGTCGATCTACTACAGGCTGGTGTATGTATTTGGGTGAATCGCTCATCTCTTGGAAATGCAAAAAGCAGGAAAGGGTCTCCAGATCGTCCACTGAATCCGAATATCGTGCCATGTCCTCTGCTTGTTCTGAGATCCTTTGGCTTCGTGGCTTACTAGCAAATCTGGGGTTTCCTCAGACCTCTGCTACCCCACTTCATGCGGACAATACTAGTTCCATCCGTATCACTGAGAATCCAGTCTTTCATGAAAGGACCAAGCATATTGAAGTGGATTGTCATTTTATTCGAGATGAATATGATCGCAAGGTCATTAGTCTTCCACATGTTTCCAGTGAACTCCAACTTGCGGATATTAGTCTTTCACTAGTCTTTCACCAAAGGACTGCCTCGGCCACGCCATGAGTTCTTGATTCGCAAATTGATGTTGGTTGACCATCATCAATTTGAGGGGGGGTGTTAACACTAGTGATACAAAGCCCACCAGGCCCAGGCCCATTCATTGTAACAAATTAACCCATCATATGGGATACGTTTAGGATATACTCAAATCACTGTAACAGCTTTCATTCCATAACAATAGATTGTATCAAGATTTGAATTGCCTTGATTAAGGCTAAATGAGATTATAAAAGGGAGGGAGGATCATCCATGAGAGGGATCCAAGTATTATACAAATATTAATGTCCATTCACTGTCGTGACAAGGATTAGGTAACTTCCTATTGTTAGAGTTTTGATTAGTTTAGAAATTGTCTTCTATATATAAAGAAGAACCTCTTGTTCTTTGTTATGCATTATTAATCAATTCAATTCAAGTAACGTGAGTTATTCCCATGAGTTCATGGCTATGAGTGCTATTTTGTGTAGAATTCCTTTGTTGGATTCGATCAACCTCATCTGAGAGGTTGGTCTATTCGATCGAAGGTTCGGGACTGCGCCATGGGGATACTTGTATTAAGAATAGGAGTGAGAAAAATGAGGCAGTTGTTGATTTCTATACTCTATTCACCATGGAACACTGGATATGTTTAAAGTTTTGGCGAGGTGCTTCAGAACATTTCTGCGTAAAGCTTATTCGTTGGGAAGGATCTTGCAATTGTGTTGTGGGCACAGCTGGAAGGCGCTCAGTGTTGAAACCTCATGATATCAGATTTGACTCATGTTATCATTCAAGGAGGGGGAATAAAGAAATGCTTGTTGGTTTAGATGTATATAATCTTGGATGCTTGAAATCGGGTTCTTTCATGTATTTCTTGGGATCTACTCGTGTGGTCTATTCCTTTTCTCCAGTACTTGTGCTGAACTCATTTATGATACATTCCAAATGATTGTTGCCAACTTTTTTTTTTAATTTATGTTATGTTTCCAAAAATTTAATTTTTGTCTCCCTGCCGTATGTAGATCAATGTTTCTTTGCTTACGTCTCTTTAAATTAGATACTAGAGGTTTCTATCATATTTTCCCTTGTTTTGAAATCATGTGATTTAGCAGGCTGTAGGACCTCCAAATGGAATGGAACCTATCGTAAGAGCAAATCCAATTCCTTCGTTGGGGCTTCACCATGTTATCAACAGTGCTGTGTTTAGGCGCCCAAAGAAGAACAAGGTTGTGCAGTCCGCATGGTGTGAGGTTTGTAAAATTGATTGTAACAGCAAAGATGTCCTCGACATGCACAAACTGGGCAAGAAACACAAGAGGAATGTTCAGAAACTAGAGGAGTTGAAGAAGGAGGGTGTTGCCACTGCTACTGCTACTGCTGTAAAGCCCAGTAAAGCGGTGGCAGACACGGAAGGAACTTCATCTAGCAGAGAAAAAACTGTTGCTGGGCAGGGAGAGAAGAAGAGGGGGGCCCCACCAGTGGAGGCAGGGGATGATTTGGAGACGAAGAGGCGAAAATTGATGGAAGGTGGAGCCCCAGCGGATTCGGTGAGAGTGTGTGCAGTCTGCAACGTGGCTTGCAACAGCGAGACCGTGTTCAAATTTCATGTCGCGGGTCAAAAGCATGCCGTCCAAGTGAGGAAACAGGCTGCCATGCGCATGGCAATGGCAGCGGCTGCTGGCCATCGATTCGTCACTGCTATATGAATTGTCATAGGAAAAAATAGCCAATACCATTTTAACTTGGGATGCTTGGTTCATTGATCATATGTACATTTGTACTTTTGGCTCATTTAGATCTTTGAAACTCTGTCAGATTGGTTTGAGATTTGGGTTGCTCGTGGAATCTTGCGACACAAATTTGAATTGAGATTTGGCTGCGATCTGGATGCATACCAAGTGTAGGCGTAGTTTGTAGGCCTCGTCATGGATTAGTGGGTAGTTTGTAGGCCTCGTCATGGATTAGTGGGTGGGCCTACATACAAATGATTGATGATCCTAACCATCTAATTAACGGTCCTGGTGTTTAATGGTTTTATAGGTGCATGAAAGTGACCACACATACGGCTGCAGTGATCTGTCATGAGCATTCCTGACTGTAGCTCAGTTGGTTTGGCACATGGACACGAGTGTAGAAGTGCGCTAGTTCCAAGTCCTCTATGAAGGGGAAAAAAGATCTGTTGTGAGCCATTTGAATGAAAATGGAAGGTTTGCATGGTTGGGATGGGAGGGAGGAGATGGTGGGGAATGTGGGGGTGAGATGGAAAAATCTATTTGATCGTGCAATGAATTCAGTGTCCCACCTGAATGAGTGCCAATTTACAGGGGTAGTGGGATCTGAAGGGGATGGAAGTTTCATCTCATTTTGATCCAACTTGGGATTGAAATATTTGATGCAACCATAAACAATCCTAGTGACTGAAACTCCTCACACTAATTCATTCACATGGTCTGCTATACATCTCATCAAGTATCATGATAAGATTGGATGAAATTCTCCTGGGATAATTCTTACACACAATGTGCATTTAAGGTTGTCAAGTATGGCTAATTAAATTCTTGCATTCGTGAATATCCAAATCGTATCTGTTTAAACCCTTAGTGATCTATCTGCTGCAATGATCATCTTTGGATTGGTTATCTTTTAAAAATATGTGATTAAATCTCATAGTCAAATCACATTTTCTTAATAAAGCCAAAATTTTCATAAAACGATGCCACATGATATGGCCTCCGGGAATTGGTATCATCCACCAAAATCTAGGTCCATTATAATAAGATTTTGACCGTTGGATTGGACTCAAGAAAAAAATATGGCTAAAAATCATGACTGCTGGCTCCTAACGATGAAGGGCCTTATAACGAAGCATTTGTTTCATCTTCTTCTATCTCAATCAGTGAAACGAGTCGCCTCCATAAGTCATACAACTCACTCATGGGCTAATGAAATAGGGATTTTTTTTTTCATTTCAACCTCAACTTCTTTTGCTTTGAAGAGTAGAGGCCTCATGGTCCAAACTTCGGGCTTGAACAAAAATTCGAGCGGCCTGGACGGCATTGGTGTTTCATCCTCATCTCCATCATGAATCTTGATTAAATTCATTAATCTATATCAGGGATTCGAAAGTTCGTATATGGGGCTTGGTTTGGATGTTAGAATACCCCAGTTTGAGATCCAGATGAACAAGGAGTACTGATTTGTTCACTCCATCTATCTATAATATTTACAATTTAATTTTGGGCCCATCTTGGACCATCCAATTTAAAGTTTAGACCATGACTCTTGTGAGCAGACCCTAATGCAGACGGATCAAAACCCCTTATAATCAATCAAATTGATCTAAATATTTTAGGTCTGATCCGTCACACAATCTTCAATAAGTCTGCAAGAGCATCCCTTGTGATCAATCAAGTTTCAGCAGTCACATTGTCCTCAACGATCTTTGGCCATCTAAATATATACATCGACAACCCATCTACCATTTTTTATATTTTTTCCATCTACCATCTCAGTCCATACAAGCAAGTCATAGCTGGTCCAAGTTATTTGGACCATTTAACTCGAATTCTTTAGTTTACTATGCAGGGTTTCAGTATGAAGAGAGACAAAATCAAAATAAAAAAAAGCAAGGATGAAATGATCAAATGTATGTTAAAAAAACCAAAATGTGCTAGACAAGAGCATTGTCAGGTAAATGAAACAAATTGACATGAACAAGTATCGTCAGGTAAAGTAGCCTTTAGAGGAAAAAAGGAACTGAAACTAACTAAACTATATAGAACAATGGGTAGGCAGATTTGACAAAGTATCTATTAAAGGAGGAAAGACAGTAATGACAACTCCTCGTAACAAGAGAAGCTGAAAATACAAATACAAAATCTCCAAACTCCTAATGTAATCAACTGGAGACTTCGTCATCGAAAAAGGATACCTATAAGAGATTGAAATGAAACGCCTCCCTTGGTCGATGAAATTCATGAATGTATTTATCTACGCTTTACATCGAGAGAACTGAATATGTCCACTAAGTACAAAATCAACAACCTACAAGAAGAATATTTCATATCACAAACAATAGAAAACAGGAGAGATGGAAGGTTCAAAAATATTTGCTTCATAAAAAAAAAATGACATAATCATCAAATAATCCATTAATTTGAAGCCCTATTTGGACAAAAAATAACTAAACATCGTTGAATCCTAGTTTACTCAACTCATTATGCCAATCTGAAGTTGCATCATCATCATGGTTGAATTCTTATCCCATCTATCTGGGGGCAGCTTTATGAATTCCACTCAACCATATTATAAATGTACTATACAATTTAAAATCCACAATGTCTTATGTCTTTCCTCCATTCATTCGGTGACTTGATTGGACTCCCCCTTCAAGATTTTGTCAGCCTGTAATATTATAATATAATAGTTTGTATGGGATGTTTTTTCTTTTCATCTTCTATGTTGCTCAAACCATCTAAAAATCTATTTAGTTATAAAAAAAAGATGCTTGGGCCATTCAGCTGTCCACCTTAGGATTTAGATTCAACACAAATCGCAAACCTAATGTTTTTTCAGTGATGTAAATTTAATAGTTTAAACATAATAAAGAAACTTAGCAATATCATTGGTTAAAAAGGACTTGAACAGCCACATCCACTCCGACACACCCACATCCCCCAGAGGCCTAGCCCCACTGAGCAAGGGGGAAAAGAGGAAAAAAAGATTAAAGGAAAAGCCATCAAATATAACCAATAGTAGTTGATTATTTCCTCTTAAAAGAGCTATATAAAAATCCAATGAATCAAAATCCTAATAAAAACATATCACATCAAAGGGAAAACGTAGGCCTATTAACTCTCTTTTTTAGCTTATTGATCAACATTTGCATTTCCCTCTTAACCTAACTGACAGCACTTTAATATACTTTAGAGAAGTATATCATCCCACCCTCAGTATCAACTAAATCTCCCCAATCCAATCTATCATATACAATGAAAGCGAAGACAAAAGAAACCTATTAAATTTGTCAAAGAGATTTTGAGCTGCGTTTTGAAGCTAAATGCACATATTCATCCAAAGATGCAAAATAAACGTACTATTCATAAGAGAATAATACAAGAACGAAAAAAAAAAAAAAAAAAAAAAAAAAAAAAAAAAAAAAAAAAAGAAGAAGAAGAAGAAGAAGAAGAAACACAGCTACCTACAACAACTAAAATTTATTAATACAATTTAAACACAGTGAATCGTTAAAATTCTGGAGTCAGAGAAAAAATTCGGGAGTTATAAAACATCATTTTTCATTATTTTAGAATTTTTATTATTCTTCATATTTTTTTAGACAAAACTAAAACATGGAGCTTTGAGTTTCGAATGGTTTGAATTTCATAGGTAGGCCTTGCAGATGGATTTAGAAGGACATAAAAAGAAAGCATGATTAAAGAATTCCATCACAAAGAAAACATATGTATCACTTTTTAACACTTGATCAATCTGATGATTGGACTTTAGACTGGAGTGAAATATAATTTGGCACCAATACAGAGGATGATCTTGGATCTCAAGCAATTTGGATTTCATGGTAGGTTCCATGGATTGATAAGTTCACCAAAACATTTTGATCTTAAACATGCATTGAAGTGTTGTTATATAGATGGCATGCATTGAAGTGTTGTGATATAGATGATCCTTTTCTTTTCTAGGGATGGCTGTTATAATGTTTTATTGGAGAGAGAGAGAGAGAGAGAGAGAGAGAGAGAGAGAGAGAGTCTATGCTTTCAGCTCACTTTTCAAAAGTTTAGAGGTTTGCTTTTCGAAAAAGTCAAGTGGCATCTACTTTCTAAAAGGTCCTATTAGAAATTTGATAACCCAACTAGCTTTTAAGGGTTTTGGGCTTTTCAAAAGCCAAAAGCCCAAAAAGCACATTTGGGAGCTCCAACCTAACAGACCAGAAGTCGATCCTCCACAACTATGGAAAATCATTTTTAGCCACTCTACAGCAGATCAATGCTTCACTAAAAACTCAGCTCAAATTATCTTTTCTGAAACAAATGCGGGCAGTTGAATGAGCCCATGTAATACTAAAGCACCTAATTTCATGCTACTTAAGAGTAAGACATCATTTCACATGAAATACAGCATCTCTGGGGAAAAAAAAAAGAGAGAGAGATACACACTTTGAATTCTCATTTACTGAACCCTTGGTCCTCCTCCTAGGTCAGATCTTGGAGACCCTATGCCTACATTGCATTATATAGACATATTACAATAAAAGGAAAGACTGACACTCATTTTTATATTAAAATAAAAGGAAAAATCGATACTCTGAACAGAAATGACAACTCTCCATAATCCAGATGCTCAAGCAGGTGTGACCGAGACAATCCAACCACCACTATTCATAAAGCTACACTTGTGGAAAAGAATTGACCACCAATATTGCCCCATTCATTGTCAATACAACAGCCATGATTTATTATGGTAAAAAATGTCATTTCACTCCATTTGTTAGGTGAATTTTAAATTTTAGTCACATCTTAATGGTGGGATAGCTTTGATCGGAGTGAAATTTTCCCAAAGCCAACACACATGATGACGTTAAGTTTTAAGTGGTTCGAATTTCATACGTAAGTGCTCTGTGTGGATTTATAAGGGCATAAAAGGAAAGCATGATGTAAGTAAAATACCATCACAAGAAAAGCATGAGTGATTAAACGAAAATGCATGATGAAGTTCGTTTAATCATCAAATTGATTAGTTGATAAGCTCAATAGAATACTTTCCACTTAAACATGCATTGGAGTGTAGTGATATAGGTTGTCTTCTCAGTTTTTAGGGATGGCTGCTGTGAGGTTTTATGGCAGACAAAATGAAAGAAAAGGGGGAAGAGGTGAGAGAGAGAGAGAGAGAGAGAGAGAGAGAGAAGAGAGAAAAAACTACTCACCCCTGTTTCCCGACAACTTCCACTTCCCATAGAAGTAAAGAAGGGCTTTTTAAAAGCAAAGTGGGTGGAGGTTTGCATCTTGAAAAAGTCAATTTCGATTTCTACTTTTAGAAAGAAAATTTAGAAATCTGATGACCAAAATAGCTTTTAATGCTTTTGGGCTTTTGAAAAATCAAAAGCACCAAAAGTTTAGTAAGTCCAACCTAACAAACCACAAGTCGATCCTCCACACCTTAAATAATTGTCAACAAGTTACATAAAGAAATAATCTATACACTACACAAATCCCAATGAAATATGGCACACAAATAACTATGCAACCTAGGATTTCAATCTAAGCAAATAACCATTGCCACCCTGTTTGTGGAGAGATTAATCAAAGTAAATAACCATTGCCACGCTATTAGTGGAGATAAAGTACAAAGAAACACATCAGCAAACAGTGTCTGATCAAACACAAATCTTCACAAAAATGTATTTGGGATAACCTCTAAGTTATATGCATGTGTGTGAATATATGCATGTATATTGTTAGGTATGCATGTATTTAGTCTGGGAAGTATATGTATGTATGGATAATGTTGAACCATCTACACATAAGACAGTGCAGACTGGCCAGCAGGGCCCTCCTGGGGGCAATGCCAATCATTTGGGAGGGGAGACAGAAAGATCCCGATGAGACCTGGTAGTGTGCAAGATATCAAACCCATTAGATAATTCTGACTGCTTGATCCATGGGATCCAAGTTTATGGTTTTAGAAAAGGCATAATTTTCTTAGATTACAATCCAATGGTGAGTAATGGTTTGATGAGCGGTAAATCTGGGCTTGTGGCAATTGACAAGATGGGTGGAATTGGCCATGTGTGGGCTAGGTGGCTTAAAAATAGGCTAGACAACATATAAGAACCGTACAGATGGTTCTCATCTGAATGTCTCATATATATATATATATATTTTTTTTTTTTGAGGAGCATATTAGAAGAAATGAGTTTTCATAAAACCTGGTGCAAAAGCCTCTTTTCCACTCCCCTATCAACAACTACTTTTCAGGATGCCGTCCCTCCTGGATGCAACAGAATTGCAAGAGCTGGAAAAGGTGCTGCCATTTATCATAGCAGCTCAAGCAATTTGAAGTTCACTAATTTTCCAAGGAAATAAGCTATCCCACAAGCAGACCATTCAAGGTTCTCAAAGATGATGCTTCCCTGTCACTGGAACACATTGCGTTTTTTTTTTTTTTTTCCAAGGTCCTCTGGAGGTCTCTTTCAAGCTCTCCATCTACTGAAGCTCGTACAAGGGTATCGTTGTGTCTGATGGTTGTGTTGATATGTTTTTATTTTTTATTTTTTTTTATGTAGCTATGTTCTGATGTTTTTCCTTGTATAGATATACCCGTCTTGTTATCTCCTTGTATTGTTTGGGAGATTTGTGATCCATAATCCCTTGTTTTTCATTCAATGAAATATTTTTGCCTCTTAACGAACAAGAAAAAGATGGAATCTCTATCTCAATCTATGAATTCTTTAACATCTATAAAATAATCTATAGATACACAATTCCAACCCACTAAGATTCCTTACCTTGAGCAAGAATATGGCTCCAAGCCTAAACAATGATCATGACAGAGGAGGTTAAAATGGGTCACTTGTCTAAGTCCACAAGGGTTAAGAAGAGTTTTTTTGGTTAAATATGAAACATCACATTAAAAATGTCAAAGTAACAAAAGCGTTATTCTAAGCCCATCTATGATCTGATGAAGGAAGTGCTCTAAAAACCTCCCAATCAACCATGGCACTTGCCTTCTTAAAATCAAGCTTGTAAAAATACCCTACATCCTTATGCCACAAGTCCAGGCACTTGCAGGCAATCAACACATTGTATAAATATCTATAAACCATAAAAAACTCATCAGAAATAACCAATGATGGAAAGATGCAGGTGTTTAGATCAACAAATCATTTAGTTCTACAATAGCACATCCACTTAATGTTTAATGTAACTGACTATTTAGTCTATAACAATTCATCAACTTTAGTTTGCCTTCAAGGAATTAGTGAGCAGTGAATTATGAAAAGAAAGACAGATCAAAGGATATATCTATTTAGGAAGATACTGCTGTAGGAAAGAATAAATATAAAAGATTTCTTTACCCTAATAGGTTCTTCAGATGGAAAAGGAACTTACAGAGAGATTGGACCATCAACGTCAAAGCCATACCTGACATTTTTAAAAGATCAACTGAGCAATAAGTATACAAAGAAGGCATTAAACATGAACCAGAAATATGCCAACGAAACACATTATCCAATTGTATGCACTCCATGGCTTTATAATGAAAATCAACATCAAAGATTTGATTCATACCTGATTAGTACTCACTCCATGTGCTGTGGGCTGTAGCTCCCAATTTCTATGATAATGTAATCACGTGTGGCAGGCTTTACAAATATTAGCATTAGTGAGATAACACAGTTGTAGGAACAGTACAAAGGCCCTATACTATTTTCAAACCCAATAACAATGATTGCAACAATAAAATCCAACTGAGTAAACATAGAATGCATACGGCTTTAATCTTTAATAGAAATAATGCAAAGAACAGTATACCGCAAAAGTGTGTGCTTGATATTTCTGACTAGTTTCAGTCGCAGCCAATGAGAAACTTTGAGTAGGGTGTGGGATTTGATTGGGATTGATTGTAGATGAGGCACCCTGCAAACCAATCACAAAATTACTGATTAAGTAAGGCTTGTGGAATAGAACAATGCAAAAGCAATGAAAGAGATTGCTTACTCAAATGTTAAAATTCTTTAAACTCACCTGCTCAGGATGCATCTGCCACATCTGAGGTCCAAACGAAGGAGTAGAAGCTGGTGGCATGCTTTGACCGTTCAAATTCAGTGGGGGCACCCTAGGACCTGTCATCATTGGCGCAGAATGGGGTGCCCTAGGACCCGTCATCATTGGCGCAGAAGGGAATACCCCAAGTGAAGGCGGTCTTGAACCAAAAGATAGAGGCTGAGAAAATGGTGGCCCAGGGGGCCTTTCTGAAGCTAAGTTTTGTGAAACAGTATCTTGTGCTGGGCTAGTTAGAGGGGGACCAGCACGGCAAAAGACAGATGATTCTAGGCGAGAGCACGAAACTGGTGATGCACCATGATATGAGGCTGGAGGTTGGAGACCAGAGGCACTGAGCATTGAGAGCCCTAGAGGATCATTTGTTTGAAGGTTCTGCATGTTATCCACTGATGAATTTGGAGTGCCTGGGTGATTTGAGTTGAAACCTGGGGGAAAATAACCAGGACTTGGTACTTGGGAGGGTACATGAGATGCCATTGCAAACCTAGACAGATGTAAACAGTAAACCAACCCTTTAATCAGTGCAAAAATGCTAGTTTAGTTTCTGAATCTTGGAGAATCTAAATTGTATTCATATACAGATAAGAGAAATTTCAATGAACATAAATCTGAAACTCTTGCAAGACAAAAAAAAAATATATATATATATATATATATACAAATATATAATCCAGCAAAGTTTAATATAAAGAATGAAGAAATGAAACAATCCAACAATCCGAATAAGGGAGTTGAAACAGACTTCAGAAAAGAAACAATCAACAATCCAAATCAGGGAGTTAAAAAATACAATTACTCCATGTGAATTCAAGAAGACCAAAACTATAGATTAGCTGACAGCCAAAATGCAAACCAAGGTGCAACAGATGCACTATAAAAATGTGTGCAACCAGCTTTTGAAGTGGATAAACTTATTTTCCCATTTTTACTGAGAGAAGGCACTGTTCTTCCCCAGATCACAATCAGCAAGACTATTTTTCCTTTTTTTCTCAAGAAAAATGTCCATACCGGTCAAAGTGGAATGGTAACCAATCAATCCACAAAACAAGATGATAAATAAAAACAACCTAACTCAACCAAAATGGGCAGATGTCGCCATTGATCAAACTCACTCATATTACACGTCTCCTGTGTTTTGGAAATCGGCCCAAACTTAACTGCAATCGAAGAAATATGCAATATTTTCTGCACATGATCAATCCAACATTGCATATCACTCCAACCGAAATGAAATTCGTTCTTGCATGAATCAACCATTGTCAGCCTAACATAAGATCATTTCTTAATAATAAAAAAATTCATCCACTTCACCAATATGAAAAGAGAGCCAAAAAATAAAAATAAAAAAAATCTCCATAATCCTAGACTCACCATGAAACAAATGACATCCTTGGAGATATCCAAAACCCAAAGAATCATAGAAAATTCAACCAATCAACTGAAACACAAAAATTGTTCATTCGAAGGCAAATGAAATGCACAACTGATCTTTAGTTCTGGATATCAATCTAGACTTCAAAATGTCAGCGTTACTAACAAGAAAGAACTGCAAATCTTTAGATGACTTGAACAAAATCTACACTAAGAAGCTGCATATTTAATCAAAACCCTATAAATGTATGCTATCAAATCAAAACAAATCAAATCAAGGTCGATCAGATCTGAGAAATAAAACAAAACGGCAAAACGGCAAAATCAAGATGAGATCAACAAATATCAGAATCCTAGTCAAGAAATAGCATCGGATCAGATCGAGATCTGATAACATCAACGAAATCAACTTACCTAAAGAAAGGATAGTGAAAAGATGGAAGAGATCTGAGGAGAAAGCCCAACCGTTCAGGAGATCGAAAACCAACGGCTGCAATGCCAGTTAGAATGGAATCAACGGCTGCAGATGTAATGCAGACCCGATTAATGCTAATCGGACTGCTGTATGATGCCCAAAACCGAAAAATTCCAAAAATCCTAAACAGTTCCAGATCGAAATAATAAAAAACAAAAAACTCAAATTAAACGAACCTGTCAACCTGTTTACAAGCAGAAAGTTCTTGAATCCAACAAAATCAAGATTTTACTTGGAACTCTCTCAACTTTTACTGCAGTCTACAGAGAACAACTTTTACTGCAGACCATCAGTTGAAGTTATTTCAAAACCCTAGCAAAAAGAGCGAGATGCTGAAACAACTGATTTTTAACTTCTAATTTGTAATTTCCGACCTTATATAGGAATCCTGATTACATATGAAAGTTGCGTTTTTTTAAGTAAACACAAGGAAAATGCAAATATGGAAAACATTTTCCACCAGCTGTGGTTGTTTGGGTTGTGGAGCCCACATGGCCCACCAACCATCTTAGGAGATTGGACCCCACTAGGTTCAAGGAGACTCATGGTCAACCATATTTTGTGGGTATTGTACGGGACAATTTTCTCCTGCGCACCCATTGTATCAATTGCACCTCTATTTTTTTTTTCTTTTTTTTTTTACGATGAGGAATCCCCTAAGCCCCCTTTAGGCTCGTTTGACACTTTACTAATACAATTAAAATCAATTAAAGTCTTTATTTTCCATACAATATATCATATCAAATGCACTTTATTCAAAACTCCCCCCATCTTTTTCATATAAAAAGTCAAAAAGCAACTACCTTTATCCAATGTAATACAAAAAAACTTCACTTTTCTATAAAAAAAAAAGTAAAAAAGATTCTATAACAAACAACTAAAAATAAAATACTATCATAACCTACTTATATTTTATTCTTTATTCAAAATCAACTTTACTTGACTTGACTATATTAGTAGAGTTACCAAACTGGCGGATCATCAATAAAATTCCGGATACACAATACTATCCACTAGCACTTTGTATCAGATAAGGCTCCAAATGATTCAAAACCGGAATCTCCAGCTCCCTAACCACACCAACAATCTAAGTGTGGGTAAACCTTTGGTGACCGTCTAGATGCATGTGAAAGAGACAATTTTAGTGTCTTTTATTAGTTTGAACCATCTTAGCCCACTTACCCACTTTGGGTTATTTTCAAAAATGGCCCATCAAGGATGAGCCTATTTAGGTGATGCACTGCAGTCAAGGAAGTCAAATCTGATCGTTTTTATGAGTCCAAGCCCAAAAATCTTTAATTAATTCTC
This sequence comes from Camphora micrantha, assembly GCA_003546025.1. Taxonomy (NCBI): domain Eukaryota; kingdom Viridiplantae; phylum Streptophyta; class Magnoliopsida; order Laurales; family Lauraceae; genus Camphora; species Camphora micrantha. The sequence goes on from QPKB01000001.1 coordinate 61,677,287, forward strand.
AATGGTACATAAATCAAGAAGAATTTAGGGATTTACTTAGGTTGAATATAGGATCCTTATTAAATTGACTCTTGGTTTCTATACTTAAAATAAGGAAAGAGAAGATCTTGAACCAAAAGAAGGCAAAGGAGATCTGTCTCTTACTACTTACTAGGGCAAGAGATCTTTTAGGATTGTGTTTCACTTGCTATCTTCATGGAGTAATTATCTCAATCTCAATCCATAACCGAAAGGTTGTCCTTTTGTTCAGGATTGCTGGCCTATTTGGGATCGGATTGATTAGTGAGCTGATTCCAATGGCCCATTTTTGGTCTGAAATTGATTGCTTGTGCCAAAAGAATCGATCTGTTTTGCATTTAGTATTTGTAGAAATTGATTAAGAATATAATTAAATATTTTTCGAAATTGAACAATTGGAAAACTCACCAACTATATAATTAAACTATGTGAGTAAAGGAGAGCTGAAACAAAGATTTATTCTTGATCAATATTAACATAGTTGATAAATAATCTAGATGAGATTGAGAAAATATTGATATATGATCCACAAGTAGGGATGCAAATGGATATTCAATTCTCTGATTATCCAGAGGTTCCGACCCATATAAACCCATATAAAATCAACTTATTTTAGGTTTCAATATACAAACAGGTCCAAGTTCATAACCAAAATTAGGTTATGATTGATAAACGAGTCTAGATCTGAAATCCAGTTTAGATTCCAATTGGTAAACGGTTCTAATTCGAGGATCCAATTTAGATTTGGATTGATAAACACATACGGTTTTGGATTCGAGCCCTGCTACTTGTCCCGACTTCTGATATTTGTGTCCTGACTTTGGGACCGGTCCACGGATCGGTCCCAAAAGTCAGGACAAGTAGCATTTTTCTTTGGATTCATACGGGTTTCGGCCCGTGTACCCGCCAGATGCTTTGCTTAATGATTCTATCAATCAGAATACAAATGTTCCTTTTTCATACAAATGTTGGGTATAGATCGTGCAGGTTGCTGCTCGGTTCATTAAGGAGATGATGTCGCATGTCTGGAGTACTTGAGTTAAACTCTATTAGAAAGAAAGGCTAAATATAAGTTTTTAATGTTGCAAACTGTAGCTCAAACCTAATTTCGGATGAACATTTTTTTGTTTAATCCTAGAGGGAGTAAGACTTGATGCACTGTAATGGTTGAATGAAATTCTTATTTTAAGAAAAATAAAAAATAAAACAAGAATTTAGAACGTGTTTCAGAATTGTAACCGAAGCAAAATTCAGGTCCTCTACTCAAATCCGAGTCTAGAACATGTAAACAGGTTCCGAGTTGGAATCGAACCAAAATTGTCATTTGTAAAATAGTTTCAATTATGGGCTAGTATGGTTCTGACCTAGAACCAATACATTATCCTTGTTCATAAGCTCTAAAAAGTAAGATGTTTTTCACATGGCTCATCCACAACTACAAGATGGCCAACCTACATCACCACATTGATCAAATGAACCAATGCTTATTCACAATATTGTATGCCATTGACACCATGACAAGAGAGGTCGTTTCATAAAATGACATCTAAGAATAAAATGATGGGAGCATTTCAAATAAGGCCTTAAGTCTTTGCCTTATTTCAAAAAAGGACAAGTTTTAAAAAAAATTCAAATTAGGCCCTAGGTTTTCCAGTAAGTTTTCAATTAAGGACGTCATGCCATTTAAAGGTATTTTCTAACAACTTTTTCCTCAATTTTTTTTAAAGAACTCAAATTACCCTTCATTTTAAAGCCATAGCAATGTTTTCGTAGCTACTACATGCTGTCGATCGCTACGAGGATGTTGGTTGTCTTTGATCACTGTGAGAACACCAGTGAAGGAAATGAGAAGAATATAATGGAATTGAAGGAGAATTTTATTTTAATAAAGGTTAATTTGAGTAGTTAAAAAAACTAAGGGGAAAAGTTACTTGAAAAGAGTTTTAAATTGATGAATGTCCTTAATTGAGAGTTTCTTGAAAAACTTAGAGACTAATTTGAAAAGTTTTGAAACTTGTGTCATTTTTTGAAATAAGGTAAAGACTTAAGGCCTTATTTAAAAATTCCCCTAAAATGATTTAGGTTAAGGTTCAGGCCTATTAGGCATTGTACCGGGGAGTGGTTCCCGCATTCTCACGGGACAAGAAGTTGGGAAACTTGTTTGGATGCTATTTATTAGTTATTTCAAACTTGATTTCATGGAATAATGACTTTGCGGAACAAGACTTTATAGGAATGATATCCAATTGTTTTTTCTAGGAAATAGTAAATTTTGAGGCCTGATTGTTTGTAGGGTAGAGTAAAATAAATAAAATTGAGTGTCAAATCAAGAATAAAAAATGGAAGGAGTTGTGACTCTTTTCATTTCATTTTACTCTATCCTACAAACAGATAAGTTTCGGACTCTTCCCACAACCATCTCCTCTCTATAATTTAACTCTAGGAATCATTGTTCTACCCAAACTAAATAAATAAATAAATGAGATGAAATAGTTCCCATTGGAGGGGCGCAAATATTAGAGTTGTTAGTAATTTTGATGGGCACATGATTTTTGCGTACAATAGAGTCATTTGGGAGAAAAGGCTCCTAGAAGCTGAGCTATAGACTCTTGTGAAGGTGATTACTCTATGTTTGCCAAAAAGGATTCATAACCTCATCATAGAAGGTGATTGTATTGTTTTGGTTAAATCCTTTTATGTGATGAGGGGATCTATCTTGGCAGTTCATGGCAACATGGAGAAAGTTGTTGACCCAATTTGGCTCACTTATGATCGTGGTGTTGATTGTTGTATAGTTCAGTAAGTCTAATACTGCTCTTTGGAAAAAGATGCTTTGTCCTTTTTCTCACTTATTTTATAAGTGGGTTGGGAAGGCTTTATGCAAATGTATAGGATCCCACATCAGTTAACTCAACAACTTTAAAAAGCATTTTATGCTTTTTCATAATCTTTTACACTTTAAGAACTTAGAGCTTTTTTACCACAAGCCCTATGCGCACACGCGAGTCAAGGTTGACCCTGCACATTCTGCATGATAATCGTGCGTACCAACCGTTTAAGCGCTGTGATTTTTTTTTAATGCATTCTGCTTTTGTTTGAGCATTCGTAATTGTCTGAACCTTTTTTTAATGCATTCTGCTTTTGTTTGAGCATTCGTAACTAGAGTCTGGGGTTCAGATTGGTGTGAAACTAAGCCTGAATTAGAGGAAGGCCGTTGTATCCTGGTGGGGGGTTGTTACCAATCGTTCAATCGTTGTGATTTATTTATTTTTAATGCATTCTGCTTTCGTTGAGCATTCGTTAACTAGAGTTTGAGGTTCAGGTTGGTGTGCAATTAAGCTTGAACAAGAAGGCCGTTGTATTCTAAAGACAATTCTGCTGAGAACATTCACATCTGTGTTTCATTCCACCTTTAAAGGGGCGAAGTGTTATTGGACGTGCCTCGACCACATTGCTGCTATCATTGGTGCTCTTCAACTTCCACCAACAGTACACAAATCAAAGAAGGATTCACAAATCAGGTATTATTGTTTAATTATTTATTTGACAGCAGCCCCTTTTCTCTAGCATTTCCAACAGGTGGGAGATTAGTTTCAACTGACGAAGGTCCAACGTGGTTGCATATTATTTGGACTAAGCTTTGATTATCCTCTCTGCCATACCTTCACATGCTTGCTTCCTCCCTTTATCCAATCTAGGTGCTTGCTAAAAAGGTTCTATACGCTTGTGGAATGTGATGGCACGATGGATTGCTTGCTTGACTCAGTCCAGACACAACATCCATCCCACCACAAGTGTATCAATCTGTCTCAGCTCAGTCTAGCCTTTGTTCAGTATGCAGTTCATGTATTATATTTCTGTTGAGCAGTCCCACAAATTTGGAATTTACTCTTGTTACTTTCTGTATATAAACCAGTAGTAGACTGAATATTCATAATGAGAGAATTATTCAAACCTCTTAGAATGATCAGGCTTGTTAACGAATCTAGGTTAGCAAGTCATCAGAACTCAGAAGTAGGCATGACAATGCAAAACAAATAATGAACTCTTGAGCTGATAATTTTCAAATCATTGACCATAATTAGATATGGCGAAGTGCTTATAATATGCGAATTCAAATTCTCTGAGGCCCTGACTGAGAGAAAGCTTGAGTTGAAGGAGTGAAAATCCACATAGGAGCCCACCTATTGAAAGTTTGAGGCACTAAAGAGAAACGCCTTTACACTGTATGGCATATCCCATATCTATTATTCAAGTTTTAGATTAAATTATCGCTTTCAGCAGGAACTGATGAGTTTTGAAAAGCGCACATTTTCATATATATTTTGGACCATTTTAAGGGCTTATTGATATTAATGAGCTTTATTTAGTGTCAGATCATGTTTTTATGCATTAAGGGTCCATCGTAGTGCATTTATGCGTAATTTGCTAAAAAGTCACACTTTCTACATAAATTCATGAAACCTGCCATTTTTGGAGATTTATTTTTGGAAAGTCGGTTATTTTGGGTGCATCAAGTAGGGTCCTATACATCGTCCACTTAAATTCCTTACATAGAATTATTCTTGAATCCATTTGTTTTAATTTGTGTAAGAGAAATCAAGAATGAGACCCACATTGGTGAAATTTGAGAGAGATCAAGGTTATGACATCTTTCATGGTGGACTCACATATCTTGGTATTTTTGGAGAGTTTGAAAAGTCAATAATAGAAAGCTAAATTTGTGATTTCAAAATCAAGAAAGAAAATTTTAGATTTGGTAAGATCTAATTTTTATTAAGTTTGAAAACTCAAAAATCAAGAAGGAAATTCCATAAAATTGTAATTCCAATTCTGAATACCGAAAAAACCGTCAAGGTGCCCGAATTTGGCGCGCTACTTTCCGAAGATTCTGGGAACTTCCAAGATCGTAGGTCCGCAGTGAGGTCCAATTTAAAACTTTTTGAGCGAAATATAATCAATGGTTAAAATTTGCGGAAGTGTAAAGAGTAAAGCGGAAGCATAAGGTATCATAGAGATATATCAAGTGTAATAGGGATGAAATCCAGCCTAAATCTCAAAGTATAATTAAGAACACACACACACACACACACACACACACACACACACACACACACACACACATATATATAACATATATATAGACTAACTCAGACTAACTCACCACAAAAGACACTCAAACCCAAAAAAAAAAGATAACTCTCAAGCCCCCGATACAGGCGCTCTATCCTCCAGCTCGACCCCCTGGTTGGCTGGTCCCTATCCATAGTCTCCGGCTATGGGCGCCTCGACGAGCGCGTCATCCTCATAATCGGGGTCAACACCGAAGCACCAAGAATGAGTCAGATTCGAAAGTGTGCTAGAAGAGTTGACTAGTGAATCAAAGAAGCTTGGAAGCAAACCAAAGATGGAAGGGGAGTCAAGAAACAACGAAAGAAAGATCCCAAGATCTCTTTGGACGTCCACATGGGTCCCACATACCCCATTGCACAACTAACATTCCATATGCGCATAAGTATTCTCGGATTTTTCAAGGGCAGCAAGATTAAAATGGCCATAACTCTTAATCCAACCATCGGATTGGTGTAATCAATACACCGTTTGAAAGATTTTTTCGAGTAGATATCTTTCAAACCCAAGATTTTGTCAATCGGAGCTAAAATGAGGAAGATATGGCCTCTGGAAGTTGGTGCTATAATTTCTACTCTGTATTGCAATTTTGCTCCTTGGGATTGCAAAGTTCTACTCACCTTGCTATTTCTTTGAAGACTTGTTGGCCAAGGAAGGGACTTTTCATACAAAGAAGATTGCATGCTACAAACTTGGAGCGAAGAAGGAAAGAAAGAGAGCAAAAATCTATAAATTGAAGACAATCATCCCTCTCCTCTCATGGGAAGACAGACCAACTCTCTCTAGAATTATTATTACACTCCATCTTCTTCCTCTCTCTTTCTCTCCATTGAAGTCCTCAAGGAGATTTGGCCAAAAATCACACTACACCCTTAGGTTTTTCATCTACAAGAGGCTTCTCATCCTAGTATGTAATTGTCATTGTCATTTTTTTTTTCTTATATATGTAAGACTTTGCATATTAGTAAAATTGTTTCTTACTCTTTCAATTTTTCTTGCTTGTCCTTGGGTGATTGGTGCTTGTTTTATGTTTCTTTTCTTGTTGGTATTTGGACTGACGACCCAAAGGCCCAAAGAGCATGATTCAAATTATGACCCCGCTTAGAAAAGAATTTTGAAAGAGGAAAATATACTTCCACACATTTAAATTTATGTTCTTCAACACATTTAAGTTTATGTTAAAACCACACATTTACTTTCTTGTTTTCACCACACATTTAAATTCTTGAACTTTTGTTTATTTTCTTTATTTTTATAATCAACTCAATTTAATTTATGTCTATTTTTGCATAGTTTATGGTTGGAACTAGTTAGCATTGCATGCATATGCATATGGTGGAATCTCTTACATGTTTAAGTGGCTGAGGAATCTAGTTTAGAAAAGCATATATGATTTGAATGGTGAAATTCGGCCAAACATAGTGCTAAATCTCGGATCCATCGTATAAATAGCACGTTTTGCACAATTTCAGCAAAATTGCATAAACAGTTTTTGGCAAAAAGTTCGAAGTGGGTAGACTAGTCAAATCATAATATTTTTTTGTGAAATTTGGGGAAATTGAAGTTCAGTATGTGGTCCATCACGTCCCAGAATTTCAGATAAAAAAGATTTCAGGAGGTTGGTGAACCAGTGGTTTAAACATGGCTGGTCGAACCCACCTATGTGCAGAATTTCTGTACAGTTTCTATTTTTTATTCATGTTCATGCACTTATATCTCATTCGTTTTAAATCATTTTTATCTTCCGTTTTTTTTATTTGATTCATGAATCATTATAGTTTAAATTCCAGCCATAAAACTCAGTTTTATGTTTCATTAGATTAGGAAGAATTATGCATAAAAACAGCCCTGTATACTTAGTTTTTCAGACTCAGAATTTTTCAGCCTCTCATAACATGCATTGCATTACCACCAAGTAAAAAAATAAAAAAGAAGTCCACAAAACAAAGAGAGTGAAATCAGGTGTTTAACATCCCAAGGTGAAGTCCTACCACCCAATTCCAATTTCCAATTCCAGTTGGATTGAAATTCTTCATACAGCTAACACCCATAGACTATTAATTCCAATTAGTTTTGATTCGCCAAGCAGACGCCGCTGGTGATTTATTATTTATAGCCCTTGCTTTGAGAATCCTCCAAAGCCAGCAATCCACGGTAGCCATTTCTCCAACAAATAAAGAAAATTCCAAATGCTCTTTTGCTGGCAATAGCTGACAAAACCATACCAGACCTACACCGTCCATTCCAGGAATTCTCCACAATAGAGCTTCCATAGAATCAGATACTCCTCTCAGTGCAGAACAAATGAACAATCGAACATAGAATCTGAGTTTTTTTTTATAACCTATGCTAGAATCCACAGAACCCACCTTTCCTTTATAAAAGCATCCCTCCCACATGCACCCCATTTCAACTTGGCACTACACAAGCAACTTGGTTCCACTTATTAACACTTGACTACGACCTGCAAGTCTCACAAATGGTAATGTTGATGAGAAACATATGGCTTTTGGAATTTTATCTTGGTGTGTTTGATTTGAAAATTTTAAAATGGTGGTGACTGAAATGAGTGGTTGTGGTTGTTGTTATTGTTGTTGTGATTGGGCCAGAGTTACTTGATAGATGGGAAGAAGCCCATAACAATAGGGCCATGGGGAGGGTACGGTGGAGCTCAGTTCGATGATGGGGTGTACACAGGTATAAGGGAGTTGGTAGTGGTGCATGGAGCTGCAATTGACTCTATTCAAATCCAGTATGATAAGAGAGGGAGCCCGGTGTGGTCTGATAATCATGGTGGGAGTGGGGGCACTAGAACAGATAAGGTCTGTGCTTTTACTCAGTTACTGCTATTACAAGTTGTTGATATACTGCCATGTGTGTTCCTCTTTGAAATAAATCTAAACTGTCTGGAATAAATGTTTCTCTCTTCTGTAAGGCTAACAAATTTCACTATAGTAAGTGGGCCACTTGTGGAACTAGAAAATTTTCCTTGGGGGCCACTATGAATTTTTTTTTTTTTTTGGAAGACCCATACATAAAAGAGGGTATAAATCATCTAAAATAATAAGGGGATTTTACATAATTTTGGGGGCGATATGGCCACCCACTGCACCCCTAGTTCTGCCCCTAGATTGGGCCACTGTCAAATTAATCACATACAAAAACATGAATGAAGTTTTGTAATCTTTATGTACATGTTTTATATGGGATAAATCTCATAGTGGGATAAACTCTAATGGGAACGCATTAGCGCTACAACCAAAGATTGATCCTGGCTTGTTCTGTGGAAGGGAGGCACCTCACCACTTGAGCTACCAATGGATTGGCATATATATATATATATATATATATATATATATATATATATATATTTCAATTCAAAACCCAACATCATGAGTAGAACACAGGATTAGTACTTAGCACTCACTGTGGAGGAGAATTTGGGACCATTGTTCAGACAACATAGATTGCAAATTAGATGCATCAATTCAAATGTCGTGTAACTTTATCAAAACAGAAGCCAACCATAGAGGGCAAAATTTGTCTATTGTGAGCTATGATGTCCGGATACGGCAGGCACATGGATTTTACATGTAAAAAATGAAGTATCGGATATGATACGACATGTTACGTTGCCCATTTTGAAGTATCTATGCATAATAGATTGTGAGACCTGCAATTAAACAACCTATGTTCATGAAACATACTGACATGTGGTATGGAGGACAATACATATATAATCTAGAATGTAATGAATTTTAAAATTTTTTTCGAATGAAATTGGTATCTACTGGTCTTATCTTGCTTGTTTTGGTTTACTTGTTGCAGATAAAGCTAGAGTATCCAGATGAGGTTCTTACTTCAATAAGTGGTCATTATGGATCAATCGTTAATGGGAGCCCGGTTGTTGTTCGATCGCTTACATTTGAAAGCAATCGAGCCAAATATGGTCCTTATGGTTTTCAACAAGGAACCCTCTTCTCATTTCCAATGACGGGTGGTAGGATTGTTGGATTTCATGGAAGGTGTGGCTGGTATCTTGACTCAGTCGGTGTTTATCTAAAGTCCCTACAGAAGTCAGATTTATCAAACAGTTTGCTTCCATCTCAAATGGGATATAATGTCATCCAAGGGAGTGTGCTTCCATCTCAAATGGGATATAATGTCGTCCAAGGGAGTGTTGGTAGAGGCTATGATATTGTTCTTGCTGTAAGAGAGAAGGAAGACAACAACAGGGTTTCATGGAATAGCTTCTCAAAACAGTCTTCAGATACTACAGAATTCACTAGCGTGGAATCACAAAGCACGGCAAGTGTTCTATTGAACATGCTCACAAAATGTACTAACTAAATTTTCTTCCAATCAAGAAATATCTCTCAACTTCATTGGTTCAGGTTGCCAGTTTTCCAAGCTATAGTGTGAAAGAACCCCCAAGCTATAGTGTGAAAGAACCGTCGACTATTGGTGGCCCTGTGACATATGGACCTTGGGGAGGCAATGGTGGAATCATATTCGATGATGGCATGTACACAGGCGTTCGACAAGTTAATTTGACGCGTAATGTAGGCATTGTCTCCCTGAAAGTTCTTTACGATAAGAACGGGCAGGCGATATGGGGGAACAAGCATGGTGGAAGCAGTGGCTTAAAAACAGAGAAGGTAATGTTGCTAGAAATCTATTTGTTCCTAAATGCTAAAAAAAGGACAAAAGAAAAAAAAAAAGAAAAGAAAGACAAACATGATTATTTTCCATGAAAATAGGTCACATTGATCATGGGTAGAGTGAGCTTATGGTATGAAATATATTGGGTTTTAATTTTCTAAAAAACAAACACTGGCCTCTTTTCTTTTTCTTTTTTGTTGTGTTTTTGAGTTTTCCCTATTTCATCCCAATATCATGAAACGTTATTGTTAAAACTTTCTATCCTTGTACAGATTATCTTTGATTACCCGTACGAAGTCTTGACTCATATATCTGGCTACTATGGAGCTACATTAATAATGGGACCAACAGCAGTGAAGTCTTTGACATTTCACACCACAAAAAGGAAATATGGACCATTCGGAGATGAACAGGGGTTGTTCTTCTCTTCCAATATGAAAGCAGGAATGATAGTTGGTTTTCATGGGAGAAAAGGATGGTGCATAGATAGCATTGGAGTTCATGTTCTGGAAGGAAAGTTATCTTTGCCACAACCTTCCCTGCCTCGCGCACTTTTGAGTGATGCTGCAGCATCTGAGGTTGATAATCCTCAATGGTCTAACAAACTAATGCTTGCTAAGAGAGGTCTTGGAACAGAGGAGGTATATACAACCTTTCTTATTTTAATTGTTGAATCAACAATATACTTTGAACTTCAAATTATATCTATAATCTACACTTCAACATTCTCTAATGGGGCACAAATACAGGTTGCTTATGGTGTGATAAAAGAACCAGTGCCAAGTGGACCAGGGCCATGGGGTGGTGAAGGAGGTAGACCATGGGATGATGGTGTCTTTTCAGGTATAAAGCAGATTTTCATAACAAGGGGACAAGCAATTACTTCAATACAAGTTGAGTATGACAGAAATGGGCAATCTGTTTGGTCTACCAAACATGGAGCTGGTGGTGGGGAGGCCACACATAAGGTAATAGATGTTGGGATTCTAATTTTTCATGTTCTAAGATTACGCTACCTCCCTCTTACATTGTTGATGTTATGTTCTTTCCAGGTCCCGTTTGCATACCCAAATGAAGTCCTCAATTGCATATGTGGCTATTATAGTTCCATCAACAGAGATGAGAGGCCTAAAGTAATCACCTCTCTCACATTCTATACCACTAGAGGGAAGTATGGCCCTTATGGGGAGGAGATAGGGACCTTTTTCACTTCTACAACTACAGAGGGAAAGGTGGTTGGATTTCATGGCAGGAGTGGACTATACTTGGATGCAATTGGAGTCCATATGCAACATTGGTTAGGAGAGAGAAGAGCCACCAAGTCAATAATGTCAAAATTATTTAGCTATTAATCCAAAGCGCTCATGAGAAATAAGGGAAATTTCAATACAATCTCAGTATGTATATACTCTGGTCATATGTCAAATGGACTTTAAGTTTTGAGTTTTTTATAGGGGTAAATAAATTATATTATTACTAAATGTACTCCAGGGTACATGGTTATTAATTTGCACGTTTGTATTGCATAAATAATCATAATCATAATCATATGAGCTGTGTTGGTGACTTTCAAAAAAATGAAATCTGATGTTTGAATTTTGGTTTCTTGGAAAAAACTTTGCATGATAATGTATTTTCCATGCTTAAAAAAGTTGAAAATTCCATGGAAAACTGCCCCTTGAGAATCCATTTCTTGTTTGGAAACTAGTCTTTTGACCTTTTTTTTTTATCTGAAGTCCTGTATCAAATAAGTTGAGAAAGAAGTAGACATTTAATGAAAAGGAAAATATTCATGTGCATCTATCCCTCACCATATTTCGGTGAGGGACAACATAGTGGGGCCAACTTTATCATCCATCCAAACCATCCACATGCCTGGGTTCCCCTAAATTATACTGGTTCAATTGAGTTTTCACTAATCGGAATGGATTGAATCGTTTGATCGAGGGTGAATTTTCTTCTTTATTATTCATTAAATTTGTGGGCTACGGATGAAGGGGTTAGAGGCGTTGGATTGACCCCAAACTTGATATATAGGCCATCCAAGATATCTCTTTCCATCCCCCTAAGTCCAATGGTTAGTGAGGTTCTAGGTGGGCCTATCAAGTTTGTCTCTCACCATATGGTGATGGATGAATGCACATGAATGTCCCCCAAACCACAAGGGATGCCTTCATTTTTGCAGTTCTTTTACTTTGTGGATGTGGAGTTGTTATGGGTGGTTATTAACAATTCAAATCCGGTTATTAATAATTCAAATCCTCAATGGTCATTATGAGTGGCCCCTCATCCCAGCAGTCATCTTGAGTTCCCAACGAGCATTTGAAATCCTAAAAAATCCATTCATTCTCATTTCGGGAGACTCTCCAGTATCAAACTTCTACAAAGACAAGTCAGATGAGACTGCAGAAACTTCCCAAGAGGAAATGGACATTAAAACAACCAATAAATGATTGTCATATATAAACTGCATTGGTCCTCATATAAAGTGAAGAAGTGGAAATCCACAAAAGAGCCCACCTATTGATAGTTTGAGGCACTGAAAAGAAACGCCTTTCCACAGTATGGGATATCCCATATCTATTATTTAAGTTTTAGATTAAATCATCGCGTTAGCATGGACAACTTATATTAGAGTAAAATCTAGAGATATCCCATACAGTTATAAGCCCTGGTAGTAAAATGCAAGCAAAGAGAGAACACTCACATTATACGGGAACGAGGCACCTACACATGCAGCGAGAGGTCGGTCCGTCTCCTGTACACTTGGGAGAGAGCACCTACACACATGAAGAGAGGCTGCCGCACTTAAATCTAGGACACCTTTCTCTTTAAGTAGATATAAAACCACTGAACTAACACCAGGTGGCAGTTTTTGAGGCTGGATTAATTACCTATTCCTCTTATTCCTCGTGGAATTTTCAAGATCACACTTTGTTTAACCTATTCCTTTTGGATTAGCTGAGTGTTTATAGTTTATGCAATTTTCTCAGATCTTGGGTTTTCTAAATCTTGTTGATAAGGATTTTTTTTTTTTTTTTTTTTTTTTTAAGATTTCAGGGACCTGTTTGTCTATGCTAGAAGCACAAAAGGTTTTGTGTAAATACTAAAAACATGTATTTTTCCAATATAAAAACAATAAGATACAAATCATCCAACTCTAAGATGGACCACCACCAAGTAAAAAAATAAAAAAAGAAGTTCACAAAACAAAGAGAGTGAAATCAAGTGTTTAACATCTCAAGGTGAAATCCTACTACCCAATTCCAGTTGGATTGAAATTCTTCATACAGCTAACACCCAGGGACTATTAATTCCAATTTGTTTTGATTCGCCAAGCAGACGCCACTGGTGATTTATTATTTATAGCACTTGCTTGGAGAATCCTCCAATGCCAGCATTCCACGGTAGCCATTTCTCCAACACATAAAGAAAATTCCAAATGCTCTTTTGCTTGCAACAGCGGACCAAACCATACCAGTCCTACACCGACCATTCTAGGAATCCTCCACAATAGAGTTCCAAAATAGAGCTTTCAAAGAATCGGATACTCTTTCCTCAGTGTAGAATAAATGAAAAATCGAACATAGAATCTGAATTTTTTATGACCTGTCCTAAAATCAACAGAACCCACGTTTCCGTTATAAAAGCCTCCCTCCCACATGCACCCCATTTCAGCTCGGCACTACACTCTCGCAAATGGTAATGTTGATGAGAAACATATGGCTTTTGGATTGTTATCTTGGTTTGTTTGATTTGAAAATTTTGTATTGGTGGTGACTGAAATGAGTGGTTGTTGTTGTTGTTGTTGTGATTGGGCCAGAGTTACTTGGCAGATGGGAAGAAGCCCATAACAGTAGGGCCATTGGGAGGGTACGGTGGAGCTCAGTTCGATGATGGGGTGTACACAGGTATAAGGGAGTTGGTAGTGGTGCATGGAGCTGCAATTGACTCTATTCGATGAGAAAGGGAGCCCGGTGTGGTCTGAGAAACATGGTGGGAGTGGGGGCACTAAAACAGATGAGGTCTGTGCTTTTACTCAGTTACTTTGCTATTACAAGCTGTTGATATACTGCCATGTGTGTTCCTCTTTAAAATAAATCTATACTGTTTGGAATAAATGTTTCTAAGTTGTGTAAGGCTAACCAAATTTCACTATAGTAGGTGGTCCAGTTGTGGAACTAGAAAATTTTCCTTGGGGGAACTATGAAATTTTTTTTTGGAAGACCCATACATAAAAAAGGGAATAAATCATTTCAAAGAATAATGGGATTTTACATAATTTTAAGGAGATATGGCCACCCACCCCACCCCTAGTTTTGACCCCTGGATTGGGCCACTGTCAAATTGATCACATACAAAAACAAGAATGAAGTTCTGTAATCTCTATGTACATGTTTTATGTGAGATAAGTCTCAGAGTGGGATCAACTCTTATGGGAATGCATCAGCGCTACGACCAGACATCGATCCTGACTCGTTCTTTGGAGGGGAGGCACCTCACCACTTGAGCTACCGGTGGATTGACATATATATTTCAATTCAAAACCCAACATCATGAGTAGAACACAGGGTTAACACTTAACACCCACTGTGGAGGAGAATTTAGGACCATTCTTCAGACAACATAGATTGCAAATTAAATGCAGTTCTTCAAATGTTGTGTAACTTTATCAAAACATAAGCCAACCATAGAGGGAGAAATTTGTCCATTGTGAGCTATGATGCCCTGATACGGCACGATCACGCCATAGATATGGTAGGGACACATATTTTACATGTAAAAAATGAAATATCGGATACGATACGACACGATGCGTTGCTCATTTTAAGGTATCCATGCATCATAGATTGTGAGACCTGTAGTTAAACAACCTATGTTCTTGAAACATACTAACATGTGGTGTGGAGGACAATACAAATATGATCTAGAATGTAGTGAATTTTGCAGTTTTGTCAAATGAAATTGGTATCTACTGGTCTTATCTTGCTTATTTTGGTTTACTTGTTTCAGATAAAGTTAGAGTATCCAGATGAGGTTCTTACTTCAATAAGTGGTTATTATGGATCAATCGTTAATGGGAGCCCGGTCGTTGTTCGATCTCTTACGTTGGAAAGCAATCGAGCAAAATACGGTCCATATGGTTGTCAACAAGGAACCCACTTCTCATTTCCGAAGACGGGTGGTAGGATTGTCGGATTTCATGGAAGGTGTGGCTGGTATCTTGACTCAATCGGTGTTTATCAAAAGGCCATACAGAAGTCAGATTTACCAAACAGTTTGCTTCCATCTCGAAAGGGATATACTATCGTCGAAGATATTGTGCTTCCACCTCAAATGGGATATAATGTCGTCCAAGGGAGTGTTGACAGAGGCTATGACCTGCCGGTCTCACAAATGGTAATGTTAATGAGAAACAAATGACTTTATGATTTTTATCTTGGTGTGTTTGATTTGAAATTTTTGAAATGGATGTGGCTGAAATGAGTGGTTGTTGTTGTAATTGGGACAGAGTTACTTGATAGATGGGGAGAAGCCCATAACAGTAGGGTCATGGGGAGGGTACGGTGGAGCTCAGTTCGATGATGGGAATAAGCCCATAACAGTAGGGCCATGGGGAGGGTACGGTGGAGCTCAGTTCGATGATGGGGTGTACACAGGTGTAAGGGAGTTGTTAGTGGTGCATGGAGCTGCAATTGACTCTATTCAAATCGAGTATGATAAGAAAGGGAGCCCAATGTGGTCTGAAAAACATGGTGGGAGTGGGGGCACCAAAACAGATAAGGTTTTTGGTTTTACTCAATTACTCTGCTATTACAAGCTGTTGATATACTGCCATATGTGTTCCTCTTTAAAATAAATCTATACTGTTTGGAATAAATGTTTCTCTGTTGTGTAAGGTCTAAGCGAATTTCACTATAGTAGGTGGGCCAGTTATGGAACTAGAAAAATTTCCGTGGGGGCCACTGTGAAATGTTTTTTGGAAGACCCATACATAAAAAAGGGTATAAATCATTTAAAAGAATAAGGGGATTTTACATAATTTTGGAGGGATATGGCCACCCACTGCACCCCTGGATTGGGCCATTGTCAAATTGATCACATACAAAAACATGAATGAAGTTCTGTAATCTCTATGTACATGTTTTATATGGGATAAATCTCAGAGTGAGATCAACTCTGATGGGAACGCATCAGCGTTACGACCAGACATTGATCCTGGCTTGTTCTGTGGAAGGGAGGCACCTGACTACTTGAACTACCAGTGGATTGGCATATGTCTATTTCAATTCAAAACCCAACATCATGAGTAGAACACTGGGTTCGCACTTAGCACCAACTGTGGAGGAGAATTTGGGACCATTCTTCAGACAACATAGATTGCAAATTAGAAGCAGTTCTTCAAATGTCGTGTGACTTTATCAAAACATAAGCCACCCATAAAGGGAAAAATTTGTCCATTGTGAGCTATGATACCCATATACGGCACGGACAAGCCATAGACATGGTAGGGATATAGATTTTACATATAAAAAATGAAGTATCAGATATAATATGTTGTCCATTTTGAAGTATCCATGCATAATAGATTGTGAGACCTGCAATTAAACAACCTATGTTCATGAAACATACTGACATGTGGTTTGGAGGACAATACATATATAATCTAGAATGTAATGAATTTTAAATTTTTTTTCGAATGAAATTGGTATCTACTGGTCTTATCTTGCTTGTTTTGGTTTACTTGTTGCAGATAAAGCTAGAGTATCCAGATGAGGTTCTTACTTCAATAAGTGGTTATTATGGATCAATCATTAGTGGGAGCCCGGTCGTTGTTCGATCTCTTACGTTGGAAAGCAATCGAGTAAAATACGGTCCATATGGTTGTCAACAAGGAACCCACTTCTCATTTCCGAAGATGGGTGGTGGGATTGTCGGATTTTATGGAAGGTGTGGCTGGTATCTTGACTCAATCGGTGTTTATCAAAAGGCCCTACAGAAGTCATATTTAGCAAACAAGTTGCCACCATCTCAAAAGGGATATACTATCGTCGAAGATATTGTGCTTCCACATCAAATGGGATATAATGTCGTCCAAGGGAGTGTCAGCAGAGGCTATAACTTGCCCGTCCTGCCCGTCTCGCAAATGGTAATGTTGATGAGAAAAAAATGACTTTATGATTTTTATCTTGGTGTGTTTGATTTGAAAATTTTTAAAAGGATGTGACTAAAATGAGTGGTGGTTGTTGTTGTTGTCGTTGTGATTGGGCCAGAGTTACTTGACAGATGGGAAGAAGCCCATAACAGTAGGGTCATGGGGAGGGTACGGTGGAGCTCAATTCGATGATGGAAAGAAGCCCATAACAGTAGGGCCATGGGGAGGGTACGGTGGATCTCAATTCGATGATGGGGTGTACACAGGTATAAGGGAGTTGGTAGTGGTGCATGGAGCTGCAATTGACTCTATTCAAATCGAGTATGATAAGAAAGGGAGCCCAATGTGGTCTGAAAAACATGGTGGGAGTGGGGGCACCAAAACAGATAAGGTTTTTGGTTTTACTCAATTACTCTGCTATTACAAGCTGTTGATATACTGCCATATGTGTTCCTCTTTAAAATAAATCTATACTGTTTGGAATAAATGTTTCTCTGTTGTGTAAGGTCTAATCGAATTTCACTATAGTATGTGGGCCAATTATGGAACTAGAAAAATTTCCTTAGGGGTCACTGTACCCATACATAAAAAAGGGTATAAATCATTTAAAAGAATAAGGGGATTTTACATAATTTTGGAGGGATATGGCCACCCACTGCACCCCTGGATTGGGCCACTGTCAAATTGATCACATACAAAAACATGAATGAAGTTTTGTAATCTCTATGTATATGTTTTATATGGGATAAATCTCATAGTGGGATCAACTCTGATGGGAACGCATCAGCGCTACGACCAGTCATCGATCTTGGCTTGTTCTGTGGAAGGGAGGCACCTGACTACTTGAACAACCAGTGGATTGGAATATATATATATATATATATATATATTTCAACTCAAAACCCAACATCACGAGTAGAACACTGGGTTAGCACTTAGCACCAACTGTAGAGGAGAATTTGGGACCATTCTTCAGATAACATAGATTGCAAATTAGATGCAGTTCTTCAAATGCCGTGTGACTTTATCTAAACATAAGCCAACCATAGAGGGAAAAAATTGTCCATTGTGAGCTATGATACCCATATACTGCACGAACACGCCATAGACATGGTAGGGATATAAGTTTTACATATAAAAAATGAAGTATCAGATACGATATGTTGCCCATTTTGAAGCATCCATGTATAATAGATTGTGAGACCTGCAATTAAACAACCTATGTTCTTGAAACATACTGATATGTGGTTTGGAGGACAACACATATATAATCTAGAATGTAGTGAATTTTGCAATTTTGTCAGATGAAATTGGTATTTACTGGTCTTATCTTGCTTATTTTGGTTTACTTGTTTCAGATAAAGCTAGAGTATCCAGATGAGGTTCTTACTTCAATAAGTGGTCATTATGGATCAATCGTTAATGGGAGCCCGGTCGTTGTTCGATCGCTTACATTGGAAAGCAATCGAGCAAAATACGGTCCATATGGTTGTCAACAAGGAACCCACTTCTCATTTCCAATGAGGGATGGTAGGATTGTCGGATTTCATGGAAGGTGTGGCTGGTATCTTGACTCAATCGGTCTTTATCTAAAGTCCCTACAGAGGTCAGATTTATCAAAACAGTTTGCTTCCATCTCAGATGGGATTTAATGTCGTCCAAGGGAGAAGAGCCACCAAGTCAATGATGTCAAAATTATTTAGCTATTAATCCAAAGCGCTCATGAGATATAAGGGAAATTTCAATACAATCTCAGTATGTATAAACTCTGGTCATATGTCACTTGGACTTACAAAGTTTGAGTTTTTTATAGTGGTAAATAAATTATATTATTACTAAATGTACTCCAGGTTACATGGTTATTTACACGTTTGTACTGCATACTTAATCATAATCATAATCATATGAGCTGTTTTAAGACTTTCAGAAATATGAAATCTGGTGTTTGAATTTTGGTCTCTTGGAAAAACCTTTGCATGATAATGTATTTTCCATGTTTAAAAAATGTTGAAAATCCCATGGAAAACAGCCCTTTGAGAATCCAGTTCTTGTTTGGAAACTTTCTCTTTTACTTTTTTTTTTTTAATATGAAGTCCTATATCAAATAAGTTGATAAAGAATTAGACATTTATGAAAGGAAAATATTCATGCGCATCCTTCCCTCATCATATTTGGGTGAGGGAAAACACAGTAAGGCCAACTTTATCATCCATCCAAACCATCCACATACATGGAACCCCCTAAATTATACTAGTTAAATTGAGTTTTCACTGGTCGGAATGGATTAAATCGTTGGATCGAGGGTCAGTTTTTTTTTCTCCAATATAAAGTCATTTGTGGGCTACGGATGAAGAGGTTAGAGGCGTTCGATTGACTCCAAACTTGATATATAGCTTGGGCTTGTAGTCTAAACCACAAGAGATGCCTTCATTTTTGCAGTTTTTTTTTTTTTTTTACTTTATGGATGTGGAGTTGTTGGTTATTAACAATTCAAATCCTCAATGGTCATTATGAGTGGCCCCTCATCCCAGCAGTCATCTTGAGCTCCCAACGAGCATTTGAAATCCTATAAAATCCATGCATTCTCATTTCGCGAGACTCGCCAGTATCAAACTTCTACAAAGACAAGTCAGATGAGACTGCTGGAACTTCCCAAGATCGATCAGTCATGGAGAAATGGACATTAAAACAACCAATAAATGATTGTCATGTATAAACTGCCTTGGTCTTCATATAAAGTGAAGTCGTCAACATTGGATCTAGGAATGCCATAAGGTCGACTGTAAGCCAACATAGATGAATCAAAATGTCTGGACTGAAATGCATTTTGAAGAAAAGGGCCATACAATAAATACCATGCACCATGCACATGGTGCTCGTTTCAATCCATTTAGTACTTACTTTAGTTTACATGCATGAGTAGAATGATTGAAAGAAATTAATGAAGGCCTGAGGTTGAACCATATAAACCGCCTCATTAAGGACCCCATGTAGAAAGTCATCACTTTCAACAATACATACCAGCCAACCTTTAAAACAGCAATAGAGAGGACGATGCATATGGTGGTGGGTTTAACATGAGGGGCTAAAGGTTTTGTCAAAGTTAGACAACTACGGAAAATCGGAGTTTTTTCCTTTCTACCAGGGAATCATCGATATAACATACATGTTTCCTGGGCGACGATCTTGATAGCAATTCTAGTGAAAATTATAAGTTACAACTATCATGAAGTTTAACTGGGACCTCCCTAATAGTCATGGGTCTTAGGGTTTGGCACCCATTTCAATGAACTAGACTGTTGGATCAAGTGTGCACAGTTTTGGATGGTGAAAACTTATTGGCCGTGGATCCAGTGGGCCGATGATGATTAAAGCCTTCAGCACCGTACATGGGCCGTATTGGGTGAGATTCCATGCCCAGTTGGTCCCAAGGTGGGCCCCGCAAACACTGTTAAGTTCCTACGCTGTTTAGAGGGGTTCTCCATAAATAAAGAACTCACTTATTAATAATAAATGTACCCGGCTTGGACCCATAGTGATTTGAGTCCTGATTGCTTGCCGCAACTATTATATGGAATCAAGTAACAAACGCCTGGAACTCCACCTGTGTTTGGCACTTCACTAGTAAAATTATAGTGAAGTAAAGCCTCCATTATCCAGACAAGAAAACACAATTGGTCATTTAAAAAGTACACAAATTCAAAAAATTTTCCTTCTTAAAAAAAAAAGAAAGTAAAAAAAAAACCTCTTTTCTCCACTTAATGACAAAAAAATCTCCTCCTCTTACACGAGAAGTCAAAAAGATTCTCCATCAAATAACTAAAAACAAAAGATTATCGTAACCCCCCCTTATTTTATTCTCTCTTAATTTGATGCTTCACCCCTTTTTACTTCAATTCACCATACATCCAAACGCGCCCGCCATGCGCAGATAATTCGGATGGTTCAAGATGAATCTCATCCCATCCAATGATATATCCTCAAGTTTCAGTTCCAACTAAGCAACACGACGGAAGGGTGAAAAATCAGCCGTTTTAAATTTTGATTCCGTGGAACGATCTCCTGAAACGTGGATCAAATTTTGATCCGTGTTTCATACTTTTCTCTATTGAAGCATATGCTCTTCTCTATCTGCATCACATTCCATTGAATTTTTAGTCATTGCATATCCTTTCATTTTACACTCAGAAATCTTAGACTTCTATGCTTCTTAGAAAATACTAGACTAGAGGTCTACAAAAAATGTGATAGTATTTCATCCATTAAGTCATATTGAAGCTTTTATATTATTTTTATATAACATGAATGTGTCAATGTTCTTAATCAATTAAGTTTTATATTTATTTTATATTTAAGATTAATTTATGAATATTTATAATAGGTTTAGATTGAATGGTGTTGCCCAATGTGATTCACAGATCTTGGTTTTCTGAATTTTGTTGAGAAGGTCTTTTTTTTTTTTTTTTTAAAGATTACAGGGATCCATCTGTATATGCCAGAAAGTACATGGGTTTGTGTACATTACAAAAAAAATATGATTTTGTTAATATAAAAATTAATAAGATGTTGGTTAACATCCTTAAGATGGAGCATGCTTGAGTGGAAAACTACAATAGGCATAGTACTGAGAGCATGGAGTATTAAGAGATCATGGATAATCCATGTAGACTTTCAAGAATCTACACATTCCTATAATTTTTATCTACATTTATAATCAAATGCCGAACTAACCGTATCCTATAAAGATAATCTACTAACATTCTAACATCACTGACGTTCCAACAAACTTATTAACACATCATGAATAATCTCTAACATGGAGCACCTCAAGGATTATCAGTGGTTGTGAGAACTTGGTTCGGGCGGCACCCTTATATATAAGGCATAGCGTGTCAACAACGGATTTCAAACGGTGAGTCTCCACTAGCTTACATCGGAATATCCAACTCCTTGCCCTTGGCTTGTAAGTCAAAACTCCTTGAGATCCCAAAAACAGTCGGAACTCAATTTAGAGTTAAGTGTTCTTGGATAGGAGCAATACTAAGATGAGTGACTTGCGAAGTGCCAAAATAAAATATTTCTTGCTGAGTTGTGCGGGACCCTTGACAAGTGGATGACAAATGGCAGATTATGTTAGTTCAGGATTAGAAAAAAGAAAAAGTTTGACGCGCCACTGGTGGTTTTATAGCCCTTTGCTTGAGAAAATTCACCACTGCCAGCATTCCACTGTAGCCATTTCTCTAACACACAGATTCCAAATTCTCTTCTGCTGGCAAACACTGTTCATCACAGGAATTTGCAATAGAAGATATCCACAATCCATAGAATCGTATACTCCTTTTTTCAGTGCAGAACAAGGGAATATGGAATCCAAATTATGCTTCCTTTATAAAGCCCCTCCTCTCACATGCACCCATTTCAAATTGCTCTACACATGCAACTTGGTTCAGCTTTTTCATACTTGACTACGACGTACGCTTGTTGCATTTGTCTGGGAAATGGTAAAGTTGAGAAACATATGGCTTTTGGGTTTTTTATCTTGGCGTGTTTGATTTGAAACTTTGATAGGGTGGTGACTGAAATGAGTGATTGTTGTTGTTGTTGTTGTGATTGGGACAGAGTTATGAGACAGATGGGAAGAAGCCCATATCCGTAGGGCCGTGGGGAGGGTATGGAGGAAGTCAGTTTGATGATGGGGTGTACACAGGAATAAGGCAGTTGGTAGTGGTGCATGAAGCTGCAATCAAATCCATTCAAATAAAGTATGATAAGAAAGGGAGCTCTGTGTGGTCAGATAAACATGGTGAAGATGGGGGCACCAAAATAGAAAAGGTCTGCTTTTGCTCTCTCTATTACAAGCTACCGATATCCTGCCATCTTTATCCCTCTCCAAAAAGCCATTTTTCCCACTTCGTAGGCTCTTCTTTTCGTGTGTGGGATATCTTTCTTACTTTGTGTGCTCTCCTTCTCACAGTTTGGGCTTCCTCTCCTCACTTGGTGGGCTCTCTTGGGTCCCAGCCCCATAGGCTGGGGCGCTAAAAAAAACAAATAAAACCAAACCAAAGGGAATGGGGAGGAGAAAAAACCATAGGATAGAGTAGGATAGGACCTGTTGGTTTTTTGGGTGTTACAAAAAAATTCAGAAGGTTTTCACTTTAAGGTCACTTACCTGTCACAGATAAGAGGGCATGAGGATTATTGTCAATTGTAAGGTCATGTAATGGACGGTCAGCAAAGATCATATTTCAATCATCCATTCATGGTTTAGATTGAGAAAACAAAGTCAAGAACCCTACATATTAAACAGGTAAAAAGGCCCTCCACAAACCATAGATCAGATGGTTCTCCTCACTTTCCATTAAAGCTAGAACAAAACTATATGTGATGCATCATGCATGGAGCATGTACAGGGTAGAAGATTGTACTAATTGCAACAACAGTGGTCACAATCGAGACATATTGAAAGTTATCTCTCCTTCTATTTCTTTGTACGTTATTAACCATCATCATTAGTTTACAGGTCATGCTAAAACTCATTTGAATTTATAGTGAATCGACTAATTTATCATATCTCTATTTTTTTATCAAATTAGTACTTCCCATCGTATGTACAAGGATTTTAAAATGTGCTTAGTTGAACTATCAATTATAGTTAGAAAACTTGTAATTGAATTGGATGATGTGAATTCTTAAAATGTGCAAGGATTTTAAAATGTGCTTTGTTGAACTATCAAGTATAATTAGAAAACTTGTAATTGAATTGGATGATGTGAATGTTTTTTGGAAGTTAAATGATAAACATGCATGCAATGTAAATAAATACCTCCTTAGCTGCTTACTTAAACAAGCCAGTGTAATTAGAACTCGTTTCAGTCTCTTTGGGCATGTTCGTTTGCCAAGTATTGGATTCCTAGGGATCCTAACAGGGCTAAAGATTGAAGAAGCAGAGGCAGAAGATATACAAATGGCCACTCTACTTTGGTAGGAAATAAATCAAATAATTACCCCGCCATAACCCTTGGTAATTAAATCCAAAAAAAGTGGGGGTCTTATCTACTTACTCCTCCTTATATCCTTCATTCATCAACTCTTTGATGTTCTTTTATTCCGACTAATTTTACCATGAATTCCCAAGAATTCATTACTGAGCAAAAGAACAGAGGGGTTTAAGTACATCATTATAAGGACTGTGAATCGCAATAGAGAGGATAACATTATTAGGAACTCCTACATAATTTTTAAGAGATTTGTAAATCTCACTCATGTTTGGCCATTATTCAATGTGACTATAAAAGTAGGTGAGTTCAAGCCTCATTAGACAATTGTTTTTGGTAATAGTCTCCTTAGACGTTGTTAACGTCATAAGTGGTACATTCAAAACCCTACTCAAACTATTGGTGGCCAACTTTGAATCCCAAGATGATGTGGATTTTTAAACATCATGAGTTAAACATAGGTTTAGTACCCACTGTGGAGAAGAAAGCATTAGAATCAGGAATTTGGGTCCATACATCAGACAACATAGATTACAAATTAGATGCAGTTCTTCAGATGTCACGGGAAACTTTATCAAACATAAACCCCCATAAAGAGGAAAAATTATTCATTGTGAGAAAACCTTGATTCTGAAGATGTAGTGCCATATGGTATGCAGCACATTACAGATATGATATAGAATGCAATGAAAATTTCAAGTTTCCAGGTGAAATTGGCATCCATCAGTCTTATCCTGCCAACTTCGGTTTACTTGTTGTAGATAAAGCTAGATTTTCCAGATGAGGTTCTTACTTCAATCTGTGGATATTATGGATCAATCTCTAATGGGAGCCCTGCCATTGTCCGGTCGCTTACATTCGAAAGCAATCAAGCGAAATATGGTCCATATGGTCTTCAACAAGGAACCAACTTCTCATTTCCAATAACAGGTGGTAAGATTGTTGGATTTCATGGAAGGTGTGGGTGCTATCTCGACTCAATTGGTGTTCATCTAAAGCCGCTACAGAAACCATATCTATCCAACAGTTTGCTTCCATCTCAAATAGGATATGATGTCGTAGGAGAGAATGCAGACAACAACAAGGTTTCATTGAATAATGGCTCAAGACAATCTTCAAATACTATACGACCCACGAGTGTGGAAGCAAAAAGCATGGCAAGTATTCTGTTAAACATGCTGACAAATTGTACTTACTAACATTGCCTTCAATCAAGAAATATGTCTTAGCTTCATTGTCGCAGGTTCTGAGCTATACTGTGATGGATGGACCTTGGGGAGGAAGTACTGGATACATGTTTGATGATGGCGTATACACAGGTGTTTGTGAAGTTAATTTGTCTCGCGATTACTCAGGCATTTTCAACATGGAAGTTTTCTATGATAGATTTGGGCACACTATACAGCGGATCAAGCATGGTGGACCCAGCTACTTTGTAAGGAAAGACAAGGTGGAAACGATGTTCTTAGAAATCTATTTTATGCTAAATGCTGAAAAAAAAAAGAGTGCAAATACTAGTTTTTTTCTTTCAATGAGAATAAGTCGCATTGATCATTGGTAGATAGGCCTATGGTATGAAGTAGATTGGGTTTTAATTTCCTAAAAAGCGAGCATGAAACGTTTTACTAACTTTAATTTCTATCCTTGTACAGATTATTTTCGATTACCCCCATGAAGTCTTGACTTGTATATCTGGCTACTATGGACCTCTATTGGTTTTTGGACAAACAATAATAAAGTCCTTGACATTTCACACCACAAAAAAGAAGTATGGACCATTTGGATATGAACAGGGGATCTTCTTCTCATCCAAAATAAAAGAAGGAATGATAGTTGGATTCCATGGGAGGATTGGATTGTACCTAAATAGCATTGGAGTTCATATTCTGGAAGAGAAGGTATATACAGTGGTGCCCCTTTCTCATTTTAGTTGCTGAATCAACACCTATTTTCAATGTTTATAAATGATACTTAACTTCAAATCACACCTTTGATCTACACTATAACCTTCTCCAATGGGGCACACATACAGGTTGATGATGGTGTGGTAAAAGAACAAGTGCCAAATAGACCGGGTCAATGGGGTGGTGATGGCGTTAGGCCATGGGATGATAGCATTTTTCCGGGTGTGAAGCAAGTTTTTATTACAAGCGGTCAATCTAATATAAATTTACATTACAAGGGGGCAAGTGACTTCTTTGATACAAATGTGAGTATGACCGGAACGGGCGATCTGTATAGTCTACCAAGCACACAGCTGGCGCGGAGAGGCCACACATAGGGTAAGAGATGCTGGGGAAGCAAGTTTTTCATGTTCTATGATTTCTACATCACCATCTTAGATTGTTACTTTGGTGTTCCTTCCAGGTCCAGCTTTCCTACCCAAATGAAGCCCTCAATTCCATGAGTGGTTATTATAGCTCCATCAACAGAGATGAGAGGCCCAAAGCGATCACCTCTGTTACATTCCATACCACAAGGGTGAATTATTGCCCTTACGGAGAGGAGATAGGGACCTATTTCACTTGTACAACTACAGAGGGAAGGTGGTTGGATTTCATGGGAGTAGTGGACTATACCTGGATGCCATTGGAGTCCATATGCAACATTGATTGGGAGAGAGAAAATCCACCAAGTAAATGATCTCAAAGTTCTTGAGCTAATTACCATACCCCTCATGGAAAATAAATTTAGTACAATCACAGTATGTATAACCTCTAGTCATGATGTCACATGAACTTGAAGTTTGTGTTTATATGGGTAAGTAAATCATATCATTACTAAATGTATTCCAAGTTTCATGGTTATTCACACGTGTGTATTCCATATATAACTGAAAATATTTGTTGCAGACATGGCAACAATTGGAGAAGTGTAGGAATTACTGCATCCATACCACCGCGCTATCTGAAAGATAAATTGTAGAAGCAATGGTAGACTTGGTGTTGACATCCCCGTTTGGCGCCTTAAACACCAATATAGGACATCCATACAAAAAAGTGACAATATTTCATCCCATTAAGTGATACTGAAGCTTCCTTAATTAAATAAGTTTTATATTTTTTATATCACATGAATGTGCGAATGTTCTTAATTAATTATGTTTAGATTTATTTTTTAGTATGTAAGATGAATTTATGAATATTTGTAATAGGTTTTTAGCGAACAGTGTTGCCAAATGTGATTATCTTGATTCTACTCCTCAGAACAAAGCTATTAGGATGTTTTTTCCTTTGCTTAAAGGCAAGATTTGTATTAAGAGAAGGGCTAAGAGTCCCCAAAAGCCAAGGAGGCTAAGATGACATGCTCACCAAGAGCCAAAAGAATAGAACAGAAAAAAGAACTATATTAGATGCACTGAGAACTGATACAACTACAGGAGGCAGTGCAAGAGGGAAGAGCCAGCGCCTGTCTCTAATAAGAATTGACACAGTTTCTAAAGGAGAGAAACAGAATTGAGGTAGCCTTGGGACAATTGGAGAGAGAGGCATCCAGTTATCAAACCAGATACTGATCATCATGCCATTAACAACTTGCCATCTGCAACCTGATTGAAAAACATGGGCAAGAGATCTGATTCTCTTCCATATGCAAGAGCCCATCAAAGTATTGCAAGGGTGCCATAAAGAGGTCCTTCTAAAAAATCTCTGTTTGAACCATACAGCCCATAGGGTTGTGAAAGCTTTACACATCATATTTTTGGCAGAACAATTTAACATGTTGATGCCAAAAAAATCCTGCAGAGAACAATCTCAGCACAATGAGATCTCAAACACAAAATCCGGAACAACATAGTAATGATGTCAAATAGGCCCAAAGGTTCACAAATATCAGTGAAATTTTAAAATAACATGTAAATGGGAATTTTATGATAATGTCATTACATTTTCAAAATTGAACATATCATGAGAAAATCACAATTAGTATTAGAATAAAGTTTAAAAAACGGAAGAATCTATAAACATAATTTTTGGTAGTAAACTTGTATTTATTACATTTGTCGATTATTTTAATCATTCAAGTGCCAATCCTTGTTGGAGCCCATTAAATCATGAAGTCCTATACATTCAATTCCCATGTAAACAAGCAAGCCCTAGAGTTGATATAAAATCAATAAAATAATACTGGCTGGCAATTTTGGAGACTTGTGTTAGCCCCATTCCTCCTGGAATTTTTGCCATCAGACTTTGTTTAACATGGATTAGTTTATGCAAGCTTTTGCAGATCTTGGGTTTTTTGAATTTTGTTGAGAATGGGTTTTTCTTTCCACTTTTAGATTTCAGTGACCAGTATGTATATGCTAGAGATTACTGGGGTTCATTTAAATAACAAAAACACATATTTTCTTAATATAAAAAATTAAGATAAAAACTAACAAGATTAAGATGGAACACATGTAGGGGGCCAACAACTCGCAACGGTAATAGAAACTCACACATGCAAGGACTAACTCGCACGTACAAGAAACAGGGACTCGCACATGCAAGGGAGGTACATGCCAATCCGGTGAAAACTGCGCATCTTACCACTGAAACTCCCTTCTCCTTGCCAATTCTAGTTGGAGAATTTGGTATACACCTTGCACCCAGTGGCTATTAATTCCAAGCAGTTTGATCACTCACCACTGGTGGATTTATAGCCCTTGCTTAAGAACATACCACTGTAGCCATTTCCTTAACACACAGATTCAAATGCTCTTGTGCTGGCAACAGCTGAGCAAACCATCTCAAACCTACACCGTCCATCACAGGAATTTTTGATAGTAAGATTTCCATAATCTATAGAATCGGATACTCCTCCCAGTGCGGAACAATAGAATATAGAATCTGAATGTTTTTATGACCTGTCCCAGAATTCACAGAACCCATGTTTCCTTTATATATAAAGCCTCCCTCCCACATGCACCCATTTCAACTTGTCACTACACAAGCCACTTGGTTCCACTTCTTAACATTTGGCTAGGACCTCTTCTTCTTGCAAATGGTAATGTTGAGAAACATATGGCTTTTGGGTTTTTAGCTTGGCCATGCATGCTTGATTTTGAAATGGTACTGGTGACTTCTTCTTGTGATTTGGACAGAGCTACGTAATGGATGGGAAGAAGCCCATATCAGTAGGGCCATGGGGAGGGGACGGAGGAAGTCAGTTCGATGATGGGGTGTACACAGGTATAAGGCAGTTAGTTGTGGTGCATGGAGCTGCTGCAATCAACTCTATTCAAATCGAGTATGATAAGAAAGGGAGCTCGGTGTGGTCAGATAAACATGGTGGGAGTGAGGGCACCAGAACAGAAAAGGTCTGTCCTTTGTTCTTTTATAACAAGCTAGTGATATCTTGCCAGCTGTGGAATTCTAAACTGTTTAATATAAGTGTTTTTTTTGTTGAGGTAAACATACACCCTTCGCTCTTGAGCGGTCATAATTGTGGTCACCCTCACCATAAAATCATTATTGTGCCGTTTCCCATCACTAATTGGTTTTGGGATAAGTGGTGGCTTAATGGGGGTGTGAGATCCTATAGTTTACCTCTGATATAAGATCTAACTAAATTTCACTAAGTGGGAATGAGTGAAGAGCATCATCAACTTTCCAGAGATCCCCTAATTAGAGGATTTGGAGTGTGGACCTAATGCCATCTACATGCTTTAATTTGAGTAGATGTGACTTTGTATTCCAGGGGTCGAATGCTTTAATTAGAGGATTTGGATTTGGAGTGTGGACCCCTTCTAAAATTATTGGGTGGCAGACTTTGAATCCCAAGTTGATGTGGATTTTTATACATCATGAGTAGAACATAGGTTTAGCACCCAGTGCCAGAATGAGGAATTTGGGAGTATACATCAGACAACATAGATTACAAATTAGATGCAGTTCTTCAGATTTCATGTGGAACCTTTATCAAACATAAACCACCCATAAAGGGTGAATTTTATCCATTGTAGATTCATAAGATGCATGTAGTGCCATGTGGTATGGAGTACATTACATATATGATCTAGAATGCAATGAGTTTTGCAATTTTCCAGGTAAAACTGACGTCTTTTAGTCTCATCCTTCAATTTCAATTTTCTTGCAGATAAAGCTAGATTTTCCGGATGAGGTTCTTATTTCAGTCTGTGGTTATTATGGATTAATCTATGATGAGAGCCCAGTCCTTGTCCAATCGCTTACATTTGAAAGCAACCAAGCGAAATACGGTCCATATGGTCTTGATGAACAAGGAACCTACTTCTCATTACCAATAACGGGCAGTAAGATTGTTGGATTTCATGGAAGATGTGGGCGGTATCTTGACTCAATCGGTGTTTATCTAAAGCCCCTACAGAAACCATACCTATCCAACAGTTTGCTTCCATCTCAAATTCGATATAATGTCGTAGGAGAGAAGAAGGACAACAAGAAGGTTAGCAGCTCAAGAAAATCTTCAGATGCTAAAGAATTCACTAGTGTGGAAACAGAAAACATGGCAAGTATTCTGTTAAACATGCACACTAATTCTACTTACTAACTTCGCCTTTCATCAAGAAACATGTCTTAACTTTATTGTCACAGGTTGTCAGTTTTCCAAGCAATACTGTGAAAGAAACTCCGACTAATGGTGACTCTGTGACAAATGGACCTTGGGGAGGAAATGCTGGAATAATGTTCGATGATGGCACATACACAGGTGTTAAACAAGTTACTTTGTCTTATAATATCATGGGCATTGTCTCCATAGAAGTTATTTATGATAGAAATGGGCACACGATACGCGGTTGCAAGCATGGTGGAAGCCACATCATAAATATAAAGAAGGTGAAGATGATGTTCTTAGAAATCTATTGTATGAAAATATGAGATTTTTTTCTATCATGAGAATACGTCGCATTGATCATGGGTGGGGTAAGCCTATGTTATGAAGTAGATTGGGTTTCAATTTTCTAAAACATGAACTTTAAAAAAAAAATTGTCTTTCTTGAGATTTTTCCTCGTTCATACTGAAATCATGATGAAAGTTTTTACTAACTATGATGAAAGTTTTTACTAACTTGCTATCATTGTACAGATTATTTTCGATTACCCCCGCGAAGTATTGACTCGTATATCTGGCTACCATGGACGTATATGGTTTGACGGAGAAGCAGTAATACAGTCCTTGACATTTCACACCACAAAAAGGAAGTGTGGACCAATTGGAGTTGAACATGGGATATTCTTCTCATCCAAACTAATAAAAGCAGGAATGATAGTTGGATTCCATGGGAGGAGTGGAATGTACCTAAATAGCATTGGAGTTCATGTTCGGGAAGGAAAGTTACCTCCACGGGGTGATGATGAAGGTGGACCATGGGATGATAGCATATTTTCGGGTATGAAGCAAATTTTCATTACAAGCGGTCAATCTAATATAAATTTACATTACAAGGGGGCAAGTGACTTCTTTGATACAAATGTGAGTATGACCGGAACGGGCAATCTGTATAGTCTACCAAGCACACAGCCGGCGCGGAGAGGCCACACATAGGGTAAGAGATGCTGGGGAAGCAAATTTTTCATGTTCTATGATTTCTACTTCACCATCTTAGATTGTTTACTTTGGTGATCCTTCCAGGTCCAGCTTTACTACCCAATTGAAGTCCTCAATTCCATGAGTGGTTATTATAGCTCCATCAACAGAGATGAGAGGCCCAAACTGATCACCTCTGTTCCATCCCATTCCACAAGTAGGGGGAAGTATGACCATTATGGAGAGGACAAAGGGACCTTTTTCACTTGTACTAGTACAAAAGGGAAGGTGGTTGGATTTCATGGCAGGAGTGGGACTATTCCTGGATGCCATTGGCGTCCATATGCAAATGCAACATTGGTTGGGAGAGAGAAAATTCTCCAAGTCAATGATTTTCAAAACTCTTGAGCTAATTACCCAAACCACTCATGGAATATAAATTTTAGTACAATCACACTATGTATTAACTCTGGTCATGATGTCACATGCATGAACTTCAAGTTTGTGTTTTAGCTAAAAAAATCATATTATTGCTACATGTATTCGAAGTTTCTTGGTTATTTACACATGTGTATTCCATATAAACTGAAAATATTTGTTGTAGCCATGGCAACAATTGGAGTGGTACGTAGGAATAACTGCATCCATCACAGCTCTAGCTGAGTGATTAATCCCAGGGGTTCATTTAGATCTTCTAAATCAAGTGCAGCTAAATTTGTTTATGCATCAACTGGGGTTCTTGCATTTGGATAACCTGAGTCACTATTGTTTTGGCCTTTGTAGAAACCAATTATTGGTAGGCATAGTTATAGATAATTAGATTCCCAGGTAAAGGAGTGCTGGAGAAGTTCTTAGAATTCAAAGGGGTTGTAGAATTAGGGATGTAAACGGATTGCAATCTGCTTGAGCTGGACATGATGTAACTAACTCGTTGGGTCGAGCTTAGGGCCCCATTTGTTGCCGGTTGAGTCCATTCTTATACCCTAATTACATTGTAATTATATAATAAAATTACCCTACTTGATCTTGATGCCTGGATGCTGACCTAGCCCAATGGATATGAAGCTTTGACAGCCCAGCCAAACCCACCTTTCTCATCTTGGGCCATCGCCTCCAAGACTGCCTAGGAACTTACCATTATATGTAGGGAAATTTTCAAAATATATAGGGTTCGAGTTTTGCCCAAATTTCAAATTAGGATTAAAAAAATTCACTTTAGTTTTTCATTTACATTTTAAATCAGGACATCTTAGGATAATATGAGGGAGCGGCTATTCACACATCCCTCATTGCTCCCTGTACACCCATCCATCCATGGGACCCCTCTAGAAAACCCTAAACTACCCCTCCCTTTCTTCCCTCTCTCCCTCTCCCCCTCCCTGCTCGGCGCCCATCTCCGCCCGCTCCCTCTCCCCTCTCCCTCTCCCTCTCCCTCTCCCCAGTCATCGCCCAACTCTGCCCGCGCCCTCTCCCTTTCCTTCTCCTTCCCTTTCCCCATTCGGCCCTGATTCGGTTAAACGGGAGAGGGGGAGAGGGAGGGAGAGGGACAGCTTGGAGAAGGAGAGGGAGAGAGAAAGAGGGAAAGGGAGAGATAGAGAGAAGGAGAGGGAGAGGGCGCAGGCAGAGGTGGGAGTAGGGCGGAGTTTGGCGGCGAGCAAGGAGAGAGACGGGGGAAAGGAGAGGGAGAGAGAAAGAGGGAAAGGGAGAGATAGAGAGAAGGAAAGGGAGAGAGCGCGGGCGAAGTGTGGGCATAGGTCGGAGTTGGGCGGTGAGCAGGGAAAGGGAGAGAGACAGGGAGAAAGAGAGGACGGAGATGGGCACTGAGGAAAGAGCAGGAAAACGAGAGGGAAGGGTAGTTTGGGGATTTTTTAGAGGGGTCCCATGGATGGCTCCCTAGTATGAGTTTTTAGGCAGCTTTTCTCTCCATTTTTTTTCAAAATACCCAAAATGTCCTATTTTCTTCTCTCCCAATATGTTAACTGGATCTTTTGATAGAGAGTTTGGCAATGGTTAGTGGTCTCATTATCTAGCTAAGGCTGCACGTCCTTGTGTAATTGCCTGCCAACCTCTTGGCCCGCCTATATAGAAATCCACCCACTTGCACCAGACCACGATAGGGGACCCACACTCGAACTAGTCAAGAGTCGGCTCTGATATCATTTGTAACGCCCCACCCTACACACATGCATGATATTGTTCGATTTGGCCCACGGGCCTCATAGTTTTGTTTCTGATGGGCCTTAATCCATCAAAAGGCCTAATACAAGATAAAGGTGTAAGCTCTACATATAATTACATTCACTTTCCTCTCTATAGTTGGTGTGGGACTCCGGGACATCACAGGTGGTGTGTTTGTGATGGAGGTGATGGTTCTAAGAAGAGGTAGGCAATAGGGCTGAGTTTGGAGTTGGGTAGATTTGATTTGGAGGTGAAGGATGGATTGTGGTATGTGTCTTGAGGTGGCCGGGTTGGTGATGGATTTGGCACAATTAAAGATGGCAACATGCTGAGATGAAAGAAGAAGACACAACAGTATTACCCTTCAACACCGACGACCGCAAAACAAGCTCGATACCATAGTTTGTTCGAGCTTTTGTGGGTGACACTTGCAAGCATATGCGCTTTATTTTAAAGGTAGGAGGGAAGAAGAAAGGGCCCTAGGGCCATTTTAGGTATTTTGAAGAACATATGGAGAGAAAAACCGTTGGATAAAATTTTGTGTATATATATATATAGGGAAATATTTAAGTGCATCTATCCCTCACTATGTGTGGTGAGGGACACCCCTTTTAGGGAAGTTTCAAGTACAAAATGGCTTTTGTACTTTTTGAAAAGATCCCCTTTTGTACTTGAAACTTCCCCAAAAGGGGTGTCCCTCACCACTTATGGTGAGAGATAGATGCACTTGAATACCCCCCATATATATATATATATATATATAGAGCAAAACTCTCCATAACTTAAGCTTAGGATAAAATTTTGTAAGCTCATACTTATGGGGCCCACCTTTGGTCTATCCAAATGGACCAAACACATGACCCCCTAAATTGCACATGTCTACCAACTTTCAGTCAAATCCGAATTTATATGACCGTTGGATCGACTATATATCAATCCAAATAGACTATTAACCATTAAACTTTTGGGCCCATATAAAAATGATAGAAAACACGGTTGGGGTTGATTTTTTACAGAGAGGAAGATCCCAGGGAGTCCTTGAAATTCCCCATTCCTATCCCCATGTGGGTCCTCAAGTGAGCCCCACTACACACTTGATTTTACCTTATTCTAAGAGTGAGCTTAGGAGAGCTAGCCTCATATACATACATATATATATATATATATATATGAAAAAAAAAAGAGCTGCAAAAATCAATGGCTACGGTGTTTAAAGTTTCATTCATTTTCAGGTCTTTCCAGGACAGCTACAGGTTGTGGTTTAGGAACTATTTTAGCTAAATGCTATTTGACATGCCTGTGAGTTATTTCGACCACAATTTCTGCTTAAGCTTGACTAATCATGGGCCTTTTAATGGCTTTCTGGGAAATGGTTTGGGCTTATTCGCATGTAAAGCCTGACGTTAAATTTAAGGACACACAAATAGATGAGTGGGGCTTTCTTTTTTTTTTAAACCGGCTTTAAGCCCAATGGTTGCTCATTGGCTACACACTACTTTCTTTCTTTCTTTCTTTTTGGCTTCACACTATTTTCATCATGCAATTTAGGGCTTTACAGAGATCGACACAAGGCCAAGTTCATGACAGTTTCTATCTAGGACCCTAACCCAGACACAAACCTCATAATTTAGTTGTGTCGATATTCATTGTTTGAGTAGCATACGTAGAAAACATAACACAACAATAGAAACAGATGCTGAATGCCATGCCCTTTGAGGGTCGACTGGGTCTCATATATATAGGGGTTGAATGCCCTAATTACAGCATTCTTACAGTATCTAATCATGCCTTATTAAGGCAATACAATCTTAGATCTTAAATTATAGCTAACAAACAAAGTATGTACATGTGTGCTTGACTAATGGTAAAATACAATGAATGAGCCTAAATGGGCCTCGAGTTTGGGCTTGGATTGACATATAGTACACGAAATAGACATATTAAATTCGATCATCATCATCAAAGCCTTATGTGTAAGTTATTCTCGTAAACCATGGAAATATGTCCGAACCTACACAGATTCTGTTTCTTTTCTCAGAATTCATGTTGGGGTTGTGATAAAAGTTCAACGTTAGTTGTCAACTTATGTAACGCAACCTTCCTTTATACTGGTTTTGGGACCAGCACCAATAACGATTTGGCAGAGTTCAAATTAAATTATTATTGTTATTTTTTTTAAGGTCCATCATCATAGTATTTGGGTCTGTTGGGTCTTGTAATATGGTAGATACCTATCTGGTATGAACTAATGAACCCAGACCAATTTAATTTTTTTCCAAGTTTAGCTCAGTTGGGTCGTGGCTCCACTGATTAGCTACAACCATAAATATGTGTAGAAGGGGAATCATCTAAGAGTTCACATAACATTTCCCTTTGCAAAAGACTGTGGGCCACAACTCAAACCCAGTTGGTCCTAGGATTTATTGTGTTGGGCAAGTAGTGGCCTTAAACGACCTCCCCTTGACGTCCAAATGAGCTCCATTTCCCATTCAGGTGGGGTCGTATTGTTCGATAAAGAGGCTATTC
The DNA here is from genome assembly GCA_003546025.1 of Camphora micrantha. NCBI lineage: Eukaryota > Viridiplantae > Streptophyta > Magnoliopsida > Laurales > Lauraceae > Camphora > Camphora micrantha. Next base: position 61,713,437 of record QPKB01000001.1, read on the forward strand.
AATCAGTGCATGGATCATGGATGAGCCTCGATTTATCCCATATGAGCTAAGTTAGGCCTCCATGTGGGACATTGCAGTGGATCTTCCTACAAGTAAAAGACTTCTCCATTTGTACAGTTGAAGCATGTTTCATGTACTAATGGGCCCATTCTTTGTTTTTCAACTTACTATAATTTGCTGGATGGTTAACTATTTGTAAAACATCACTACTTGGCATTAAAAGGCTTCTTGTCTAACATCTTTCAGTTCAATAAAACTCTAACAGAGATTCTAAATGCTATTTTTGTTGTCAGCAGCTGAGCTGAGCAAACCATACATCTCAAACCAACACAGTCCATTGCAGGAATTCTCGATAGAAGATTTCCATATTCCATAGAATCGGATACTCCTTTCAGTGCAGAACAATGGAACATGGAATTTGATTTCTTTCATGAACTTATCCAGAATTCTGAGAATCCATGTTTACTTTATAAAGTCCCCTTCCAACATGCACCCCATTTCAACTTGGCACTACAAAAGCAACTTGGTTCCACTTCTTCACACTTGACACGATCTACTACTCTAGCAAATGGTAATGTTGATGAGAAACATGTCTTTTGGGTTTTTATCTTGGTGTGGTTGATTTGAGATTTTGAAAAGGTGGTGACTGAAATGAGTGATTGTTGTTGTTATGATCTGGACAGAGTAACGTGACGAATGGGAAGAAGCCCATATCAGTAGGGCCATTGGGAGGGGACGGAGGAAGTCAGTTCGATGATGGGGTGTACACAGGTATAAGGCAGTTGGTAGTGGTGCATGGAGCTGCAATTGACTCTATTCAAATCAAGTATTATAAGAAAGGGAGCTCGGTGTGGTCAGATAAACATGGTGGTGGTGGTGGTGGTGGGAGTGCGGGCACCAGAATAGAAAAGGTTTGTCCTGTCTTCTTCTGTTACAAGCTGTTGATATCTTGCTATCTGTTGAAATCTAAACCGTTTAGGATAAATGTTTTCACGTAATATAAGATCTAATCAAGTTTCACTATAATAGGTGTTTGGCACATTGCCAAATTGATCACATACGAATACATGAAGTTCTGTAATTTTTTATGCATTTGTTTTCTATAGGTAAATCTCATGGTGGGATCAACTTTCATTGGAGTGAATTTGGTATTGATTCCCAAATTCGAGGATTTGGATTTTGGAGTCTGGACATCATGCCATCTACATGCTTAGTAATCACAAAACTGAAAAGATCTGTCCTTTTGCTCTTTTATTACAAGCTATTGACATCCTACTGCATGTCTCTGTCCTTCTCCAGAGGGGGTCCTCGAAATCTTAATTGTTCTGAACACAAATGGTTCCTTCTTGTATAACATCCTGCCATATTTTTCTTTAATAGGAGCTGGGTCTAAATACAATTTATTTTTTTATTTTTTTTTATTTTTTTTTGCTTTTGACCGTACAGCCGCCCTAAGGCCTGACTATCGCCCTTAAATAGTTGAAATTTTAAAAACTTCCTGCATAACTGTCTGTATAGAAAAGGGGTGTTGTGAAAATTACAATTTTAAGCTTAAAATTGCACGATATCCTAGGTCCATAGGACATCACACTATATCCATACGAAATCGCACGTTTTCCCTTCCTGCCCAAAATAGAATTACATATATTCACTTTTTCCACCACATCTGAAAACTCTATTTTCTCTACCTAGTCATGTGTAGAAACCTGACCTAGAGCTCTTAAACACTTCTATTATCCAGTTCATCACATTGCAGAGGAGAAATATCAGAATCAGGAATTTGGGTCCATACATGATACATCAGACAAAATAGGATTACAAACTAAATACATTTCTACAGATTTACATGGGACTTTATCAAACATAAACCAACCCATAAAGGGAAAATTTTAACCATTGTGACAAAATCTTGATTTTTAAGATATAGTGCCATGTGGTATGGAGTACTAATTCATATATGATCTAGGATGTAACAAATTTTGCATTTTTTTTTTTCAGATGAAATTTGTATCTATTGGTCTTATCTTGTTTATGTTGCTTTACTTGTTGCAGATAAGGTTAGATTATCCAGATGAGGTTCTTACTTCACTCAGTGGTTATTTTGGATCAATTGCAAATGGGAGCCCTATCATTGTCCAATCGCTTGCATTCGAAAGCAATCGAGCGAAATACGGTCCATATGGTCGTCAACAAGGAACCCACTTCTCATTACCAATGACGGGCTGTAAGATAGTTGGATTTCATGGAAGGTGTGGGTGCTATCTCGACTCAATCGGTGTTCATCTAAAGCCCCTACAGAAACCATATCTATCCAACAGTTTGCTTCCAGCTCAAATTGGATATAATGTGGTAGGAGAGAAGGAAGACAACAAGAAGGTTCCAGGGAATAGCAGCTCAAGACAATCTTCAGATACTAAAGAATTCACGGCAAGTACTCTGTTAAACAAAAAGCACACTAGTTGTACTTCCTAAAGTTGCCTTTGATCAAGAAATATGTCTTAACTTCATTGTCGCATGCAGGTCGTCAGTTATCCAAGCTATACTGTGAGAGAGCCCGACACTAATGGTGACCCTGTGACAAATGGACCTTGGGGATCAAGAACGGCTGGATTAATGTTCGATGATGGTGTATATACAGGTGTTAGACAGATTAATTTGTCGACTGATCGTTTTGCCATTGTCTGCATAGAAGTTATGTATGATAAACACGGGCAAAAGATAAGGGGGAGCAAGCATGGTTCACCCGGCTATATCGGCTATCCTTTAAAAGAACACCAGGTAAAGATGATGTTCTTGGAAATCTATAATGCGATTTTTCTTTCATGTGTAAAATGGGTCGTGCCAGCCCAGCCATGTTTGGGCCGGGCCACGCCGTGTCGTACCCAGGCCGGCGGGGGTCGGCCAAATGCGACTCGAGTCATGCCGTGCCAGCCCATGTGTCAGTCTGGGCCATCCCACAGTCCGGGCCGAGCTGGCCCTCGGGCTGCTTTTTATAATTTTTTTAATCTAAATTCTTTAAATATTTTATAATAATATATTGAAAGGGACCTTAATTTGAGGGTTCTCAACTTGAAATAAAGTTGAGATTAACAAAATAAATGCACAAAGATTGATGCCAATGTACAAATGAAAAATTAAAATTTTAACTATGATATATTCCTTAAAATAAAGTTTACAACAACTTTGATGATAATTTTCAACTTCAAATAAAATTTACAAGTTAGATGATAATTCCATCTTTAAAAAAATCTATAAATAAAAATTACATCTATGACAATTTTCTAGAAATAAAATTTACAAATCACAACTATGGAAATTTCTTAATACTATAATATTTCTAATACTGAAAATCCGTCTTCTATTTCTTCTTCTGACATCAAGTTTTGCTTTCTCATCTCTGCCAAGAACTAGTCTCTTAGGCACATGCATGTTTCCACCGTTTCTTCTGACGGCATCGCCCTCTTGTTGTCAATAAGTCACCCACCTGCATCGAAATTAAGCTTACTCCTATGCAATAGTAGACACTGGAACTATTAGTAGATCACGGACCACGGCGGATCAAAAGCACAGAAAATCTACTTTTACTTGTTTTGCACCGGGCCAAAAGGTCGAAACTGGTGTCATCATCTACAACATCAACCAGAACAATCTATAGATACACAGTTAAGTTATTCACAATTTGACTGGATCCGGAAGAACTACTGCCTCGAGAGCTCCTAAGAATATTCCATGAGGCTTTCTTTTTCCCTACCTGTGGTTGGAGAGGTGTATAAGTTGTTTCCGATCTACCCATTTGGGTAGAATACTCAATAAAAGTTCATCTAATAATATTTAATCATAAAAATATTATTTACATTAGTGGTATTCATATCATTATCTATTATCTCAAGGAAAGTTGTTATGCCTATGAATTGTAACCTAGGATCTAATATAGAGGTTAAACAAAATGTTATTAGAGTATTTCTCCAGTATTTGTGAAAACTTCCTTTCCATTGTTGTACACATATCCTTGAAAGAATATATTTCTATATTTTTCCAAAGTAAAACTAATTTCATAAAAATGGTTCAAAACTTGAGTCGAGGAGTCATAAAAAATCTCTTATTATTTCAAGAACTTGTCAATCATCTATCGAAATCTCTGCATGTGTTAAATATAAAGTACAATATTGATTAATTATACCCTTATAATTGCAAGTTTCTCTTAACATTTGATAAGTAAAATTTCACCTATGCTTTACATCTGATTGTATTTTTTGGAAATTTTTATTAAGACTTAATACATATTTCCTTCCTGTTTTGCTTCCTTGAAGGAGACAAAAAACTGTAACCTAGCTATAATGTATTTAATCACTTCTATTATATGCTTAATAAATCCCAATCCATCTTGTACTATAAGATTTAAGATGTGACATGCACATCTATTGTGAAAAATAATCATTTAAATGAAACTGGAGTACACTTTGTAGTATTTCAACAGCGCTATTGTTGAAGCTTGCATTATCTAAAGTTCTATAATTTATTTTATTTTCAATATTATACTCTTTGGTTTTTTCTAAGATAGTGGGCCCTCTTCTAATACCAGTATGTGGGTACTCAAGTAAAGATAATGAAATCATTCTTTTCCACATAATCCAGTCCATATCAATATAATGTGCAGTTATTAAAATGTACCAAACATTTTGTTTGGAGGTCCATAAATCCGATGTAAATTCTATTTTTTCGGGTATGTTTTGAAGAGCAGTTTTTAAATTCTCTCTTCCTTTTCTTTTTCTTTTTGCATCATTTCTGGCAGTACTTCTTGAAATCTTTTTTAATAAAGGAGTGAAGGTTTCATTCACAATGTCTTCTAAGAATTCATTCTCAGCAATTAGAAATGGTGATTTATTAATTACAATAAATTCTACAAGTTGGTATCTAGCATTTGAAGAATTATAATTAAAAACTCCTAAACTACCAGATGAATAACTTTTAGATTGTAGAGTTTGCGTGTGCTCATGCTAAGCCACTCCGTGCCACAGGCCACGACCCCCTGGCCTGGCACGGGCCATGCATGGGATGGGCCGGTCAATGTGCCGAGCTCCAGGCCCAGCCCATCTTACACCTCTAGGTAAGCATACGGAATGAAGTAGATTGGGTTCTATTTTTAAAAAGCAAGCATGATTTTTGTTCTTTTGAGATGTTTTTTCTCTTTTTCATTTCAATATCGTGAAGCATTTGACTAACTTCCTATTCTTGTACAGATTATTTTTAATTACCCCCACGAAGTGTTGACTCATATATCTGGCTACCATGGATCTTTAATAATGTCCTTCGGAATTGCACCAACTGTAATAAAGTCCTTGACATTTCACACCACAAAAAGGAAGTATGGACCATTTGGAGAGGAAAAGGGGATATTCTTCTCCTCATCCAATATAAAAGCAGGAATGATAGTTGGATTCCATGGGAGTAATGGAATGTACCTAAATAGCATTGGAGTTCATGTTCTGGAAGAGAAGTTTCCTTCGCCAAAACCATCCCTTCCTAAGAGAGGTCTTGGAGGAGAGGAGGTATATATATATATAGCGGTGCCTTTCTCATTTTAATTGTTGAATCAAGAACTATTTTATATGTCTACAAATGATAGTTTAAGCTTCAAATTATATGTATAATCTACACTTTAACCCTCTCTAATGGGTCACACATACAGGTTGTTTATGGTGTGGTGAAAGAACCAGTGCCAAGTGGACCCAGTCCATGGGGTGGTGATGGAGGTAGACTACTATGGGATGATGTCATATTTTCGGGTATGAAGCCAATTTTTGTTACAAGTGGGCAATCGAATATAAATCTTCATTACAAGGGGGCAAGCGATTACTTTGATACAAATCTGAGTATGACCGGAACAGGCAATCTATATAGTCTACCCAGCACACAGTCGGCGCAGAGAGGCCACACATGAAGTAAGAGATGCTGGGATGCAAATTTATCATGTTCTATGATTACTACATCACCATCTTAGATTGTTACTGTAGTGTTCTTTCCAGGTCCAGTTTGAGTACCCAAATGAGGTCCTCAGTTACAACAGTGTGGTTATTATAGCTCCATCAACAGAGATGAGAGGACCAAAGTGATAACTTCTCTTACTTTCCATACCACTAGGGTGCATGGAACTGGAAGTATGGCCCTCATGGAGAGGAGATGGGGACCTTTTGCACTTCTACAGCTGAAGGAAAGGTGGTTGGATTTCATAGTAGGTGTGGACTATACTTGGGTGCCAAACAGAAAATCTACCGAGTCAGTGCTCCCAAAATTCTTTAGTACAATCCTAGTATGTGTAAACTTCAGTCATGATATCACATAAATGTGAATTTTGAGTCTTTTTTCAAAGGGGCAAATGAATCATATTTTATGATTAAATGTATTCGATGGTACGTGTGTTGGCTTTCTAAGCCTCGGTTAGATTTAAAGAAAAAAATACAAGCCAAACTCTACAAAGAGAAAAGGAAGATTTTACCACACAGTGAATTTTACCTCCCTCAAGACCTTCCCTAAATCTAGTTGACCATGTCAGCTCTAACTCATGCATGGTTCGCGTTGTCTCAAATCATCCGGTCGACAGTGTGAATGGTTAAGATTCGTTTTGGATTTCTTATTATTTACTTTTCATGCATGTTTTAGATAGTGTATGACCGTATGGATGACACTCCCCCATCCTTTTATGTTCGATTATCATGCAGGATTATAGCAAAAGAACCATGGGGGCTTTTAATAGAGGAAATTATACACCTTCGTGTAAGTGGTATCTTATAAAGTGAAATCTAGTTTCATGAATATTGGTGAAATTTTAAAATAAATGAAGATTTTATGATAATATCATTTAATTTTCAAAATTGAGCAGATCACACGAAATTCACAGCAGTATCATAATAGGATTTGGAAAATGGGGAAAATCTATAAACATGATTTTGTTTTTAACTTATAAATAATAAGTTTATTGATAATCGTCACACCCCAAGCCCAAGAGTACACGACTCCCGAGGAGCGACGTGTCCGCATGGGGTTTCGAGTCAAACTCGTAGAACATTTAACCCCATGAACGGATTTCCCACATAATTTCATGTGTGAGGTCTAAAGAACCAACACAAATTGGGGTATATTTCTATTCACACGTTTCCCCATATAACATGTCCTTTATATTAACCAACTTGGTATTCATCGTTCATTCATCAACCGTAGCACATTTCCATAAAACATAAGAGCATAAATGGGTCCATAGAGTGAATATTAAAGCTCAAGTTTAAAGTTAAGAACAAGAGAGAGAAAGAAGTAAGTTAAGTTTACATAAAAAAAAAAAAAAAGACTAAACAACCAAACACAACACATCATGGCCATCCAAGCCATAGGCCAAGGTAGATAACGTCCAGCACTCAGCGCATCTATGTCTGGGAAACGTCATGAGTCCATTTAGGTAATTGTTGAGAAGTCTCCTCTTCATCCTCCTCGATCTCCGTGGCAATGGCGTCAGGTTCCTCACCTGTATAACGTCAAGTGTAGCACCATTAAGCAAAATTAAGCAAGATAAACAAATATAAAACGTGGCATATATATCAAATGAGTAGCTGATGCAGCGATCGGGCAATAGATCAATCTCTCAAAGGATTGATCGAATTCAAAGATGGATTCCAGCCACTAGGGCACAAACGAAACCCTAAACAACAAAAACTCATGTGAGCAACCTCAGAGAAATCTGTTATTAATTGTAAAGCATACCTATTACAATAGAGGACTTTCTCTATTTATAATGTATTAAGACTACTAAAACAATAAACTATAATGAAAATAGAAGCTACTAATTCTCATCATAATAAGCAACAATTCCAAATTAATCCTAAGATAAATTTAGAAGTATTTCCACAGATAACATTCTCAGCCAATTTGGGCCAAAGGGCTGGGCTAGATGGTTGGGCCCATCATGTGGGCCCAGGACCTCTTTTGGACTTCCGTACTGCATCAACTCTCCCCGGCTTGAAAAAACTCGACTCTGAGGAGTTAATCACTTGATAGTGTTCATAAATATCTAGATTCAGGCGCTGGGAGTCAGTAGCAATAATCCAGATAGCATCGGAGTCAGACCAATTTTGCCAACAAACAATGAACTTTTGAAATCCTCCGCAACGAGTAGAAACAATCTAATCATCAAGAACGTCAATGATTTTATTAGGCGGTGGCAGAGCAGCTGGTAACGTAATGATTTGTTCATCAGAATCGTCCTCTTTATTATGCCCACGATAGAGAGTAAAATCAGCAATGTTGAATGTAGCGCTGATACCAAAAGATCAAATGGCAACTTGAGAGTATATGCATTCGAATTAAGCTTCCAAAACACTTTGAATGAACCTGTATTCCTCGGATGTAACTTCTTGTTTGCGCCTGGCGCTAACCTTTCCGGATGAATACGGACCATAACCATGTCTCCTTCAGAAAACTTTAGAAAACCATGACGTTTGTTAGCATGAGCCTTGTAACTGTCATTGCTAGCTGTAATATGTCGTCAAACTTCATCATGTATTTGTTGCATGTGTTTGATGAAATTATCGGCTTCAGCACAAGGGCACGCTTCAACAGGCAATGGAACAAGATCAATAGGCAAGTGCGGTCAAACAACTGTGACTGCTTCAAAGGGTGAGATGCTTGTGGACCGATTAATTGAATTGTTGTAAGCAAGTTCAGCCATAGGTAGAATCTGATCCCATGTTGTGATATGATCACGTACAAAGCATCGTAACAATTGTCCAAGGCTTCTATTAACAACTTCAGTTTGGCCATCAGTTTGTGGATGGTAAGCAATAGAAAAGTGAAGCTTTGTCTTGGCTGTCATCCATAATGTCTTTCAAAAGTAACTCATAAATTTGGCGTCACGATCTGAAACAATTGTCTTGGGGAGGCCATGAAGACAGATAACTTCTTTGAAAAATAGTTGAGCTACCTTGTAAGCATCTGATGTAGTGTTGCATAGAATGAAATGTGCCATTTTAGAAAAACAATCAACAACAGCAAAGATGGAATCAACTTTCCGTACAGTCTTTAGAAGGCCTAACACAAAATCCATGCTGGTATTTTCCCATGGGATATGAGGAATAAGCAAAGGCTTATATAAACCCGTATTTTTCTTGTTACCTTTAGCCAATTGATAGGTGCAACATCTTTCACATATGCTGATAACATTAACTCTCATGGTCGGCCAATAGAAACGATCATCCACGAGAGCGAGTGTCTTGTCACGTTCCAAATGACCACTACAACCTCCAAAATGCAATTCACGAACAACATGTTCATGAATGGAAGTAGCAGGGAGGCAAAGTTTGTTACCTCGGAATAAGAATCCATCATGTTTGCTGTAATGAGGGTGCTTGTCCGTGTCGCCGTTAAAAAAATCCGTATAGATTGTGCCGAAATCCTTGTCATTTGTGTGATCCTGCTTTATTTGCTCAAAACCTGCGATAGTGACTGCCATAGTAGTGAGGAGATGTTTCCGACGACTTAAAGCATCAGCTACTAAATTTTCTTTGCCCGATTTATGGTGGAGACTGAATATGAATTGTTGAAGGAAAGAACTTCATTTAATGCGACGATCACTAACATGCTGTTATGACTGTATATGCTTCAATGCCTCGTGATCGGAATATAAGATAAAGTCGTGTCCAACCAAGTAATGACGCCAATGTCGCAATGCTTGCACAACGGCGTAGAGTTCTAGATCATAAATAGAATGTCGGCGTTTGGCATCGAAGAGCTTTTCGCTGAAAAATGCAATCGAGTAACCTTCTTGGCTAAGAACTCCTCCAATGCCAATCTGAGAAGCATCACAAGCAACTTCAAAGACTTTGTTAAAATATGAAAGTCGTAGGACGGGGTCTTCCGTAATCTTGCACTTGGTTTCTCCAAAAACTCTAGTTGCTGCACTTGTCCATTTAAATTCACAATGTTTTATACAATTAGTGATAGGAGCCATAATACTGCTAAAATCGCGAATGAACCTTTTATAAAAAGTAGCAAGTCCGTGAAAACTACGAACTTTAGTGAGAGTTTGTAGAATAGCCCAATCGAGGATAGCTTGAATCTTGGATGGGTCCATTGCAATACCCTTAAAAGAGACAACAAAGCCAAGGAAAATCATAGAATTGCTCATAAAAGTAGACTTCTTCAAATTAACATAGAAGCAATCTCGGCGAAAAAGCTCAAATATGCTCTTCAAGTGATCAAGATGCTTCAATTTGGATTTGCTGTGAATCAAAATATCATGGAAGTAGACAACAACAAACTTTCCAATAAATGGTTTCAACAATTGATTCATAACACGCATGAATGTGCTAAGAGCATTAGAATAGGAGCATTAGAAAGACCAAAAGGCATAACCAGCCAATCATAAAGACCATCTTTAGTTTTAAAAGTTGTCTTCCATTCATCATCTGGCCTAATTCTGATTTGATGATAACCACTGCGAAGATCAATCTTAGAAAAAACAGAAGCACTAGTCATAAGATCAAACATATCATCAAATCTAGGGATAAGGAAACGATACTTTACAGTGATTTTATTGATGGCACGACTATCCACACACATATACGCCAACTTCCGTCCTTCTTTAGTGTGAGGATAGCGGGTACAGCACATTGACTTAAGCTTTTTCGAATACATCCCCATCACAACAGATCATCATTTTGTTTCTTGAGTTCAGCATATTCGAAAGGGCTCATCCGATAAGCACGAAGATTAGGGAGAGATGCTCCAGGAGTTAAATCTATTGCATGATGGATGTCTCGCATTGGCGGCAATTCATTTGGAAACTCATCAGGAATTAAATCAGAAAATTCATTAATCAATGGTTGTACCTCTTGGGGAGTAGATGGCTTGGAGTAGTTATTTGATTCAGTCACCTATCTGGCAACCAAAGCCTACATCACACCTTGCTCTTTACTTTCAACTTCAAATTTGCGCATGGTGAGGATGTGAGGAGAGGCAGTAGGAGTGGTTTACTTTACAGAAAATGTAGTTTCTATGGGCTTCAATTGGATTCGGCATCCATTCCATTTAAAAGTGTAGGTGTTATCCGCATGATCAGTGATAACCTTCAAGCGTTTCAGCCAAGGTCTGCCAAATAAGATGTGGGCAACATTCATTGGAATAACATCACACAGGACATTATCTTCATACGAGCCCATCTTCAAGGGAACAATGCATCGGCGGTTGACAAGAATCAGAATAATCATTTACCCATGCAACTTTGTAAGGCCTTGGATGCTTTATAGTTGGCAACTGAAGTTCATCAACCGCTTCTTTGGATATGACACTCATAGCACTTCCATCATCAATGATGGCATTGCAAGCTATTCCTTACAAGTAACTCTTGTTCTGAAAATTGAAGCTTGGTTTCGGGTATTCTAGTAATTATACCAGAGTTTTCTTGAGGACTAAGCCCTAAACCCTGAAGTTGTAGAGCACAACAAGGAAGAGAAGGGAATTGATGTGAGCTTTCTCCATGGACTTAAGCGGTTTTTCCAAACCACTTAAATCATTGTGTCTTCAGATTCTTCGTGATTGATTGCTTAATTATTGTGTGGATTTGTGGTTTTTTTTTTTTTGTGTGTGTGTGTGTGTGTGTGTGTGTGTGTATGATCGTCAATCGCAGGTTGTTAGTTCCACTGTGCCACTTTTCCCAACAAAAATTATATTATTTGGGTCCAAGTAGGGTCCATCTTTATGGTATGTGGTTCTGTGTGTGATCTTGATGCCCAGATGCTGACTTGACCCAATGGAAATGAGCTTAGACCATGAGCTAACTGAGCCCAGCCAAACCCACCTTTGTTATCCTGGGTCATAATCTCTGAAACTGCCTGGGAAGTTACCATTATACATATAAAAAAAAAAAAAAAGAGCTTCAAAACTCAATGGTTATGATTTGTAAAGTTTCATTCATATTCAGGTCTTTCAAGGACAGCTACAGGTTGTGGCTTAGGCACTATCATAGCCCAGTTTGATTTGGCTTGCCTGGGTGTTGTTTCGACCACAATTTTTGTTGAAGCTTACTAATCTTGGGACTTCTGATGGCTTCTTGGAGATGGCTTGGGCTTATTCGCATGTAAAAGCCTAGAGCCTGACATTAAATTTAAGGACACACAAATAGATGAATGGGGTTATATTTGTTCACTGGCTTTAAGCCCAAAGGTTGCTCATTGGCTACACACTATATATATATATATATATATATTTTGGCTAAACTCTATTTTCATTATGAAATTTAGGGCTTTACAGAGATTGACATAAGGCCCAGTCCATGACAGTGTCTATCTTGGACCCAGACCCAGACACAGACCTCATAACTGAATTGCATCAAAAATTGTTATCTGAGGAGCATATGATTAGTAGATCAAAATATACATTAAATAATTTCATCATCATCACAGCCTTATGAGTAAATTATTCTTGTGAATTATGGAAATATGTCCCAACCAACACAAATTATGTTTCTTTTCATAGATAGTCAGAATTCATATTGGGGTTGTTGTAAAAGTTTTACATTGATTGTCAACCTATCTGACGTTGCCCTCCTTCATCCTGGCTTGGGACCAGTAGTAATAACAATTGAATATTAAGTAATTATTTTTTTACTGTTTAGGTTAATCATCATTTTTGGGTCTACTGGGACTTGTAATATGGAAGATGCCTATCTGGTCTGAACTGATGAACTCATTTTTTCCCAAGTCTAGCTCAGTTGGGTCTTGGGTCCACTGATTAGTTACAACCATAAATATGTATAATTAAAAGGGGATTGATCTCAGAGCTCACATAACATTTCCCTTCGCAAAAGACTGTGGGCTATACAACTCAAACCCATTTGGTCCTCACATTTATTGCATTGGGCTAGCAGTGGCTTTAAATGACCTGCCCTTGATGTCCAAATGAGCTCCATTTCCCATTCAAGTGGGTCATATTGTTCGATAAGGGGGGTTCTCAATCGGTGCATGGATGAGCCTTCATTTATCCCAATATGAGCTAAGTTGGTCCCCTGATGTCTCTCTTTGGGCCTCCATGTGGGACATTACAGTGGATCTTCCTACAAGCAAAAGACAATGCCATTTGTACAGTTGAAGCATGTTTCATGTACTAATGGGCCCATTATTTGTTTTCCAACTTACTATAATTTGCTGGATGGTTAACTACTTGTAAAAGATCACTTCTTGGGCTTAAAGGGCTTCTTGTCTCACATCTTTCAATTCAATTATCAAATGTTTTGTTTAATGGGAACTTATCTCTACTTCTGGTGAAGGTGGGCTAGTGAGGTCAGCCCATTTCTATATTCAGGATTGAATTTTAGACCTAAATTCACTCTCTGAGGCCATTGTGAAGTTCAAGTGACTCAAGCCTAGCACTGTACTTTAACCAAGTTTTTCACTAAATTTCCTTTAATCCCTATCTTATAATTAGTGTGTTCATGGGAGAAAGTTCATATCACCAACAGCATCTTTGTCACGCGCTTTACGCTCAGGGATTAAGAACAGTGCAGTTAATCAGTGAGAAAATAGTGCATAAATTAACTTGATTAAAGATGAAGAAATAGTTAATAGTACATTAAAAATCTTGTAAAGTACATAAATTAAAAAAACCACATAAAGTTTAGGTAATCAGATTGTTATCTCTTCAACAATGATATATTAGCATCTCAGGAACAAAACTGAAAGTCTTTCAGCATTTGGAAAAATTACAAGGAGCATACATTTGGGTGTGATTTAGATTAAGGATTAAATAGGGCTAAAATCTGCTATAAAAATGGAATATGCTAAAATATTGGATATGGTTGCCCTCAGATATAACACAGTCTTACTGAACAAGTTAAGGTCCAAGATGTGTGCATCTTGAAGATTTTTCGTTAATTGTAATTTATATTAATACCGTCTTTTATCTTTTTTATTTATAATATGACTTAAACCCACAACCCCAAGATTACAATAGTGAGCACCTTGTGCTCTGTTACAAGCTCTAATCATATATTTGGGGTATCTACTCTATATGACGTCGGGCAGTTTCGATATTATATTATTGGTGATTTTTTTCCCATTCAAACTACTTAACTTCTAAAAATTTAAATTTACAACACCAAAGGAGGTTAAGGATTTCACTTATTATTAAATGCTGATATGGTCTAAAAATTAAAGTTCAGACTTCCTACTAGAAAGATTAGGATCCAATTCTAATCTCCTTAAAATCCGCAAACATTTGCGGAATGTTGTTGTGAAAAGGAATTCAAGTTGAAAGGACATCATAACCTAACCTCAGTCAAGGCTTGACTTTTGTTCTTTTAGGAGTTGATTACCATTTTAGCATGAAAAAGTGATTAGCACTTTATTCATGTACTTGTTTTGGGTATGGCATGTGATTAAGTATGTCAGGAGGCATCTTACACATGCTAGGAGAGTAAAGATAACAGTATCTAATAGCCCATATAAACTTATTATATGATATCAAGGGATATCATTATCTTGTAAATATTGTTTGCTTTAGAAATAAGCTTGAATGTTGCATTGTGTGAGAATAATGGGCGACAATTCAATGGTGGTTGCATGTGGGGATCTTCAATAATGGATTCCAAAACCCTAATCTCATATGGGTTGCTAGGCTTTGAGTAAATGTATTTAATGTATGCCAACAGTGCAAGAGGAAAGAAAATGAAGCAATGCCAATCTCATCCTGATTAACTAAGTGAATATAAGCATTAATTATAAGCAAGCACCATTGGTTGGGGCACTCCGTAACCACCCAGAGGTCTCAGCATTGAAGATCGCTAATGTGTTGGGACCCCAGGCTATTCTAGCCCGACGAACCCGGTGAGTGGAAACAGGAGGAGGCCACCACCCAAGGGGATTTAAGCATCATAAGCGCATTTTAATAAGTTGATATTGCGATGTTTTTTAAGTGAGAGGCATATTTTCATCTTCGTCACTTAATCATCTTAGCCATATCCCATTGTACAAGAGACTTTTATGTGCCCAACACATTGAATCCATTGGAATGATATCTAAACTAAGTACTGGATGTAATTGTAAGGATACTTATAGGATGTTACTTCTGTATTAGTTTCCATTTCATCGTTTTCTGTTAAATGGTGTATATAAAACAATGAGGTTACTTTCATACTATAAACTTGGTCGGGTAAAGAAAGGCATAAAAACCAATCCACTTGTAGTTCATTGGCGAGGCATCTCCCACTATCGGTTAAGGACCTAGCAGAGTGTTGTGTGTGTGTGTCAGTGCATGTGTATTTACAATTTGAAAGAGAAAAATAAATAAATAAGTGAACAGAAGGCACAAAAGCGAATACTAAACACTCTTGATTGGACTTATTTTAGGCACAAATCCAACCTGCTCCTCCACTGAAAGGGGAAAAAAAATCTGAAATAAGGTTAAGCCTAGAGAATTCTTTGAGGGTATGTTTGTATAGCGCGTCTTTAGCGGTCAAGCAAAGGAAAAGAGGTTAGTTTTTCGCACACTTGTTTTTCCATCATTTTTTGCAAGCAGTTTTCCGTGAGGATAAGTATCTTTTTTAACTTGAATATTCTTGAATACAAAAGGTTTAGGGCACATTTGTGTACATCAGAGATACACAAAGGAAATGCCTTTTCACATAATCGAAGAAAATTTAGATGATTTTTGTGCTTTTCTGGCCGTACTGAGCATGAAAATTTTCTACCATGGAAAAGCAACAAGATTTTTCCACACCTTGGAACATGCCCTAGGTGATGAGAAATGAAAAATGTCTATTCATGTTGCTCATAAAGATGGGATCATAATTCATGGATAAGATAGTAAGATGCCCCTATCTATATTCTTATCTTAAATTTAAAATGTTTCGAAAGTTGTGCATCTTGTTCTATTTTATATGGGCATCATAGGTTTCAACTTTGTAATACTAGGTGGGAGAAAAAAGGGAAGAAACCTTAGCAAGTTCTGTTAGATAAAATAACTTTCACCTAATCCTTTTGTGATTCATCTAGACCTTTGTCTTTTTAGACACCAATCACATGGGTCATAAGCATGTCTTCAACAAAAACATTAGCATTAGTTAATGTCAAAGAAGAAAAGAGAGGGAAAGGAACAAGAGAAAACAACAACAGGGACAAAGTTCTTAGCATCAAACAAATGCTATGGGGACCTAAACCACATGGGTGGGTGCTTGAACTTTATACAGTGGAGACAAGGGAAGGTAGAATCTTTTCAACATGTTTGTTGGATCCACACATGTTGTACTAACCCTTGTTTCCACTTAGATCACTTTTCTCAAGAAACCATGTACTACACCATACATGCAGATTCTATTGGAATGATCATCCAATAGAACTACTGGGATACAGCTATTGCATTGCATTAAATCCAAAATCTAAGGCCCTTTCTTTTTCAAGACCTTACAATACACAGGCTTCCACATGAAAATCACCAATCAGATTATGTTGAGCATTTAAAAGAGAGCCCTTTTTTATGCTAAAACCATCCTTTTCAAATCTGGACAAGTAAATGAATGGTTTGCATTTTCTGTAGTAAATTATCTTACCCAATTGGTTGCATTATTCGTGGTTGTAATTGTTCAACTGCGAGGATTTTCTGAGGCCGCATATGATCACTCAAGACACATTTGTGCAGCAGCAAATCCGTGAGAAAGGAGCAAATTAATGATTCGGTTTTGCTGAGCCTATTTTTTCTCATCGTTTGGTGCAGTCAAACACTTCGCATTAAGAAAAAAAAAAAAACTATTTTTCTAATCAACTTTTCCTCACAAGAGAGTAAGCTCAAGTCCAACCTATGAAAGAAGAAAGTTGCGGGCGTTACACGAACAAGCGCTAAGGTAGAGCTAAAGAACACCAAGTAATTACATTTTCCTATATTTTTTTCATGCATCCATACCTCAAAATCTGTCTTTTGACTAATCAATATAAGATGTTTTTCTTCATGAAACATTTGAGAAATCTACCTTAACTGATGGTCAAGCATTTTCAACTAAATTTGAAAAATCTAACTTAACCAGGGTCAGACATTTTCGACTAATTCCGACTTCCACGAACGATTGTGTTAAAAAGAACTTAATGCTCCTAGTTAGGGGTGCACAAGGGCCGGGCCAGGTTCGGCCCGAGCCCAGCCCACAATGGATCAGGCTTGGATATAAATTTGTGGCCCATTTAATAGATATGGGCCGGGGTTGTGTTAAGTGATAGAGAACCCGAATCCCAAGCCTAGTCCAGCCCACGTAAGTAATGCATAAATTTTTGTGACTAATTTACCCAAAGAGCATAATTGGAGGTCCCAAAAGGTCATAGAAAGTATGGCCCGGGCGGCCTTTTGATTAAATGGGCGGGCTCAGGCTAAACTATAAGGCATGTTTTGGGCTTGGGCCAGCTATCAGCCTGCTTTCCTAAAGGCGAACCGCTTGTGGATATGCTTCAGCTCGGCCTGGCCGAGACATGAACACCCCATTGCCAGTAAAAGCATGATAAGTTATTTTTTTTTATAACTTTTTAAAAATTATTCATGGTATGTGTCAAGACTCGAATTCAAGATAATATGGATTTAGCATGATAAGTTATTTTTTTCCTCTAAACATAAGGTTATGTTAGTTTTATTTTTTTTTTATTCCAAAATGAAAGTGTTCAATTCTAATTCAAATAATAAGAAAAAGATTTGAATAGGGAAAACCTCTTTAGTTAAAAAAAAAAAAAAAATGGAGGGCCCAAACACTTGATAATGAATGTGGAGGGCTTCCATTCTATGATATCATATATATATATATATATATATATATATAGGGGGCTGCTCTCCTCAGCTGCAGCCCCCCTCTAATATCAGTTGCAGGCGTGTGAGGAGGGTTGCAGCTGCTCTCCTCACATGCCTGCAGCTGATAATAATGAGGGCTGCAGCTGAGGAAAACAGTCCTCATATATATATATATATATATATATCCAACATTTGTTGATATCATAGAATAGGATATTTAACGATACTACAAAATATCCTAACATTCCTAGAAAGTGGGAAAATTTGTCAAAAATGAATACAAAAGTGTCGGGAGGTCCTTACTTGCTTTTTTTTCACTTTAAGGCCTATTTGGGTAATTCACTTGTGAAAAGAAGATGGGTAATTTCAAAAAATACAAAATTTCAAAATTCACTTTCTTGACTATCTTACGACTTTTTTGGACAAACATAAAAAGCCCTTTTTTCATTTAATGGAATGAAAAAATAACTCCTTTAACTCACTTTACAAGTGAATTACTCAAACATGAATTTTGGCAAAAAAAAAAAAAAAAAAAAATGATAAGGGTTTTTTGAGGGTGTATACGTCGACAAAAACCCATAAAATTTAAAGAGAAGTTCAGTTGTTATAATTAATTAACCAATCATGATGAATTTTTTAACCCATAAGTAGGATTTATTATATCCCCTAAAATATAAATTAATCTCAATTTAACCATCCGTTCCTATGCCTTTAGTTGATTTAGTGTCTCCAAAAATGGCAATGATTTCTTTACCTATTCTTGCAGCAAGCAAAATCACATATTATATAGAATTTGGTGAAGAAATGTGTGGTTTCCATTGACATTAGTGCAAGATATATCTGGTTTTTCAGCTTTTTCAATGGAACCATTTCTGAATTACCTAACCCCGAAGACTGATTGTGACTATCATGTCTCATTAATGGACCATCACATCTAATTAAATAGAAAATGGTTGTGGAAACTGACAACATTGGTCTGATTTATCTACAAAGTCAATTGAAATTTTGTCCTGATGACAATTCTAATCACAGATTTGTCCTAATGATGGGAGTCGTGTTAGATGTGACACGTTGAATTTGAGAGGTGCATTATCTTAATTGGACCAATTACTGAGATATTCTTATGTGTATGTTCTTATGAAGGATCAAATGAATAATCTTCTTAATCAAAAGGTTTATCTACAACTTAAATTGGGGGGGAATTATCAAAAAAGCCTCTTAGTTTTTGCCCATTTTTAAACAAGAGCCCTGCAAATTGATAATTTTGAAAAGGTTTCAAGGCTTTTGGATTCATTTAAATTGGGTCCTTTTGTCAAATGACTGGTTATGTAATTAAATTCCGTTCTCAAAGTTCCATGATGTGTAGAATGTTTTTTGTAATTTTTTTTTTTTTAATGACGTGGGTATCTGTAAAGTCTTGGACCTAACATCTCTTTTTCACTTTCTAACAACGTTTAGTAAAATGTCTCCTTCCTATATTGTTTTCATCGAGTCCCTAGTGACAAACCGCACCAATGCACAGTGCGTAGGAGAAAATCATCTTACTATTGTCATATTAACTTAGAAAAGGATTATTTAAGAATGTCCTAATATTGCTAGAATATCACTAACATTAGATATATTACAAGAAAACCGCCGAACATTGTAATAAAAATAGAAAAACTAGAACAATTTTATTAAGTGATTTTCAACAAAAATTATAATTTTTTTATTAATATTAATAATATTTTCCATAATATTCAACCTCCAAACTTGAGATTTTTTGGGAATTTGACAATTTTTTCGAGAACAATATTTATGACACCTTAAAGAACTATAAGGGAGAGATATTATTTATGTTCTCAAAGTATATAGGCATCAAAGATTCTAATGAAGCGGAAGTGTTAGCTATATTGGAAGCTATAAGGATTTGTGTCTCAAATAATTTTCATAGCATAGTGGTGGAAAGCGATTCCTCAAATGCGATTTTTTAGATGTCTTGTTTGGAGAAGGGTCCATGGAAATTCCAATTTCTTTTCAATGAAATCAAGACTTGGTCATCATCTTTAAATTTTGAGTTTCATCATGTGCTTCGGTTGGGGAATGGCATGATGGATACTTTAGCTAAGTTGGGGGTGGAAAAAGAGGTAGCTTTGTTTGCTCCTTTGTAATTTGTTGTTTTGTGTTGGTATTTAGCTCTAATACCTACGTAAATTTTTTTCTTTCCATTTTCTTTATTGTACCTTGCTTAAGTCTTTAATATATTTTACCGTTACCGATAAAATAAAATTTAAAAAAAAAACCACAGTATTTATGAAACTGGTCCAAATGGGGTCCAAATGGTCATAACCTTGATTTTAATAAGGATTTTTAAAAAGGAAAAGTGTATGATAGTTTAAGGTTATGAATATTAAGTAGTTGCTATAACTAAAAGAAGTTCCATTTGGCAAAAAGGTAGAAATTAATAATTAGTACCCTTTAAAGCGTATGGAGATTTTCATGATATTAAGCCACATCTTATAATAGAGTAAGGTCGAACATGTAAATAAAATTGCCCTCCTGATCTCGAAAGCCAAAGACTTTATTGTTTTTTAACATTTTTCAATGTATCTTTTAATCAAATAGCTGATATGCGAAT
Source organism: Camphora micrantha (assembly GCA_003546025.1). Classification (NCBI taxonomy): domain Eukaryota; kingdom Viridiplantae; phylum Streptophyta; class Magnoliopsida; order Laurales; family Lauraceae; genus Camphora; species Camphora micrantha. Next base: position 61,733,853 of record QPKB01000001.1, read on the forward strand.
ACATAACTGGTCATTTGTATTACCGCCTTATATCCTTCAACCCTTAAATGAACTCATTTTACCAAGAGTTTTTAAGAATTCAACTCGATGCAAACCGACGGTCTTCTTCTTTTCTAATCCTTGATTGGGATTTATTTTTATTTAGTTTTTACCGCGGCTCGGGATGTTATTTCTGCATTTTCTTAATAATTGTGAATTTATTTGAACATTTGTTTCACAGGAAGGTAGGAAGGTGTTGCTTTCCAACAATTGAGCCCTGTAGTTGAACATCCACACAATTAGATTAGTGTCCACATCATGAAAGAACCATGGCCCAAAAATCTCCTCCCTTGGAGAATTGTAGTTCTCCGGTCAATTTTAGCTGCCACCGTACAGCTCCGTTCAGTCTATTATTAGAAGGTAACCTTGTCAAGGGCTTTTAACATTTTTAGTAGTTCTACACCAAAAAAAAAAAAAAAAAAACATTTTTAGTTGAGAACTTGGTTGCTCTTGTTGAGTCAGGAAAATGTGAGGCTTTGGATCCGGATCCCCTGTTTTGGACCAATCATGGGGTGCCCCATGGGAGAGATGTCACATCCCGCAAGGGGAGAGGATTTTTTTTTTTTTTTTTATAATTAATGGAGGAGATGGGATGTGACATCTCTCCCATGTGGCACCCCCTAATTGGTTCAAACAGGTTTCCCTGTTTGTATCTATTTTCGTGAGGCTTTCTCCCACGGTGATTATGGGTGGACAAACCTTCTCATGTTTTGCCATATCACCGTAGGCAACTTGCCTCTATCTAAGACACGAGCTGCCCCACAATGACATGACAGACCATGATTACTGTGGGTCAAGTTTTTTAGAGGATCCTAATTTGCTCTTATTAGTTGCGTACTCTACTTTTCATCTAACTTATCAGGCTTCTTTATTTGGGAGAAGGCTTCTTTACGACCCCAATCCCCTTAGGTGAGGAAAATACACACACACATATATATATATATATATATATATAATGAATTCTAAAAAATTCTCCATTTTAAAAACTCCTTGTTCTACTTCCTTATGTTTTTAGGGCATGGAGTCCACCTTAAGCCATTTCAATCATTTTACACATACTACCCCCGTGAATTGGTATAAAGCCAAAATTTGGCGCTCATTAAACTTTTTTCTCACCGTTGGATTGAAATCATAAGAAGATAATGCCTCTAAAATCATTAAACTTTGGGGGCATAGATCAATGGGTTAGTATAATCAAATGGAGTTGAAAATCTTCATATAGGTAGATCTCATATAGATTATTCCATCCATTGGCATTCCATGTTCGTCATACACTACAGTGGGCCCAATTGGGATGAGCATCTTTTGAAGAAAAAAAAACTTCTCGAGAGTTTTCTAGCACTCCCATATATATATATATGTATATATAAAAGAGAGAGAGAGAGAGGGAGGGCGCGCTCCAAGGAGTGGGTTCAAAGCCTTCCCATGGAGGCCAGACACTTTTGCATTATTACTTGTGAGAAATTTGTGAATATAGTTAATAAGAATCTAAAAATCTAAATGATTCAAAATAATTGATTTGGTCTCTCATGGCCTTAGTGACATTTTACTCAAGAAAGAATTGAGTCCAGCACCAAATCATCACTATAAAACATAATAAGTATTTTTTAAGAGATCAATTTTGATAGTGGACCCTACTTTTACTGGAGTGAAATTCATCCATAACCGAAACACATGGTGCCATAAATTTTAAGCAATTGAATTTTTTTAATAAATGGGTCCACAGAGGATCCTGAGGATCTACATTCCTCCATGTGAGGTCTCTTTCAATGGGCCGGTGTGTGAAAGTTAGCGAAACTTCACTCTCAAATAGTGCATCAATTAATGTTGTAAAAGAGATTCGAAAGGGCCAAGCCAAACCTGAATCAGACCCCATCTAGTTGTATGTAATAATCTTTTATCATCTTAGAAACTAAACCTAAAGTAGATTAGTTTACGTCTTTTATATAATGTTTAGGACGTATTTATGCAAGTGCCGCAGAAGGTCACTGAAAAGTCACAAACATGACTACATGAGTTCGGCCGCTAAAAGAAGAGGCCCAATTTACTCTTTTTTGCTAATGAAAATAGCCAATACCAAACTTTGGAACATGTAAATGACGGAAAAATCCACGCCTTTTTTATAACTTTTTTTTTTTTTTCGGTATCCCAGAGAGGGATCCCTCTGGTAAGGTATCACTAAGACAGATAGGTAATAACTAGTTCCTCTTATTATTAGGGTAAGAGGCCCTTCTTAATACTCAAACCAGTTGAATTACACAAATGCATCATAAAAGAATCCCATCCAGCTCCAAGACTATAACATAAAATCATACAAAAGTTATATGAAACAAACTTAATACTGAAAAAACTATAAGAATCAATGGTAATGGTCCTAATAGATCCCATCGGATCTTACCTTCTAATGTAACAGAATAAGATGATCAATGCAATCTATTGATGGGTTCTTCCAGCCATTCATATCGGGGCCCTTGAGATAATTAGGCCTTGTTTGGCATCTTTTCTCTTATTCTTGCATACTATTCAAAATAGAGTCATTAAAACAACAGTCATATAAAAAAAGAGGCAAGAATCAAAATTGGGCTCCGCCTCTATTTTCTGATGGCATTGCCTCTAGTTTCCACATGCCCGAATTTAGAGCATTTCCCTTTTAGAGGCTTTGCCGCTATTATAATAGAGTAGACAGAGGCAACAAATCACTGTTTAAATACCTTTAATTTTAAAATCGCTGTCCGCTTTAAAAAATTAGAATACTAGAAAAGAAAAAATAGAAATACCAAAACAAGGGTTGGTACTGATATTGGACCATATTCATATTAGGGGGCCATATTCAATGTAAGGTAAATGTGTGGCCCACAACTGTCCAGACCATGAGATGATGGGCAGTGGATCAATTTTCTAGGGCAAGACACCAGGCTAGGCTGACGGCCAACCAGAGTGTTGTCTGTTTTAGAAATGAAAACGGGTGCACGTGAGGCAGTGGACCACAAGTGCACGAAACCAGAGCAATCATTATTCATTAGAGAGGCCTTGTTCACACACAAGGGGATAAGTGTCAGAAGCAGTATTAAATCATAGAAAGATCTGTTTGTTGAGTTATGGATAGGAATAAATTGCTGTGGACCATCTTGCATGCTTTGCTTTACAACAATGAGCACAAATCTTTCCTCAATTCCAAATTCACCCCAGATGACTGACTTTTTTATTATGTTTTAGTCCCATCTCCTTTTGTGTCTTTAAAATGAATTCCTAGGAATTGAGGAAACCAGGGTGACAAAAATCACAATTCAAATTATCCCCACTTTAGGGTTCATTTACCTTTTACACATGGAATAAAAGAATAAGCTTTGTATATATGTAAATGCGACATATGCGAAGTTTACATACGTAAAAATCACCATTTTTATATGTAAAAATAAGTGCATGCAACGGTTTTAGGTATTTTTTGATTTGTTGGGCTTTTTCTTTTTATAATTTTCTCATAAAAGTCTTAACCTACATTAGAAGGTCAAGACAACATGAAAACAATATCAAACATGCAGCTTATATACTGCTTGATACTCTTGATAATTGAGATTCTAAGAAAGTTAAGTTTTCATTTATATCACCACCTCATATAACGTACCATTTGACTTTCTAATAATCCTTTGTTGGAGTCCATTTGACTTTGAATTATATTTTTTTATTTTAGCGATAAATTATGCACAAATTCACTTGAGGGGCTTACATGAGGTTATTCATGTAGGAGGTGGAGATATAAAGACCTCAACAAGATCTAGGGGTGTGTAAAACATCAACCTCAACTTATCATTATAACTCATCAGTTTATAATTTTTCAAATTTAATAGTTTTAGAAGGTATTGTGTTTTTTCTGAAATACTAATATATTTATTCCCACTGTATGCATGTATGTAGCCAAATTCTGAAATATATTCTTGCCCATTTTTTTATTTTAATAGTTTTTTTCCTAACAGAAGGTACCAAATCCTTTCGACTGAACTAATCCCTTCGGACCCAAAGAGAAGCCGGGTAAAACTCCTGTGGCCCGTAGATAGTAGTATTAGTAGACTCAACCTTTGGATCCTGAAGATGTGGGAACCGAGGATAGATAAGAAGACTTGTAGTTCCGAAAGATAGAGGAACTATGATCCTGACCACTCGGCCAATCTCCTTAAATTATTTTTTTATTTTAATATGAAAAGGCAACTTTAACCAATAAAATCTAGTCAACCATGAGCCTCTATTTTCCACTATAAATTAGACCTCAGTTATTTCTTACTTTTATCACAACTTTGTGTGAAAACAGCTATTAAACTTTTGAAGACCTGCAGCTAAAATTCAGAATTTAAGGATTTGAATCTTTTCATCGTCGGCACGCTATTGCATTATCATGCATTGAGGTTGGGATCCACTGGAAATGAGTCCAATTTTTTCCCATTTCGAAAAACACCCTATGGGTTTTTTTATGCGTCACTCATATCTATATTCCTTCTGACAATCATAGAAAAGTAATAATGTTGGCAAATGAAAGGTACCAATCTGGCAGAAAGCACAAAAAAACAAAAGAGAGGCCCTCGTGCAAATGGGTTGATTGTGACATTGATGTACCTCTCACATTTCAGCTTTATTAATTGAAGGGGAGAGCATGTGGGGTGGACATTCCTGCCTTGGCTGTAAAATAAATGCTCTTTTTTTTCAATAGTACTACTAGATGCACATAAGTCTTGGGTCCATCAAAATCTTCCATCAATCTCCTTTGCCTCTCCCCTCATAAATGCCTAATAAATCTCCTCTCTTTCTTTGGCAACTTCCCAGCTACCCCATAAGCCCATTCACTCATTTATTTTCGCTTGGAAGAAGCAACCCAAGTTTGCTTCTCATCCTCTCAAATCTCTTTTCATCTTTTTGGAGTTTTGTGGCCTAATTTTTGCTGTTCATTTTTTCTCCCTTAATGGCCCACTAATCACATCATAATAGGGCAAGAATTGATATATTTTGTTGTCTTGTTTACTGTCATCTGAAAAGGATACGTAGATTCGGGCAACTTTTATTCTTTTACTTGTATTTTCCCTCAAAAGTAAGGTCGTATTTCAAAATTCAGATCAAGAGATACAACTAATGATAGATCCTCCGATTTGTTTGATAGGGACTTGGTAAGTTTGAGAATACGCATGTACAAGTATGTACAAGAGATGAAAAAAAGAAAAAGAAAAAAAAGGGGCTCAATCATATTTAGAACTTTAAATTGAATTTGCTTAATCTAATTTCAGCATTGATGAAGATACAGTCATATGCTCTTGAGTCTTAACACAAGACCTACCATTCTGTATTGCCAAAGACACCTGCACAAAGTAATTTTCATTCATAGGGTTCTCCTTAGTAGGTTTCCTTTCCATGCTGAGTATTGATGTGATGTGACCACTTATAATCATTAGATCTAGAGTCCAAGAAATTTGGCAAACATACAACAATTAAGGAACTAGCTAGCCATAGGTATTAGGTACCATGCTAAGTACGGAAAAGCAACAGACAAAATTGCTGTGGGCAAACAAGAAACAAACATTTGCAACATATTTCATAATTGAAGAATAAAAACAGAGCAAGAGAGAAGACTCAAATATAGAGTAGAATCACAAGTCAAATAGTAGGGGTAGATTGCAAAGTTGTATTGCAATCAATTGCACAATTGAGGATTTCACAATATTGTAGTTTTATTAAAATATTTGCTCTATTCACTTTTTAAAAAGAAACTTATTTTTTGTGCATATGTTCCTTGTCTAACATATTGGAAAAAGATTTTTTTTCCAATGATAATTTGCACTCAAAACATTCTTTTTGATTCTTTAATCGTTCTTTCAATGGCCTGTGAAACTTGGATTCATTGATATAGATATGAGCTTTTTAAATTCAAAGTATGCATGAAAGATTCGACAGCATTTCAGCTTAGTTTCCCCCTGTGCATACTAAGAAAACCAACATGCATGACCTAAAAGCACACATTTTAAACAGTGCCTCTCTTTCGTGTCGGACGGGGCTTTGAGCCTTTTTCTACTTAATCCAAGCTGCCCATATATTAAACAGGCCAAAGTTTATATCTAGGCTCAGACCATGTACTAAAGGCTAAGGCCCAAATCGGAATGGGTCCGTACCGGACTTGGGCTGGCCCTATCCATGTGCACCCCTATGGAAAATAATAATTTCTATTATATGCGCACCATGCCAACAACTCCTTAGTTTCTTTCTTCATTGCTACTTTTGTAATCATTCTTTTACAGTTTGCATTTAGTAGCATTCAGTGGTAGATTCTTCTTCATTAGATTGGCTATTTCTCTTTTATTCACATTTATTTATACAAAATTAGTTTAGTTCATTTTCTTTAATATAATTCCATTTTATTTTTAGATTTGCATCCATCTCTCTTTATTCCTTTCTTTTCTTCCTTAAGTTGTGTTCTTGAATTATTGTGAAATGATTCTAGACATTGAATTAAGAAATATGAAAGGATTTGATAGGTCAAAAACTTGAATTTTAGTCTAGGAATCTAAGTTGTCAAATCATTTTCTTTATTTTTTTATTTATCTAGTCTTTTTTTAAAAATTCTAATTCATAAGATTCAAATGCTTTAAGCTGGTATTCTTCCATTTTTTTTTCCATATTTTTTTTACAAAAAAGGAGACCAAAAGAAAATGAATTGATCCGAGGGTCAATTCAATTGTACTTGAACATAAAATGGGACCTTTAATTTTCAATCACACTTTTAGTTTGATCCCTCTGGCGATGTATTCTCAAAAGTAAAAACAAAAAAAAAAAAAAAAAAAAAATCTAGAAAACTGATACTACAATAATTTTCTTCTTTTATTAGGATTTTGAATGTTGGCTAATTCATGGGTTGGACAAAACTTTGGGTCTTTTGACTTGTATTTTTTATTTAGACAAGGACTCTGAAGTTAGAAGGTTGAAATGATTAAAAAAAAGAAAGTATGAAATAAGGAGGCTGGAGAATTCTGAGTTGTTATTCCGGATCATCACAGAACGGGGTTCGCTCGAGCAACATCTATATTCGCTCGAACGAACAGTGCGCTGGTTAGCCTAGTTCTGAAACAGAGACTGGTCCGCTCGAATGAACATGTTGACCGCTCGAGCGAACGAGGCGCAGAGAGTTGGACGAATTTTAGAAACCTGTTTTTCTAATTGTGCTCAAACTGCTTGTTTTTGTCTTAATCATCGTAGGCAACATTTAGCACGTCCCAATGACTATTTAAATGACTCAAAGGCTATTACAAATGATACACCTCACCTCTCAAAGTGCTGAGATAGAGATTATTGTTGGATTGAATTCTTCTCTAGAGATTTTTATGAAGTTGTGCTGCCAAGTTTTCTAGAGTCAGTTCTTCTGCATCCTTTGTAGAAGATCATCTTCCTGCGAGAAAATTTGAGGAGTCAATTGCTTGCTGGAATCTGTTGCAATCAACGGTGTGAAGTTGTTGAAGCGTGAAGCGACACAAGGTAACTTCAGTCCTTGGGTAGGGGATATCTGGGAAAGAGATCTGAATTTCTTGTAATTGCGAGATTTATAGTGTTTGATTTGATCCAGTTCGGATAGGTGGTTTTTCACCTTGTTAGGGTGTTCCACCTTATATTTGGTGTCCTTGTAGTGTGTGCTTGTTGATTTTAATTCCGCTGCATATTGTTAATTTCTGCACACTTTTGGGTTGATTGTTTGAGTGAACCAATCTAGAAATCGCGGACCTTAAAATCTTGTTTCATCTTTGTATGCTGATTTTACCTTTCTACCTTATCAATTTATTTGCTCACTTTATTGTTAATGTGTTTACTTTTCTTTATTGATTTTCAAATTGCGTTGCATTTGATCTTTAGAACATTTAGCTTTAATTTTCTTCTCGGGCAATAAGTAAAACTTAATTGTTTGTTTTTCTCTTTCTTGTTTTAACAAAGTTTGTGGGCAATAAGCAATCCCCTTTCCAAAGAACCCCTAATGTAGGGATGTAAATGGGTCTCCGATTATCCAAAGGTTCCGACCCGTTAAAAACCGGGTCTAGGTCCTTATTTATGCCTTGATAAGTAAATGGGTCCGGGTTCTGGTCCAGGTCCACCTTAGTTCGGACCAGTGGACACGAGACCCGATATATTACCTCAATTTTTTAAAATCTCATAAATTTATTTTTTTTAAATATCATTATCTACTTAGACCCGGACCCGGATCCAGACTCATCCCATATATGGTTCTGGTTTCAATTCCGGAGCCAAGAAACCGGTTCCGAAACGGTTCCAAATCCAGATCCAGTTCCACCTTCTCCTTAATGGTTTCGGTTTCGTGTCCACCATGGACTCAAACTAGAACCGACCCGTTTACTACCCTACCAGAATGCATTAGTCTTAAATGGAGATAAAAATGAAAGTTCCTGACCACCATTACTATTTTTATTTAGAAATTAATATGCATTATTTTCTAAAAAGGGTATCTAGGAATAAGGACTCTTCTCTTTTGAAAATATCTCGTGACGACTCTTTATTTATTTATTTATCTTAAATATATTGCTTTAGTTTTAAATTTTAGATTTCATCTTCCATTATAGGTTGACCCAAATAAACCCATTATTTAGTCTAAGAACAATTAATCTTCCACTCTTAAGCATATCAAGACTCTCATTGGAAGAGATTTATCATAATATTTGCCATGACATGACTACCACATCATTAATTCCTTCATATTTAGCGTTGATCTTTGTGATTCAAGCACATACAATACTTGATTTTGCTTATGAAATACCTGATTGGTCTAGACCTTCGAGCATGTTTGGTAACAGGCAAGAAATCCGTAGATCTAATGATTCTTCACTACGACTAGAACAAGAATTCATCACCGATGATTTGTATAGTTAAGGATTTTACTTGATATTGGTGTATATCGATGTATATAGTTGAGAAAAATGGGGTTTAATGTGCAAATTCATATAAGTGAGAATTTTCAAATCTTATGAGGGGAGGTTGAATATGAAAATCTTAACACATGAATATTTTCATTCGTCCGAATCATCACAAATTTACAATTACCAAACATGAGTTTTTTCATAATTTTAGGTAGCCAAAAGTATTATCCATGGAAATTTGGTTTCCAAATGTAACCTTAGAGATTTCTCAACTTACTTGCTACACAACTTTACCTGGTTACATATGAATCCAAAGATTTGTCTTTATACATCTACTATGTACAATGAGTGGCTGAAACCCATTCACGTGTTATTAATCTAACGGATGAGAACCTTCTAGACTCTATACTGTAAAAACTTATACTCTATCCTAAAACTTATCCAAACTCTAGGACTTAGCCAAACCCAAAAAAAAATCCATTGAGATTACACCTCTAAAGATTCAAGTATTTATTGAAAGGTTTGATAGATCAACACACAGATCATCTTATATTGAGATATATTTATAGTAAAGTTTGATGATAATAAGGATACTTACATACTAGGGACGCGTACAAAACGATCTTAGCAAGATCCTACAAAATAGGGATGAATATAAAAACAGAAAGACAGACGAGTTTGCCAAGCCAATGTTATCTATCATGGTTTGAATTGAGGTGGGGCCACAGCTAATCGAGAATGATTGGATTGACTAACATACCCCCGCAAGCATAACGAATGATCGGAGACGTGAAGCTTGTCCTTTAATAATTGAAGTCGTGCTGAGCACTTTAGTGAAAATGTCCACCCATTGATGAACAGAGTTAACAAAGCAAACATGATTGTCTCCTCGAAGAACTTTCTTTCTAATGAAATGATAATCAACCTCAATGTGCTTAGTGCGAGCATGATAAATTGAATTAGACGCCAAAACAATTGCACTAAAGTTATCGCAGTAGATAATTTGAGGAACTTCAAGGCAAATTAATTCCTAAATCTTTCATCAACATTCTAATTCAAAACAGTTCTAAAGAAGTGAGTGCTATTGACCCAATGTTAAATGGGCTAAACTCTAGAAATCTAAGAATCTTTGTTGACTAAAAGTGACTTTTTACGTGGCCGGTTCAACATATTTTCACCATCTAAACCAAATCAAATGGAGGAATATGAGCTTCAAGGACAACTGCATTTTTTTGTTAGGAATTCCCAAGAAGCAAATTCCTATGAGAAGTGCTCTCAAGCAAGTAGGCCCTAAATCTTCAACACAATTTAGATAGAGAATGAGCAGAAACTCAATCTAACCAAACAATATTAAGGATTGAGTATTGACCCTGGATTCGCCTGCTGAACTGCATGCTTTGTTTAACTGTCCATTTGAAGGCCTCTAGTTGGATGGTTGTAAATTCTAATAGTCGATTTTCACTGATATCTTGATACACTTCATCTACATTGAAGTGGTTAGATGAGTCCAAGTATCATTTGGCCGGGGACAAGTAGCAACTATATTTCTATAAAACCCGTTCGATTCAACCCGAGTAGATGTTAACAAAACTAGTTGTATCATTTGACTTAGCTATTGAGTAGCAATTTTTATTCTTTTATTTTAGACGGTAACAAAAAACTTGATTGAAAGAGACGAAAGATACAAAGGGAAATAAGAAGAAGAGCAAGAAGGTACAAGAGAGATGTACTGCACTCACCCACAATTACAAAACAATCCCCTTCCAGGGGGTAGATCTCTCAACCCCCTGTTTGCCAAAGCGTTTGCCATGGAGTTGACTGATCTAGACTCATAACGAAAAGCAACATTAATGGAATATGATAGAGTATGGATTTCATTGATGAGGAATTGAAGTTTCTAGGGATTCGCCTTTAGATTAGACACCCATGATTGCTCGTAATTTTGAAGAATTTTAAGTAATGACTTCTTATGACGGAGATAAAGTTAAAGTAAAGTCGAAGTTCTGCAAAAGAAAATAAAATGGTCTCCCTTTGGGAAATAGTAAATCAATTTAAGAAAAATGAAAATCTTATTTATATTTCTATCTTATATCCTTCACCAATGACTTCTTTCTAGAGCAAAAGAGGAGGGCACAAAAGAGTGATCATGGCCCACAAAAAAATATGTAAACCTCATTTTATGCTAAGGAGGGCCTCTCCATTGATAATCTTTTATAGTTGATGTTCCCTTGAAGAAAAAAAAAAAAGCCTCCTTCCTCCACTAACGTCTTTGATATTCTCTCGTTACCATTGACTTTACTATGAGTCTGGAATTGATATACTAAGCAAACAATCACATTCTATTCATTTTGAATCAAGAATTACAATGAAAAGTATATAAATGTATAAAATATGTTTGCTACTATATATATTATGCCAACTCCTAATGAAGGTTTTTTATGGTTATCACAGAATTTTGCAGTTTGGTGAACAAGCATCACAGCTACCTTGATCACTCGTTTTTTTTCGTAATGAGTGTATCCCCATGGCATTTGACCCGACCAAGCTAATTCCCCGGGCGCACTCACAACCTGCAACACATGTGCACAGGTAAATCGTAAATTTAGGGGGTCCCGATCCCTATTTCCACGAAACAGAAAGATATTGTTTCGTCCAATTTACAATTGCCATCTATATGAAATCTCTTCCTTGATTTTTTTCATTCTAAGGAAGCAATTAAGAGGGTGCATTAGCTGGCATAAAATTTTATATAAGTGACAACTGTGGATTGGACAAAATAGGATCTCTTTGTTTCCAAGAAACAGGGGATACGAACTCATTTAGGGGATGTCAAACACATGACGCAGGAAGCAAACCTACGCCGAAGAACCAACACTTGCAGATGACAAGTCCTATTCAATGTAAAAAAAAAGTAAATCTAGTGCTCATTTATTTCATGTAATTGAATTCCTAGAAATTTAAGATTTGTGCTTCTAAAGTGGTTACGATCAAAGAAACAAAGGTATAAAAAAATGGCCATAAAATAATCTCCCCATTAATGTTAAAAAGAATGAAGGGGCAGATAGAAAATTAATACCAACTATATCACTCTAGTAATTGAAATTCTATGAAAGTCAACATCTCATTTACATCTACACATATCCTTCATCCGTGACCTCTTTAAGAGTCTTTTATTTGAGCCCACTTGATCAAAAATTCTTATATGTTCATTTCATGCAAACAAACATCGTCATATTATTTTGGAAAACACAACTGTGAAATTGTTAAATTCCTAAAACTATGATAACTTGCAACTATCATGAGAAATTGGAAATATCATTAGAAATGAAACTAGTGCATGCGACATTGATGTTATGATATTATTGTAGGGGAATTTTCAAATAAGGCCTTAGGTTTTTTCCTTATTTCAAAAAAAGGATACAAGTTTTAAATCTTTTCAAATTAGTCCCTAAGTTTTTCATGAAGTTTTGAATTAAGGACATGTGGTCATTTAAAGGTATTTTTTATGGCATTTTCTCTCGGTTTTTTTAAAAATACCCAGAGTACCTTTATTTAAAGTTATGACATGGTTCTGGCAGCCACTATATTTAGAGGCTGCTAGTGAAAAAAAGGAAGAAAATATAAAGGAAGTGAAGAAGGGTTTTATTTCATTGAAGGATAATTTGGATAGTTTAAGAAAATTGAAGAAAGAAGTTGCCGGAAAATAACTTTAAATTGATGAATGTCCTTAATTAAAAATTTTATGGAAAACTTAGAGACTAATTTGAAAAGTTTTAAAACTTATATTATTTTTTGAAATAAGGCAAAAACTTAAGGCCTTATTTGAAAATTTCCCTATCATTACATTATAGTATTTTATTAAGATCTCTATATTTTATAAATCATGTTTTGTATTATTTAATTTTTATAAGTTTTTAAAACTTATAAAAGCTCTCTCTCTCTCTCTCTTTCCAAAATCACATCCATCCTAGAGCTTGTCGGCTTGTGATTTGTCAAATGGAATTAGCAAATCTTGTTGACAGGCATGTAGAGGACTGGCTATTTTGTAATTGTATTACTTTTGCTCCAATTGGGTGGTGAGTATGTGCCACTTTACCTGCCTCTTCTTAGTGGGCATTTCATTTATCCTCATATTTCAAGGCCCAAATCATTCAAAACCCATATGAAAAATAATGCATTCAAGGCCAGTTCCTTTTTCGCCACCGGTCAACATAGCATCCATGCAATGACTCTGTGAACCATCAACCACAGTTGCCAATGTGCTTTATGCACTCATGGTATATATAAATATATATATAATGTTACCATGATATAAATAATTGATGCATTCAAACAATTGGCAGTCCTCTGAATGAATATTATCTACTTCATTTATACAATTGTTCAGTTATTTAAGGACAATTGGTGGAGTTTTTTTGGCAAATGCGTTTCGATGAAATGGATGAAGCGATGGTGTAATTCACAGGGTGTTATTCAATCAACTTCTAAAGTAATCTTTATAGGAAACTCACCACTGAGCCATTACCGCATGCGCACAAGGACTCCCCACGCGACCAGCAATCCCGATACTGCTCTTGCTGGAACACGCTATTGTGATTTAGGGCCTACGAAAAGAGATTAATCACGCAAAGAAGAACACATAAATTTATGTGGTTCAACTTTTGACCTACGTCCACGGGGAAGACGGGAGAAATTTATGCAATCAGAATAGAGGTGTACATCCTAGAGACTCTGAGTCTCTATTTATAATATCAGCCCCAAACCTTGTTACACTCAAACCCTACTTCTAATCACAGTACAACTTGGGCAATACAGCGGCCCGATTAACCAAGACTTATTAACTTCTGTTGAGCCATACAAATTAACAAATCTCCACATTGGCGAACATTGAAGCTGATTATCACGCACAAAACACGTCTCACCGTCTTCACCTGCCCCTGAGGGCACTCAGGTCCTGATCACATTAATCAAGTCCAAGCAATGCTTGAACTTGACTGCTGGAATAGTCTTGGTCAACCAAGCCTGTCAGTCAAATAGCTTCCTTCACTGCCAATGTAGCTGCGATATATTCTGCTTCAGTGGTAGACAAGACAGTTTTCGATTGCGATGCTGCCTTCCAACTAATGGCACAGCTAGCAAAAGTAAAGACATAACCTATTAAGGACCTTCTTTTGTCTAAATCTCTAACAAAATCTGAATCTACATATCTAATAACACTTCTAAAAGTATTGTTGCTTCTGTTATACACTATCCCAACATCAGTAGTACCTTTTAAGTAACTGAGTATCCATTTCACTGCCTGCCAATGTGCCTTCCCAGGGTTATTCATGTATCTGCTAACTACACTAACCGCGTGATAAATATCTGGCATCGTGCAAACCATGGCATACATGATACTCCTAACTACACTTGCATAAGGAACACGGGACATGGGCTCCACCTCTTCCTCAAATTTGTGGTGACAAAGCAGTGAAAAGTTTGAAATGGACTGCCAATAGAGTGTTAACATGTTTCAAACTTTGCATACCAATTCTCAAGGTACTCCTTTTGTGACAAATACAATTTGTCTGCTTTCAGGTCCCTTCGAGTCTCCATTTCAAGAATTTTCTTCGCAGTACCTAAGTCCTTCATCTCAAATTCACCATTTAACTGAACATTTAACTTGTTGATCTCAGACATGTACTTTGCAGCAATCAACATGTCAACAACATATAACGGCTAATAGACATACGAGCCATTTGAGTGCTTCTTGTGATAGACACAACTGTCATATGCACTCCTGCAATAATCGTTTCCAATTATAAAGGTGTGAAAATGCTTGTACCACTGCCTAGGAGATTGCTTCAGGCCATACAACGATTTCTTCTGCAAACATTTGTGGTCTTCCTTTCCATGAATTTCAAACCCCTCTGGTTGATGCATAAAAATCTGTTCATCTAGCTTGCCATGTAAAAATGCAGTCTTAACATCAAGCTGCTCCAACTCTAAATTCAATTTAGCAACCATAGCAAGTAGCACCCGGATAGAATTATACTTCACCACAGGAGAGAACACTTCATTGAAGTCAACACCCTCCCTTTGCGTATAGCCTTTTTACAACCAGTCGTGCTTTGAACCTAGCATCTTCCACCCCTAGAGTTCATTCCTTTTTCTTAAGGACCCATTTGTAGCCAACAATCTTCTGGCCTTTCGGAGTTTCACCAGCTCCCAAGTTTGATTCTTATGAAGAGATTCAATCTCCTCACCCATAGCTGTAGCCCATCTTGCTGATTCTTTGCTAGTGACGGCATCCCAATATGTAACCGGCTCTCCCTCAATACTCTCAGTTGTATTAAGAGCGTAGGCAACAATATCTTCATACCCGTATCTCGTAGGTTGCATAATCTACCTCCTCTCTCTATCCCTAGTAAGCATGTAATCATTTGAAATTGCAGTTTTCCCGTTTGGACTTTGCATCTCCTCTACATTTAGTCGAACTGGGACGTATGCTTGCACCTTATTCTGCAAGTTTTATGAAGCTTCCTTCTTAAGCTCCATCTGTTTACTGACACCGTCTTTATCCTCCATATTTTTACTAACATCATTTTCATTTCCAGCATCATGGCACTCCTTCGGTTTCAACATAACAGACTCATCAAGGGTCACATCTCCGCTTATAATGCATTTGGGAGCTCTCCCATCTAGGCACCACAGCCTATATCATTTCACACCATCTGCATATCCTAGAAATATGCACCTTTTTACCCTTGGCTCAAGCTTTCCATTATTCATATGAGTATAGGCAGGACAACCAAATATCCACAAGTTGGTGTAATCACCAGGAGAACCAGACCATACCTCTACATGAGTTTTACATTTTATAGATGTTGATGGAGACCGGTTAATCAGATAACAAGCTGTGTAAACAGCTTCCGCCCAAAACTTTCTAGGTAACCCTGCATTGGAGAGAATGCATCGAGTCTTTTATAGAATAGTCATGTTCATCCGTTCTGTTGCAGTGTATTTCTGACTGTGCGATGTCTCACAATCCCTTCATTCTTGCAAAATTCATTAAAAGCACTATTACAGAATTCCAAGCCATTGTCAGTTCTCGAGCACTTGATTTGTTTACCTATCTACTTCTCAATCATAGCCTACCATTGCTTGAACTGTGCAAAAGCTTCATACTTGTGCTTTAAGATATACACACAGACCTTCCGAGAATAGTCATCTATAAAGGTCAACACGTATAAACCACCACCAAGAGACGGAACACAAGAGTGACCCCAAAGATCAGAGTGGATGTAATTCAAAGTACCTTTGGTCCGATGAACAGCTGTCCTGAACGTGACCCTACATTGCTTTCTGAAGACACAATGCTCACAGAAGTCTAGCTTTCCAGTTTTCTGACTATACAGCAAACCCTGTTTAGTCAACTCATCCAAACCCCTCACTCATATGCCCAAGTCGCATATGCCATAACTTGGTAGTTTTTGAATCTGAATCTGAGGACGACTCAGCTGCAGCACCTGTAATTGTACTACCTTGAAGAAAGTAAAGGTCATTCTGCTTCAGTCCCTTCATTACTACAAGAGCACCCTTTGAGATTTTCATAATTTCACCTCCAGCTTTATAAGTACAACCGTTGGAGTCAAGTGTACCCAAGGAAATCAAATTTTTCTTCAACTCTGGAACATGCCTAACATCTGACAAAGTTCTCACAATACTGTGATACATCTTAATTTTGATTGTACATATCCCAACAACCTTACATGCTGCATTATTTCCCATAAGCACTTTACTACCATTGATAGATTGATAATTAGTAAACCAATCTCTGTAAGGACATATATGATAGGAACACCCCGAATCAAGAATCCACTCAGTAGCTGAACTATCAATAGTAACCGAAAGAACTTCTGCACCATCAAATTATTCTCTGCAACTCCGGCAATTTCTTTAGAATCAAATTTCTCATTTCCTTTACGCTCTAGACAATCTTTTCTAAAGTGCCATTCCTTATAACATTTGAAGCACTTTAATTTTTTGGTTTTTTATTTTGACCTAGATCGGCCTCTTCTATTCTGCTCTCTTTTCTGTTCTGCCACGCGCTACCAAACCCTCACCAGAATTGTTAGTGTTTCCAATTGCAACCTTTTTCTTCAACTCCTTAGAGTTCAAGGTTGACTCAATATCTTCCTTAGAAAGAGTTTCTCTACCATACATCATGGTATCAACAAAATTCTCATACGAGGGTGGTAAAGAGCAAAGCAACATGATGGCTAGGTCCTCATCATCAATTTGAATATCTATGTTTTCAAGATTCATAATAGCTTTTGTAAAAGAATCAAGGTGGGTTGAAACAAACGTACTTTTCTGTATTTGTAAGGTGAACAATCGTTTCTTTAGATACAAGCGATTCATGAGGGATTTTGTGATGTACAAGTTCTCCAACTTTTGTCATATGCCTGCAACAGTTTTCTCCTTAGCAACCTTTCGCAATGCTCCGTGACTAAAAAATAGCAGAATTTGACCGTACGCCTTCTCCAGCAACTCATACTTCTCATCATCTGACAGTTTGTCAGACAAAGCATTCTTTTCTTCCAGAGCTTTCTGCAACATATTATGAACCAACAAAGCGTGTATCTTCAAACGTCATAGATCGAAGTCATTGTTTCAGTCGAATTTCTCAATCTCGAATTTAGTAATCATTCCGTGAATCTTTCAATACACCTACATAGATCTCCTCAAGACGAGTCCACAAATTCAAAACGGATCTCAGATCGGACTCCGGATCGTCAAGATATCGCGAAAACAGTTTTCAGCCTTCGATTCGGTCAAATCAGCCTTGACAGTACAGATCTGCACTGCTGTGTCTGGGCTCTGTTGCAAACGGGTCAACCCTGAAATCCTACAGAGCCCAGGCCCACCTCTTCTTCTCCTTCATTCTAGTTCAGCAACTAGAACTGCGAGCGGTAGCCACTTCCGTTCTTCTTCCTTCCTCGGCAACGGGACAACGGCAGTGGCGACCCTCCTTCTCTGGCAACGCGCGTGGCGATGGAGAAGACTTTGTTGGCGTTTTTCACTGCGATGTGGGGCTCAGCCTCTGCAAATCGATCGCCCATGTTTCCTTCCTCCGATCAGCGACGGCGACACGTAGTAGCAGCGGTTCTCCTTCTCCGCAACGGGTGCAGAAGACCTGTGACGACAGGGCCGCGATGTTCACAGCGATGAGGTTCTCCTTCTCCGTTCCTCTACGATCCTCATTCAGTCCACTGTAGCGAATCAGAACTGATTCTGGAATCCTCTTCTCCTTCGATGATCGTGACCCACCAATCGGATCGTTCGATCTTCACACGATCTGCGGCCCTTTCAAAGTCCGATTCAACGGATCTCCTCCAATTACGCCAAATCACTCTAATACCAGTTTGTTGTTATCTAAGGCCTACGAAAAGAGATCAATCACGCAGAGAAGAATACGAGTGTTTACGTGGTTCGGCTTTTGGCCTACGTCCACGGGAAAGACAGGAGAAATCTATGCAATCAGAATAGAGGTGTACATCCTAGAGACTCTGAGTCTCTATTTATAATATCAGCCCCAAACCCTGTGACACTCAAACCCTACTTCTAATCACAGTACAACTTGGGCAATACAAGGGCCCGGTTAACCAAGACTTATTAACTTCTATTGAGCCATACAAATTAACACACGCTTTATCGAAAATAGAGTCCTCGACTCTAATACTAATTATCATTGCCCCACTTAACTTAGCATGATATTATACGCTTTGGTCTACGTGCGCACGCAAAGACTTCTCGGTGGTCACCCATCCCAATATGCTCTCGCTTGAGCATGCTTAACTTCGAAGTTCTTAATGGGATCGAGGGTCCAAGGCTTTAAAATGCATCATGTTGAGTTAACATTGATTTGACTTATAAGCCTGGGGTCAAGACTTAGGTATTTTCGATGTGAGACTTGTAGAGACTCTTTATTGGAAGCTCGTGGTAGAAACGCTAAGCGCCTATACCCCATGGTTAAGAATGACGCTCGCACCGAGTTCTCACATTCATTCCACCACTTCATCCTAGAGCCGACCCTCAATTATCCCTGAACCAATCCAAACGTGTTACAGACCCATTCGAATCCTAACGCCACCATTCAAAACCTTCTAAGCCCCAGTCATCCTACTCAATAACACAATCTAACCCCATCCCACCATTTTGTCAAAACCCAAAAAACATCCAAAATTCCCTAAGTTTATGAATCCTACATCTCAAAAAAGCCCCATCCAAGCGTACCCATCTTAGTCAAGACCTAGCCAACCACAAATGGCCTATCTCAGAATTCCATCTCCAACTATATCAACCCAAACTGAATCCAAAAACCCCCCTCAAATTTCCGAAACCCATTTCATTTGAAACCCTACCAAACACCATTCCTTTCTTTCCGGTTCAATTCAACTTGGTACCTGTATGAAAAGGTACCAAGCTAATAACTCGCCGGAGTCGAGTTTCTCCAAGTCGGAGAGAAATGTTAGAGGCCAAAGTACTAAGCCTGCCTGAAGGTCTATACTAGTTAGTCAAAGTCCAACAAGGCTCAATAAAGTGGGGGATCTACAACGACATCTTTCTATTTTGAAGACTCCCTGATTTTTTTAACTAATATTTAGAGATAATTATTGGAAAGCCTATCTTAGAGTTGTTTCCTAAATTAGTTGGTTTGAAGTCTTTATAAGGATTGTAATGCTTCTCATTCTACACATTGAAAATTGAATAAGATTGAGTTTCTCTCTCACGAGTTCATTGTTTGTGGTGTGAGACAAATGAATTTATCCTAAGCCATTGAGTTGGAGATTAGCTCGTTAGATATTCTCCCTTTTCCGCATTGAGTTAGAGATCGACTCTGGGCATGCCACCTGCCCTCACTAAAGGGTTATATGGTGTCTCAAACCCCTTAGCTAGGGTAAAAATAAATAAATAAAAAAACAAACAAACAAGTAAACTAGGCGGGCTTTGAGATTTAGCCATGCATATAAACTAGGTTCAATAAAATGTGCAAGCTATTAGGTTTAATTTTATTACTTGGACTATCAAATGGAAGCTTTGCTTACCATCTACTTTATGTGTTTTAGATTGAAATATTACAATATCCAATTAACTTGGTTTTATATAAATGGCTAATTAATCTTTCTCTAATGATTTTATACACTGTCATATGTGTGCAAAAATGAGCAGTTGATGTTATTTTCTAAAATATTGGTCTCACCATCTATAAAAATTATATGGTTTAAACTCCCTAGGTCAGGGTTGTAAACTATTCGGAATCTTGCCTAGGTAGAGGTCCAGGTTAGGTTCAACTCGAGAACCCACACCATGATCCCATGAGATGAGACCTGAATAGGGTCAGAGGGTTATTAATTGTTATCTCCTGAATAGAGGTGCAGGATGCAAATAAACTGATTTTAATGCCAAACCATCCTCATGTAACCTCTGTCATTATAATTCTTTTTACAGTAGGCCAAGTGGCCAGAAGTTTGAAAGTGAACTGCCCAACCAGGGGCTGGAGCTATGGAGCAGGCACACTATCCACAGTAGTAGCTCTGTGATTCCCAATATGTTTTAAACATTTGATTCATGATAATGACATAGACCCTATTTTACTACCACAGATTGGATAGGTTGAAATGTATAGTTCTTGTCATTATAACTTACAATGGTGCTTTCATAGTGGAATTACTCTGTGTAACTGATTCTTTATTAAGATATACTCCAAAACTGCTTTTTAGTTGGTACAAATGTCACCTTGGAGAGGCAAGATTCAGAAAATGGAATGGTAAGGTGAGCTGTGTATTAGATATCTACAAAAAAATTAACTTAATAGAATATATTTTTAACAGTTGATTCATGAAAATGGCATAGACGCTACTTTGCTACCACAGATTGGATCAGTTGAAATGTATGGTAGGTTGAAATTTGATATGATTTTAATCATCTCACCTATGTACCTTGCTAGGCTAGTAAAATTCACCAATATGTCACATGAATTAAATTAAAAAGGATCCTCCTTTAGGCTTGTTTGTGTTAGGCTCCATCATCTTGTACGGAAGACGGAAGGCTCGAGAAGGCGGTAGGACTTCACTTTCATCTCTCACGAGAAAAGAAATCATACAAAAAATTTATATTTTCTACGAGTCATGCTACACTGAACAACTAAATACGACATGAAGGAGAAATATGATTTTTGCTTTTAGAAAAATTATCTTACTCAAACATGCCTTTTAAAATAGGATATACGATAGTGTTATGGGGCCTACTCACATTGCGAAATATAAAAGGAGATTGAAATCTAATTATATCTTAAAAACTAAGGTCCGTCCAATGGGAATTATTACTTGTTCGATATAAGACCTTGAAATGGAGATCTATAATGCACAGATACTTCAAAATTGGCAACGTATCGTGTCGTATCGTATCCAATACTTTACTTTTTACATGTAAAACTTGTGTCCCTGCCATGTCTATGGCGTGTTCCTACCATATCCGTGCCGTATCTAGGCATCATAGATGAAGATATTAGGAAGAAATAAAAGCGTGAGGTCTCTATTTTTACCATCTATTTTACGGTTTTTGATTAGTTAGCAATACTTATTTAACTTTTTTTATTATTTAATTACTTTTTTTCTTTTTATTATGGATGTATCATGTATGTCTCTAGACTTCAAGGGGCTAAAAAAAAAAAAAAAAAACCCTCTTATCATGTGCCTAGGCTAGTGACCCGTGAAGTCTGGGGAATGTGCTATTCTAAAAGCTACAAAGGGGTGATAATATACTTTTTAAAACGAGGATACGTATCCACTGAAAATTCCTTTGCTCGTGTGGCCAGCAGATCTCTTGACTTGAATAGTTAATCTAATTTCATGCCTGCTTTTTACTGATAAAAGGTTCAAAAGAGTTTGACTGCAATGAAGCTGCTTGCTTTTCACTAATCATATCTCATATTTGAATTCAGATGGGTAAAAATTCCCTAATCTTTTTTAAGTTTTTGGCATTTTTGAACAGAGGACTCTTTTAGCCTGTACTTGTAAGGGTGCAGAGTCTACAGGCCTATATATACTTCTGACCTCTGCAAACAAAGAGCAACCCATTTCACTAGGTGCTCTTTTCCTGAAGTTGGTTGAGCTTCTTGGGAGCTGCCATGGTGTTTTTGGGGGTGGTGTTTATTGGGGTGATCTTGGTATTGTGTGTATGCACAGCTCTGTTAAGATGGAATGAAGTGAAGTACAGGAAGAAGGGGCTGCCTCCAGGGACCATGGGATGGCCTGTATTTGGAGAGACTACAGAGTTTCTCAAGCAAGGCCCAAGCTTCATGAAAAACCAGAGAGCAAGGTGAGCACTTTTGGAGTTTTGGGTGGTTTTCTCTTGCTGGACAGATGTTTTTCCTACTGCTTGTGAAAAGGAGACTACTATGAGTACTTGTTGTTTGTTAATTCATGAAGTTTCACTTCATGCATTTTACTTTTGTGTGTTAAATCCATAATTTCCTTGGTCACCCAAGAAATGTTAAACAATTTTTTGTTGGGTTTTCTCTCCTTTGTTTTTAAACTTTGGTTTTAGCTATTATGAAGACTGTTAGCTTTCTATTAAGTTTTTGCTGTCTGAAGGTGGACTTCTTTGGTTATATACATTTGGTTTGTCTTGTTTATGATGTTTTCTGCTCCATTTCTGAACTAGAATGACTGCTAAAAGGAGTGTCTCTGTCAATTTTTTTTTTTTTTTAATTTTACTTCAGGTTTTATTGCTATTTCTTGGGCTCTTGTGCTTTACTAAAAGCTGTTCTGCTCTTTTTCCCCCTTCTTTAAGACAGTTGATATTTCATGATTTAGATGGTTTTAGATGCTCATAGGCATGCAATTGTTATATATGGCAATGTTTTATCTCAGCTTGTACAATGTGGGGTTTCCTTTTCCCCCTTAACATGAAAACTCTGTATAAAAAATCAAATTTTACTTTGAAAAGTGGAATTCATAAGGCTGCTTCTGGAAACACCCTGCATCACAGTCAGTTTGGATCCTGTCAGCAGCATGATCTGTTGGCATGAAAGTCTAAAAGCACAATAGGTTGGATGCTTCTTTTCAAGCTTTTGGATCCCAGATCAACTTTCGGCTTGGCACTGACAATGATCTGGGGTGAAGGAGGCAGTACAACAGTATCTCTGATAATGTAGTTTCTGATTTCTTCACTTTACCAAATGCATAGCTGCATGGATAACCATTCCCTTTTGGCAGAATATCTGAGCTGATTGCTCTTTGGGTTACATAGAAGCACCCCACTTTTTTTTATATTATGGGTTTGCTGTTCTAAGCCTTGAAATTCTCTGGTGGGATACCTGACTGTAATCTTTACTGGGAGAATGCTAGAATCATATATCTTTTCATATTTTTTTCCTCTGTTTTGTAGAGCACTCATTAATGCTTAGGATGGTTCCTTGCTTCCTTTTCCTTTTCACAGGTATGGAAGTTTGTTCAGATCACACATATTGGGCTGTCCAACTGTTGTTTCCATGGATCCAGAGCTCAACAGATACATTCTCATGAATGAAGGGAAAGGCCTTCTTCCTGGCTACCCCCAGTCTATGTTGACTATCTTGGGGGAATGCAACATTGCTTCTGTGCATGGGCCCCTTCACAAGGACATGAGAGGGGCCATGCTTTCTCTCATTTCACCCCCCATCATCCGTGACCAACTTCTTCCAAAGATTGATCAATTCATGAGATCCCACCTCAGTAACTGGAATGACAAAATCATCAACATACAGGAGAAAACAAAAGAGGTCTGTAAACTTTTCAACACTCATGTGAAGGAACATAAAGCATAATAGACATCTAGTGCAATTGAATAGACCCCAGATGTTAGCAGGTTGATTTTAAAGGCAGAACTTGCCATTATCTGCTTAGCTATCTGTTTTACACAGCATGGAAATCGGAACTACAATTGGTGACATTTTTCAATGATAGATCTTTTTGGGCCTAAATTATTAGAACAGCTGTACCAGGTAATGAATTAGCTGAAAAGTTGGGTGAAGGCGCCCCACCTGATGTGATTTCCAATTTCTAGGGTGGCACAATTAATTGATAACAGTCCATTCCACCCATACATTCTAACTGATAGTGATTGAAAATAGCTCCAAACACCAAGCAATCTATTACCTGATTCCAGTTGTTTCTTTTTAATTATTATTTCTTGTGTTCTTATGTCCAGATGGCTCTGCTATCATCACTGAAGCAGATAGGCATTGAATCAAATACAATATCTGAGTTCTTTATACCAGAGTTCTATAAACTCGTGTTAGGAACTCTATCGTTACCAATTGACCTCCCAGGCACAAATTATCGACGTGCTATTCAGGTATTTTTGTCTCCATTCTCATTGGTTCAAGTTTATTGAGTCACATCGGTTCAAATTTATTTCCAAACCATGCTTCCTTGTGACTCTGTTAATTTTTTTCCCCTCCTCTTGGCAGGCACGGAAGAAAATCTTGATCATCTTGAAAGAAATAATCGAAGAAAGAAGAGCTTCTAAAAGTAACCAAAATGACATGCTTGATTCTCTACTGAGAATTGATGAAAGTTCAAAACTCAATCTCACTGACCAGCAGATAATAGATCTAATAATTACGCTTCTGTATTCTGGTTATGAGACGGTTTCAACGACTTCAATGATGGTTGTTAAGTATCTGCATGATCACCCAAGAGTGCTAGAGGAACTAAGGGTATGAACTTAAAACTACATTCTTGGATATAGCATAAGCCATGATTGGTTTGGATATTTTGGCAGATCGGGTTTTACCCATTCTGCTATATGTTTATGTCATGGTTGGTTTAGTTATTTTGGCAGATTGGGTTTTACCCATTCTTCTATATGTTTATATCATTATTTTCGACCTATTTCGACCCAATTCATTATCATGCTTTTCAGTATTAATTTAGGCAAGTATGAATTCTAATTACCATGCTGGCCCAAATGCACAGAAGAATAATTAATCACCCATTCAGCGTAATATTTGCATTGGTCATGATTTGAGGCACATCCACACACTTGCAGTTCAAATTCAGATTGCTCAGTTTGCATCATTTGTTGTGTTTTCATTTAGAGGTTTCTGATGCTGAACTGTTTTTCCTTGTAGAATGAACATTTGGAAGTTCGGAAGAGAAAGGCACCTGAAGATCCTATTGACTGGAATGACTATAGATCGATGAGTTTCACTCGTGCCGTGAGCAACTAAAACTGTTGCCTTGTTACATTCATCTAAAGCTGAGCTTCTGTTTTATAAAGGAAAAATAATAAATAAATAAAACATTGTTGTTTTTGTTGCAGGTAATTTTGGAGACTATGAGAATAGCTACTATTGTAAATGGCGTTTTACGGAAAACAACACAAGATATGGAAATGAAAGGTGTGTTCATGATATAAATAGTCTCTTAATGGACCACACATGATATGGTACCCAAGCACATGCACACATGAACTAGAATCCACATGCACACATGAACTAGAATCTCTTTCTTTTGAAGCCCCCAGTAATTTTTAGGTTCTTGGTATTTATTTGGGTATTGTGCATTTTATTTTATTACCAAATCAGGAGCTGATTACTAATGTTTGGATGTAACATTCTTTAGGATTTGTTATACCAAAAGGATGGAAAATCTATGTGTACACGAGGGAAATCAACTATGACCCTTTTCTATATCCCGAGCCTCTGACCTTCAATCCTTGGAGATGGCAGGTCAGTAAGCATGAGTTGACTAATTTCATTTGTTATTCTGAGCTCTGTATTTTCAGGCATGATTTGTGTAACTAATAGTTTTATCATATGTAGTGACCCACGTCATTGTTTTTTTAAAAAAATTATTTTCTGTAATAGTGAAGAAGATTTGAAGTTATCGGTACAGACTGCAAATTAGTATACTCATGAATTGATATTTTATTGTTTCTGATTAGAAGATAAACACCACAAAATTTTTTTTTTTCAAATAATCAACAGGGATATGAATTTTATTAGAGGAGTCCATTGGGAGATAGACCACTAATGACTGTTGCCTCCTGTTTGTTGGACTATGTGAACTTGGTACCATGCAGGAGCAGTTCCATCAAGTTCACAAGATTGACCAGTCTGGAAAAGTTGCATGCACTTGTTGTGATATTTTTTTCATTGGCAAATGTGATAGCATTGAAGTTACACCCTATCATCTATGGCAAAGGCACTTTTAGTTAATTAATTGAAATTTCATTACATAAATCCTCTCTTGTCATATTCCATTGGTCCATACACATGGGAAAAGCACCATCTCTAATTTTGTCTTTGATAACTTCCCATAAGAGAGAAAATTAACCTATAGTGTGGTTCTCCTCACAAGGCTTGAATTCCATACAATTATGTTTCTTCCCACTATTCCAATCAACACGTCAGCCACAGCTTTCCATGCATCTTAGCCTCAATGGAAATGGAATAGTGTGTTTCACTCCTCAATTCCTCTGCCGCGGATGATTCAAACTCCATGTCCTTAATTCTTTCTTTGGTGACACTCTGACATTATCTCACATCTCATCCTTATCTGAGACTACTGTCCCTGCGCTGCGTCTGAAATGATTCCAGGTCTGAAGAACTAAGATCTGTGTTCTGTCCCCTTCCCTTTAGGCCTACACCTTAAAGTCGTGCTTCCTCTTTTGACTTGTGAATGCAATCCCTTAGACTCTGTTTCTAAAAGAATTCTCCAGAAAGGCATCTTTCCTTCCTTTTATTTTGTTTTGAAGTCCAGCAATTCCTTATGACCCACAATCAATTTTTGTGTATGTCTCAATATCCCTGCATCTGTTCCGCAAAACTGGCTAGGTCTTCTTTTCTTTTCTTTTCTTTTTTTTGCTAGGTCATTTATTAAGTTGAATTTTTCTTGTGTTACTATATCAGCCATTCTTATGATACCATCGTTTTTGTTAGCTTCTAATCTCTCTCATAATCGACAATCTTAGTGGGAGAGAGAAATACAGCCATTACCTTCTTGTCAAACATAGCGTTAATGCCTTCACTCTCTAATTGGTCCACATCATCTCTTCTTTTAGAAATCCCCTATGTAAACTGCTTCCTGTTGCTATTTACTTTGATTCAAATTATTGGGGCAAGCTATCTCCTCATGCAGAATTTGTCCCTGAAAATAGAGTCTTCTATAAACTGTATGATTCTTCTATGACATGGATGACAATAATGCTGTCCGATTGGTTTTCCGACCATCTTCCCTCCATTTCTGATTCTTTGAATGATTCGAAAACTTGAACGGACTCCAGTTAATTTCCTTGTGTATGAAATTAGATAAGCCTGGCTTTGCAGGCTTTGAGGTAAAAAATATATGCTAGCATTAGTGCATTACTTGATATATATCGTGCATCATATTTTTTAGACGATATATAAACTATTATAGTCAAAGGATTCCAACAGACAATGCAAAGAGGGTGTCTTTGGGATGGAGATCTTCTAGAATGTCCTCCCATTGAGTCTTCTGTATGAAACAAATTTGAAAAAAAGAAAGGGGAAACAGACTAACCCCTGATGCTAATGAATACACTGGACTGACTTTAAAAGAAGGCACATTTGCGTTGCACACTCACTGCATTGCCTGTATTTCAGAATCTTCTTATTCACCATCTTATTGAAGTATTCCTTCACCTCTTTATAATATGCTTTTACTTTAAAAATGCTAGTCATTTGTTTGTCCTTTTATTTTGTCTGTTTTCTTTATTGGATTTATGATTCCTGCTTGGTTCTAGTGTTGCCAAGCAGACATGCCAAGTTTTTCATACCATGTCATTTCCTATTCTGCGGCCATACACAGAGTAGCCCTAAAAGAATAGTGGTTTCTGTGATGAATATTATCTTGGCAATTTCACTTCAGTGACCAAACTACCTCTCCTCATTAAATGCAGGATAAGAGGTTGGAGTCTCAGCAGTACTTCTTGATGTTTGGAGGAGGAAGCCGGCAATGCCCTGGGAAGGAACTAGGGATAGTAGAAATTACCACATTCATTCACTACTTTGTTACAAGATACAGGTATGATACCCAATTTTCACTCATTGTGTTCTTTAAATCCCTTATATCTTTAATATTATGCAGAATGTGTCAAATAAGAATTCCTCATTCATCTGTTTTACATGGTACAAGCTTAAGGTCAATGATGCTTTTTTTTTTTTTGTATTGTTATTCTCCCTATTCTTAAAGAACCTTTAGCTAAGCAAGGGGTTGATAGGGCTTCTAACTTCTTAGCTTTCACTATGTAACTTGTTTTGTGGTATAATGCTTTTATACCATAGTGCCCTTTGGTCGGGCCTCTTTGTAACACTCTTTCCTTTATTAATATATTTTCTTCGTTGCCTGTCAAAAAAAAATTCTCCCTATTCTTAAAGAACGCTTGGAAAAGTGATTGTAATTTGTATGGTATGCTGCTTCTGTGACGGAGATGAGCCAAAACCATGAGGCCCAAAGTTGTGATGTAGACAATTGGATCTAAATGTCAGCCTTTGTGAAAAATGACTGGCACGAAGATAAGATATTCCAAGTGATATTTGTGGCCATTCTGAACTCATGGGTGATTTTTAACAATGGACTTAAGTAATATTTGTCATGCGGTAACCTCAGATTTATGCTGTGATTACAAACCGCTTCGATCCAAAGGTAAATGTCACTCCAAATGGTGATACTGGATGTATGAATTCATGGGTTGGATGTGATTGATCCAACAATCTGCATTTACAGCAAGTGGCCCCGATCTGCTTACTTTTCTCACTAGTATGTCACAATCATTTCTATAAAATTATGCACCTGCATTTTCCACCCAACCTCCAATCTCCCCCACCACCAAAAAAAATAAAAAATAAAAAATAAATAAAGGTAAAGGATTTCCAAGATTTTGCGTTATTTATGCCTCTAAATAGTTTGTTGCCCAGCAGGACATTAACGTCATAGTAATCAATTGTTTAATCCCTCTTATTGGTGCCCTTTTCTCAGTTCCATCAGAAGTAATTTATAGATATTAATGACCAACATCAGTTTCAGCTTATATTCATTTGGTGTGTATATTTTCTTGTGCAGATGGGAAGAAGTTGGAGGAGACACATTGCTGAAGTTCCCAAGAGTAGAAGCTCCAAACGGGTTGCATCTAAGGGTCTGGAATTACTGACTGTATAATGTATACAATAATTAATTAATGTAGCCTTACAGGTATAATCATAGCAAACCAATAAATGAAATTCAAATTCCAGTTAGAAATTTTTGATGTGGATGCAATGAGAGCAACATTTTCCACTTCCAGAAGTTCCACAGATTCAAATGGGATCAGTCAAATTGCATTTAAGCTTGATATGTTCCAATGTTTGTAAAGGTATCCTTGTTAATATCAATTCATTTCACTAATTCAAGAAGGATGTTAGCATGCATAACAGGCTATGTTGAGCTACTAGAACTTGTGCACATGGACAATCCAATAATTGATCAAAAACTCTACCTGTCCCGGGTTCTGGACCGAACCCGGGACAAACTGCCCCCTAGGTAGCAGGGCTCATAATTGATATAGACCATCTAACAGAATGCATGGATGAAGGCAGAGCTTCAACTAGATAATCAACCTGGCTGATTGAAAACTGATGCTCTTCCTGGCCAAGCCCATTTACTGCCTAGGCTACCAGTTAGGGATGTCAACAAGCCACACTAGATAGCAAGCTAGCTCTTTTCAGCTCCTGGTCAAGTTCAAGCTCATTTCATTCTCTCATTGGCCATGCTCGAGCTAGGGTTGGGTCACTCTGCCTCTGCCCAGCTGTGATCGAGCTCATCTTGTTCAAAGGCTCCACTAGGCTCAATTCATGCTTGTCTTTTTTGAGGGGCTTGATCTGGATCAGGGTGTGTATATTTTAAGTATATAATTAAGGCAAAATATGGAAATTTCAGTGAATATAACATAATATTATTACTTTGTTTTACAAGAGAAGTCAGTTCAATCACAGCCTGCTAAATATATTTGTAATAAAACACATTAACTCAACTTTCTATTTACAAACTTTAAAGAGTAACTGTTTTTTTTTTTTTTTAATTGCTATCGGAGGATTCCCATCCCTTTGGGCAATATTAATCCCTCCGGGCCTAGATGGAAGCCGGGTAAACACCCTCTGGCCCCAAGGTGGTAGCACTAGTGGATTCAACATTCGATTCTTGAAGAAGGGGGAACCAGGGATCGATACCAAGACCTATAGCTGCGGAAGAGAGAGGAACCGTGGTCCTGACCACTCGGTCAACCCCTTGGGGTCACTTAAAAGAGTAACTTGATGGAGCATATCATTATTGTTGGGCGATCGATGATCTATTGCGATGCACAAACACAAACCATCAAGCAATCATACAAGATAACACAACAATTTTACATGGTTGGGAAAGAGTGAATATGTCCACGGAAAAGAAAAAAACTTCATCTATTGTTTTCTCTTTTCTTAAGGGTTCCAACACATCATTATATATCCCCTTTCTAAGACCTTAAAAAAAGCCCTTATACATAATGACTAAAATCCCCTTGAACCCTAAACCTCAGTCCTAGCTAACCCAAATAAACCAATCCGGTTAAACCAGAATTAGACATACCCCAACACTTACAAGGGAACTATATTGTTCAAATGTTAGTAAACACTTGAAATATATTTAAGAGATAATTAGCGAAAGGTCCCTAGAATTGAATCTATCCAGCCTCCAGTCCAAGCAAATTCTTTTTAAGGGCTCTAGTCCAAGCAGCTAAACTGATTGCAGCCAGAGGTCCCTGGATACATTTTACATGACTAATTTGCCCTCTTTCAACTGTTTAGGCATCTAATTTTGAATTTTAAATTTCGAATCTTCCATTCTCCCACTCATTGCTTGAAACCGGACATGGACATTGACGGATTGGATCTCAACAATTGAGATCGATCTTTGAAGAAGAAGACCCCTGCAACGAAGAAGAAGAAGAAGAACACATGGGTGAAGGAGATGGAGAAGGAGATTGGTTCCGATCTTGGCATTTGGGTGAAGAGCAGCAAGGCTCGAAGTGGGGTGTGGGTGCATTCATGTTTGGGAACACATGCAAGACCATCTTTGAATCCATCGTCTTTGTCTTTGTCATGCACCCATTCGATGTGGCCGATCGTTGTGTCATTGATGGCGTCCAGGTCAGTTTTATTTTGTGCAAAATGAAAATGTTGTCTTGGTCATGATCAGAATTGTGAGTGGTCCATTTGGATGAGGAGAAAAGCTTCGCTTGCAACTCTCTTTTCTCATGTCTTGAGTTTCTTCTTGTGGAGGAGAAAATGACTTCTGCCCTCAACTAATACAGATAGGAAGAATGAAGTTTTTTTCCCCTCTTCAAGGGGAAAGAGATGGCATTTAAAAAAAAAAAAAAAAAAAAAAAAAAAAAAAGAAGAAGAAGAAGAAGAAGAAGAAGAAAAGAACATAGCTTTGTTTTTCCCAACTGTTTGACTGTTCAAAGCAAAAGATTATGATAAATGTTGCATCATCAAGCTGATTATGTGCAGGAGACGAGTAATAGCTGTTGTGGTCTTCAGCGAAAACCTGTGCAGCGATGTGGCGATGCTTCTTCTCAGGCAACGCGCAGTAAGTCCGGCCACGGCGATTCTGGAAGAACCTTATTCTTTGGTTTCTGTAACTGGAGGTGGAGATTGTAGCCCTGCTGCCTTCTTCCTTGAGTCAAGCAGTGGTGCAACAGCAGCAGAGCTGTTGTTTTTTGACAAATCTATGAGTTTTTATGAAATTTATCTGAGTTTTTGTTAAATTTATCTAAGTTTTTGTCAAATTTATATGAGTTTTAACAAATTTATATGAGTTTCTGTCAAATTTATCTGAGTTTTTCGTTTTTTGTCAAATTTGTTTGAGTTTTGTACAAATTTATCTTAGTTCTGAAACAAATTTATCTGAGTTC
The DNA here is from genome assembly GCA_003546025.1 of Camphora micrantha. NCBI lineage: Eukaryota > Viridiplantae > Streptophyta > Magnoliopsida > Laurales > Lauraceae > Camphora > Camphora micrantha. The sequence continues at coordinate 61,765,763 of QPKB01000001.1, forward strand.
TGGACAAATTTATCTAAGTTTTTGACTAATTTATCTTAGTTCTAGACAAATCTATTTGAGTTTATGGCAAATGTATTTGCATTTTTTTAAATTTATTTACTTTTTTTAATTTTATTTACTTCTTTTGAAATTTATTTGAGCCTTTTGAAATTTATTTATATATTTTTTCAAATTTATTTGATCTTTTGAATTGGATTTCATCTTTTGAAATTTTTATTTATATTTTGAAATTTATTTGTGTCTTTTTCATTATCTGCGTTCCTTTGAAATTTATTGCTTTTTTTTTAATTTATTGTGTTTTTTTTTATTTATTTCTTTTTTGATAATTTATTTGCTTTCTTTTGAAATTTATTTGGTTTTTTTAAATTTATTTCATTTTTTTGAAATTTATTTGCGTTCTTTTAAATTTTATTTGCATTTTTTGTAATTTATTTCATTTTTAGAAATTTATTTGAAATTTGCTTCCTGTTTTTTGAAACTTATTTGTATTTTTTTGAAATTTATTTAAAAATCTCATTAGTGGAATTTTATTAATCGTGCCTAATTTAATGGTAGTTGACCATTATTAATGGCTTATCCCACTAATCATGGGATATGATTTGAAGAAAGGGTAAATTAGACATTTTAGGTTTCTAAATATGGAAAAAAGACCTATCACATTATAATAAAAGATTGTGGACCTAAGACAATAAAGTGAGATGTTCAGGGACCCGTCGCCGAATCCCCCTATATTTAAATGACCCTATTGTAATTCTTTTCTTACTGTCTTTAACCCCTTAAATCCTATACCTACTCAGAGAAAATTAAGACACCTTAGGCTATTTGTCATCCATATCATTCTCTTTTTCTTCATATTTATTTATTTTAATATTTTCTGGTTACTGAAAGTGGAATCCATAGTGGTGCTTCAATGGTGCTCTAAAAAATTGGTGTCCAAGATATTTGATATTGTCTGAGCTGGTCTTGATCAAGCTCAAACTTCATTTGCATTGTCATGCCAAGCTCAAGCCTTCCTTAGGTGGGCTTGATTTCTAAGCAAGCATGAGCTCGATTTTGCAGGATTGAGCCTAGCTAGACTTAATTCAAGCCAAGCTCAAGCTGGGCTACGCTCGTCTCAGCTCAAAGCTTGAGGTGGATCATTTAAATTCCAAGCCAATCTCAGGCTGGGATAAGCTTGGCTTGGCTTGACTTGTTTACACCTCTACCAGCATTCAGCCAATCCTATATATAGCCCTGTTAGCAATTTTCAAGCTTGAACTTGTCAAGAAGTTGGATTAGGCAGACAAATATGTGCTTGTGGAATTTCAGCACAAATTCCACAACTGATGGTCCAGAGACAGAAAAAAGAAAAAAAATTGTCTTCCATGCTGAAGTGCTTGCGGAATTTCAGCACAGATACTTCACACCGGCAACTGATTACTCTCAGACTGCAACATCGGGTTTGTTTGGTAAAAATACTTGTAGGGTAAAGTGAAGTGAAGTGAAGATTCAAGAGAGAATAAAATATTAGGAGGTCTAATCATAATATGATGAAATTTTATTTTTAGTGGCTTGATAATGAATCTTTTAGATTGTTTTAGATTTTTTGGTAAAAGGTAGATGGATTTATGTCTTTTTAGTGTCATGAGAATGTTATTTTTTTACTTTTTTTTTTATAATGAAAGATGAAATTTTAAAATTTTATACTTTTGATGTGACCCCTAATCTTTTCTTGTCCGATGTGAAAAGAGGCTCTACGACAAAAAGGGCTCGTTATCTTACCTTACTGACTGGGATTCAACTCTGGGTACGTCACTTCTTCCTGCTTTTGAGAGCTCGTTTTCTGATTGTGCGAGCTCCTTTTCCATTTGAGTGAGCTGCCTTCCCACCTGTGCGTGTGGGCTGTCTCTTGGTTCCAGCTCCCTTTGGCTAAGGTACCAAAAAAAAAAAAAACCACCCCATGCAGAAACCATCTCATAAGACAGGCCAATGCTGAAGGAAGATGAGACTGGCCAATACTTGAACCAAGCCACCCCACAAAAAAACATCATCTCATGAGACTCCCATCAGAAGATGAGACTGATTACTCTACTGAAGAGGCATCCACCAACACCAACACCAACACCAACACTAACACTTCTTCCTTTCTCAAACACCAATCAACACTTCTTCCTCTCTACTTCTTCTCTCCAACCACCTGATTCTCACCTCAACTCCACCTTTGATTTTGGCCCCACCATTGATTCCATCCATCTAATCTCCACTGACCCATGTTTCTCTCTCTTGGGTCTCTGCAGCACCATCTCTTCTCTTGTGAAAATCCATGCCCAGCTCATTGTCCATGGGCTCACCCAAAACCTCCTCTGCGAAACCAAAATGGTCAGTTTGTATGGCTTCTTCGGAAACGTCCAGCAGGCGCGTGCGGTATTCGACCGTATACAAAACCCAGATCTTTATTCATGGAAGGTCATGATCCGTTGGTACTTCTTGAATGATTCTTATTCGGACATTATCAGGTTTTATGGTCGAATGAAACAGTGCCTCAGAGAACAGGACAATGTGGTCTTCTCTATTGTGCTCAAGGCGTGTACTGAATTGCGCAATTTGGATGAAGGAATGAAGCTACATTGCTATGTTATTAAAGTTGGGAATCCAGATAGCTTTGTGCTCACAGGTCTCATTGATATGTATGTGAAATGTGGCTGCGTCGATTTTTCTCGCCAGGTGTTTGATGAAAGTCCTGAGAGAAATGTGGTGTCATGGACTTCAATGATTGTGGGTTATGTGCAGAATGAGCGCGCGAAAGATGGGTTGATTCTATTCAATCAAATGAGATTGGCATACGTCGAGCCTAACCAGTTCACCATGGGGAGCTTGTTCACTGCCTGTTCGAAGTTGGATGCTTTGAGACAGGGGCAATGGGTCCATGGCCTTCTGATCAAGAATGGCATGGAGTTGAATTCTTTTTAGTAACTGCTCTACTTGATATGTATGCAAAGTGCGGGTCAGTGATTGATGCTCGTTGCGTGCTTGATGAGCTGCCCACCATTGACCTCGTCTCGTGGACTGCCATGATTGTGGGGTACACACAGAGATGTCATCCTTTTGAGGCATTGAAGCTGTTTACAGATGAGAAATGGGAAGGTTTACTGCCCAATTCAGTTACTGTTGCAAGCGTTCTTTCGTCTTGTGCGCAATTGGGTCATTTGAATTTGGGCAAGTCAGTTCATGCTCTTGGGATTAGATTAGGATTGGAAGAGAATGTTACAGTCACAAATGCTCTTATAGATATGTATGCAAAATGCGGTATGATTGAAGATGCTGGTTATTTATTTGAAAGAACTTTGCATAAGGATCGCATTGCTTGGAATGCAATGATAACCGGTTATTCTCAAAACGGGTTTGGTTATGATGCTCTGTCTTTGTTTCACCGCATGAGAAGGTCGGATCATATCACACCAGATGCGGTCACTGTGGTTAGTGTCCTCTCTGCATCTTCTAGTGTAGGAACTTTGTGTGTTGGCAATTCCATACATGCTTATGCTGTAAAAAGTGGCTTGGTGTCTAGTGTCTACGTCGGCACCGCTCTTCTTAACCTCTATGCAAAATGCGGGGATGTGGAGTCAGCACGTACTATCTTTGATGGGATGTGCGAGAGGACTTTGGTGACATGGAGTGCAATGATGGGTGCTTATGGAATGCATGGGGATGCCACTGGGTCTTTTTCTACCTTTACCAATATGTTGAAGCAGAACATGCAGCCAAGTGATGTAATGTTCACGAGCATTCTATCAGCCTGCGGCCATACAGGGATGGTCTGTGAAGGGATGAAATATTTCAGTGATATGAGTCGAGAATATTGCGTTGCTCCTTCCATGAAACATTATGTGTGTATGGTTGATCTACTGGCCCGGGCTGGTCGGCTGGAGGATGCATTTCAGTTTATAGAGGAAATGCCAATACAAGCAGATGTTAGTGTGTGGGGAGCTTTGCTCCATGGCTGCGGGCTACATTCACGGATGGACCTTGGAGAGGTGGCAGCAAGGAGGATGTTGGCGCTGCAGCCTTCTGATGGAGGGTATTATGTACTGTTGTCAAATTTTTATGCTTCAGATGGAAAGTGGGATGAGGCTGCCAAGGTGAGGGAGTTGATGAAGGAAAGAGGATTGAACAAGTCACCAGGTTATAGTTCTCTAGGAATGGATAGAAGACAGTTTACATCCACAGAGATGGATAGTAGACTACAGCCCCTTGAATTGATGACCATGACATAGTCCCTAGCCCAAGTGAAGGAGGGGTATGTCAGAGACTCAGGCATTACAAGTTTGCCAATCCTCTGAAATGCTTGGGACAAGGCGCCGATGATATTGAATTGATGATGATGATGGTTGCACAAGGTATACAGCCATCCACACCTTTTTTTTCTGTTGTAGAAATATCAAGAGAAAATACGAAGGAAAGCGAAATGGAAAAAATTAGTCACATGATTGCTCTTACCAAATTTTTTAGTAGAATAATTATCAGAGGGATAAAGGTAAGACAGTGATGATAATGATGATTTTCCCCCCTGTTTTAACAGTAATGTAGATTAATTTTTAAATGTGTATAATGCATATTTTGATCTGTACTTAAATTCAAAATAAACTCGAAATGGCCCACTTCAAAGTTGAAACAATATTATTCAACACAATGACTGCATCTGGCTGAGTGGGTTGCAGTTTTTGAATCTGTTCAATTATTTTGTTGTTGTTGTTTCTGCTGTTGCTGCAGCTCTCATTCTTCTTCCTCTTACTTTCATCATCATTATCATTATTATAATATAATTATCAGGGGAATTCACATACAACCTTCTGCCTTTTCTAATTTCTACAAATAACTACCTCTACTTTTACATATAGCCTCCTGTTGTATGTACTTCTCAAACAAGATTAGTCAACATCCTTGACTGGCAGTCAAAGGGCAAAGACATGTGCTTGAGCATTTTGACTTTTTTATTTTTTTATTATAGTGAAAATGTTAGAATCATCTGAAAGTTTTGACCTAATATCAAAGAAGGGTTCCATAAATCAGTAATATCAAAGTCACTAAACTGAGTGAGGTCTTTGGCTGATGCAATCGAAAACAATGTTAAGAGAAAATGGCAAAAATGCCTCAAATCATCTACCCATCACTATAAAAGAACCGAATCATTGATTAAAGGGAAATTTTTAAATATGGTCTTAAGCTTTTGCCTTACTTAAAAAAAGGATACAAGTTTTGAAACTTTTCAATTTAGTTCCTAAGCTTTCCAGTAAATTTTCAACTAAGGACATCCGGTCATTTAAAGGTATTTTCTGGTGACTTTTTCCCTCTGTATTTTAAAATATTCAAATTATCCTTCATTTAAAGCCATGACTTTGTTTCGGCAGCCACTACATGCATCCAATCGTTGTAGGAATACTGGGTGTCCTTGATCACCGTGAGGACACCGGCGAGGAAAACGAGGAAAATATAGAGAAAGTGAAGGAGAGTTTTATTACAATGAAGTGAAAAAAAAAAGGAAAAAAGTTGCAGAAAAATAACTTGAAATAGATTGATGTCCTTAATTGAAAACTTCTTGAAAAACTTATGGATTAATTTGAAAAGTTTTAAAACTTGTGTCATTTTTTTTAAATAAGGCCGAAACTTAAAGGACTTTTTTTTTAAATTCTCCCTTGATTAAATGATAGAAAAAGCATCAGATCAATGGATAACCCCTGGTCATTGATGGTGGAAAAGGCTTTAAATCATTGATCCAACTGGAAAAAGAGATACTAGAGTTCAATTTTATGGAGGATAAGTATCAGGTCATTGATTAAATTAATGACAAATGAGATGTCAATCATCTAACGGTGGAAAAGTTCATGAGGAATTGCTATGTTGCCACAAATAATTTAAATTTAATTCTTGATTGGAAATTTATGGCGAGGAAGAGGAAAACCTTCCGCGGCTCTGTGTTTCCGACATAGGGAAGTGGGAATTCAGGATCCGCTCTAGCAATGAAAAATCTCATAAAATGGCCGATTCCACCCGGTTTTTATCACTGTACCGAACAGTATTAAAAAGGCGGTGGAAAAGGGCATTTGTTTCTACGGAAAACCTTGTTGCACAAACACCTCCATGAAGTTCTAACGTCAGGCCTTGGCCAATGAAGCTACAAAATCCGGCAAATTGTATCTTGGGTAGGTTTGGGTCTCGTGTTGAGGAGTAATCTTAAATTTGGGTTTTCTTTTTCTTTTTTCTTTTTTGTGTTCTTTGGTGAAGACGTTTGGGTTTAGGGAGACGTTTGAATACTCAACCGCCACACTAGTAAGTGAAATTTTGCAAAGATGAGGTCCCATCTATATCTTCATTTTATATCATTTACCCCACCAAGAATTCATTTTACCGTGAATTTCTATGAATTTAACTCCATGCAAATATACAGGCCCTTTAGAAGCTTGCATTCCATTGGTGTTGAATCTAGGTTACAATGACACAAACTTTCAATGAAAACAAGACTCGACATTAAAGGTTCTCAATGTTTCTTTTACAACCCAAAAGGGAACAAAGTGAACCAGGAGTGATTTATAATAGATAACTTCTTTCATGGCTTTTAAGTGGAGAAAGATGGCTTGGGAGGCAATATACTCACTTTTTGGTTTGGTTGACCCTTGGCAGCGTAAACAAGTTTGGAAAGGTTTTCAAGCCAAAAAATTGGGCTTCTTTCTCCAAAGGGACACCATAATTGTGCCATTTGGATGTTCCCATATTCCCACGATATGAAATAGCGGAAGACATGTTTGATAGGTGTAAATCATTATTTCTAATTTTGATCTCGCTGGGAAAGCTCCAAAATCTTAATCCGCTTGGCAAAAGAAAGTTGAATAAAAACTTTATTATATTTTCTAAGAAATGATTTTCTAGCACAGTTGTTTCGCATATATCTTCAGCCATCTAAAGAAGCCCATTTATAGGGGACTTCAAATCTTAAAAGTAGGCCCCACCTTTACAAACTTAAACAAGGTGACCCCACTTTGTAATTTCTAAAAGGTGGTTCACATTGTCACAATCATATAAGGTGGGCCTGCATTATAAATCATATAAAGGTGGGACCACGTTCTAAATCGTATGAATGTGGGCCTCATGTTTTAATTTCTAAAAGTGGGCACCACGTTTTAATTTATAAAGGTGGGTCCCATATCCACAACCATAGAAAAGGTGATCCCACTGTAATTCCTAATAAAGGCGGGTCATATGGTCACAATCACAAAATGTGGACCCACACTATAAATCTTATGAATGTGGGCCCTATATTCTAATTTTTAATGGTAGGCACCATGTTGTAATTTTTAGAGGTTGGTCCCATATTCACAATCACAAAACGGTGGCTCCAAATTATAATTCCTATAAAAGTAGACCGACATCATACACCCTATAAATGTGGGCCTCGTGCTCTAATTTTTTGAAGGTGTTTACCATGTTGTAATTTTTAAAGGTGAGTTCTGTGTACACAAACACACACAAAAAAAAAAAAAAGGTGGGAACACTTTTTAATTCCTAACGGTGGGTTACATAGTCACAATTACAAAAGGTGGGCCCACATCGTAAAACCTATGAATGTAGGTCATATGTTCTAACTTATAAAGGTGGGTATTACGTTGTGAAAGATACACGACATTTTAAATACCAGGGGACAAGATGTCATATAATGTCCAAAAAACCATAACATACCAAATTCTTGTCAGGAATTCTGATAAAGAAACAAGCCAGCCTATTTCTTGATTGGAACCCCTATTGGAGAATTTTGAAATTCTCCATCATGGTAGAACTCTTGAATGCTCTCTTGTACTTGAGCTTCCAGAAACTCCACCAAAAAAATATAGGGACTGGAATTACATGAATTTCAAAGGTCATTTGAGACCTTTTATGTAGCTAGAATTTTGGAATTGCTGTGCACAGATATGGCATTTGCAAATGCTAGGAAATATGTTGTCACATCATATAAAAAAACCCCAACATGATAAATTTCTGTCAAGAATTCTAGGAAACAAACAAGCCCTAGATGTTAAAAGTCAAAAATCTTGATCTCTGTCAGATTTTTCACATGTTACAGTGTTGGAAAGATAGTAGATTGCCATGTTTCTTAGTTCCATATCATTTGAAGTAATTCATATAAGAAAATATGCACGTCTGGGTCCTTCTTATACTTTGACTTGGTTATTCTTTGTTGAAGGAGTGGAGCTCCATAATGAAGCCCATCTATTGAAAATCGAAATTGCTAATTGCAGTCCCAATATATGAGATATTTCTAAATTTTATTTTGATAGGAGTTGTTTTCCACAATCAGATTAGCACAAGCTTATACTTTATTAATTATATCAATTAACCATATTTTAATGAAATGGTCAATTTTACTATAGGACCAACTTCAGTTGGAGTCAAATTTAAGGATATACATAGGGGGTGTTATCGGATCCAGTTAGCCCGAGCTAGCCCGGGCCGGGCCTAGCCAGCTTTGGGCTAAAGTTGGGCCTCACATTCTTGTAGTAGGGCAGGGCTTGAATTTTAATATTGAGGCCTTTGGGGCATTTGCCATTTACACGTGGGGATAAGAAAATGGGTTTTGCATATGTGTAGACTTTATAAATACAAACGGTACATATACAAAAGTTACACACGTGAAATAAATTACCATGTTTGTCGATATCGCTATTTTCACAAGGAAACGTGCACATCCAACATTTTAGATGCGTTTGGATTTAAAATTTTTTTTTTCAAGATTTTCTCAAAATAGAAGAATATTTAAGTTATAAAACTAATGTCTTGATGCTTATTATTAATATGAGAGTATTGAATGGTTTAGATCATGATTTGCTGGCCCACAAAAATGCAAAAAATCTGATCTAGACTAGGATTCTTTTTGGATTTTCCACAAATTACTAAAAATATGTGAAGAGTATGTTAATAAACCTAGATGTCTTGAGGTTTATTAATTCAATAAATAAATTAAACAATTTGGTTTATGCGACTGACAAGAATGAAAAAGATAAAAGTGGTTGATGGTTATAAATCTTGTAACCAATTGCATAGCCCAATGTGCACCTATTTATGTCTGAAAGTTTTGTTGTGTAGATGACCTTATTTTTTTCTTGAAAACAAATAGTTGGATTATGGGGGCAAATCCAGGATTTCATGTGGGTTTTTGGGCTTACCCAAGCCCAACGGGGCCGAGTCCCCCCACTAAATACATGTATGTAGGTCTGTCCCCGACCATTACACAAATGGATCATTTAACAAATGACCCATATCAGTTTTGGTTGTTGACATCTAGGGTTGTCAAATGAAGAGGTAAGGTCGGGCCAAAGCTCTCGGAGGGCCTTGCCCAAGGCCTAAAGAGAAGAAAATCAATTAATTTTTTTTTTTCAAACACTACCACTAAGCACCAAGTGTAAACATGACCTCAGCCCTCCTTTGTTCGAGCTTTGAACCATCAATGCAATGCAACAAGGAAAACACGCTGGTAGATGAAAATTCACTTTATTATAATTTAATTTAAGGTGATGGCTAGGTAATCTTTTAAATTATCAAAGAGATTTGGATTTTGTAGCACTTTGTCTTTTATCTCCCATTCTAGAGGTAATCCACTTGAGTTGAACCTAAATACGAAGTTAAACATTAAACCCAATAACATTAGACAAGTATAGAAAATCCAAATTAGAATCATGCTCAAATAAACTCACATACATACACGTGCAAATAAATCCACATGTATAATATTGTAATAGTCAATAAAACCACATGTACAAACACTTTATGTACATAAACCATTGAAAAACAAAAGGTTCACATAAGAATCATGCCGGTTTATTTTAAAAAAAACTCATGTAAAAATCACATATAAAAAATTAATACAAGTATCATATAAGAACACACATTAGAATCATAATCAAATAAACCCACATATATGCAAATAAAAAAAAATATATATATATATATATATAAATAAGAAAAATAGGAGGACTAGGTTATGTAAGACCTAGCTTAGTATTATCCAAACATGGCCTTCAAATGAGTGTGCCTACAAAAACCAAAGGCTCTCAAAGACCCCATAGGCAGCCCTATTGACATCTATTATATTTACAGAAATACCACTATGAAAGCCCAGAAAGAAGAAAGTGAAAAAAAAAAAAAAAAAAAGACCATATCACCATTTTTGGCTGCAACTCTACTGTCTGAGCTTCTATTTCACTCAAACGTGGAGGCCTTGTCCTCCCTCCTTGTGAGCTGAGCTCGTCCAATGGCTTCTCTCTCTTCTATACCTCCACTTCAAATGCTCAGGTCTGTTTATTTTTCTCTTCTTCATTGTATTGGTTCATATGGTTTTCATCTTCTTCTTTATCTTTTCATGTGTAAGAGACTCTTGAACTGATAAGAAAAATGTGCTTCCCAATTGTTTCCAACTCATCATAAACCCCAAGAAGTGTTTCTGCTTCATAATGAAAGAAAGAGTATGTTATAGGTACTTTTAAAAGATGGGTTTTTTATCTGTTCCCCTCTGAAGTCATGTATGTGTAGAATCGTACAGAAGAATTAGTACAAGTGATAGGGTTGTGGGCTTCGTCCGTTTCTCTTCAGTTACATATGCAAGTTGTTTCCCATTTATTTGTTGAGAAGAAGAAGCTTAAACCCTAAACCCTAAACCCAAAACCCAAAACCCAAGTGACTAGTCTCCAAAACGATGTGATTGTGTGGTTGCAAATTTTATGCCTGAATGCTAGTTGGGGTTTGGTTTTACGTCTGATATAATTCTTTTTCTTCTCATTACGCAACTCATGATTGTCTGTGCAAATGTGCATCCTGCGTTTTCTGTGTGGTTACTGAACCTTCGCTATGAGCACAAAGCTCACATGATTCGCGGACAAGTTCAAAATCTTATGTTAAATAAAAAAGAAAAAAAAGAAGCATTGTAGATAGAGTACAAGGTATTATGTTTCATTAAAGAACCTTTTCGTCAAGCCCTTTTCTTCGGCATTGCAAGCACTTTGTCTTCATGATCTTTGTCATCACAGCCTGTTCGTTGTCACACACCATTTTGATCTTTTAGTGTCTCATCTCTTGCTGATATTTGGGTCCTCTCCAGATTCATTTTCACTGGCTTGTTGATCTTCTAGAAATCTCTGATTGAAGGGAGTGAGATTTTCCAAATCTTTCTGAAAGTCCTTGCAACTCATCCAAAAAGGTCCCTGCATCAGAGAAGCTCATTTAATCGAGTCATTTCTTGGGATGGAAAGCTATGATACCCGGATACTTAATAGACAATGTATCGTGTCATATCGTAACCTATAATGGATAGACACGCCATAGACGCTGCAGGGACATGTATTTTACATATAAAAACTGAAGTATCGGATACTAACTGATACTTCACTTTTTATGTGTAAAATCCATATCCCTCCCATATCCATGGTGTTCTATCTGGGCATCATAGATGGAAAGGCCATATCTTGCATAGGGTTTTTTAGTTCATCTCATGTCTCGGGTTTGTATCCATTACGCGAAAACCACTTGCAGTCATAGTGGGCAGAGAAATTTCTGTTTGGGGGGTTTTCTTTTTTGAACACCCAATGATTAGATATTGCTTTCTTTTCACTTCATCCTACTGATCATTTATGAAGCTTGTCCCCAGTGAGTCACTTTCTGTGGTACAGAAGATCATGAAACAACTCAATAAGAGCTTCCAAAACACTAGAAGGAGCTTTAATAGACAGTAAGGCACAATAAATGAATTATGAATAGAGGGGACAAAATTGCAAGAAAAGATATTACTAATTGATTGTACAGTGCACAACTGCTTACCCTTGCATAATGCAATGGGAAAGTCTGGTTCATCAATGATATGAGGATCAAGGCAATTATGATTTACTACATCCTGAAGATGACCTGGCTGATGGTTAATTATGAGTTTCTGACCTTAGACTGCTCTTTCTCGCTGTCCATTCATAGGTAGTAAGATGCTTATCTTGAACCAGAACAGGATTAGGAGTGATTTTCATCAACAGTAGTAGGAGCCAAATTAAAGCGATTATTATTATTATTATTATTGATAACCCAGGGCATATTATTACTACTAAAATGTACCTGATTACTCCCCCAGAAAAGATAAGTTAAACACATAACCTGTGGATGAAAAATATGAGACTTAGTAAAAAAAGTAACATCCATCAACATAATTCTAGTGCGAGAAATTGGATCATAAGGTTTGTATCTTTTTTGATGCAGGGGTACCTCAAGTACACACACTTATTGCTCTTGCATCTGATTTATCTCGGCAGGATGAAGATGGAGATAGTGAGCAAAATAGGCACATCCAAACACTTTTGAAGAGACCAAACCCAACTCTTTAACACATTAGGAACACAGTCCATAGGAGACTTTCCATGTGAAATACGAGAAGGGAGGCAATTTAATAAATAGGCAGCAGTTAAAACAAATTCTGACTAGTCTGATACAGAGACATTTCATGAGTCAGAGCCTGGACCTGGCAAAGTAATATACAAACTCTAGTACGAGGGACTGGCTCAGGGTGCGGCTGAGGAAGATCTACATCTGCCCTTGTGTGAAAGCTTCAACACGTCGATGCAGATCAACCGTTGATCTAAGCTCTAATACCAAGTTGTGAAGTAGATCTATTTGAGGAAGGAAAGGAAACGCGAAAGGAAGAGAAAGAAAAAGGGAACGAGAAGGAAAGAAGGAAGAACTCACTCAATAATACGAACGATCCCCAATAATCTTATGAAATCACTGATAAGAAGAAATTATGTTCACACCGTCTCACTTAATATTGATTACAAAAAGGCCTCGACTATGTAACTATGCTGGTTTTTTTTTTTTTTTGGCTAAGTGACTATGTAACTATGATTGATTGAAAATAGCTCTCTATATTAATCATTCTACATAGCAAAATCACATACTTTTTTTTTTTTGATCGGTAACAAACTAATTCATTAAAAGGAGAAAACAATACAAAGAGGAAAAACAAGAAAGAACAACAAGGTACAAGAGGATTGTACCCCCTCCCACACCTCAATTACAATACCAAGCCCTCCCAAGTCCCAATGACAAGTCCTATCAATCCCCTGTTTGGCAAGCGCATCTGCCATGTGGTTTGCTGATCTAACCTCACATACTTTTTAAGGTGAAAAAAACCATGAAACCCTTACACGCATCCATTGACCCAAAATTTCATACTGGAACTTTTCTTTTTTATTAGTCTTTGGAGCTTGATTAAACTCTTTGAAGAACCTTTGGGGAAAAAAAACAAAATTATTGAAACTGCTGTACAAATCTAAGAGCCTTAGTGGATGTGGAGAAAGGGCAGAATAAATGCAGGTGGAGAAAACTTTAACAGTTCAATTTTGTACTGTGCACAGTTTTCCCCGCTTATTTTCTCCAGCACTATGCACAGTTTTCCCTGCTTATTTTCTCCACCTTATTTCTCCACATCCAAAGAAACCCTAATGAAAATACTATTTTCTTTGATCCCTAACCCTAGGGTGTATGGTTGTTGATGTTGGCATTAGGTTAAGGGAAAGGCTTTCCTACAATCAGTGCTGAAATCAAATTGTAAATCAAGTGTGATTTGAATGTGGGGAAAAAGAGTTGGAAATTCGACCTTGTCGGCCTGGCATACATGTATCCGTATAGCTTGTTTCTTTGAGCCAGAGTTATATGCATAATGTAGCTCAAACGATGGATGGCATGGATCTGGCAAATGAGCCATACCATGGAGTTATGCCTGTGGAAGTGGAATAAATGAACATTTTTGTACAGATAGTGTAATTTATTGACATTATGGATATTTTAAGAGTCATATTCTTATCTGCTATGAGGAGTGGTTCAGAGACCAGCAATTGAGTTGGTTGGGTAGTGTTCATCAATCTTCCCCAAATCAATACAGTGCTTCTCTCTTACTAACATTTTAGGCTGGCAGCATCCTTTCTTATATGTGATGATTGTAGAGTACTATTGTCATTGATGTTGTTGCTTCTATTATTCAGGTGGCAGTCAAGTTGGCCTATTTTTCTCAAGCCAAACTTGGTTCAACTTCGGGGTTTGGCATTTCAAAATTTGGGTATTAGAGCACTCCCCAAGAAAGGCATTGTAAAATCTGGAGCACAAGATTCATCAGATGAGGAAACCACTAGTGTAGAGAAGCCCAAGAGTTCTAAGAGAGCTCCAAGACGTAGTAAGAAGGTGGCTTCAGAGACACTGGTGGAGAAAGATGTGTTGCAGGTGGTTAGTGATGTTGTAAGCAAAGAAAGGACTGTGGAAATGGTGTCGGACGTTGATTCAAAACAGGTTCAGAGAAAAAGCAGAAAGAAAGGTAAGGAACCTTCTTTTTTTTTTTTTTTTTTTTGCTTTATGTTCTTCCATTTTCTAGGGGTGTTTTGGTTAGAAGGAATCATACAAGATCCCAGATTTTACGTGGGGCTCCTAGTTGGTTTCCAAGACCATTGATATGATGGGCCGAACCATGGGTGGACCATGCTTCAAAATAACTCAGACTGAAAATCTTAGCCTACTATACTTGTCCCCTCTCTCTCTCTCTCTCTCTCTCTCTCTGTGTGTGTGTGTGTGTGTGTGTGTGTGTGTGTGTTTTTCTTTTCTTTCTTTCTTTTTTTTTTTTTTTTTCGGTTCGATGTGATTGCAGACCCTTCTCATGTTTCTTTCACAGCTGTACAAGCTGTCATTCGAAACATCACAACTGTTATCCATTTTGAGCACCCTATCAGTGGTCTGTTTATTCAAACTATGGGCTCCACTTGTACAATAACTCTAGGCTTGATGATACTATACGTATATTGAGTCTTGGATATTATAATTTCTCTTTGATGCAATGGTTCACTTTACTGTTTATTTGCTTGTAGTTTTTCTGAACAAGGAGTCTGTGACATATTATTGACATATACAATTGTATTCTCTCCCTAAATTTTCAGCTACTTCTTCACCCAATTCAGACGCAGAGGGTACTGTCAAGAAGATTCGTAGGACAAGAAAGAAGATAGACATCATGAAGGGTGAAGAAAGTGGCAGCGAGGAATTTGGTGACATCGAGGAGCTCAATTCAATTGTGAACGTGGAACACAAAAATGGTAGTCTACAATTTGAACATAATGGGGAGGATATTAGCTTCACTTATGCTTGGCCACCTCTAGTTTGCTTTTTTGGAGCAGCCCACTACTCATTCATACCATCTGGAAGGCCTGCTAATCGACTGATAGACCATGAGATGCATGAACTAACGAAAGATATGTTGTGGGCCCCAACTAAGTTTGTGAGGGCACCTGGGTCATCGTCATTTAGTGTTGCATTGGCTCTTGCAGCCTTGGGTGGTCGGGTTGCATTCATGGGCAAGCTGGGTGATGATAAGTATGGTCAAGCACTGCTCTATCACTTGAATGTAAACAATGTTCAGACTCGATCAGTCAAAGTTGATGGCTCAAAACGTACGGCGATATCCTTCATGAAGATTTCCAAAAGGGGTGGCTTACGAATGACTTGTATCCGACCTTCTGCAGAGGATTCTTTAAAAAGCTCTGAGATCAACATTGACGTATTGAAGGAGGTATTACTATTAAAATGGATCATTTGTTGTGCATTTGGATGAACACCAAGCCTCAAATGCTTGGCACTGATTTTTGATGGCTTTCTGTGTCATTGTTCATTGTTGGTGGCTTGAAAAAAAATCACATTAGATGGAATATGGTCATTCTGCCTTTTCTGCGCAAAACTGTTATGAGTGGTGTCCCCAAATGTTGATTTGAGGGCAGAAACATTTTAATAACATTATGTGCTTACTTCTCTTTGGGGTTCATCCTAATGCATTCTTACTGTTTCTGCAGACATGGAGAAGCTATATTCATCTGTGGCTGATCATGTTTCTAGAATTTAGTTGTTCTCTATCATGTGAAGCAGTATATTCACTGGGTCACCTTGACATGAAGACTGACCCCCATTAGATCTTTAAAAGCACAAGTACTGTAGAATAAAAGATTGATTAAAAAAGAATTGTGAGAAGTATATTGGAGTCACTGGGTCACCTTGACATGAAGACTGACCCTCATTTTGGTCAAGAAAACATAGTATTCAGTAGATCTTTAAAAGTACTAGTACTGTAGATTGTAGAATAAAAGATTGATTAAAAAAGAATTCTGAGAACAAAATTCAAAACAATTTAACTGATCTTAAGGAAATGCAAGCTTGAGGACATAATCGCCTTATACAAAGTTACCTCTCCCGATCTTTATCTCTTGAATAATATTTGAAAAACACTCGATCGAGTCTTGTAACCAGATTTTTAAAACTCGGCCGAGTCGGAGTTGAATCAGCCATCACCGAGTTGGGTCATGGATGGCTTGGCCGAGTCCCAATAAATCTCTATTATTCCTTCTAAGCTCTTTTCAACGCAAAAATACCCTTTTTCCAACATAAAAAATGAAAAAACAAAACCCTCAAAGTCCAAAGGTATTGATCATGAATCAAACATCCTAAAAGAGAGATGAAATGGGGAAGGAAGAAAGGGGTAGAGAAAGAACCGTTTCACCTAATTACCCTTTTTTATTATTCCATTTCCTTACCATATTCTTCCAACAAGCAATTTTTTAGCCGGTGTATGTTAAGAAAGCTGCAACGTCAACCTAAGGTCTTCCTTCTAGAGTAGGCAGTAGCATCTTCTAATTGGGGAAACTCAAACCCTGAGAAAAGAAGATAGAGCTTTGTGTTTATCATGTGCAATTGTGAGAGAGAAGGGAGAGGGAGGAGAGTTGATGTGATAAATGCCTAGGAAAGAGTGGGATTGATGTGTAATGCGTAACAAAGGGGAGATGCGGGGTGGGCAATGTAGAGATGAAGAGATTTGGGTGGGGGAGGAGATTAGGTGAACCTGAAAATTGGACTCACGCCAAACTCCAATCTAGGAGCCAAAATAGAAGATCTCTCACAATTAGAACTAGAAGTTAAAGAACTCAAGAACTCAGTTTTCTTATTGATAGTCATTGTCTAAATCATTACAAGCCTCTCCATATATATAATTCTCAAGCTTTCTAAAAAGTAATAAACCAAACAAAACAAGAAAAAGAAACTTTGTTGAAGTCATCATTGACTCAGTACACGCACCGGAGGGGTTGGGCCGGTGGTGCTATCTAGGGTAGAATATTATTAGGAATATTCTTTTTTCTATTATGATTGTGTTTCGTATTTAGGTTAGGACTCTATTTAGCAGGATTGCTTTTGGTTTTCCTATTTATATTGGTGGATGTAATTGAGTTGAATAGAACACAATAATATGAGATTACATTGTGTGTTCATCTTTTCTCTCTCCCTTCTCCGTCAACAAACTTCTCCATATATATAATTCTCAAACTTTCTAAAAAGTAATAAGCAAAAGAAAAGAAGAAAAAAAAACTTTCCAAAATTGATAAAAGAAAGAAAGAAGAAAGAAACTTTCTAAAATTGATAATTCCTCCCATGTAGCACTTCCCTGTGTGGGCCTTCAATACGATTGAACACGTGGGGCCTTCGGCAGTGTTACGAAAATCGGTTCGTTTCGACCGAAATTTCCAAATAATTTCGGTTCATTTGCTCTACCGAAACAACAGGACCTTGAAATTATTCGTCCCAGAATTCGTTCCAATTCGTTCGATTCGGTCCAAATTTTATGATTTCGGCCAATTCATCCAATTATTTGTCCCAGTATTTAGGTTTCCTTTAAAATAGAAAAAATAAAAACTGAAGGGGCTGAACATATTTTTTAACTTATAATTAAAAGTCAAATTACCTTTTTTGGCCTTTTTCGTTGCAGAAATTAGTGGCGTTGGAGCCACCCATCTATTAAAATCTAAATAACTATATGGCCCTATCGCCGTAGTCAAGTTTTATTCCAATAAAAACATTTTATTATGAATAAGCTAGCCAAGTTTCACTCTAAAATGTGAAATATCCCATCAAATATATATCGACATATTGCAATGATTTAGTACAATAAATTAAATGTATCATAGATTTTTTTTTCATTTTAATATATATGCATTGATTTAGTGCAATAAATTAAATTTATCATATATTATTATTTTTATTTTAATATATATAATATTTTTTTCCGAAATATTTTACCAAAATCTCTAAATCGACCGAAAAATTTCATTTGGAGGGCAAACTGAAATGGCGTCTGAACTGAATTTCGTAACACTGACCTTCGGTCCATCATATGCTTGATCCGAAGAGATCCAACCATTGGATATTGTCAGAATGATAATCCAACAGTGGATTTTCATTATCTTGACGATCAAAGTCTGGACGTGCATCATTTTAAAAAAACACACAACTCTAATAAAATAACTCTAAATAAAAAAAAAAAGATATATAGGCTAATCCCAAAGGTGGGTTACGCATGGGGGCCGTGAGTCTGTCCTGCATCAATGTGACTAGGGAAGAGAAGGGATTAATAAATGGGGAAGTGGAAAATGCCGAGGAGAGAGAAAGCCCTAGTTCTAAGGCAAAACAAGAGGGAAAAAGTGGTTTTGGTTCACTAAAAACAAGTGTATTGAGACTCAGCCGAGTCACACATTCGACTGGTCCGGCTCAACTCAGCTAAGGTCGAGTCCGAGTTCAGTTCCGGTTTTTAAACCCTGCTTGTAACTCAACTTGGTGAACTTTTAGTGTACTTGATTCAGTGGAGTTATGAGCCAAACTTTTTTATTTTTCAAACAGACTGGTCAATGTTCTAGAATAATTGGAGTATGAACTTGGTTGGATAATCTTGAGGGAAAAAAAGAACTTATTTGTTATCATTTCTTTGACCTCTTGTAGCCTTAACTTGTAGTTTCCTTGTATGCTATTTCATTTGTTGTTATTAATCAGTCAATTAGTTCATCAAGCTGCATTCAGAAGCTCTTCCTGCTTGCATAGACCTGTTTTCCTTTACTCTTTAGCTGTACCTAGTGTGAAAATGTTGGATGGATTAAATGTCCACATGGCATTCACATTATGGATGGACCTTAACTTTTTATTCAGGGAATCTAGACGGTGGTTTCACTCGGCTTGTTTCTAATATTTGGCAGACTAACACATTTCTGTCCGCAAGAAGGCAGTAAAACTCAAACATGAATGCATAACGTTGGTAATCTTAATTGCTGTGATACTGATACAAATCCCGGAAAAGAGACCAATGCATGTAAATAAGAAAGGTGCAGCAAGAAGAAAATAGCGAAGGAATGAACTGTGCAGAATTTTTCGCAATTAGATAACTTTAGCCATTAAAGCTACTAGGAGAAGTGAACGCATATATTCAGAACTAGCAGAAGAGTGATCCTGATACACCATACCTTTTTTTTCCAAATGGTAACTTTCATTAAAAAGGAGCAAGCAGTACAAGAGAGCTATACTGGTGAGGCTAAAACACGAAAACAGGAAAGCACCAAAAACAAAAGCAGCAAAAAGGAACCCCAAATACAAAAAAACTAGTTGGGCAGGTGGAATTCTAGCTTGATTTGTAGATTAATTAAGCAATTATGTGATTATAATGACTAATTTGTTGTCGGATAACTAATTGTGTACCTGTTGCCCCCACTTGCAACTTCGGACCTCAGTTTATTGACTTTTGGTTCAAGATTGTGTGCCATGTGCTTTCACAAAATAATAAATTGATCATGGTTCTTTTGTACTTCACTCTTATGTGCAGGCAAAGATGTTCTACTTCAACTCGTCATCGCTACTGGATCAAAACATGCGATCAACGACAACGCAAACCATCAAGATCTCTAAAAAATTTGGTGGGGTAATTTTTTTTGATTTAAATCTCCCTCTGCCGCTGTGGAAATCCAGTGAGGAAACCAAGGCATTCATCCATGAGGCATGGAATTCCGCTGACTTTATCGAAGTTACAAAACAAGAACTTGAGTTTCTATGTGGTATTGAATCATCTGAAAAGTTTGATACCAAGGACAATGACAAGTCGAAGTTCGTCCATTACAAGCCGGACATAATTAGGCGATTGTGGCATGAAAATCTCAAGGTTTTATTTGTGACAAATGGAACCTCCAAAATTCACTACTACACAGAGAAGGATAACGGTACAATGCTTGGAATGGAGGATGCTCCTATTACTCCCTTCACTTGTGATATGTCGGCATCTGGTGATGCTGTGGTTGCAGGTAGGATCCTTTAGACCTTTTTATTTTAATCTATGCTTTCTTATTATCCAATGGGCAACAACTTTAGCTTCAGCAATTGTTATCTAAACAAAGGCTTTCTAGGAAGCCTTGTCATCTGCAACATCTGTACTGCTCATGCTGCCCAATTTTAGGTAAGCAGGAATCCTTGACCTGTTGTGCCATTACAAGAAAGTTCCATATCCCAAATCAATTCACATTGATTCATTTAGTAACCACATAGATGAACTAAAAAATGACTTCTTAGTAGAATATTGTTTGGAATGAAAAAAAATTATTATATTGCCATTCTCTGTGTATTATGTGTTACCGCAGTTCCTGGTTGTTTGATAACATGGTCGACTAGGCTAAAAGTGTTTTTTTTTTTATAACCTGAAAGTGTAAATTAATGTAAAATGGGAGAGAGAGAAAAAAACAAAATGGAGAATTTCGATGGCCCTTGTGATACCTCAAGACCCCTTATATTACTTTCCTTACCATAAGAGGCTATAGACCCATTCCCACAAATTATCAACACATTAACAGTTCTACCTTAGTTCCTTTCATCTATTAGACATACACAATATGCATTGATAGGAAATGATCTAACACTTTTCAGTCTTACCCAAGTGGTCAAACATATTAAAAGGTTAATGTGGTCTAGATTGAAATAAAGAGGAAGTTCTGAAAACATTTGAAAGCTCAAAATCATCAACAGTGTCAATGTGTAGCCTTGTGTGTACCTTCCAAAACTTCTCGTTGTATTTAGGGAGATCACAACAAAAGTAAAGCATGATATGACCTTAAAGCTCTTTAGCATTAACTCTTCCACAAGATGTAAAGGTGAGGTTAAGGTTTATATCCATGACTAAAGAACAAAAAATATTATCTTGGATTACTTTAGTAATATATTTGTTTCTATTTTCTTAACAAAGTTGAAAAAAGGAAACAAAAGAGGGAAGCAATGCAAGACCAAATGACCATTTTAGAGCCACTCATTTGTCAGTTCTAGTCATCTATGGCAATCCAGATCAACCACTGGTTTGGTGTTGAACTTTATTAAATTGTGATGTCAATAATGTCATGTTGATGGAATATTGTATGGATGTAAAAAGCTATGAAGCAAATCATTGGAAGTGTTTAATTCAGACTGTGAAAAAATGGGGACCAACCTTTTCAAGACACTAATCCTTATATTAGTCATAGTTGGAACCCAAGATTAGATTTGATCTAGGGTTCTACCATTAGGTCTCTCAGAAAAAACGAGAGAATAAAGAAGAAAGGAGAAGAAAGGTAGAGGGTTTAGAGAGGGAATTTCAAGAATGATCTCACATTACTAGGGCAGTCGACCATTCCTATGTCATTAGATTTTAGTTTCTACAAATTACAAAAACCACCTCAAGTTCCTGGTATTTACACCAAGGTCCCCAGCATATTACAAATTATAAACAGGTCTTATTCTCTAACTTATAACAGTCATGTGTAATTATTATCATGTCTTCAAGCAATGACCCTGCTGGGCTAACCCAACTGAATGGTCATCATATCTTATACTGGCCACTCTTTTTGAGCAACTGGACCTGAAAATTAAGGCCACATCAGGGCCAACGGTTGTCCAAATCTTGGTCTGTGCCGAATCCATTATTAAACACAAACCCAAAGACCTGATGGACTGGCACAATGGCGCAGTCAAGATCCGCGATCGAGCAATAGATCAATCTCCCGTAGGATTGATCAAATCCAAAGATGGATTCTAGCCACTAGGGCACAAACATAACCATGGAACAATCCATAAACTCACGATAACTCAAAGAACTCTTGATTTAATTGATAATAAGCATACCCATTACAATGGAGGGCTTCTCTATTTATAATGTAATAAGGCTACTAAAACAGTAAACTATAAGAAAAAATAGAAAACTACTAATTCTCTTCAAATAACAAAACAAGAAACAATTCCTAATCAATCCTAAGATAATTTAGAATCCCACAGTAGCTTTCTCAGCCAATTTAGGCATGTGGACTGAACCCAAAGGCTGGGCTGGATGGTTGGATCCACCATGTGGGCCCAGGTCCTCTTTTGGACTACCGTTCTGCATCACTCATCAAGACCATTCGATGAAGGAAACTTTACAACAGTATTGCATTGGGCTCGAGAGGGAAGTTGAAATTTCTTCTAACCAGTCTTGTTTTCTGTTTCAGCTCTCATGAGAATGTTGACAGTCCAGCCTCATTTGGTTACTGACAGAGGGTACTTGCGACATATGATCAAGTATGCCCTCAGCTGTGGAGTCATAGACCAATGGATACATGCACGTGCTCGTGGTTTTCCTCCTAAAGGAGAGATTGAGGATGCATCTTCAGAAGCAGATGGATTAATAAGATCAATTACAGAGAGGGAATATCGGACGGTGGAACCTGTAAGTTCACAATGACGTTTATCACTTGAGTGTTTTTCTTGTGATTTCTACCCGTCCTTTAGGCTGGAAAAATTTTGCATCTCCTGTATAAAAAAGGGTAAGTTGTTTTCTCAGTCCTTGTATAAACTTTGTGTTAGAGGTGTTTAACTCTCACAACTAACATTAAAGCCCCATTTTCTGAAGTGTTTTAAGTAGCAAAGGGAATTGGTCAGTGATTTGACTTTTTGAGAAAAGGTTAGCAATGTCAACTGTTATCATAGGAAGTATATATGAAGGTATGCTCTCTTCATGCCCTGTACCATTACAACCAGTGGACTTATATGATCTCCACCGTGGAATATGAACACGATCCATGATCTTGATATCATTTCTTAATTCATAAACTAGGTTCCAACTGAATAGTCTTAAAGCTCACGTGAGTACTCAGTCCAATTGGATGTCAAGCTGTCTATCTTCAGCTGAACTCAATAATTTGAGTTGGAAATTCATCAGCTGAACTCAATAATTTGAATTAGAAATTCAGCCTAGGCGATACCTTTCACTGCCAAGGCCAAGTTTTGACTTTAATTAAGTTGACTCAACTTAGTTTGATTCAAGTTGAATGGTCATAGTTTGGTTATGCATACCATCGATCTAGGTTGTACTAGGTAGACACTAATCCCAAATCATTCAAGTCAGAAGATCCTGGCCATCTATTTTTCTTCTTTTACCTTGATTGCATAAACCTCTGTATTTCTAAACCGTCTTCTTCAACCCAGGATTTGGATGGTTCCATCGAAGATAATCTCTAAAGTTATCATCCATCCCTGGTAGGGTCAATTTGACCAATGGTCTGGTTTTCCAAAGCATGGACCCCATTTGTAAAACTCAAAGGCCAAGAATATGATTCGTGTATGAGAGAACTTGTAAAATGTGACCCATTTTTCACCTGGGGTCTGGAAAGCACCGAAGTGTACTCTTTACTTTTCATGTCCTCACAAGGGATGCCATTGGTATTTCTTTCTTGCAATTGCAACTAAAATAGGATTCTTGATTAGAAGTTTCTATATTTGCTGAAGTAAATAGAATTAGTTTTTTTTTTTCAGAAAATACAGGACTAGATATATTTGAGTTTTTTCTCCTCTTTCCATTTATAGTTGTATGGATATGTTTTTGGGAACGGACTTTTTGTAATAAGATAAATTTTTGTCTTTTGCTTGCTAAGGGTGTGACCCGCCCTTAAACTCCAACTTGAAATCAAATATGGCTGATTCACACCACAGAGAGGATATATTCTTGTGTGTTTGAGACAGCAAGAACCCAAGTATATCATCTTCTGTTGTTGACCTTAGGGCTGAGATGCCTAAAACAAGTTTGATAGTTTTTGAGACTCTTACCATTTAATTTGAAAGATTTTCACCGATATTGAGGTGGTAAATCTCAATTATAGATTTTGTGGGTGACATTCCTCTTCGATGATTGGTCTCTCCCTGATGCATCTCCCAATGTCAATGATGGGAATCCAACATAATCCCTTCAATGTGTTGAGGGATACACATGATTAAAAATGCTTCTATTATTTTCTTTCTTTTTTGAACTCATGTATCATTATTTATGTACTCTCTTTTTCTTAAGCAAATGCTTTTCATCTCATAGTACACATAGGGAGAGGAAGAAGAAAAGCTGGTGAAGGGATCCCCCAAATGCTCTAGAATGTGGCATTTATAAGCCATGGAAACTGTCATGAAGGCCCTTGGCAACCCTGACAGAGGCACCCTCAAGGGTCTGATAAAGAGGGCATCACCCTTGACACTACCGCCTTAAGGGCTGCACCGAGCCACCGTTCTTAAAGTTTTCCACTTTGGCCGGCGTCTATCCTCTTTTGTTTTATTTTCTTTAAATCTTTCTGATGGGTAAGTCGTTTGAATCCACGGCCAAGGTTCCAATAGTGAGCACCTCCCACACAGACACCTACATATCTGAAAAGGCAAAGGTTGCTTGAAAGGTCTGAACTGCCAATTGCAGGCTTGCAGGGATGTAAGGAAAAGATGGGAGGGGATTTTAACCGTTCCACAAATAGAATTGACGAATTAACTGTAAAATGACCCTCAATGAATCAATTGCAGTGGTAGACAGACGTCTCTTTATTTAACTATCTTTCCAATGCAGGTATAGTGCAGTATAATTCAACCTTTGGTGAAGATCACATCAGATTGGCGCAAGGCAAAACAATGGTTGCTCAAGGATGAGAGAATTGTGCTATGGCTGTGCTGATTTGATCTCAGCCATTTGTTGCTTCTACTGCGTGAAAAAACTTTGGGCAAACCAAGGCTGCGCTATTTTTATTTTTTTTGGCCCTTTCGTTCTTTCTACGGCAGTCCATCAGTTAGAATATTGAGGATTTTATCAAAAAATTAACTTTATGTGGCCAGTGCACCAAAAATGAAACTTTAGCTACACTCACACCAAATAAAGAATCCGTACAAAAAAATCATTTTTTTTTTCTTTTACCATTTCTTCTTTTTTTTTTTAGTCGCTATCAACCTTCATTTTCTGTGTTGAGGGTCGATGGTGGCCCTCGCTATAATAAGTGAGGGTCGCCGTCGACCCTCAGCAAGCATAAACTCCTCATCTTTTCTTTCTACTTTTTCTCTTCCCCAAATCCAATCCAATGATGGAGAAGTTGGATTGAAACTTCCCCATTTGGTAGAGAGCAATACTTTACAAACCACAAAAATGATTGGTTAGATTTCCCTGAGGAAAAAGGAAAAATGGGTCATAAGCATTTTTGCCGTCAGTTGAGTTCCAAGCAGGATGTTGGAGTTCGAACTTATGGGCTTTGATAGAATTCCTTGGGGCATAAGCTTTATTGCTGTTGTTGATACTACAAGTCTGGTCTCACCAGAAACTAGTGGCAAAGCCAGTGCAATGAATGGAACCGAACAACAGAAATAATGAATGATGGATTTAATATTTAGTTTAGAATCAAAAAAGATGCACGGCGGTGGATTTGGGAAGGAAAATGAAGTGTGCTATTGCATCCAAAGAAATTTGGGTCGAGAACTTGGGAAGGCAAATATTGAAGTGCCAATGCATTTTTATTCTAGAAAACAAAACCAGATTATGAATGGAACTTCAACCCTCGTTTGGATTGGAAGTGTGGAATCCTTCCATGAAACTGAGGATTCCGAGTTGGTTTTTTCATTTGGTTGCACCATAGGTTTTTAAAATGAATTCCATGGAATCTTCACTGCCTAGTTTTTGAGGAGGCTCCTCTTTTCCTCTCAAAAAAAAAATGTTTTTTCAGTTTAGATCCCCTAGGAAGTTCTTATGATCCACACACAGAATGTTATATTAATTCATATGTCGTTAACTTGTTTTTTTTATTTTTAAACTTGGAGACCCAAGAGGCATACTGTGAAGCTAAGGTGCCAACATTACTCAATCGTGCGTATGTTGGCTGGACTTTTTTTTTCCCCCTTTCCGTGGCAGTCCACCAGTTAGAAGTTTTTTAACCTGTCAGTTTGGCATTTACTGTATCCAAGGTCGTGATTACATTTGAGATCCATCACCCACTCCTAGTCAAAGCCAATCTAGTTTCCACAAAATTGCCTAAACATGAGCATTGCCCACAGTTGATAGTTCTTGATATAGATAGTCTCCAAGGAAGGAATCCTATTCGTCCAACATTCCTCATTTTTTTTTTATCAGTAACATTCCCCATTTAACAGCAGCTGCAACAACAATAAATAATAATAAAGAGAACCCTAAATAGTGGATAACCAGAGCTAGAAAATTTAGATTTTCTGTTTCGTGGGCCATCCATGATTAGTGATTCAATGAGCCATCAGTTTTGACTCCTGATGAATTAATTAAGCAGGTGCAGTGCCAAGGCCCAGCGGACCCCGTGTTTCTGCTATTTTAGTGGTGGCCCAAGATCACAAACTCAAATTGCCAACCAGTACAACAATGCTCCTTTCTGTTTTAAGCTGTGTACTTCACTTGCAGAGGATGGTCGTCTTCACTTCAACACATAATTCAAGCCAGCTTGGTTCAGTTCACCTGGGCTTGAGCTCCAGCTCGCTCATGAGATTGTTGAACCAAGCTTAAGCAAGGCATTACACAACTCAATTCAACTCAGTTTGGCAATGGGCTGGGCTTGGCATGAGCTCAGCTTGTTTATACCCAACTTGCTGCCCTACGCCTTGACAGTAACAAGCTTAGACTCTCCCAGTAAAGGGTTCTTGGACTCTCAACATCCAAAACGATTAACGTCAAGCCCAGAGCAGACTTGCTGATCGATCTCAATTGCGGGTTTGGGTGAAGGAAGGCCAAAAGGCTCTCACCAGTTGATCCCTGCAGTGCACCCCACTAAGCAAAGGCACCAGAATGCAAAGTGCAAATCGAATTAGAAGCATGCTTTGAGATCATTATCGAAGGCCCAGAAAACTTGCTGAATTCCGACCTGGTGCAATCATCTCTGGTTTTGTTCATTTCTTTCTCTTTTGTGTAACTGTATACTATTGACAATAATAATAATAAGTTGAAGACGACGCCTGCAAGTTCCTGCCTAGAGTTGGGATTTGCCTCACATGAATCTGTGCTGTAGTCTGTAGATGTTCAGTTAAGTCATACCAGTTATTTTCACCAGAAATTCATTTTCTTTTTTCATGAAAACTATGGTTTTGGTTTCAAAGTAGGAACATCTATTCATCTGATGCTCCCGAAGGTGTGAGCCTGTCCCAGGGCAGTGTCCATCCCAAGGTCATTAGAACCCATGATACAGATTCTCCCCAGGGGGGCGTGAGCATGAGGCTAAGAATAGAATCTGCAAAGCATATGTTTAGCAATTAAAAAGGGCCAGACATGGTGTCCAAAAATAAGTTGTTTGGATTGCTGAACCACAGGTCCATATGTGCTTATTTTGATATCATCCAACTTGCTGAACCACAGGTCATACTAGAGGATGCAGGGGGATATATGATATAACCAATAATTGGGAAGCAAATTTGATCAGACTTGAGGATTGCAAGTAAAGACAAAACTCACATTATTTTAGCGCACATTAGGAAATTGTACTTACAACAGGTTACCTAAGGCATCAATGTAGGTGAGAATGTTCCATGAGGGGGATTTGATGTATTATTATATGCCCCAAATTCACTTTCAGTATTGTTTAGCCTTCCACTACTCAGCTTCATTTTGTATGCAAGCAAATCGAACTAGATCTCAGTTTTTGTTCCTTGCAACTGCCTTCTCACCAGCGTTGTGTAGATGCCATCCTTGTCGAGGAGCTCATCATGGGTCCCGCTTTCTGCAATCTGACCATCAGATATGACAGCAACTGTGTCTGCACTTTTAACTGTCGAAAGCCTGTGTGCTATTACAAGCACGGTCCTTCCCTTCATGATAGAATCCATTGCATCCTACACCCAATAGGAGAATATAATTTAAACAAAATCTCAGTACACGCAAAATATGAAAAAAATCGAGAGATACAATCACCTATATGTTCCATGGAAGAGTTCACCAAGGAATACAAGGAAAGAAAGCGAAGAAGGAATTTCTAAAGATTTTTAAGAGACTCTACAGATTAATGTCCTGAGGGAAATAATAATAAAAAACAGTTGTTTTCCCCCTTCATCCAGTTCCAAGCAAAGGAGAAGAATGAATAAATCAAGAAGTGATGGTCATTAAAGGAGTGGGTTGTGGGTGACCCTGAG
The DNA here is from genome assembly GCA_003546025.1 of Camphora micrantha. Lineage (NCBI taxonomy): Eukaryota > Viridiplantae > Streptophyta > Magnoliopsida > Laurales > Lauraceae > Camphora > Camphora micrantha. Next base: position 61,794,071 of record QPKB01000001.1, read on the forward strand.
TGAGTGTTTTGCTATAGAAATCTTTTTGGAAATGAGATCGTAGAACAAATGAAGCTGAAGGGTTATGTTATGTTCTTGCAGGTTCTTTGATGTCATATCAACATGGTTGTCGCGATGTAAAACTAAGGTAAAACAGAGGGTGGCTAGGATCTTCATCTCTTTTAGGATGATCTATCCATGGCGGGACCCATCAAATAAACAGTTTAGTTAAACAAAAAATGGTAAAAAAATTACAAACTTTATAAGGCCCTCGCCTGCTACGTTTGCCTGAACAAGTGTTACCTGAACAAGGTATTCACTTTCAGCATCCAAAGCACTCGTCGCCTCATCCAATAGAAGAACACTTGGATTCATCAGTAATGCTCTTGCAATTGCTATTCGTTGTTTCTGACCTCCTGATAGCCTGACCCCACGTTCTCCAACATGTGTTTTATATTTATCAGTGAACTTTGATACAAATTCATGTGCATTGGCCATTTTCTGCAATTTTGTACAGTATTTAAGAGTGAAGATCCAGATGTAGATGGACAAAAAAAATGGCATGACAAAAGACATCAAACCTTACAGCTGCATTTTCAATTTCAGTGCTGCTAGCCTTGCCATCAAATCCATATGAAATGTTTTCTTCTACAGAACAATTGAAAAGAACAGGCTCTTGGCTCACTATGCTGATCTGAAGTTTCATAGTTCAAAAGGGCATGGCAGTGTGTGAGAAACACAAGACAATGTACTTCAACATAATAAATGGGATGGTTAACTTGTATACTAATTTAAGGTTAACTAGAAGTAATCCAAAGGCATTTCACTCCACATTTCAAAAGTCTCTACAGCACATCCACAATGCTGTTAGCTTATAATCTATCTTGAATTCATTCATCACTTGGTTGTCAAATAGATCCTTGGCAACCAAAGGACAGCAGGCTGCTGAACGTACTAGTCCTGCAGATGGGAGCCACAGCCTCTAATTAACAGGTCGTCCAACACGTCACAAGATTCCAATGAACTTTCTTTCTTTTGGTTGTTTTAAGATGTTCTTTCCTTGTTAAAGAACTTTAGGACTCTTTTAAGTAATTAGCCTTTTATTTTTTTGGAGAATAGATCAATGGCTATGATTTTGTTTAGGATTTTAAGTTGTTTCAGCCATATGTATATCCATTGTAAAGGTCAACCAATCCCATTCTCATTATCTTTCACATAATAAAAAAATTGCAAATTTATGCACTTGTTCTCCTTGGTTGAGTGTTCACCCATTGGATTGAAGATTAATCTGCTTGAATATCGAGCAAAAATAGTTTTCTTTCTATTTAATGAGTAGTTTAATTGTATTTGTTCACCCATTGGATTGAAGATTAATCTGCTTGAATATTGAGCAAAAAATAGTTTTCTTTCTATTTAATGAGTAGTTTAATTGTATTTTTTCCTTTGATCAGTTGTTTAATTGTAATTAGGACTCTTTTATCAGAAGGGTCGTAATATTTTTCATTAAATGACTAAGATTAGTCTCATCTACGATCAGATATCTAGATTAGATAGGACTTTCACCATTTTCTGTCTAAAATATATAAGCAAGTGGAACAACAAATTTGAAAAATATTATCTTCTTTCTGGTGAGTTCTATCCTCAGTATTTGGCTATGCAGAAAAGGTTGGATACAACTAGATCTGGGTGTGACAGCCACCGACCAGGGGCTGTTTCTACTGTAATTTGAAGGCTGACAACACCATATTACATCATATCACTGCCAGTATTCAAGATGGTTCTTTCATTTGTCACAAGTACCAGGCCTGAATGACAATCTCTCTGAATTGATCTCTTTAGTGAGAGGCAGGCCTGTTTCATGGAGACTGCCGTTTGAAGATGGGTACAGCGGTAAGAGAAAAAATCCTTTTCTTCCATAGCATAGAAGGGGCTATTGTCTTTTGTTGTTTGTTTGTCAAAGAAAGTAGAAAGCAGAGAGACTTGCATCATGCGGGTCCTTCATATGAAGACTAACAGAAACCTTAAAACCATGGTCCCTATCTTGGCTGGCAAGGAGTCAACCCAAGGTATTTTCACAATCGTGCTCTCCATGGTACTTTAATCTTTGTAGGGAGCTTGTTTAGTCTTCATTGATCAAGGATGAAGGACCTTTCATTTTGGGATTTCTAATTACTTTATAATCTGGTTATTAAGGAGTTTCCTCCACTGAGACTCCTTAATACCTTGGACCAAACATGGACTATCATCATTAATGCAATCTGGGTCACAACAGACTCTTGCCTACATCGGGTTGGACCAAGATTATTGGGGTGTATCACAAGCTGTACTACATCCAACAATATACAACCACTACAAGACTTCTTTTTAATTTTATTTCGAGAACAAAAGGATCAGCATCAAAAAAGGAAAAAAAAAAAAAAAAAAAAAACCTTACCTTCTTGTGGAGATACTGATGCGATATTTCCATTAGTGGCACTCCATTCAGTAAGATTTTTCCCTTGAGTGGATCATAGAACCTTTCAATTAGGTTTGCTATTGTAGTCTGTTTGGTAACAAAGGAAGACATAAGTCTTGTACCATGTGCACTGAAAAGTTTAAGTGGAAATGATGATGATGATGATGAATAACAACGGCTGTGCTCATGCGGGCACTCTGTGCAGACTCCCTTTGTGGGGCCCACCTAGGGCCACGCCAATCATGGGAGAGGTGGGGGATTGAAAGATATGAATCAGACCTACATGCGTGCAAAATTTCAAGTCCATTAGATCAACCTAACCCCTTGATCCATGGCCCTTGAGTTTCATGTTTTTAGAAGGTATCATCCTTTTAGGATTTAAATCCAATCGCAAGTAACAGTTGGATGAGTGTCATGTACCAATTTATTTGGAGATTTTGTTGGTTAATGAGTGTGAGGGGGTTGACTGATCATAGAGGGTCCGCATGATGTCTCTCATGAGAGATACTTGCACAAAAGCATCAGCCTAATAATAAATTAAAAAAAAAAAATAATGATTACTTTTCCGCCACCACTTGGACCAACAAGAGCAACCTTCGTTCCAGGCTTCAATTTTAATGTTATTCCCTACAAACAAGAAAATGGCTGTTAGAGTTGTTGATGGAAAATCTGACTTCACTACGGTTAGGTCAAGTCCACTTAGGTTCTCAACTGGGTATTTAAGAAACATTTCAAAAATATTATATGACACAAATGTAAAATAGGAAGAGAATAAAAGTGGTCATGCATAGCTGGGTAGAATATTACTAAAGTAAATAGACATACAGCCCCTTCTGGTTAAATCTTGATGAAATTGAGTCTACATGGTGAATCACCTGAAATTCACCAGTTCATGATTTGACTAAGATGAGCATCAAGTCAACACTTCGATCACAAAATATCCAACGCTCAGTTACATCTGTAAGGACTCTGGATATTACCATATTGATTATTTCTTTAAAAGTTATCACTATGGTAAAGTAGAAAACAAAAGGAGCCACCTTGTACCTTGAGCATCACTACATACTTCGAGAAATATCAACCTATGCTAGTGACTGCAGACGTGATTAAGGGGCAAGTGGAAACAAACGGTTTTGAAAGGTTTATCTAACCATTCAACTTGCAAGACCTTATATGAGTGGCTGTAGTCATCCAATTGGGATGGACTTTCTCATGTTATAGATCCATGATAAACACTACACATCCCCACACCCCGTGTTATCAGGCCCCCAGGTAGGCCCCACAAGATGTCATCTGACTATAGCACCCAATTTTCAGGACATGATATATATCTTACATTATCTAGGTAGGTTAGACAGGATCTTGCAATTCTGTTTTGCAACACACACACACACCCATGTTGACATTCTTCACATTACAAACCACCCAGGAAATGGTAGTGGTCCAAATTTTACTGAATCAAAGTAATATACAAACTTAATTGATCAGTATGTGGAAAACAAGATAAACTGATTTTTGCACCTTGATCAATATATTTAATATCACCATAATTCGAGTGAAACTTGGGTGAGTGCATAATCAGGGGAAGGTGTGTTATAAGAGATGCAATTCAGAAACTTGATTTATTTCTAATTTTTCTGAAGAAAACAGAAATTCTACAGAAGTCAGAAAAAAAGGAGAAAATTGGAAAATAGAAGAAACGAAGAGAAGGGAAAAGAAGACTTGCTGGTTGTCCAACTTAGGGTTGGGTGGCTAGCATTGCTTTATGTTTATACTAAAAAAACTTGTATATTCATACCTTAAAAAAAGCCCTGTATTTATCGGTATTAACAAAACAGTCCTACTGTTCTAAAATTACAAAAAAGTCCACACTGGATTACAACACTCTCCCTCAAGCTGGTGCATATATGTTTATTTTGCTCAGCTGGGACAAAACATCATATACTTCTTCTTAGTTACTGCATTTGTGACAATTTGCAACTTGATCTTCTGTAAAAGTATAGTTTTGTATTTCCTTCTTTGTGACTCTCTGGTTAAGTGACAATTGACCTCAATATGCTTAGTGCAGTCATGATACACTGATATAACGTGAAGTACTGTCACAATGTAAAATCATGGGTCCACTTATTTTGAATTCCAAGTCCCAAATCTTGCAACAATATTTTTAGCCATAATAATCCACTAACTTCGTTGGGCCATGGCTTGATATTCAACCTTAGAACTTGACTGTGCAATAACTAGTTATTTCTTACTTTACCAAGAGACCAGATCCCCACCAACTAGTCTGCAATATCCCATGGTTGATTTCTAGTCTCTCTTAGAACTTTCTTGATCAACATCTGTGTACACTTCTACATTTAAATGATCATGACAAGCATACAAAATGTCTTTGCCCTGGTGCTCCCTTTAAGTATTTCAGAATCCTAGGCACTACAGCCAAGTGTCTCGCTAGTGAAGCATGCATAGACTCACAACATTCACAGCATATGATATGTCCGGTTGAGAAATAGAGTCAAATAAATTAACTTCCTAACCAATCACTGATATGAAATTAGATCATGAAGTAGCTCGCCAGTTTCGCAATGTAGAGCATGATTCTGTCCAATAGGGGGTGTCAACCAGGGTATAAAAAACTGGAACCAGACTTGGAGTCGGACAAGTCAAATGTGCGACACTTTTTTTTAGTGAACCAAAACCACTTTTTCCCCTCTTGTTTGCATTGGAACAAGGGCTTTCTCTCTCTTTCTCTGCATTTTCCACTTCCCTGTGCACTAATCTCTTCTCCTCTTCCCTAGTCACATCAATCCCCTTCCCCAATTTCCTAGGCATTAATCACATCAACTCTCCTCCCTCTCCCCATTCTCACAATTGCATATGGTAAACACAAAGCTCTATCTTCTTTTCTCAGGGTTTGAGTCTCCCCAATTAGAAGATGCTAACTGTAGAAAACCGTAGGTCAATATTGGAGCTTTCTTAGCATACACCAGCTAAAAAATTTCTTGTCAGAAGAATATGGTAAGGAAATGGAATAATAATGATATAAAAAGGTAATTAGGTGAAACGGTCCTTTCTCTACCCCTTTCTTCCTTCCCCATTTCCTCTCTCTCTTTTAGGCCTTGGGTTTTGAGGGTTTTTTTTTTTTTTTTTTTTTTTTCATTTTTTTGTTGGAAAAGGGTATTTTTTGTGTTGAAAAGAGCTTAGAAGAAAGAATAGAGAGATTTATTGCGACTCGGCCGAGTCATCCATGACCCAACTCGATGATGGCCGAGTCTGAGTTGAGTTGGCCGAGTGGACTAGGACTCAGCAGAGTTTTAAAACTCTGATGTCAACTGGTTTTACGCCTAACTTTCTTGTTTGTTCAAGTAGATCCAGAGCGTATTTGATTTGAGAGAGAACATTTCTTTCATTGACCAGGAAATTCCAATTCATAAAAAATATTTTAATTCCCAAAATCTTAATTCCAAATTCCTACCCTTGAGAGGGTACACATGGCTGGGATGGTTATGAAAAGTTTGCAAGGGCAGAATTAGGAAGTAATACATCAGAGAAAATCTACAGGAGGCACCAGTAGAAAAGATCAAGGAATATTTTTAGAGATGGTATGGGCACGTAAACAAAAGATCAAAAAACCCTTATGAAATATAGCAGTGTTACAAGTGCAGTGAATTAGTTTAGGAGGGAAACAAGTAAAGACTAGGAATACATTACTGAGGAAAAACGTTAGATTGTGAAGTTACTGAGTATGGTTAGCAAACAACAAAAGGACAGGGATAGACATTTTCTTTTTCTCAAATGACGTTTATCACAATTTTTTTTAAAGAAAGAAAAAAGATAAACCTATTTATTATTGGTTTTTATGATTGATGTATGTACATTTTGAAGGTACTGCTTGGTCATACAATAAAATTATCTGGCAGAAGTAATTGTGATCTCATCTAATGATTATTGGTTTTATGTGAATTTTCTTGACCTTTCCATTGTGTATTGCATTAAGTAAAGAAAAACATTTTTCAAGGAGGCCCTTCTTCATAGGTCTCAACAGTCTTTTAGCACATTATAAGAGCATTACCTTCAGTACCATATTGCTAGGCCGAGAAGGATAGGCAAACCAGACATCATCTATTTCCACATCTCCATCTTGATCACTAACAGCCAAAACCACACGAACGCTAAATTAGAATACTGACTTTAGGGTATAGACTCAAACACATCGAATATATTCAGCTAAAGGATTACTGGATTGAGAAAGTGGCCTTCTTTGATATTTATTAATATATATTATTGGCCAAAGGATATGAATCGTATCTATCCTCGGGCATTAAGTTTATATGAGTGAGGCCCATGTTTGTTGATCCTGATCATTGATTCAATGAATACATCCGGACGAGACTATGGCCCCAAAACAACAACCAAGATTTAAACATAATAGCCACCTAAGTGAACCTTTTCAGTTAAAATGCTAATTGCTACAATTATTTGTTAAACTGAAGCTTAATATTCTCTCATCCTGGATATTTTGAGCCATAGTCCTCCGCAGCTAGGGATCTCAAACCAACGGTTCAGTTCAACAAAACCGTAAACTCAAACTTTACATTAATGAAGGCCCAAGAATAATATGCACATCTTGTCAATAAGGATCATTTGATTCTGAAATAAAAGTTGTAATCACCAACCCAAAAGGGCACTTGTTTCCTGATTTTGGCATGGATGAGGCACGATCCAGAAGCTGAAAAACTCTTCTACTCGCCCCTGCAGCTTTCATAGCAGTGGTATATAATCCTGATAGTGATGAAACCGAAGAACCAACTGCAGGCAGAAAGAAAAAGAGATGGATCCATAAGAAAAACAGACAAAAGAAATTAATCATAACAAATATATACCCACTAAACGAAATTAATCACTACACGCACACACTAAGCTCATGATGTTAATAATGAACACCATTTCGAATCCAATATGAATGCACCCAGTCATTTCAGCCTCTGATTTCCATGGATCTAACTAACATCAATTGAGGGAACCAACCACATGCAAGTTTACCAAACAATCATTTGTATAGAGTAGGCAACCAAAATATTTCATTATAAGAATGACAACAAATATTGGAAGAGAAATTATGTGATTCTCAAATGAGAAACTTCCTTCAGAAAAACAATGGTGGTATAGGTAGGGCCACCACCAAGTATTTTAAACTGTTTACTGATGATCCGTTTCAAGTGACAGGCCATGCACATCATCACCAATATTAGATCATCCTAGGCATCCAATGGTTGTTTTGAAAGGGAAAACATAGGTAATGGCCAAAATTTACCAATAGCAACACCTGCCAGTCATCTAATTAAGTTATTTTTTTGTAATCTCCACCAATGTTAAAATAGCAGCCGATACACTAGATATATGCTGCTAAGTACATCAACAGAGGAGCTGTAACGCTATTTTACAGTTAAGTCCATATCAGCTTGTATCCCATAGTATTGGCCAATATTAGCAGCTGCTATGATGCAGCGTAGACCTCATGGCCACACGTGTAGGGCCCACATAGATTTAGGAATTTATTTTTATATCAATAGTTTCTAATTTTATTGTAATTAGGATTAGCATTCTAATTTATTTGGTTTCCTACTTTGATTAGGGTAGTTTCTATTATTAGATAAGATTTTCTTAGGCCTTAAGTTTACTTTGCCTATTTATATTGCATTGTAGAGATGATAATCTCAGATTTGGAATTGAGTAAAAATTGGGATTTTCCCTTGGAGAGGTTTTCCTCATGTTAGAAATCTCTGCGCAGATAATTTGAGGTGTCTGTTGACACGTGCTTCGGCATCTATGCAGGCCCTAACCCTAGGGCCTGCATCAATTGGTATCAGAGCGAGGTTTCACGTCGCTCCGATCCGTCTCCGGTCACCGATCAGAGCATATCCATTGTCCATCCCCATCCATTCATCTCTGACACACCCCACTACCATCACGCCCAACCCTTACACAAACCAAATCCCAAAACCGTTCCCATCCTTCCGCAGAAACCCAAAATCCACTGTTCCACTCTCCAACCGAAGAAACCACCTCAACAGCCATCACCGTCCCCTAATTCCAGTCCCCACACCCAATCGAGCTCTTCCATCCAAATCAAAAAGCAGATCTAGAAGAAGAGACAAACAAAGAAGAAAGAAACCAGAGGAGAAGGAAGAAGCATCCAAAAAAAAAATAGAGAAAGTGCGTACCTGAAACTTGATCTCTAGCAGCCTGACCCGCGCCAAGGATCGCCAACACTGCCACCGACCTCCAGCAGCTTCCTCTCCAACCCCGTCATCGCATCAGCACAGGGCCATCATCATCATCATCATGGCTTGGCATCAACACCATCTCACCGATCTCAGCCGTAGAGAGAGAACAAAAAAAAAAAAAGATAAGAAGAAGAAGAAAAGAAGAGGAAAGAGAAGCATACCTTACACCAGACAAGATCAGCACCACGCGCCAAACATCGCCATAGCTAGATCTCACCCCTTTCCCTCGTTGGAGCGAAAGCAACAAACGGAGAAGGAGGGTTTCAAAACCTTTCATTCGAAAGGGAGACTGAAGCAGCAGCAAAGAGAGGTGTCATGGGCCCTCTGTGACACGTGCTAGGCAGATATCCTTTTTTGGGCTTAAGTTCTGGTTGAACTGACCCGTTTAAGCAAGACCCACCAGTAGGAAGCCATTCCAGATCCAACCCAGTACAGTCAATAGGGTTGGCTGGTCAAAGTCAGATTTGACGAGATCGACAGCCAGGATTTCTTTTTGTGATATTAGTGTCATCCACCGTCAGATTTCAAATCCGTCTTCACCTGCGCACTCGTGCAGAGCAGATCTACACATCAGGTCAGTCCATTTTCAAGTCAAGATGAAATTCTATATCAGTAGATTTTACAATAATCTTCAAAGACTCAAATATGCGACTAAATATGGAATATGGTATTGTGAGAATAAAGTCTATTTATGATCCTTTCTTGATTTGAGACAGAGAATTATCTGTTCTTGACTACGGTGACATGTTTTCATCGCTCCAAGACGAGTGTGGATTAGAAGATGATGAAGAACATGATTTCGTTAGTTTTGTAAGAGGCTTGAGACCGAACATCGTGGAGAGAATGTGTGACTGCAAGACCATCCATGAGCCATTTTGGAGAGCAATTCGTGTGGAGCGGATACTTATAAGGTCTCATATAGTGGAAGTTACACTTCAAGAAGAAAAGTCGCCACACATAATAGATTGTGTAGAGGAACCAGTGCTAGCGGATATGCATACCGATCAGCCAGAGCTATACACAGAAGATTCCACATCTCCAGTTGACCTTGAAGAGCAAGTTGTTGATATTCCCCACATAAATTCAAAAATTGATTGTCTTTGGGGATCAACAATGGAAATCAGGAGATCAAGAACGCTTAGTCAAAGATTGTAATTTGATGATGCGAATTCCACATGTGACGTTCCTAACGGATCACGTGTACCTCCAAACACACTTCCACCGTCAAATCAAAGCATGTGTCATGTGCAGCATTTTCAAGATCTGTGTACAAACTCAAGATGAGCCAACTAATAGAAAGTTCGTTCGATTGATCTTTGATCCGGGTGGACATATTCCAAAATCGAGGTCGAGTTCTTTTCAAGTGGGGGAGAATGATGTAGCGTAGACCTCATGGCCACACGTGTAGGGCCCACATAGATTTAGGAATTTATTTTTATATCAATAGTTTCTAATTTTATTGTAATTAGGATTAGCATTCTAATTTATTTGGTTTCCTAGTTTGATTAGGGTAGTTTCTATTATTAGATTAGATTTTCTTAGGCCTTAAGTTTACTTTGCCTATTTATATTGCATTGTAGAGATGATAATCTCAGATTTGGAATTGAGTAAAAATTGGGATTTTCGCTTGGAGAGGTTTTCCTTGTGTTAGAAATCTCTATGGAGATAATTTGAGATGTCTATTGACACGTGCTTCGGCATCTATGCAAGCCCTAACCCTAAGGCTTGCATCATGCTACAACCATGAAATTGAATTTCCTTTTATATGGATAAATGCTTAGGGTCCTTTTTGTTTAATAAGGCTGCTAAGTACAGCAACGGAGGAACTATTATGCCTTTTTTTTTATAACAATAAATTTTATTGCTCCAAAAAAGAACTGGACTGAAAAAAGCACAGACCAGCTCTAAAACAAACAACTAGAAACAAAAACATAACAATCAAACATCATTAGACAACACAAGAAACAGAAGAAAGAGACACTCCCTCCTTAGCGAGACCATCGGCCATAAAGATGCATCGAGCAAAGAAGAAATATCATGCACCTCCTCCACCCAAACTAACAATCTCCAAAGATATTGACGCTGTCAGGGAAGCAATAATCCAATTGATGGTGAACCCAATGATATCCGATCTTTCAATCAAACAGAAAATCCACACAAAACAAGAAAGATAAAGATTCACTTACCGTTGATCATGAAAATCCATCGTCAATGCCTTCGATCCAATGGGAGATACTCAAACCAAGGAGAAGGAAAACAGATAAAAGTGCACACATGCAACTTTAATTAATTTTCATAAAATATTCCAAGATTACCTTCATTCCATACAATGGACTTGTATATATGCTATGCGAACGAAGAAGCCCTAAACCTATGATTAAATCACAACCATTAATCATAATTCTAATGATAATAGAAACCCTATTAAAGAATATCCTAATTACATTCAAGAATGGGAAGAAATTAAGAAAAGATCAAAGACGGAATTTTGTGTTAGAAATTCCTAGGGGTTGTGGACCCCACTTGCCAGGTGCATAGAGATATCTGGTTGTTCTTGCTTCTAAAATCATGCATAGTCGTTTGGACCCTCTTGCACATTTGTAGAGATTAAAAATTATCATTGATAAGCCTGCAATTTCTCCTCCTTTATTGGTAGGTTTTACCAAATAAAGAGTCATCATCTAGCCTAATAAATAGGAGTTTGTATTGAAGTCAATCCCTTAATTCAAACCTTAACACGAGCCTTCTCAATAAAGGACTCTTAATATCACTTCTATAGGAAAGAAATCAAACCAATGTCGTGTCTTCTTTGGTGATTTGTGTGCAAAACTCATTTTGGAAACTTGGTCATACATGCAGCCATTAAGTGTTAACATCTTAATCCTTCATAACTTTCCATCTAAACGGCCCATCAATTTCAACCAAAGGCTTGATTTAAATCTTTTTTTTTAATGCTAGCATCTTCACTATAGATTGGGGATTTATTTTAGACCCATCGTGACCATCCAACATGTAAGATACCATATACCAACCCAAAAGCTTAAGCTGATAGGTGGAAGGCTCACACAGGTATATGAAGTTATGTCCAACTCAGGACTTAGGCGATGTGGGATGTGGTACTTCCCAACACTACTCATCACGTGCAGGCCCAACATATTTCATGGACGGGCCTGCCACGTGGGCTACACAAGAACGACGAGCCATGTGGGCTACACAAGAATGATGGGATCAAAACCCGCTCTGATACCATGTAAGATACCATATACCAACCCAAAAGCTTAAGCTGATAGGTGGAATGCCCAAACAGTAAATGAAGTCATGTCCACTCATGACTCAGGCGATGTGGGATGTAGGACTTCCCAACACAACATACAATTTGAATCATTCCTTTTGATTGGGTCCTCAACTCCTCATAAAAGTGGATTAAGACCATATTTGATCAATCAACTCGATCTAAAGCTTTTAGGGCCTGATTTTCCATATGATCCACTAAATCCAAGTGATATGCTCCTGCATCAATAATCTGACATCTGGCTTGCCCAAAGACAAATATACCTCATCCAACAATCCAAACATTCTACAAGGATCTGATGTTTCAAGATCTGTCAAATTCCTTCTAAAACAAAAATTCTGAACTACAGAACCACCCACAAATTTATATTTCTCAGCTATAAAAGCATGTTGCTGCCTGTCCAAAAGATAAAATATTAGGAAATTGATGACTCCAAACCCACTGTCCACACCATTCATCATGCCAGAATTTAATATGCTGCCCATCATGAACCTTGTACCGAACTCATGATCAAAAACACCCTTCACAAAAAGAATCGACCTCCAAATACCTGAAGCTTCGTAATCTCTTCCTGGCACAAACCAGCCATCCTCTTCTAATTTATATTTGTGAATTAAATATGCCGCCACAAGCAGTTACCACCCACTCTCTACAACCACTTCCCCAATAAAGCCTTATTAACCTTATCAATGGAACAAATTCCCAACCCACCATTGGCATTAGGTTGACAAACAAGATCCCAATTCACCAAATGGTATTTCCTTTGCTCAACGGAATCATTCCAAAGAAAAACTAATTGTAATTTCTCAATCTTTCTCACCACTCTTTTAAGACACCTGAAACAGGACAAAAAATAGATGGGGAGACTTGACAATACGGATTTAATAAGAGTAAGATGGCCTCACAATGATAAGTATCGACTCTTCCAAGGGCTCAATCTAATTTCAATATACTCCACCACCGGATCCCATAGAGGTATTTTAGGCAAACCCAAACACAGAGGCAACCCCAGATATTGGAAGCTTCCCAATTTTACAACCAAACTTCTTAGCCAAAGAAGCAAGCAGACGTTGCTCTAGATAAATACCCATAAGCTCACACTTTTCATAATTAATCTTTAGGCCCAAAAGTAACTCAAACCATTTCAAAATAAGTTTCAAATTATCCACCTGCACTAAATCAGCATCACAAAAAATGACAGTATCATCTGCAAACTGTAAATGACAGTATCATCTGCAACAGTATCATCTCAATAGCAGCATTATCACAACAGACCCCTTAATTAATCTCAATTGATTGGCTCTCTCCAGCAAGGCATTCAAAGCTTCAGCGGCTCAGCCACAATAACAAAGAGCAACGGAGATAAAGGACCCTTGTTGAATTCCTCTAGAACTCTTAAAGTAACCTTTCGGTGATCCATTCATTTAAACAGAAAAGTGAGCTGAAGAAGCACAACTATTTATCCACTTACACCATTTCTGCCCAAACACCATTCCACCCATCATATACTGAAGAAAACCCCAGTCCACCATATCATATGCCCTTTTAAAATCCTGCTTGCATACTAATCCAGGGTGAACTGTTATGCTACTGAGAAAAAGAAATTGTTATGCTATTATACAGTTAAATCCATATCAGCTAGTATCCCTTACTATTGGCCATTATTAGCAACTGCTACAAGTACAACCATGAAATTGAATTTTACGGTCCCGTTTGGTCATTAAGAATGGACTGTAATTCCATTTGGCCTTAAAAATGCTCCTTCTGAATTCCAAAGAATTATGAATGCTATTTTTAATCCTTATAAAACTTTCACCCTAGTCTATATAGACGGCATTCTTATATAATCCAATCCAAGACTCTAGATGAACATTGGAAGCATCTATATATTTTTAGAAAAATAATCCTTAAAATGGATTAGTTTATCCCAAAAGAAAATGAAACTATTCCAAATAGAAATTCAATTCCTTGGCTACAAGATAAGAAATGGAACAATCGCCCCAATCCAGAGAGTTGTAAAATTTGCCTCTCAATTTCCTGATGAAATCCTTGACAAAGAACAACTACAAAGACTTTTAGAATGTCTAAACTATGTTTCTGATTTTTAAAAAGACTTAGCAAAGGAAAGAAAACTTCTTCAAAATAGGCTCTCTACACATCCAGAAGAACGGACTATTAAGCATACTAGAGCAGTACAGACAATCAAAGCAAAGGTTCAAAACCTGCCTTGCCTCTCCATTTCAAATACTGAATATTTTAAAATTGTTCAAATTGATGCTTCTGAAATTGGATTTGGAGGAATATTACTCCAAAGAAATAATAAGGGCAAAGAAGAAATTGTCCGGGTCACCTCTGGAACGTGGTACAAAACACAACAGAATTATTCTACAATAAAATAAAAAAAAAGTCTTGGCTATAGTCACGTGTTTTAAAATTCCAAAGTGACCTTCTTAACCAAAAATTCCTGCTAAGAATAGACTGCAAATCTGCTAAAGAAATTCCTATCGCTTCTTCACGTCGGATCACAATGCCTTGCTCGATCACTATTTTTAACAATGATTTCCATAACAAAAAATCTACTAAATAGGCCCATTGCATGAGCAGTTTAAATAACCAGTAGGTATTCCCTGCATATAGTTTGCATGGCCAAGCATACGGTGCAATCAAAAGTTTCATATTTCCTCAGGTTTGCAAATACCTGTAAGGCTATAAAGAATGAATGAGGTAAGAGCACCAGTGGTCATGGAGCCAGTTATTGTCAAGTTAGCTCCATAAATCACTACAACGACGACTGACAATGTGGATGCTGCATTCAATCCTCCAGAGAAAAGACCTACAACTTTCTGTAGCAAAGTAAATTTGAAGTTTAAGATCCAGAAAATTTTCTTAATCATGACATGTAATAATTTTGATCAATTTAACTAACTCACAGCTTGTTTCAGTCCAAGCTTTAAGGTCTCATCTACTTTCTCTGAGTAGCGTGAAATTTCGTGATCCTCTTGAGCAAACGACCTAACCGTACGTATTGCACCAAAAGATTCCTGCGGAAGAACTACATTTGTAAGTCAAAATACTTAGTGTACATATTTGAAGAACTTTTTCTACAAGCTTGAAGAGGAATGCTATAGACATAGTGGCAAGGCATGGCCAAATGATAACTACTTCTGTTTAAGATACTATGGACAATAACAATGGAAACTTGTTAGGAGCCATAAGCAACCCAAAATGGGGCATAATGGATATTCAAATTGATAATTGAATTTCTCTCTTTGTTATAAATGATGTAAACCGCCATTTTGCAGGATGTTTTGTAGAATTAGATAGTGGGTTCTAACACATAGAACTGTGCACAGTGCATATTATTAATTTAGAGTGGCTCAGACTGAGTGGGTAGTTTGAGCTCAATTGATTGAATTCTCATGGGTACAAATAAAAGTTAATGCATTGTAACTTACAGTATCATGACTTAACAATTTCTCAGATATCTGAGGGTCAAATTACATAATATTATTCAATTCTCATAAATGAATGAGTAGTCAGGTAGATTTAAGTTCCAGCAATTTTTCTTGGAATAATGAGTGACACATGTAACCTATGTTCATAACACTGTATCTATAAATTGTAGATGGTGAAAATAAGAGAAATTGATTATCATCATTGTTGTACTCGCAAGATGCAGCATAACATGTTTGAAGAGCACCCAACAATATTTTGTAGTTCCCACTAAGCAAAATAAACGTATGATACTTTTGGGTTTCAACTTTCAACTATACAAAATAAACATGAATGCGGTTAATAGGGTGAACAAACCTCAGCAATTGATGCTGCTACGGCAGCTGCGGCTTGCGTCTTATGTGAAAGTTCACGAAGATAACGCCCAAACTTCCGTACAGCAACAGAAATGGCTGGAACAACAACCAGTGCCAACACTGATTCATAGTAAAGAAGATGATTAGCATAATAAATATATTTCTTTGAGCTCCATAGACAAAACACATAGGTCACATACAGAAGAAATTGTAATAGCATTGAAGAAAAAAGGTAAGGGGATGAAAAAATAGGAGCCTTTTTTTTTTGAAGATTTCTCATAGAACTGGGTGATAGTTTCGATTGAATGAGAACTGTTGGGCCATTTTGTTAGCAAAATTTTAGGAATGTCACTCATTCCCATTATGGTACTTACATTCCATAGAATTTGTTGCACCTGATCTTATTCCCATTATTAATGAACACCTCAATAACTTCCAGAAAATCTGATCCAATGTAGGGACCCAAATCCAGAAATACCCAATTGCTAGGGTTTTCTTGAATTTCAGTTGCAAATAGGTGAATTGGGCAATTAGGGCTCAATTAGGGCACGATTCGATTTGGGCATGATTTAGATTTAATTAGGGAAAATTGAATAATTTTGGGTTTAGTAATTTTATTTATCAGAGCTTGGTGGGACCCAATTGGGAGCCATTTGAATGATAATTAAACTCAATTGAAAGATATGGGTTAGACCTGAGTGGAGAGAGACCCATGTTTAGGGTCAAGCTTGTGGCCCCCTGTAGAAGGGCGCTAGGTCCGGCGAGTATCCTAATAGAGATTGGGCAAGGGAAACTCTAAAAGACTGAGTATGCAATGGTGCATAAGTCCCACATTGGAAACATGCTGGTCCTGATCATGCGCATCTATGTGTGTGATCTGGCATTAACCCAACATGCAGTATCTCTTTCTTTTTAATTAAGTTGTTCTCTTCTTGTTCATGTTACTGATATTACTGATTAATAGGCTTGTCTACATACCAGTAGGTGCCTTCCATGCATAATTCTTAAAACTAAAATCTTGTTTTTGATCATTCATCCTTACGTTTGATAGGCCATGCTTATAATTTCTTTGATGGGTTATGCTCATGTTTGATGGGTGATGCTTAAATGATTTTGTTAATTTTATGCAGGGAAGGAGGTCTTGGCCTTTGGATATTTTTAATAAAAAGATCTCTCTAAAATATAGAAAAAGGACTTCTAATGATGAATCATCCAGATTAAGATGCAATTTGGTCTTGATCTGAAGCAAAGAATTGGACAAGTTGGGTTTTTCTTAATTAATAAGAATGCTGATTACTTGGTGGATTCCTATGCCTTGATCAATCTTATCAATTTGGTAGTTTTATCTTGATAATTGCTTGCTTTTATTTCTGATTGTTTGCCTTTCTTAATCTCCAGTCATTATCTAAAAAAGTCGGTTTTCATAATTTGAAGATTTTTTTCTTAATTCACTCCCTGTGGGTTCAACCCATATTTTCCACGGTCTCAAAAAGGTAGCCGTGCACTTGCGGTTAAGTAATTGTTTTCACATTAGCAGACGATCTTGGGATAGCATCAATATTCAGCCCTTGTTTCTGTCTTCATCATGCGATCCAGCATCTCCGAGAAACTCCAGCATCTTGTGTGAACTTCGACATCTTCGTACGACTCCAGCATCTCATCCAGATCCCAGTACAACATTTTTTGTAGTTCAAATAAGGTCCATCTGCATCATATGGCTTGCTACAGGAGACCAGATGACTTTCACCTCTCTGCACAAGTCTTGGCCAACTTGTGGGCCCTATCTGTTGATCGAAGTCACCAGCAGATCTTACCTCCATGATCGCCTGGTGCTTTTGAGATTTATAAGCATTTTTCAGACATTTTCCACAAATCTAAGGTCAATTTCTAGCCTGAGTTCTGGTTCAGCCTTTTTCCACACCTGTTTTAATCACATCCGTCGATCTTGGCAATCCACAGTTAGATCTAGATCATATTCTGGGACAACTTGCTTTGTTTGGTGGCGCACATATTTCTAGTATTCAACTTTGATATCAGTTACTTCTCTGTAAGAAATATGCATTCCAGAACTATATTTTGTGGTCGCCCAGCCCATTTTTTTTCAGATGTTTCTTCCTATGCATTTTTTGGATTGATATCAGTTTATGAAATGGAGAAAACAAATTATACAAATCAGATTTAATGGGACTCATTATTCTGGATGGGCATTTCACCTGAAACACTTTGTTGCGGGTCATGGCCTTATGGGATATTTAGATGGGACAATCACTATGGATGACAAAACTGCTGCTGCCTGGGACCAGCATAATTCAAAGGTGGTAACGTGGATCCTTAATTCCATTAATCCTTTCCTCTCAAGTCTCAACATCACTAGAGTCTTTTTCCAAGGCATCTGAAATGTGGTTTCATTTGCAATCCATTTACCATTAAGTGAACAAAGCATGGAAATCTTACCTTGATTCCAAACTCGCAAAATACAATCAAGGTGTCCAAGAATACTAAAATGGCTTTCTTACCCTCTGGACTGAAAAGGATTCTATAATACTTGCTACAGTAAAGACTGAGGCCAAATCCGAGGTTCAACGAAATCAAGAAGAGTCTCACATTAGTCAATTCCTCATGAATCTTAGGCCTGAATTTGAATAAGTTAGATCTGCCCTAATGAACAAAGAAGTCTCCCTAGATTTGAAAACCTGTGTTCAAGAAGTTCTTCGGGAAGAAACTACACTTTGCTCACAACATTCTCTGATTGATGACGCTAGCATTTGTTGCTCCATCCTCTGACGAAGCTGCACTTTTGATGTCACGGACGATCAGTGCTTTGAATGCGAAGGGCATGGCCACATTGCCAAAAATTGTAGAAGGAAGAATTTTTGCAATTACTGTAAACGCAATGGCCACATTATTTTTTAATGTACTCATAGGCCTCCACGAAAACCTGGAAATTATCAACCAGGACATCCGACGAAGGGGCCTCCACGGAAATCAAACAGCTCTCCAGGCTCAGGCAACTAATGCAGATGCTTCCTCTTCAGCAGGCATGAGTCTTACTCCTAAACAGATCAGAGACATGATCCAGAATTCAGTTCAAAGTTCTGTCAATAGTTCTATTCTATGGCCTCCAGCTTCTCATCCATGGGTGTCTTTGGTCGGTCCCTCTACAGTCTATACTGCCTCTTCTTCTCTACCCATGTCTAACACCTCATCCCGGTTCATTGATTCTGAGGAATCTAATCATATGACCTCCATTGACCAACAGTTTGCGGGCATCAAACCATAAATTAGACATGAGAAGATCACGGCCCTAATGGTGACCGTCTCTCTATCACTGGTATTGGGTCTATTGGACTCACTACCCCCCAGAATCATTCATGGTATTGGGTCTATTGGACTCACTACCCCCAGAATCATTCACTTACACTATCTAATGTTTTCTTTGTTCCCAAGTTATCTGCTAATTTGTTATCGGTTGGACAGTTAGTTGATCATGGCCATTTCACAACTCTTTCCTCTTCTGGTTGTACTATATCGGACCAAAGAACTGAGAAGATGATAGGGACCTGGCATAAACATGGGAGATTGTTTCTATTGGACCACGGACCAAGATCTTTGCTTGCCTCTTCTTTTCCTTTTACTAATAATGTTTGGGCCCTCTGGCATCAGCAATTGGGCCATCCAAATAATGAACAATTATCTTTTTTATTTCATAATGGATGTTTGCAATCTTTTCTTTCTAATAAAAGCATATTGTCTTCTTCTTTACATGCAAAGTGTCATTCTTGTTGTTTAAGTAAAAGCCATATCTAACCTTTTCCCACAAACAATTCATGGGCCTTGGCTCCCTTTGATATTGTTCACTCTGATGTTTGGGAAATTCCTTCTACATTAAGTCAACTTGGTTTAAATATTATGTTAAAAAATTCATCATAAAAAAGCGTGCCCTCATACACCACAACAAAATGGTGTGGCAGAAAGAAAGAATCGACATATCTTGGAATGTGTTCGAGCCCTCCTTTTGGAATCAATGGTTCCCAAAACCTTTTGGTGTGAAGTAGCCCAAACTGCAATTTACTTGATCAATAGACTTCCCACTAAACTATTGAATCAAATATCTCCTTTTAAGAAACTATTTGGTCTCACGTACGTGTTTTTTGTTGTCTATGCTCCCAACTTCTGAAAGCACAAAACTCTATGCTCAATTGGCCAAGTGTGTTTTTGTTGGATACAGTAATGATCATAAAGGCTTTCTTTGATATGACCCCGAGGCCCATCGGATTTATCTCTCAAAATATGATTTTTCTTGAACATGTCCCTTTTTACTCTTTTCCTTCATGTCCCAATCTTTCACGTATCTCTTACCTTCCTCTTTTTTCAAATTCATTGCCTCTAAAGGTCTATGCTTGTCGACAGAAACCTAATCCCAATGTTACATCGAACTCCATTCTCCTCAGACGCTAGGTCCAACTCATCCCCCATCAGGTACTTCCCCGGCTCATGTTACTCTGAGATGCTCCTCTCGGCATTATAAACCTCCATCCTGATAGATATGGTTTTTCTTCTTTATTTACCACATTAGATTTTGTTGCCATTCCCACTACCTATTCACAGGCTGCTAAAGAACCATGTTGGCAAAAGGCTATGGCAGATGAGTTGTTGGCTCTTGAATCTAACAGAAGTTGGGATCTTCTACTTCCTTCCTCGAGCTCCATCATTGGAAGCAAATGGGTTTATTCCATCAAGGTAAAATCTAATGGTACACTTGATAGATATAAAGCCCGCTTAGTTACTGAAGCAGTAGCTTAGCTAGCGCCATGTCATTTTCATTGCCATGTGGACTCCTTGGTGGCACATTGGAAGACCAAGTTTCTTTTGCTCAATTAATGTGACTTTGGGAACGGGTTTGGAATTATTCTAAATTTCTTGGAACTCTTAGTAATTATGTTGCCTAGTAACTAGTTCTTAGTAAGTTGTGTTTTCTTTGGGAGTCTTAGTTGACTACATAGTAAGTTGTGGTATTGAATGCAGTCAACTTGTGTTTGTTTTGGGAGTATAAGTTGACTACTCAGAAAGTTGCAGCATTGAATATAGCTATCCTTGGGATTAAGCATGTATTCATGAGAGAAGTGCTATATATATATATATATAAATATATATATATCCTGTGAGAGTCCAATGGTGGGGTAGATTATGTTTGTTTCATTTTGATTAATGTTAATTCAGTGGAGAGCTTGGCTCCTCTGTTTTATCTCTTCTTGTGATTGTAGTTTCTTCTTGTTGTCTCCATTGTAGCTTTCCGTCATTATATGGTATCAGAGCTCGTGTTACGCTCTTGGATTGATTTTCCCACCCACCATCTTCATTCATGGCTGCAAAAAGAGGTCGAGGTGAACGTGGCAATCGTATGATGGGAGATGCGAGAGACGAAGAACTACAAGCACTTCGGAGACAAGTCGAGGAACTTACCATGCAGCTTGATCGTCAAGAGGCTCATAGTGACCATGGACAAAGCCATGGTTATCCTAGTTATGAATTTGATGTCAACCCATTTGCCAATCGCCAAATACAAAATGATTCATTAGTGGGGAAGGCATTGCAATGCTTCAGATTTCATTAAAGTTGATATACCGGAGTTTCATGGTCGACTTCATCCTGAGGAGTTTCTTGATTGGCTTAGTGCCATTGAGAAGTTGTTTGACTTCAAAGACATTCCAGAAACTCAACAAGTGGAGTTTGTGGCAACAAGGTTTCGTGGGTATGCTTCGGCATGGTGGGATAAGGTTCAAGAGACGGGCCTATGGAAAGGAAAACCCAAAATCTCAACTTGGGAAAAAAAGAAGTCGAGACTTAAAGAAAAATTCCTCCCGGTTGATTTTGCTCAAACTGCCTTTTCTCAATTCAACAACCTTCGTCAAGAGGGTAAAAGTGTGAGTGAATATACCAAGGAATTCTACAAGTTAATGGTGCGCAATGATGTTCAAGAAACGGAGGTGCGACTAGTTGCAAGATATGTTGGTGGTTTGCGATTACCAATCCGTGATTAAGTGGAGTTACATCGTTTGTGGAAGGTAGAAGATGCTTACCAAATACCAACTAGCCTTGAAAGTGGAGGCTAAGCTTACTCGTGGTGGTTAAAAAAAGTAAATGGATGTTCGTAGCTTCCATCCTTCTTCCAAAGGTGAAGCTTCAAGTGGCGGAAGCATGAATTCAAAATCCGAAAACAGCAATAAAAAACCTGCACCGGCAGCCCCTTACAGTTGCAATGAGTTCACGCGAATTGAAGGCCAAGGTGGATGTTCTACTCGTCCCTTTTCTTGTTTCAAATGTGGGCAGGCCGGCCATCATGCTAGTGAGTGTCCAAAGAGACAAGTAGATGCTCGTGTGGCACTTATTGATGAAGAGAATGAAGAAGAGATCTTGGGCGACTCAAGTGAACCCATTTATGATGATGATAGAGACATGGAGCATGAAGAAATTGGTCCTGAAGAAGGTGAGAGTTTGATAATCTATCGAGCTCTTACCACCCCCAGAGCAGACTCTAATGAAGATTGGTTACGTTCTAACATCTTCAAAACCCGGTGCAGATCCAATGGCAAAATATGTTCTCGTCATTGACTATGGGAGTTGTAAAAACATCGTTTCACAAGAAATGGTGAGCAAGCTCAAGTTAAAGACTGAAGCGCATCCAAAGCCTTACATATTGCTTGGTTAAAGAAAGGCAATGAGGTAAATGTCAGTAAACAATGTCTTGTTTCCTTTTCAATGGGTAAAAATTACAAGGACCAGGTTTGGTGTGATGCTGTTCCTATGGACGTATGCCACATACTCTTGGGAAGACCTTGGTAATTTGATAGAAGTCTTATGCATAATGGCCGCAAGAACACTTACACTTTTCGAATGGGTAATGTGGAAGTTGTTCTTTTAGCAAGTAAAGAGGAAAAGGCACCCAAATCTTTTCAAGAGAAGGGTAGCAATTTTCTCTGTATCCAAATTTAAGAAAGAAAGTAAAGAAAGTGAAATTTTGTGCATGTTGGTAGCGAAAGAAGAAGAAAAGGAAGGCCAATCAGCATACCAATTGCCTTGGAACCTCTTTTAGAGGAATTTAAAGATGTCACTCCGGATGACTTACCTAATGGACTCATCATTTCAACACCAAATTGATCTCATTCCCGGTTCTAGCCGTCCTAACAAGGCTCATTATCGAATGAGTCCAAAAGAACACGAAGAACTACATCGGTAAGTCATGGATTTATAAAAAAAGGATATGTTAGGGAGAGCATGAGTCCATGTGCGGTTCCAGCCTTGTTAACTCCCAAGAAGGATGGATCATGGCGCATGTGCATTGACAGTCGTGCAATTAATCGGATTACCATTAAATACCGGTTCCCAATTCCAAGGGTGGAAAACATGCTTGACATGCTTGTTGGTGCACAAGTGTTCTCAAAGCTGGATTTGAGGAGTGGGTATCATCAAGTTCGAGTCAAACCAAGTGATGAATGGAAGACGGCTTTCAAGACACGTGAAGGCTTATATGAGTGGCTTGTCATGCCATTTGGCCTCTCCAATGCTCCTAGCACATTCATGAGGGTAATGAACCAAGTACTTCGTCCTTTCGTTGGCAAGTTTGTTGTAGTTTACTTTGATGATATACTTGTGTACAGTTATGATGAAAGTGAACATGTACAGCACCTAAAGGCAGTACTAACAGTTTTACATGATGAAAAGCTCTATGTAAATCTTAAGTAGTGTTCTTTCATGACAAATTGCCTAGTTTTCCTAGGCTTTATTTTGACTCCTACAGGAATTCAGGTGGATGAGGAGAAGGTGAAAACTATTCAAAGCTGGCCCACACCACAAACTCTGCATGAGGTGGGAAGTTTCCATGGTTCGGCATCTTTCTACCGATGATTCATTAGAAATTTCAGCACCATTTCTGCTACATTGACTGATTAAATGAAGAAGGGCGATTTCAAGCGGACTCCGGAAGCCGAAAAGAGCTTTCAGCTTGTCCAAGAAATGCTCTCAACTGCTCCCGTGCTTGCATTACCGGACTTTGAGAAGGTGTTTGAGGTTGATTGTGATGCCTCTCATGTGAGCATTGGTGGAGTACTTAGCCAAGAGGGTCATCCTATTGCCCTCTTTAGAGAAAAGCTCAATGAAGTAAGGAAGAAGTATTCTACCTATGATGTTGAGTTCTATGCAATTGTTCAAGCCCTACGACATTGGAGGAACTACCTCATTCATAAAGAGTTCATCTTGAATTCTGACCATGAGGCTCTTAAACATATCAATTCTCAAGGGAGTTTGAATCGAAGACATGCCAAATGGGCTGCGTTCCTACAAGAGTAAACTTTTATGTTAAGACATAAAAGTGGACGAAACAATTAGGTGGCGGATGCTCTAAGTAGGCATGTATTGTTCCTAATCTCCATGACCACTCACATTGCCAGATTTGATAAGATCAAGGAGTTGTATGTTGATGATAAGGATGTTGGCGAAATTTGGGAGCTTTGCCAAAATGGACGTTATAATGACTTTCACTTTCATAATGATTTTCTCTTTAAGGGAACCCGTTTGTTTATCCCTAAATGTTCCTTACGAGAGCTCATCATTAAGGAACTTCATTCAAGTGGATTAGGTGGACATTTTGGAAGGGACAAGACCACTTTGTTGGTGAAGGAAAAGTAATTTTGTCCAACCATATATTGTGATGTGAGCTAATTTGTGAAGCGATGCCGGATATGTCAAACTTCTAAGGGTCAAACCCAAAATACAGGTCTCTACACTCCACTACTTGTCCCTAAAGCTCCATGGAATGATGTCAATAGGGACTGTGGTGGGGTTGCTGCGAACTCAACGAGGTATTGATTCCATCTTTGTAGCTGTTAATCGATTTTCTAAAATGGCACATTTTATCCCATGTAAAAAGACTATGGATGCCTCATATATTGCTCGCCTTTATTTTAATGAAGTGGTAAAGCATCATGATCTCCCTAAGTCAATCACTTCTGATCGGGAAAGTAAATTCTTAAGTCATTTTTGGAGGAACTTATGGAAAAGGCTTGGCACTAATTTGCAATATAGTAGTGCTTATCATCCTCAAATGGATGGGCAAGCTGAGGTGGTAAATCGGACATTGGGTAATTTGCTGCTAAGTTTAGCAAGCAAGAGGCCTAAACAATGGGACACGATGCTTCCTCAAGCTGAATTTGCGTACAATTCTGTGGTGAACCGCTCATCCGGAAAGACTCCGTTTGAAATAGTTTATGGTCGAGCACCGACACACTATCTTGACCTTGTACCATCCTCCGAACAACCGATCGGCTTGGCCTTTGCTGCTACAATGGCCAAGATTCAAGAAGATGTTCAAAAGAAGTTAGAAGAAAGTAATGCAAAGTATAAAGAAGCAACTAATGTGCATCGCCGTGTGAAGGTCTTCAAGGAAGGTGAACTTGTGTGGGTGTACTTAAAGAAATAACGTTTTCCGTCAGGTTCCTACAACAAGCTCAAAGAGAAGAAGGTCGGGCCACGTCAAGTTCTAAAGAAGATCAATGACAATTCTTACAAGGTTGAACTTCCTCCTCATATCCACACTCATCCTACATTTAATGTGCGTGATTTGTCGATTTATCATGGTGAGCAAGGAGAGAACTCGTGGGCAAGTTTTTTTTCACTCGGAGAGAATGATGCAATAGCTTAGCTGGCACCATGTCATTTTCATTTCCACGTGGACTCCTTGGTGGCACATTGGAAGACCAAGTTTCTTTTGCTCTATTAATGTGACTTTGGGAACGGGTTTGGTATTATTCTAAATTTCTTGGAACTCTTAGTAATTATGTTGCCTAGTAACTAGTTCTTAGTAAATTGTGTTTGCTTTGGGAGTCTTAGTTGACTAAATAGTATGTTGTGGTATTGAATGCAGTGAATTTGTGTTTGTTTTGGGAGTATAAGTTGACTACTTAGAAAGTTGCAACATCGAATATAGCTATCCTTGGGATTAAGCATGTATTCATAAGAGAAGAGTGCTATATATATCTTGTAAGAGTCCATGGTGGGGTAGATTATGTTTGTTTCATTTTGATTAGTGTTAATTCAGTGGAGAGCTTGGCTCCTCTGTTTTATCTCTTATTGTGATTGTAGTTTCTTCTTGCTGTCTCCATTGTAGCTTTCCCTCATCAGTTGCACAAGGGTACAAACAGGAATATGGGATTGACTACGAGGAAACCTTTGCTCCGGTTACCAAAATGACAACAGTCCGCACACTACTGAGCATTGTTGTTATCCGATATTGGCGTCTTTGGCAGATGGACGAGAGTAATGCTTTTCTTCATGGAGATCTTCAAGAGACGGTTTACATGAAGCCACCACAAGGTTATTCCTGTCCCCTAAGTATGGTACGTCAACTTCATAAATCCTTATATGGCCTAAAGCAAGCTCCATGTGCCTGGTTCGAGAAATTTCGACATGCAATTCTCAATGCCAGTTTCTATCCGAGTCATAGTGATCACTCACTATTCATCCGTCGCACTTCTAGTGGTTCCACCATATTATTGCTTCGTGTGGATGATATCATAGTCAGTGGCAATGATATCATTGGCATCAGTCAAGTGAAGTCTCATCTCATGCAGACATTTAAAATGAAAGATCTTGGTGAATTGACATACTTTCTTGGTCTTGAAATGAAGCGCACTCCCTTCGACATAAATGTACACCAAAAAAAGTATGTTGAGGATTTGTTGAGTATGGTTGGATTCTTTGACGGACAAACTGTCGATACTCCAATGGAACTTAATCTGAAGCTTCGCAAGGACGATGGCAGTCCTCTGTCTGATGCTACCTCATAGTGTTGCTTAGCAGGTAGTCTGATCTACCTAACTATGCCAGGCCCTGAAATAGCATACGTGGTTCAAGCTGTCAGCTAGTTTATGAGTGATCCTCACAAAAATCATCTTTCAGTTGCACATCCCCTCCTACGATACATCAACAGTACAACCTCCTAGGGATTATTTTATTCATCCACTTCTCCTCTTTCTCTTCAGGGCTATGCCGATGCCGATTAGGCCGGCTGTCCTAATACTCAACGTTCTACAACTAGTTGGTGTATGTTCTTAGGAACAACTATTATTTCCTGGAAATCTAAGAAACAATCCATAGTTTCTAAATCATCAGTTGAAGCAAAATATACGACTATGTCGTCTGCTTCTAGTGAAATTGTTTGGCTTCAACGTCTTATAAGAGAGTTTGGTGTCTTCCTCAAACATCCTACACCTCTCTTTGCCAATAATACCACTGCTATTCAAATTGCCAACAATCTAGTATTTCATGAGTGGACAAAACACATCGAGGTTGATTGTCATTTTATTCGTGAGAAGATTTTGTCCAAAATTCTTCATCTCCCACATATTCCATCCCATGATCAACTGGTAGACATTCACAAAAGCCCTACCTAAGTCTTGACATGATTTTCTCACTTAGTCACTTCCAAATTGTTGCTTTGCTCAACTCCACGTCAATTTGAGGGGTTTGTAGAAAAATGATCCAGCCCAAAGCTCACGCCCAGCCAATGGCCAAACATCATTGATGGATCAAAGCCCAGCATGCCAATAAAATCCCACGAGGATATTTCATTGGTCAAAACACACTGTATCTAGGATTAGGAGTTGTACAAATAACGATATTTCCTTTTATGCTTGATGTAATCTCCTGTAATGTCTACCTTTCATGACAAATACACCAATACAAATATGGGTGTCGATCCTCCAAGAGGAATACCAATAATTCTCCACTTTCATCTTGCATCTCTGATTAGGTTATTACTACCAACCTCAAATCCTTCCATGAGACCACAATCTTTAGCCTTAGAAAATAGCGCGCTGAGAGCCCCTACCACAATGGTAAACAAGAAAGGAGAGAGAGGATCCCTTGTCCAAGTCCCCTAGATGCTTTGGACAAGCGGGAAGGAGAACCATTCACAAAACATAAAAAGACGTCGACGAAATGCATTCTCGAATCCAAGAGCGCCATTTTTCCCCAAAGCCAAATTTCCTCAACATATAATCCACAAAACTCCATTCAACATGGTCATATGCCTTTTCCAGATCTATTTAAAAAAAAAAAAAAACTCCTGGTTTCTTTGACTGATTTCTGCAATTTTAAGTTCTGAAAATATATAAAGGACCTGGTCGTGCAGAAACTTGGGGCAGTCGTTTGGTGGATCAAACTAGGCAACATGGACAAACCACACCAAGATGGTTGCCCAAGGGTGCTTTAACTCACCGCGGCTTGCTTTTGATCAAGTCATGGGCCACATGGGTCCCACAAGCAACCTCGTGCAAGATTCTGGAAGTTGCTGATTTTTTGCTTTAAATTTTAGAGTTTTGTTTGAGAAAAAATAGCTAAGACTTTTATTTGTAGTAGGGGACTCATCAGAGCAAGATTTCTAGGGTTCTAAAGAGTTTTATACACTACATAAGCATTAGTATGGTTGACTGCTAAGGCAGTCTTGTTCAGCAGTATCAGTAACATAATTTGTGAGTTTCTTTATGCCATCTCTCTTGGTCGATTGATGCCTTGGTGATTGAGGAAGGCTCCTGAGGTACGCTTACATGCATTCCTTGCTTAACGTGTGTAGATTGGTTACTTGCGCTAATTAGCATTTAATTATGTATTTCAGATACCAAGGTAACCTGCTATCTGGACTTGGGATAACTACATGAGCACGTCAAGCCAGATTTTTATTAGCTTTAGTTTAGTTTGATTACCAGCCAATTCAAGTGATGTAATAAGGTCTCTGGTTTTTCAGTATTTGTTTTAGACTTGATTTTTTATTAAATAAAGATTTGGTTAACCTTTGTTTGCCATGACTACATAATTTGAGTTATGCATGTGTGATTGAAAGAAAACTTCGTGGCACAAAATTTTAGAAAATTATCAGATTTCGGCTTGTGACACGTTTGTCAAAGATCAATGAATGCGACAAGAGCCTGTGGCATAGAAAAAGGACTCAACATTGCAAACATAAGGTTGTGGATTCAAGTCATGTTACCAATAAAAAAATTAATAAGAGAAAAAGGGAAAGAACAGAAAATGATCGATGAATGGTAAGCAATTTGTTTCTTCAAAGGTTAAATGTATAAATGTGGAAACTATTTATTTGAATAAGAGAAATTGTACCAATCAAATGTTCATCTAGTAGTCCAATGATTGATTTTTCACATGCAAATCCACAACCAATTACAGACTTGTCCATGCTGTCAGTACAAAAGCATTTTGAAACAGTATAGGTTTCAACTTTCAACACTTACATTGAAATGCAGGAAGGTTTTTTTTTCTCTTTAAACAGTAAAATTTATTAAAGAGGGGAAAACCCAAAAGAACAAAAAACAGGAAAAACTCAATGCAAACTATACATCAAAGGATAAAGAAGAACGAAACAACCCTTTTTCGTAGAAAAGTGAAAATGTCTTACTATTCGGATTTTAATATAGGTGAGCAGTGCTAGAAATACTCATCTCTACTACATGCACAAAATGGATGTAGCAACGACGAGAATGTTAAGGTGGATGTGTAGTAAAACTAGGAAGAATAAAATTAGAAATCAGTGCTTTCAAGGGCATTTATTGGTAGCATCAATAAGGGATAAAATAGAGAATCCCGTTTGAGATGGTTTGGGCATGTCCAACTTAGGCCAGCAACAGCGCCAGTAAAAAAAAGGTTGGCTATGAAGGTTGATGCCCCACCAAGGGGAAGGGGTGGGTCAAAGAGGACATGGATGGGTGGTAAAAATAGAGCTAAAGAAGTATAACTTATTTGAGGATTTGACTCAAGATAGATTGGAATGGAGAAACATAATTCATGTAGCCAACCCAACATAGTTGGGACAAGGCTTTGATGATGATGAGTGCTAGAAATACTCATCAAATAAATGGCATTGTTCACTACTCAAAACTAATCACTTACATGTTAATTTCCATGATGTTGCAAACATGAAACCAAGCCCGATAAATGCAGTAGTAAGATTACGAAGGGCCTCAGACAAGTTGGTGGTGGCAGCATTTTTTATGATCTGTGTATCTTCAGATAGTCTACTCAAAAGCTCTCCAGTTCGAGTGACATCAAAGAAAGCTATTTCCTGACATGTCATTCAATGCATCCACATAAACTGCTATGCAAAAAATATTATATTATTGAAATTGATGATACTTGAATCATAAAATAAGAATACATAAAGCATACAAAATAGGTTAAGAACATCATCCTTACTAGAATCATAGAACAAGAATGCATAAAACATACAGAATAGGTGACAACATCACACTTACTTGGTTGATAAGATGACCGAATAGATTCCTTCTCAACCGAGCAACGACCCTTTCACTGGCAGAGACAAACAACCATGAACGCAGTGCCGTACAAACCGAACTGAAAGGTAGACATATCCAATTAATCACAAATGATGCTCCATACCATGCAGTTTCTATCATTCTACAAGAATGATTGATATAACTAGTATAGGTACTTCAACAGTATCTGCAGGATAACTAAAAAATTGAATTCAACAACGAGGAGCTATAGGATATTGTCAGACAGCAAGAGTGCAGTTTGTCAATCCTAAGCCTCACTATTCCATATATTCAGAACACATGGTTCAGTTCAATAGCCCATGACAATAATTTGTTGAGACTCATTGTGGATGAAGAAAGTTCCAAAAAAATTCCAGATTTGAAGATCCTACCTCTTCAGTAGGTAACCTATTAATCAGATGGAAAAGAACAATCAGCTGAGTTACCAATTAAGTAAAAAAAATATCAGCTGAGTTAATTCTGGTACCAAACTGACATAGAGGAAAATGATATCTTTATGCAATGATAGTACCTCAGCTCTGATAACAAATTCTTTTATTTTTAATAGGTAACCTCAGTTTTGATGCCAAATTGAGGTAGATAACTAATGGATTGCAAACTCCACCAGTTTTTACTGCCGGTTCCAAGCCCGGGTGAAGGATGGTTGAGTCAAGTAGGTTGACCCCAAACCAATATAGTTGGGACAAGGCTTTGATGATGATGATGATGATGATGAACTATTGCATTGCAATGATTAGGGAAAAAGGATGCATTCTAATGGCTAGATCTATTTGACCAATCTACAATTACAACTCACATGAAATGTAAAGTTCAAAGCTTCAGTTTGAGTGCATGTTGATCAAATCCAACCATCCATTCCGCAGGCCCCTAATCTATATACATTTACTACACCAAAAAAATGTTGATTTGGTCAATTGTCAGAATTTTTTCCTCATGACCAAAATGCCCTCTTTAATGGCCACTTTACAATGTATAGAGAAAGCTGATATTAGTCATTTAACAGGTCCTCTTTCTTTAAGTTAGAACCCCTCATTGATTACTAGAGAATGTTTTCACTTATGGAACATGGTGAGTTAGTGCCAATCTAGTGACAAGTAAACAAGGTTGGACCCATAAGACCTCAATGACAGAAACAAAGAGAGGAAAAGACAATGGTTGACCCACCAAATAATTCAACCACAGCAGGTCCCGTCGGACCATACAGAAATATGTCCCTATTCCCTCCCTTATCAACCCTCCCACAGTGAAAACTCACGATGCAGAGAATACATGTAGAGTTTGGAAGTAATTGCAAGAACATATCAGTAGGGAGATTTTTGGAAAAGAAGTTGGCAATTTGTGTGTGTCTAAATAGACGATGATGAACAAGGTGACATCAACTTCAATGTGTTTTATGTGCCGTTAAAAACCACATTTTCTGCAATATTGATGGAAGTCTTCTCGTCGCAATGAAGATGAGTCAGATGAGAGACAAAGATGCCCAAGTTAGTGAATAGATATTGAAGCCAAATGAACTCAGGTGAGGTACGCGTTCCTAGCACGATACTAGGCTTCAGTAGAGGACCTCAAACAATTGACTACTTTTTTGAGCCATGAGGGAATAACCTAGAAAAAAAAAAAAAGAAGGAAATAACCAGTGAGGGAGCAACGATCAATAATATCACCGGCCCAATTAGCATCTGTATAAGCTTGTAAGGCAGAAATGAAAGTCGATAAATAATAGAAACCCAACTGCAAACTGCCTGACATGGCAAATGAAGCGAAAAACTGTAGCATAGTGAGTGGAGCATGGAGTGCAGACAAACTGACCGACTATATTAACTGCAAAGGTGATATCAAGCCTACCCACAAGTTGACGATAATATGAAGGATAAGGAAGCAACTCGCCAAATGATGGCCGGAATTTAACATTTAGCTTTGAAGGGGTGGTATGACCTTGGGGTCAGCAAGTGTTGCACATTGAATAATATCAGAGGCGTACTCCTATTGAGAAAGAACATAGCCACATTGAGAGGAAGAAACTTCAAGACCAAGAAAATAGCAAATGATACCAAGATTCTTAATTTCAAATTGGTGGTGTAGATAGTCTAGTGCAGTCGAAACCAACCAATGATGAGCACATCATCAACATATAATAGTAGAAGAACACGGCCTAGGGCCCTAGAGGTAGTTGATATGAATAGCGTTGGGTCATTGTAGCTTTGATCAAACCTAAAGTGAAGGATAGCAGAAGTGAACTTCGCAAACCAATTGAAGGGAGCTTGTTTAAGCTCATACAAGTCTTTTCAGAGTTGCTAGACATGGCCAGAAGCATGAGAGAGACCAAGTGGTGGGGTCATATATACTTTTCAAAAAGATCATTCAAAAATGCATTATTGACATTCATTTGAAATATAGTCTTGTGACGAATGGAAGCGACAACTAGGAGAAGACAAACAAATGTCGTCTTGACTACTAGAGCAAATGTCCCATCGTAATCTATTCCATATTATTGAGTGTACACATTGGCAAACAACCGAGACTTGAAACACTCGAGAGATATATCAGACCAAGTTTTCACACGGCAGATACACTTGCAGCTAATAGGCTTCTTCTTTGACAAAAGAGGCACCAGATCCCATATGTGGGTCATATCAAGAGCAGCTAATTCCTCCACCACAGCTTATTCCCTTTTTGGAATAGCCAAAGGTTCTTTAAAAGTATCAGACTCATAGAAGGAACTGATAGAAGATAATCTAGAATGGAACTAATAGAAGATAGGCTACAATGTAGGAGAAAAGTAAGGATGAGTTGAGGTGACAAAACTAGGATGCAAACCCTTGCAGAACATAGCAATCACGAATAGGGCAACATCTAGATGATTCTGCAAATGGGCCAGTATCTGATTCAGGAGCGCAACCAGGCAATTTAGGAGGTTCAGGCGGAGCAAACATAGGTAAAGGATCATGAAATGGGTCACAAATAGAGGGCACAGAAACACGACCAGTTGGTGAAGGGAAATGGTACATTTGCAGTAGCCAGTAGGGAATATCTTCAAAGAAAATAACATTGTTGGAAACACAAACTTGCCAAGATACGGGGTAATAACAACAATAGCCCTTCTAGTTAATGCCATAGCCCGATAAAACACATGATAGATTTTGCAAATAGTGCATTTTGCTCTTGTTTGGATAAGACAGCAAAGCAAGTGCAGGCAAGCATTCTAATGTAGCCAAAAGAAATCACTAATTGAATTGAAACCCAAATCTCTAACCCTAAACCAAATCAACAGTACATAATGCAAGAAAACAAAGACATAAAACTAAGATTACTCACTGGTATTGATGAATAATCCAAGTTTCCTTCAATTCCAAGGAGAATACATCGATCCCAATGGAGAAGAAAGTAACACATTGCATAAAACAAGCTTCATTCAAACTGCCGTATATCCTAGTAAACCTATTGACATTCTCTTTTACTTAGATGCACCCAAAACTCCTTAGAAACCCTAATTTAATCCCAAGCATCCATTGCTCACTGAGCAAACTAAGTACTACTAATTTAAATGGGATCTACATAAACCAAAACAAAGGAGGAAATTGGATAAAAGACCGGTCGAAGCATGACACTGTTGTGCAATGGTTGCACAAGCCTTGCTGCACGTTTGTGTGTGGGGCCCACATGGCCCGCCGTCTGGACAGTTGGGTCCCATCAGTAAACTTCAAGCAGAAGGACGATCCTCATGGTAGAGGATTTGCATGGGGTTTGGGCCCATTTAGGCCCATATTTTAAGGTCCAAAACTCCAAATGGCACTTTTGCTGGAAATTACTGTAGGAATTTTCTGAAATTACAAAAGACCCACCACATTGTTTCAATTTATTAAAACAGCCCACTTTCATGCAGTTTTTTATAATAACTAGGACTGTTATGACCCAATATTTGCCTGAAACCATCACCATCTTGCCCACCTTTGTGAGTCCTCTTAGAGCCCTCAAACTGGTCCAAAAAACCCTTAAACAAGTAGAACTGTGTGATAAAAATCTGAATTTTCATCATATTCGGAAATCAGAAGAGAGTGTAATCGGAAGAGTACAATCAGGAGAGACCTTAAATAGACATTGATAGGGTGTAACATTAGGGAGGACAGTTAAAGGAAAACAATTTATGACATACACAGGAGGCCCAAAAATAAGGTGTAACAAATAAGACAGTCACATGGATAGGGCAGTTTCAAGGATATGGTGTTGTTTTCATCAAAACAACATTTTGTTGAGATGTCAAATGTATGGTACCATGAGTTTTAAGAGAAATTTGGAAAGAATTTATAAATATTCTCCACCGAAATAAGAATGACAGACCTTAATTCTTTTTTTAAAACTAGGTGTGAAGCATATGGGTAAACTCAATGTCAATAACATGCAACTCAGAACAAGATTTCATCATGTGAACCCATGTACAGAGAAAAGTTATCAATAAAAAAAACAAAGTAGAGGCTTCCACCTATGAGGCAACTGGAGCCTAAACATCAGAATGCACTAGATTGAATGGTGCATGAGAAGTAGAAGTTCTTTTATTGTAAGATGCAGAAATATGTTTGCCAAACTTGCAACCAATACATGATTGATCATCAGACAACTTTCCCGATACAACCAAAAGAAATTAAATAAACCCCATAACATTCTGTTTGGAGGACGGCACATGTCTCAAAACATTTATGCCAAGATCCCAATGAGGCTTTGGTACAAAATTTCAACACAATAACATTATCAAACCCTTGATCTATGGCCCTTTTTTGATAGTTTTAAACTTATCTTTTTTTCTTCTTCTTCTTTGTTATTTTCAATCCAACAGTGAGTAACAATGGGGTTAGTATTCAGAAGCGTGGAGGTAACTTAATCATAGGTATGACAGGTGGCAAAAATAAGATGATCCTCACAATCCTCGCATACAGATGATTCTCATGATAACAATTTTTGTATAAATGTGTGTGAGTGTGAGTGAAAGAGAGCTACAAATATGATCACATAGGAATATCCAGATTGCAATACATGTTGAGAAGTATTTAGTTTAAACAACTTGATTCATTGAACTATACTTGTGTGTGGACAATTCTCATAATATAATTCCACGTATGTGCACATATATAAACTTTAAATATAACACCATGGGAATATCCAGATTGCAATGTGTGGTAAGAAATATGTGGAATAGAGTCAACATGACCCGATTGACCATAATATGTTGGGATTGGTCGTAACATGTCTGGATTTCTCGTACACATACCCAACAACAACAATAGCAACAATATATATAATGGTGTTCTTGACAGCGTCTAGAGCTTCTTGTTGCTGCTCAGGCGTCCTGACATCTCTTGATACAATGTCTATTATCTTTCCGCCATATTTTGGCTGCAACAAAAAACCAAAACAATTTGAGTTGAAAACATTGAGATTTTGACAGCACAATAAGATGGTTGCGAAGAGAACCAACTATAATAATACCCCCAAACCCTGATATAGGGGCTATAGAATAATAATGTATATTTTCTTTTATCAGTTTCTTGAATGTCAATTTGGAATATTAGATTTTTCTTGAATATTATGTATATTTTATTTTATCAGTTTCTTGAATTTCAATTTGGAATATTGGGTTTCTCTTGAATATACATATGAAATATATTATGGTTATATACAGAATTATTAATTAACGTGAATATTATAATTATGTCCTTGGATGATATTATTTAAGTTGTAAATATTCTAGTGGCCTTACTTTTATGATTAACTATTGTTACATATTTTATTTTTCTGAATATTAATCGCTTTAGCCGTGGGCCCTACACATAGTCGGAGAGTTCGGTGGATCATGGGTAGGACCCTTGATCTTAAGTTACCATGGGTAAAGGAGTGGGACCCAGCCTCTATTGAAAGAATGTGTTACCGGTAGACTTTATTTTGGAACTTCCAAGACATTGGTGGGACCCTTAGATTTTGTTTGGTAAGGCTTTAATTTTCTAGTGGCTGAGACCCAAGCTCCTTATTTCTTTGTTTGTATGCACGACATATTGAGCCCAGAGGAGACTTGCGCATGATACAAAGGAGGGGAGTTCTTTTTTGGCAAAGTTCCTAATCTAATATGAGTAGTAGAAGCCGGCCATAGAGTTCTTTAAAAACCCCTCAACATATTCTTCCAGCCCTATCACACGACCAACTCTCTCTTACTCTCTCTCTTTCTCCTGTTTTCTTCCATTAAAGCCCTAGCTAAGTCTTGGAACTAGCAGAGAAGAGGAGGACCAGCAGGATTCTTTGATTCAGTTGAGTAGACTTCTCAAATTACATGGTGTATAGAATCTCATCCAAAAACAGCCAAAATCGAAAAACTATAAAATAATTTGAACGGCTTCTTCTGAAAATAATGTAAAGAATGAAAAAGAAAAGGAGCCAACACCAAAGTTGCGCTTTTTTCGTAAAAAAAACTTTCCAAAATCATCGAAACAACATTTTTCAGTGGAAAACATTCCAAAATCATCGAAATTATGTTTTTCATCCAGAAACAGCGAAAATTATACAATACGAAATATTTGAAATAATTTCTTTTCTAATGGTTTTTTAGGGCATGTTTGGGTAAAGTCATCAGAAGAGATGAATCCCCTTTGATTTTCCTTGATTCCGAGGAAAACCCAAGTTGGGTGAAGAGAGGATAATCAACTCAAATTAATAAATTTATATACGCAAGGAAAGTACTGCAATAAGGAAAATAAAAGAAAAAAATATTGCATATTACATAATTTATTAGTCCAAATATCGAATATAAAATATCAAATATAAGTTTCAAATTTCATTTGAGTCATCATTTTTAAATTGCCTACTCCAAAACTTATTCAAAATCACTTATAAATAAACACTAATTGTTTGAAATAAGATCTACCTATTAAATGGTGGACAATGCAAACAACTTATTAAAAAGAGATGACTTGGCCCTGTCTCCCCTATTTTTGATACGGTCCTTCATCAAAATAAGATGACTCGGGAGAATCAAGAGTCAACTCAGAGTTTTCCAACCATGATCTCCGTAGGCAAATTGAGACCCTGGCTTGGCATTTGGATCGAATCAAACCCGGGGATCAATTGTTTGATGAGTCGGCCTATGGAGGTGATGATGATCTTCCAGTTCATGGTGATAGATCAAATGATTATGGTGATTTTGATAATCCAATTTGTAACGACCCACCCCTACACGCATGCATGATATGGTCCGCTTTGGCCCATTGGCCTCACGGTTTTGCTTCTGATGGGCCTCAACCCATCAAAAGGCCTCATGCAAGGTAAGGGTGTAAGCTCTACATATAACCCCATTCAGTTTCCTCTCTATAGTCGATGTGGGACTTCGGGGCATCACAATCCACCCCCCTTAAGGTTGCACGTCCCTGTGCAGTAGCCTGCTTGTGACGCCCAGGAGTTCCAAATCGACTATAGAGAGGAAAGTGAATGGGGTTATATATAGAGCTTACACCCTTACCTTGCATGAGGCCTTTTGATGGGTTGAGGCCCATCAGAAGCAAAACCGTGAGGCTAGTAGGCCAAAGCGGATAATATCATGCATACGTGTAGGGGTGGGTCGTTACAAATGGTGTCAGAGCCGACTCTCGACTAGTTCGAGTGTGGGTCCCCTACCGTGGTCTGGTGTAAGTAGGCGGGTCTCCATGTGGGCGGGCCAAGAAGGCTGACAGGCTACCGAGACTGGCAGGCTATTGCACATGGACATGCAGCCTTAAGGGGGGTGGATTGTGACACCCCGTAGTCCCACATCGACTATAGAGAGGAAAATGAATGGGGTTATATGTAGAGTTTACACCCTTACCTTACATGAGGCCTTTTGATGGGTTGGGGCCCATCAGAAGCAAAACCGTGAGGCCAGTGGGCCAAAGCGGACAATATCATGCATGCGTGTAGAGGTGGGTCATTACACAATTCATGATGATGAGTTCGATGAAGATCATCACAAGAAGATCCGCCCGTGGAAGTCCCTTACATTGACTTCATCTTTGGGGATGAACGACGGATGGTCAAAGTTTGTGGGTCAATAATGGGAGTACTGAAGTTGAAGCATCTACTTGTTCGATCAATCATCCAGTCAGAATCATGTCATAAAGAAAAACAAGGCCTGAAATCTACTAGGAGCAAAAGATCACTTGAAGTTTTCGAGTCATGTGAAGAGTATAAAGATCAACAAGAGCATTGGAAATTAGTAAGCCAGGTTTTTGACAAAGGAAGGTACTTACAGAACTCGAGGTCGAGTTCTTCCCAGGAAGGGGAGCTGATGCAGACCAAACTTAGTCACCTGACTGCATGGGCCTACCATTGTTGGCACTCTTTTATTTTCATCTTTGTAGCCCATTTATTGAGGGCATTTTAGACTTTTCTCATCTTTTTAGGGTTAGGGTTTTTCGTGGAACTTATATTAGTGATGAGAAGAGGGTGAAGAGGAGCTTTTGACATTGGAAGAAGAAAATATGCTCCATACCTTGAAAAGGTAGGGTTTTTGTTACAACAGATTGCCAAAGGGCAATCTGATTTGCACCAGGCAGTGACAAATTTATAATACATAAAAACGAAGTATTAGACAGGTGCATTGCTTGAAGTATCCAGGCTTCATAGGCCTTTTTTAAAGCTCCCTAGGTAATTTGTTTACGTGAAATAGTGAATAGGGTTCAATGACATGAAACCAAACTAACAGTGGAGAATAATCTCCAGAAAAAAATGCCCAAAATGGTAACAGTGCACTGAAAAGCAACATAAAATTAACTTTCAACAAAGCAGCCGCTTGATGATTGTTGAAAAAGCAAAAAAGAAATACCTACAATCAGAATGCTTGATGTGGAAGCTATAAGCAATGCAATAGTAGCAATAATCAGTTTCCCTGCGTCAGGCTTTGCCTGTAAGAAGATTAGATGTCAATGCATTTGACAAAGCAATTTATCATAAAAAAACTGAACTTGAAGTTGAAACATACCTGTAGTAGGACTCTAGAAAAGCCAACATTTGCAGCCTGGATTTTACAAATAAATATATCAGTGCCTTTTCTCTAAACATTTATGAATTAAAGAATCATAAACAAGAAACAAAAAGCAATAGAAACAAAGCTACCTGTACTGCATCTCCATGCTCAAGATCTGTAACAGGACCATTAGCTGATTGGGCATTGTTTCCCTTGTTATCCGCCTAAAAAGGAAAGGTTATTAGCTGTTAGTTCAGTAAAGGAATGCCATACTGTCATAGGCCCTATTCCATGATACAATGGGCTTCTTTAGTGTCATTCAAAAAAAACAAAAAAGAGCATAATAGTCCATTTTAATTTCATTAATCTTCCAAATTGATATACACAAACTTTTCAGCCAGAATTCCAGGCTTTTTCAGCCAAAACAGGGTCGGACTGGCTAAAACATACAGAAAGCAGGTTGAATTGGACAAAACATGCAC
The DNA here is from genome assembly GCA_003546025.1 of Camphora micrantha. NCBI lineage: Eukaryota > Viridiplantae > Streptophyta > Magnoliopsida > Laurales > Lauraceae > Camphora > Camphora micrantha. Next base: position 61,833,709 of record QPKB01000001.1, read on the forward strand.
AATCCTGAACATTTACTCTCTTGACCTTTCCAAGTTTACCCTTACATCAAACCTGGAAATGGACAAAACATGCACAAGCCTGAACATTTACTATCTTTGACCTTCCCAAATTGATCCTTAGTTCAAACCTGGAAATGTGTGCCCCCCCCCACCACCCCCCCCAGAACGCCCAAAAAATGTAGAGATATAAGTATTGAGAGGAGTAAAACTGTCTCCCCTCAACCCTTTATTTCCAGTTGAAATTTGATAATTTGACATTGTGCAAACAGAAAATGGCAATTTAAATGATGTAAATATCTTAGCGTTAGTTTAGCTTTTTAAAAAATCTATATTTTTGTCTTATCTTTTCTGAAACAGAATACCAAAATGGCCGAAGCACCAAAATGCTCTGAGAGGCAACCACAAACTAAATGGACTACCATGGAACAAAGATAAAGCACTACAGTGTACAAACTCTAGAATTCCATGAAGCTTAGAGCAGAATGTCTCAACAATACATTTGGAACGTGTCACCAGTGTGCCATGACATAGATATATAATGCCAAAAATTCAAGCCATAATTTGGACTATAATAGCAGCCATCAGATCCACTGCAGGTAAATAGAAATTGGACAAAAATGAGAAAACAATCCACACTTTGGTGATATTTAACAACAATCACACAATAATGACTGTCTAATCTACAACAATCCCAATCACCCAACATAAAAAATGCAACTTACATCAAGGTTAAACTGCAATAGCTATTCACTTGAACAAAACCAACCGAAGAAGAGATGAGATAATCAAATCAAGATTATTCCTCAAATCCATAATAATAAGATCTAAATCCGATGCAGACCCTATAAACAAAATTAAGAACAAGCAACCCCTATTTGGATAAATCCAAAACCTAGATCCCAATAGCAACTTTTATCCAACCAACTCAGTAACAGTTATTCAGTACTTCAAAATTCGAAACCATCGGCGTTCCAAGTTCTTCAATTAAGAAATAAAGAACAGAATATTTTACACCTGTCCCTTATTCAAGCACCCAAAATTTAACAAAAAAAAAAAAAAAAAGAAGCTAAAATTCCTGTTAGTAGAAACCTTCAACATGGTTATTCAAGATTCCAAAAACAAATACAGAGGGCGAAAAAAGCCCAATCTTTAGAAATAGTGGATGTACTTCTAGTCCAAGAATCAAACAAGTTCAAGATGCATTATCCACAGCATCCATTACCACTTCTTTTATATATATAAAAAAAAAGAGATTTTTTCTACAAGTATCAAACAATAAAAAGACTTTTTTACTTTTTTTTTTTTTTTTTGAAAGGTACGGACATGGTTATTCAAGATTCCAAAATAAGAACTAGGCCCAATACATCCAATTTTCAAAAGCATACAGACAGTAAACACTCCCAGCTTACATCTTTCCTCGAGAAATAACATCAAACACAGCGGAAAAGCAAACAGGTTCATATAGAATAGAGGATGAGTAAGAACCCAATACATGAATCATTCAAACAAAGTCAAAATCAAAACAAAACCAGAGAGAAATCAATAGATGAAAGGAAATCCAATCATGGGTTTTGAAGATACATGCCTCATGATTCAAGAGAGGGACTCTCTCACTGGCAGAAGCACTGCTGCCTGATCCTCTCCCCATTTTGATGGTTTCTTTTTTTTTTTTTTTCAGCAAGATAAGAAGAGGAAAGAAAAGAACCCACCCAAATGAATAGCAGCAGAGCGAATCAGAAACTGAAGCAGGTATCGCCACCACTTTAATAATAATGAAGAAAAGTGTGAGACACGTACTCTGCTAGTGAGGGGGGAGGGGACCACTTTGATAATGCTTGGTCGATTGGAGAGGACTGACCGTACGTTTGTGTGGACAAATTTCGAATCCTATCAATTCATGCGTGGAATTCTTTATACTTATTTCTCTGTCAAGGCTGTCAGCCCTTTCGTAGACCTGCTATTCCTCCATCGGTCCCGATCGTTTGAAGTCAGCCTCTTCCCGATCAGGACTCATTCCTCCCGTTTGTACTGTACTGTAGAGCCACGTGTAGGTGAGGTGGCCCAAGGAGATTGCACGAGATTTAGACCGCAATTCTCGGTTCATGAGCCGTAATCCTAGGGCCTACGACAGGTCGTATGAAAATTAATTGAATAAGTGGATTGGGTTCATTGAGTCTAGTTTTTTCCTAATCATAACACACTGTAGGGCAACAAACAAGAGTCGGATATCTTATTTGGCTCTTCCGTGCGACTAACTCCATCTTACTTTTTTTAAATTTATAAAATTCAAGTCTGGCGGCTGTCTCGAAATTTTAAATACTGTCAAATTTTGAAATTCTAAATTAGTTATTTTATTTATGGCTTGAATTTTTGTTTGAACTTCCGGAATACCATCGTCCCTCTTCCGGAATTTCTGTGCCAAGTGAGATTTCAAAATCCTCCTTGTTGAAGTGGTTTTTTAAATGCTGAGTTTTTTGGAGATTTTAAATGCCTGAAATTTCAAATGCCCAGAAATTCTGGTAATGAAACACAGAATTCCTAACAGGAATTCTAAATTCCTAGACAGCGTGAATTCCTGCGAATGAATTCTAGTAAAAGAATGGGGGCTAAGGTTTCAAATAGATATCCGATTATCCAATTATCTGAAAGTTTGGATCCGCAAAAATTCGAGTTTAAAATCTATTTTAAATTTCGATTGATAAATGGGTTTAGATCGGGAACCTAATTTAGGTTTTGATTGATAAACGGGTCTGGATTCATATAGGTTCTGATCCATGAACCCGAGACCTGACATTTGAGTCTTTGATATTGCAATTTGTACTTTAAAACCAACTCTTTTTTTTTTTTTTTTTTTTGCATTCTTATGTATAATACTGGATGTTGTATACTTTAATGCACTGTTATAAGTTAAATGGTATACTTATTTTAAGAGAAAAAAATGAAGAATAAAGAGAAAACATAATCGATTTTAAAACTAGATTCAAGTACTCTAAGTGGATCCGGTACCGGAACCAGATCCGGATTTTCTTATCGAAACCATGTTCGGTACGAACAAAGCATGTTTCGATTCAAAATCGGATCCGGAACCGGAACCATTATTTAAAAACAGGTCCAAATCCACTATGGTTCTAATCTGGAACCGTCCCATTTTAAACCCTACGTGTAACCATAAGAAATTCTTTCCCATGAGATTTGATTGTAGGCTACTGTTTATGTAAAAACTAAGCCCCTTAATAATAAGGTCGATTTTCTCCCCCGGATATCTGTGAGTACAAAATGTCAATATTATTACAATCAGGCGCCTATAGATTTTGTAATTTTGGAAGACCGAACTTTTTTCTTTTTTTTTTTTTCTCTCTTAGTTAGGCTATTTGTATGGAGAGATACTTCAAAAATGAAAGACCCAACAATTAATCTCTATACTAATGTCCGATAATGTGTCTTTAGCATTGGCCTGCTGCCCTTATTCAGGTGAATTGTGGCAAACCCACACTGTAACAAGGGCATTTCCTTAATCCAAACTTGTGCATTTTTTTAAGTCCAAACTTGTGGAGGAGCAGGAGGGTTAGTAATATGACGAGGGAAATGGCAAATAACAATGAGACAAGAATAAAACGGCCTAGCTAGAGAGACAAACTAGGTTCTTGTCTGTGTGTTATAAAAAAAAAAAAAAGTCTTTTATTTTGGTTCCACGAAAGAACCAAGACCGAGAGAAATTCTTGTGGTGGTGGATGAACCAAGGACGAAGCTTTTTCGGAACGTGAACGTAAAGTCAACATCAACTTTTTATAATGCAAATTAGAGCATGATTCTCTACGCGTTGTTTGCGCGTGTGACTCCCAAAAGTTTTTGTCTACTGCAATTTTGCCCGTTCTTAAAGGGATGGGGATTTTACCCAAAATATTTCTTAAGACTTGTCAAAAGCCAAAAGCACCATCAATATTTTATAAAGACTACAGTAGTCTTAAAGGCCTTATTTGGTATTTTTTTTTGCTTTTAGCGCTGAACGGGGATATCGCAGTTCATTCTAAGTAAATGAGCAGGGATATCCTCGTTCGCCGTTCATTACAACTTAAAGATTGTCGAACTCCTTTTTCCACTTTGCCTTTTCTGATATCCGGACAAATCTCTCTGCAACCCCTCTTCCACATGCATTACCTTGCTTTATGGGAGAATCATATTCTTAAATCTTTTAAGTAGAAAGGTCTGGGCTCCATTAAAGAGGTAGGTAGTCTAGAAATAACATTTTCTATATTTGATTAAACCTAGAAACACAATCTCCACATGTGTTTTTCGTTTTCCCAAAAAGCTGATGTTTGGAAGTATTTATTAAAGCTTCCATCTCCTTGATGGATACTTAATATTTACTCCATGGGTAGTCCACAGTAACTTTCTTAAGATAAAACGATCATATTTCAATAATACAAATGGACATTGGCTTTGAATGTAATAGAAGATGGTAGAATTGGGCATCATCAGCTTTTGCTTATATGGAAATGGTTGGATATGGGGACAAGCATGGGCATTGGCTAATATAGAAATGGTTAAGCTTTGAAAATAGTTTTGTGATTCTATCAGTTACATACACATGTGCATTAGTTCAATAAGGAATGGACATTTGGTTAAAATTCCTCAAATGAGAGATACAAATCGATAAGGACTCACATGTGTATGTCATATTGGTTAAATTGGGCAGGGATATCCCCATCCCAACTGAAACTACTCTGACCCACAATACTCCAGTGGGCAGGGATATCCCCGTCTCAACTGAAACCACTTAAAGACAGTACTGTAGTGGGCAGGGATATCCCTATTCACGGCACTAACTTGGGCGGGGATATCTCCGTCCCAACTGAAACCACTTTAAGAGACAGCACCCACAGCACTCTAGTGGGCGGGGATATCCCCGTCCCAACTGAAACCACTCAGAGACAGCACCGACAGTACTCTAGGAGGCAGGGATATCCCCGCTTACAGCGCTAACACAGGTAGGGATATCCCCTTCCAAAACACTGTCATTGGCGGGATATCCCCGCCCACAAGACAATGCATGCATGGCTATCCCTGTCTAGTCCATAAGAGAAATGCATCTCTACAACCCATAAAGACATAAAGAAGACCTGTATCAAAGATAGACATGCACATTCACATTCACATCAATCAATAAGTTCCTTGACAGTCACACATTCGTCCATTAAATGTAGACATGCACATTCACATTCACATCCGTCAATTAACATTTAACAGCAAGTTCCCTGCCAATTACATACATATTCTGACAAAATAGTATGGGTAAATCAAATTAACAATTGTCTACACAAATACATCATCTCTGACTAGAAACAATATGCACATCTAATTCTCCAAAAGCATGTCATACTGTGTCAACTGAATATACATGCAAACTGACCATACATAAAATAAAATAAAAAAAGGTCAATTACACAAAAAGATCAAGATCAGTTTCTTAGTCTAAAACACTTAAATCCAATCTATATGAGTTTAGCACCCAAGCCCTTTTGAATATCTCCAGAACTATTTTGCTCCGATAAAATGGAATGTCGGCTTGTGTGAACTTGAGTGATTTTCGGAGAATGCAGTGTTCAGCGAAAGCACATGCGAGGATCCACACAGTCGTTCTCATTGTCTTGGTGGGGGATGTCCATCTTTTCTTTGAAGGTCCAAACGAAAGGGTCATTTCAACCATAAACCGCAAATTTTGAAGTTAGCCAACCAACTTGGGGAGTATCAAAGTAGAAGGTTAGTTTGCAAGTAGTTAGAAAATAATTTGTATAAAGATGGTATAATACATACTTACAAATTCCTTGCAAGTAGTTAAAGAACAATGATCACTTGTTGAGCTATTGTAAAATTCCCACACTACCTCATTTGGATAACCGACGAGCAAACTGAAGTGATCAATGTGATGCAGCAAAATGACTAATGTTTTACTTTCCTTCATATCCATCACATTTGTACCATTCAGACCAATGGCAAGGGGTTTCGTTTGACGGTGTCCTTCTTTCCACATACTCTGCATGATTTGGTAAGACATATTACAACAAAATTGACTCATCAGATGGTTCTCCTATCTTAATTTCCTTCAAATTCATGAGTTTGGTAAATTATTATCCTTCAAATTCACGAGTTTCGTAAATTATTATTGGTTATAAATCTTTCCGTATTGTGGTGTGTAATACTGCAAAAAAACAATCATGTAGTGGTTATATGAGTAGTCCCACACAATGGCGGGTCTATCTAAGCCCCACTCCAATACAGAATTGGTACCTACTTATGTAAGATTATCACATGTTAGTTTCAATTCTCAATTTTATAAGCTCCATTAGTTATAGCATGTGATCACCAAGTGCTTGTCCTGATCAATCTCTTACTTATGTAGTCAATAAGGGAGTTATTTAGTGTATGATATTTCATCAAACACCTCATGTGCATTAATTCAACCACTGTTTTAGGGAGTATTCAGATTGGAACCCATCTTATTTCATTGGAATACATGGTATTCCCCTCAGGGATTTCTCCCAACCAGCTTATATGTCAAGCCATATCCTACATATGTAGAAGCATAATGCCAATTCCATTTTTGCATAGTAGAATCTTTTGAATGGAAGATCAAGTGATCAACACAACAGAGAAATAAAAAAAGCCTAACAAGAACATAACAGATAAGTTTCAGTAAGAACTTACTCCAACAATCAGATTCAATATCAGAGACACACACTTAAAAATCAAATTGCTACTCTATCTTAGAATCAATGGACATTTATCTTATTTTCCCACCCAAACCCATAACGTTTTTATCGAAAAAGACTAAGTCACATAGGTATAAATACAACCAACAACCCCCAACCCAACAAAATCCTCCCTACAAACATGACCCTTCTTCATTCTCTCTCTTTTTTCCATTCAGAAACGCCCCAAATAGTTCACGTTAGAAACTTTGAAGAAGAAGAAAAAGTAGTAGTTTAAAACTCGAAGAAGAGAATTACTGAAAGAGAGATACCTGAAAAGGAGACAGTTGATGAAGATGATCACTCAATAGTGAAAAATACGTCACATGGAGAGGAGAGGAAGAACTATAAGAACTCTGCTGCTGGTGCCGACCGATTAGGAGATAAAGGGAGAAAGATGGAGGGAGAGAGAAGATGCTGAATAGGGGAAAAGGGTTTTGGGGTCTATTAAAGGTAAAGGAGCAGGGATATCCCTGCTTAGGAAAAAAATTAAAAATAATACCAAATAGGGCCTTTGAGACTATTGTGGTCTTTTTAAGATGTTGATGGTGCTTTTGGCTTTTAACAAGTCTTAAGGGATTTTTTGGGTAAAATCCTCTAAAGGGTTATATATATTAATTATTATATTATCTTTTATTTTAAAATATATAATTTTCATGTCTAAAATTAAGTGTTTGAATAACTTAAAAAATATACTATAATACTTTTACTCTTTTACAAAAATCTTTATATTAAAATATTCAACTATATACGGTATAAAACAATCTTTTGTTAAAGAAACTTATCCAGAGATTTTGCAAACACGGGTGGAAGTTTTTTTTTAGCGTACAACCTTGGTGGCCCACTACAAATTTCAATATTGATGGTTTTTATAGGAGTTCTACTATGACTCTCTATTAGATGAGCCCTTCCATGTTTATAAATTTCATGTGAGTCGTATATATAGCCTTGTCATAATTACATAGTGCCCTTGTTAATATTAATATTAAGTGGGTCTTAAAAATATTGCACTACGTGACTTCTACTATGATTACAGACATTTAGTGGGTCTCATACTACACCAACATCAGGTGGGTCTCATATTCATTACCACTATTGGATTATGTGATTGTGATTATTAATTTACCATCATTAAATGAGTCTTATTATTTAGTGGCCCCCTAGTGATTACTATAATTAGCTTTGTTAATATGACTATTAACATCAAATGGGTCTCACATTGATTTTTCATAAATGGATTCATCAATTATGTCTAACACTTGATATGGTTCTCTACTATTGTCAACATTAGATGTATTACGTTGTGGTTTCCAACATGTGGAACCACATTGATTAAATATTATTGCTCGTGGTTTTAAGCATTTAGTCCAATAATTTTTTTTGATTAGATGGACCCTACCCTGGTTACCAATATTAAATCACTCCCGTGTGAGTTGTGAATACTAATTAGTAGGTTCCCTTTAGCTCTATCATCCTTATTTCTCTCTTCATTTTTTAATTTTGGTGCATCACCTAGTTAAAATTTTATAAATTTGCCAAATGCTTTATAGGTATATTGAAATTCATAGAAATTGCCAAACACTATAAGTGACATAATATTATAATATTATACTATTTTATTATGTAATAATAAAGTCTTACAATATTCAAATTTAGTGATATTATATTCTGCAGTTTTCCAAACACCCCCTTAGTACAAAAAGAGAAGTTAAATGGATTTTTACCAAAAATATCCTCAAATATCTCTATACATCTAAAAGCATCCTCAAATACATATAATGCTAAAAGCATCTTAGACAGTGAACTTTTTTTTTCTATATAAAAAAATCCTTCACTTTATCTCTCGCAAGTTCGAGACATAACACTTCTAAGCTCAAAACTTTGTGTTTATATATGTGTTCGGCATCATTCACGATGTCGAGAGAAACAACTTGCGATGTTTAGAAAAGACTTAATAGTTTAATAATTAAAGTTAATAAATATATGATACATGAAGGTGCATTTAGATGTATGAGTCCAATCATTCTATTATGAGTTTCTTCAATAATGAATGTAGCCATCGCGAGCATTCTTTTACTATAATTTGTGAAGAGTTTGCTAAAAGTATATAAAAAAAATTATTTAAAAAAACAAAAGATTGTGCTCTACTCCATTCCCTATTAGTAACCCTACTTTTACTATAATCATGGAGAAGATTTTCTTTAAAGTTGAGGATGCTTTTCCTTGACGTTTATTGCAATAGAATATGAGTTTAAATAAGAATATTTTAACCAAAATCATCCTCAAATATCCTTTTATCTCCAAAAGCATCATTAAATACATGTAATGCCCAAATGCATCTCATACTGTATAATTTGTTTTTTCCCAGACCAAATTGTATTTTAAGTTTTAACTCATTTCTTGTGATATCAAAACCCGACCGCATTTGCGCATTGAAGTGTTTCGAGAATTTTTACTTTTGTTTTAATTATTGAATTCGCTAGTTCATTCAAGACATCGTGAGTAGTTAACACTTATTTTAAACCTATATTCTAAATCAATAAACGTCGAGGAAAAACATCATCAACTTTGAAGGAGATCCTCTCTATGATTATAGTAAAAGTAGGGGTTGCGAATAGGGAAAGGAGCAGATCACACAAATTCTTTTGTGTGTCTATATATATTGTAAAAAAGAGAATTTTATATTTATTTAGTAAAACCTCAACAAATTGTAGTAAGAGAATACTCGCGATGATTACATTCATTATTAGAGAAATTCATAATAAAATGGTTGAATTCATACATCTACATAAATCATTCATTCAGATTCAGAATTGTTAGTCAATCTAAATGCACAAATTGTTACTCATAATGGCCGAGTTTTCCCTGCATTTGACTCGATCCTTTATCAAAATAAAGCGACTCAAGAGTAAAAAGTCAACTCATTGAGTTTTCCTAACATGTTTAAAACTAATAAATTTAATATTAGGCCCAATTTCCATAGGAGTGAGATTTCATTAAATCTTATGATCATGTGTCTCTAAATGGGATTCTTAGATGCTTATTGTGCATTTTACTTGCTTGCCTTATAATTGTCATGTTCGTTTATAGGGTAGATTAAAATGAAATGGAATCGAGTGCTAAATAAGAAATTAAGACAATCGAGGGAGTTTGTTGTAAAAGCACATAATGACAAAGAAGATGCTATCAAAAGACACAAAATGAGCAAATTGTACTTTTAAAAAGCACAAATTGGCAAAAAGAATGCTTTTACTGCCAACTCCTGCATTTTTTTTTTAAAGTTTGCCATCCAATTTTATTTTATTTTACTCCACCCTTTAAACAAATAAATCGAAAGCCCAGCATGCATTCAGTCGAAGTTTTTCAACTTGCCACATAGGACAATAAATTTAGTACGTTTCATTTCACTAATTGCTCAACCATATAGACTATGAACTATGGAGTCTGAAAAGAAATGGTCAACCATTATATATATTAACGCAGAGGGGGAGGTGGGCTGTGATGGGTGCCACGTCATCACCCATAGTTTCTCATTTCAGAAAAATCACTTAGAAAAACATACAGAGCTTTGGGTTTAATGTAGGGCCACTCCAAATCTCTCCCTCTAATACTTCTCTAAAATCTCTCATGCTTCTAAAAGTCTCTCATCCTCTTAATAGGATTGAATAACTGCTCAATAGGGCCCATATCTCAATAGTTGTGAAACATTATCACTCCATCTATATTTTCCTAATTTTCTCTTGATCATCTTTATCCCTAAAATCTCTACGATTTGGGTAATCATCCCGTGAATACGATTGAATAATGAATGAAATTTCAAATGATCTCACTTTGATGGTAAAAATTGCCTTAAAAAAAAGCCAAGTTGAAGGATTAAATATGAAATATAATTGAGACCCACTTCTCAAATTAAAAGGGTCCCATCCAAACCCTTTTAAATTTCCTTGCTAGGGGTTTGCAATTGCATCTACTTGGTGGGGACCAGGTGGATTGGGTTTGCAACAATTTGAAGGGTGTGGTGGTAACTATCAATCAAATCATACCAAGAGACACTTGGGTTGGAAGTTCTCAACAAACTTCTTAAACCCTTAGAAGCGAATCAACATTAGAATTTGCTACTATAAAACTAATCACATCACACCAAAGAACATAGTGGGAACTATAAATGACACTAAGCAATGTCATCAAATTAGTAACCTTCAACACTCTCAAAGGTGCAGTTTGTGTACAATCCAAACCCTTTAAATTATATACCCTACTCTCAATCGTGAATGGCTTGAAAAAGGAGGGGAATGGATGGGCCGGTGGGGGCCAAAATATATCTAAGGCTAAGTCCAGTAAATTTAGTTTGTGAGGGCCTAATAGTCATCATAGGACAGTTTACATGCCTGAAACTGAGGCCTTAGTCCATCTCATTTACAAACTAGATATCCTTTTTTGTATTAAGATGTTGGGTGATGCTAAACAACCCCCACGCCACCCACACCAATACACACGTAAAGCTACACTAATTAATACAAAATTCAATAAATGTTTGCCACTACATATTCGAACAAATTTTGAATTTATAAGTAGAAATTAAGGGTCAAAGAAGTCTAATCAAATCATCACAACTAATTATTATGTATGAAACAAAATTCAATCCAAGGTGGGTACAATACAATTGAGATTGTACGTAAAATCTCAGATAATGTTTGTGGGCTTTGTTAGTTTTTTTTGTTTATAAGACGTGAAAATCATATTATTATCCATTATATTGGGCATTTTCATTCATTTGAATTTTTTGGATTTTGTTTTTCAAAGAGATTATAATCACATTTTATGAATTTCATTGGGGTTTTTTCATACATTATTTTTTTTTCCAAGGAGAGCAAGATCTTATTTTTATTAATTTGTTAGGGTTTTTTTTTTTCCAAACCCACTAATATATGGTTTTTCTTTTTGTTTCTATGGATATTCTCTTAAAAAATAAAGATATTAATTTTAGTGGATTTTATAATCCATCATAATATAATTCCTTTCATCTATTCTTTATAATATATTATTTTAGATTTACTTTTCATTAATTATATTTAAAAACTCTTAAATTTTTATATATCTTCATTTTTGGCCCTTGGCTTAGCATGGGGCTTTGCTGTTAGTTTTAAAATACTGCTTTCCATCGGGTTGTACCTGGTCCGGTTTGAGGGCATACCGAAGCCTGAATGCCCAGTCTTATGCAATATATTCATCTTACGAATGCTGACCTTGGTCCTATATGTTAAGCAATGTTTATTTTTCAAAAGGTAAAGTAAAAATTATCGAATTCTTTTTAAAATTTACTCTAGCTTGGTTAGACAAAGAAAAACTGTACTTTCTAGAATACAAATAAGCTGGTTACATTTTTGGTTGTTAACTTCTCATCTCACCTCAAATTACTTTATCCAATGAAAACAAATGCAAAGGTAGCTCAACCAAAAACATACTTAAAACTTTAACCAACCATTATCTCTCCCATTGATAGCCTTTCTTTTCACTGTTAGAGAAAAAAAAGCCCAATCAAGCTTATAGTCGAGGGCACATTTGTGCACGCGTTGTGTTCTGCAAAAGCGGTGAGATGATTGTTTGGTGCAGATATTCCACCATAGAAAACCGAACAGAAGCCCCAGTCCTTTAATCGTTGCAAGAGGTAACCCAAAGCCGATCACCCCACCTTGGGCTAGGTTGGGGCATATCTAAGCTCAACCCAACTTTAGAAACACAGGCCCGTATCCAGCCCCAGCCTGATTACGGGCTTGCCCAAGCCTGCCTATTTAGTCAATCAGGCCGAGCCAAACCGGCCTTTTTATTTTCCGGTGATTGTTTGTAAGTAAATCATAAGCATTTCAGACTTTGGGCATTCAATCTCCTAATCCAAGCCCGACCCAATTATTAGATAGCCCAAATTAATAGCCAGACCCCGTCCAAAAATGAGCTAGGCCGCCGGATCAGGCTCGGGCTAGACCGGTCTATGAGCAGCCCCACTTTACACAAACAAACCCAAAAGATCATACCATATCCATCAAAGATGGGCTGGGCCTGGGCACAGCTAATGTACCATATTGTAATTTCATGAAATCACCAGGGGACCAATCTAATAATCCGTGCAGTGTGGTATCTAATGGGAAGCTGATGCTCCTTATCCGTTTCCTTCTCTAAGAAAAAAAAAAAAACATAGAAGCCATGAAACTCATCTCTTGCAGCAAACCTGCTCTAATTCCCAACCCATATTCTTCTCTAATCTCTCGCAGCCACTTCCATGCATCACGCAAGACCCATCATGTCATAGTCCATGCAAAATCTGGTAAACCCATTGATGTGTTTTCAACAAAAAAAAGGCTTTTTGGGTGTGTTATTAACAAATTTGTCTCCTCACCCCTTTTGAGACCCAAGAAGAATATCTTTTCCTTTTTTCATGAAATTCAGGATAGAATTTTCTTGGCTCCTAAAAGGTCAATGAGTCAAATGCATGAAATTTATTTGATGGGTTTTGTTTGTGATGGTAGGATATGCATATGGCAGTTGCATTGAGGATAGCAAGTTCATCACTATTAGAGAAAAGAGAGAAAAGTAAGCATTCCTCATTTCCTTGTCTCATCCTCTGTGCTATTTAATTGATTGTTTTTATGTCAGTTTACCATTCAAAAATAAAATTAATGTCAGTTTAGTGGGCTGTTATTGCATTGTTAAGAAATAGATTGGTTGATAGGTAAATGCTTCAGAAATCTTGTTGAAGTGTCAAAAGACTCTGTTTGAGTGTACCTCTAAGTGCAATTGGTTTGAGTAATTGAGGACAATGGGTTATTCATTCATTTGCCTGCATTGGTAGATTTCAATTTGAAGCACATAATGTGGGGTACTTTTCTCATGATTTTTTGTGTGTCAATTATTAGGCAGTTTAGTCTGTTAATCTTTTTAAGCAAATAAGCTGAAATGTGCCTAAAGCCTAATGTTGTTCTGATTTCATATTTCCCTAAATGCATGTATAGCTAGATGACTGTCCACTCTGCTGCTAAAAGATTCAAGCAGAATATGATTTTTTTTTTAATATGACAAGCAGAACATGATTTTTGAAACTTGAATGTCCTTAGAAAGTTGGGACTCTCTGCAAATTAATTTCACAATGTTTTAGGTAGGATCCAGAACGCACCAGATATAGTTGAGCAGGGAAACATTATCCTACTTATTGTAGTTTACATTTCCAATTTCAGAGTGGAAATTATAGCCATACATTCTGCTTGTGATCTGTGGGTCAGCGAACTTGACAAGCTCTTATCATCAATATAGCAGTAATTAACTCTTAAAAAATCTTGAAGGAAGGAAAGTTATGCCACTATGCTTAGTTGCATGAGTTCTATAACATTTATACAGTAATTGTTGGCTCCATAACATTAATCAAACTTAGATGCTGCTGACTATCAAGATACAGGTCAAGACCAACCCATTGGGTTGGGGTTGGTCTTGACCTGCATCTTGACAGTGACAAACGAAGAAAACATAATTCTAATTATCAATCTGTATTTGCATATAGAGAAGATGGAATATAAGCTAAGTTGCATGAGCATGGATGCACGTTAGAAATCGTCAATTAGGTGTCTGATTAGGTGACTCATAGAAAAGTTGGATTTGTGGGTTTGGTCTAAATCCTCATCAACATAATCAACAAAGTCTAGTCCCATCAATCTGACCTCGGTTTAGGGGTAATATAATACTCGTATTCCATTCACGAGGAAAAGAATAATTTGAGTAACTCATACTAAAGTGTAGAGTGACACTGACACCTACTTTTGGCTGACTGCTAATTTGACATAAACCTCTTCCTTCTTCTGGCCTTGGGACTAGCAAGTGACAGAGGAGAATGCAGAAGGGATAAAAAGCTTAGATACCACTAGAGTATCTTCTTACCTATAAGCAAAATATATCTAACATGGATTCAACACAATGTTTAAATTAAACAAATACTATTTATTTAAATAGATGGTCTAGAAGAATCTTGTCATGCATGAATAATCTGACATGAGAATCCATTGATATACAATAGGTTACTCAAGAATCTGAATGAGAATACAAAGAAATTGAAGGAGGATGATTGGCTATGACATTACATCTTTTACAAAATGTGCACGGTCAAATGGAAAGTGTACCAAGAATGCTATTTATTTATATATATGGTCTAAAAGAATCTTGTCATGCATGAATAATCCAACATGCCATTAAAAAAAAAACAAAAATCCATTGATATACCATAGGTTACTCATTTCAAAGAATCCGATTGAGAAATACAAAGAAATTGTAGGATGATTGGCTATGGCATTACATCTTTTACAATACGTGCACTGTCAAATGGAAAGCGTGTCAAGTGAAGGTTTCTAGTTAGGAGAATTTCATATCTGATGTAGTCTACAAGCTCTAGTTGGCTGTTGAAAAGCATCCTTTGCCATATTGCTTTTCTTGGTTCAAGAAATATAGTGACTAGTGAGGTAATGGTTTAATGATGATGATTAGCTTCTTTTCCATTGGAGGGGTTTATTATGACAATGTATGGTATTATGTTGTCCCTAAAATGGATGCATTCCGCATCTTGCTTGGATGACCGTTGTAGTTTGTAAAAGGACCGGCCACAATGCATATCAGAATCTATGATGCCCAGACACGGCATGGATACGACAAGGATACGTCGTGGACATGGCAAGGACACTGATTTTACACATAAAAAGTGAAGTATCGGATACGATACGATACGATACGTTGCCCACTTTGAAGTATCCGTGCATCATAGATCAGAATACTTATTACGTTCTAGAAGGATAATAAAATGATGATTTTAAAGCCCATCCGTGAATGGATCTCATCTAAATCAACCAACGACAGTGGGGCATATATTTGACTGGACAACTTTTATCTTTGAGTGATTTCAGCCTTTTGGCTTTTTTATGTGCGGTAATCGTGCAAATGTGCACTACCAGTACCACCACACATATATGAAAATAGTCACCATTAACTTTCCTGTTTGTTTAAGGGCTTGTGGCTTGTGTTAGCCACACATACAGTGCCTCCGTATTTGTTTCTTTTATTTTTGCATTGGATCCATGATCGTCAGACCCACATTTCCCAGCAAAACATCACATTATACTGAAATCAGGATACATTAATAAGGTAGCGACATTTTGGTTGTTTGTTTAGTAGCCTAGATGAGTGAGGAATAAACCCACCAACCCAATAAGTGCTTCACTTGTAAGATACCATGTACCAACCCAAAAGCTTAAGCTTTTAGGTTGGTACATGGTATCAGAGCTAGGTTAGGTTCTTGTTGTTCTTGTGTAGCCCATGTGGTAGGCATGTCCATGAAATCTGTTGGGCCTGCTCATGAGGGGGAGTATTGGGAAACTCTCACATCTCACATCGCCCAAGTAATGGGTTTGAGAGGGCTTCATATACCCGTTTGGGCCTTCCACCTATCAGCTTAAGCTTTTAGGTAGGTACATGGTATCTTACAACACTTAAAGCTTATGAAGTTGAGTCGCACATGATGTTACTGTGTGCCATTTCTAATGCGTGCTTTCTTCACCCCTTCTTTTTGTGACCATCCCTTGAAGATTCTTCAAGTTCTCTCTTCTTTCTAGGCTTACAAATTGGTTGCCTCATTACAATCTGCTTCAATGCAGTAGAACACCTGATTCTGGGATTGCCCCTTTGGCTAGCCTGCCTGAAACACAAGAGGCTGAACCAACAGAAGACCAGCAGAGAGCAGTGGACAAGAGCATAGGGGAAACACAACAACCAGGTGGGATGGAATTGAGCAACAAGCTCAATGGAGTGGCTTCTATATTAGAACAAGTGGTTCCCCCACAGGGTTTTGTAGTTATCAGTGCCTGCGTCGTTGGTCTCCTCACAGGAATGGGTGTTGTGCTCTTCAATAATGCGGTAGACTTCCTTTTTCGTTCTTATTTTAGTATTTAATGTTTAATTGCTGTTGGATTTATAATGTCTAATTGCTGTTCGGTTTAAATTTCACTTATCTATGAAGAAAGAGATGCATATTTTTTTTTGATGGCATGAATAAACAGATATTTACATGTTGTAGAAAACATATGAGCATTTAACATTTAATGCTTCCAGAGTCCTGACTCCACAAAGAACATTGAAATCTGTAGGAACCTCTGTTTTGAGTTGCAGCTGAATCACATTACTTTGATTTCCAAGGTTTACTGGTCAGGAGTGAAAAATGGAGTGATGCGGGCCTCAATGGGTCAGTCTGAGGTCAGCCCCATAGCTGACGCATTTATTTTACGGGTTGGATCCCCAACCTACACCGATGTGGGTGAACCAGAGCCAACTTGCTTAGGCCATCTATCAGTAACATTTTCTTTCATCCAAAGGGCCCATTTGTCTAATCAGTGTCTAATCAGTGGTATTAAATTCCTAGGATTTCTAAGCAGTGGGCATGTAGTTTCTATTGTAGCCATTGCCCATTTTGGATCCCTTGGTTTGGCAGTTTGGCCGTCATATGAAACCTATATGCCCCATAATGTCACTAACTAGTTAATTTTTTATGGTAGATGAGTAGACACTTGCTGTGCCAATTTTGATATGTAACCTCCAAATCCAATTTCAGAATCTGGAAGAAAGAAAATACACTTGCTAGATGCAATAGGAAAGATTTATGAGGATGTGAAATGTGTCATTGCTATTCCGGGGTAGTTTTAATTCATTGAACATCAGTGCCAAGGAAAATACACTTGTGATTTGGCACATCTGTTCTCAGCACAACTTGATCTCAGCAAAGGATAATGGGCCATCACAGGAATGATGCCCAAGAAGAACTTAATGTGCTTGTATCTCTCCTCTTGTTTTGAATAAATTTATCTTGTTACTAATAAAAAAAAATATATTGGGTTGTAAAAATGAAAATTATTACTAGAAAATGAAAGCTATTTATTTCTTGCCTTCAGAAGCAACTAAAAATAGAAGTTGTGAATCTCAACCTTAAATAAATGGCAGCAAGCAACTTCCCATCATTTGATCTATGGGGATTTTACTCCGAAAAAACACTTTATGTGGCCTGGACCGAAACAAACACTTTAGTGAACCATTCACCAAATAGGGCATTTCGCCCCAAAACCCATTTTTTTTCACCAAGGTTTTCGAGGGTCAATATCGACCCTCATTTTATGTGTTGAGGGTCGATAGTGATGCAGGTATTAACATTCTGCCTTGGCAGAATGTGAATGCCAGGGTCGACGTCGACCCTCACTAAAACTAGTGAGGGTTGATGTCGACCCTCGCCTGTGGGTTTCTCGTGCCACAAATAAATAGTCTAACATTCAAGATCCATTAACCATTTGTCTAACATTCAATTAGTCTAAAAGTGATTGAAATTCAATTAGCAACCATTTGTCTTACGGTGAGCCCTGTCTTCTCTGTTCATTTTTAATGTCTACACTCTCAAGCAGTCAGAGACTCTTGTTTTAGAATTTCATGGTATTGTTGCCTAAGGCTCTCTCTCCTAGTATCCAACGTGCTTGGTCTCTCAACCTCTAAAATCTCCAAAAGGCTATTGAATAGATCATCACAAGGAGTTTCTTTGTTCTTTCCTGTATTTAAAAATCAGGGTTGGTTTGGTTTCAAGCAATTGGCAGATGATTGGTGAGTGGAACAAGGAGGGCTTGGATGCTCATTGGAGAATGCAGTGTTGCCTGACTTTTGCCCTTGCCTGCAAATCGACAATCCACGACTTGAAGAAGGAAATGCGTTGCAGAAGCCATTTCGTTCGAGGACACTGACAGGACACCTCAACTAATATTAGGAAAATTCACAAAGCCCATCTGTTGTATGCAATTGAATTCCCAGGAACTTCAAGACTGCATATCCCTACAATTGGTTTAAAGGGAAGAATCAAAGGTGAATATCTTAAAAATAATCATCATCAAATACAGAAAGACTATCCCGTTGAGATTAATGCCCAGTCTTCCACTTGGAAAAGCCCTCCACCCCTCACCTTCTAGTAATCCTCTGGCAGAGTTCATTTTAATTGTGGATTCCTATGCACCATTTCCTTTTCTCAAACAAACAGGTCCACAATTGCGTAAAAGAAAACCTAAAACAGTTCATTTTTACTTGAAGCATCCTTCGATGGGTGGTACGAAAAAAACTTTGGTAGGATTCACACAACAATTCTTGGATTTGCTTGGGATGCAAAATTCTCCCACGTCCCTTTAATGCCATTCAAAATCAAAAGTAAAGGAACGAGTATCACAAAAAGCAGTACACAATCTATAAGAATTAAGATAAAAAAAGCCTTAGGCATTTAAGGAGCTGCAAGGCCATCTGGAACAAAATCATTTCCAGACGAATCATGTTGGAGAATGCAGTCCTCACTATTTATTGAGTTCTCCATCCTCGACCTCCATCCCTAAAAGTAATTTGCTCAGGGTCGATATCAACCCTCAACACATAAAATGAGGGTCGATATCGACGCTTGAAAAAAATGGTAAAAAAAATGGATTTTTGGGCGAAATGCCCTATTTGGTGCATGATTCGCTTAAGTATTTGTTTCGGTCCACTGGCTACATAAAGTGTTTTTTCTGGTAAAATCCTCTTGATCTATAATTGGACATGGGTTTTCATTCATAAGCATTTTAATATCTTGGAAAATTGCTATCTTCATTAGAGGTCTGCTAATATCATGAATGTGGAACCACTGCATATGCTAGGGTGGTCAAAGAACTTGAAAGGTGGGTCACTCTTTACTTTATAGAAATGCTCTTGCTAAAAGTGTGGCCAAGCTACTCATCACTTGGGCTAAGGGGAGGACAAACAAATAGGTCATAAAAAAAATAAAAAAAAATTCAGTCCCAAGTTCACAGTCAATGAGCATGTAAACCTTATACAGAATAGACTGGCTTTTTCTGGGTGATGTGATCTAAATGGTGGGTCCTGCCTAATCTCACACTCACATGTATTGATTCATGGAGATAGCCAGATAAGCACTTAATGCAGCTTTAGCAAATGTCTCTCCAGATACTGTCGTATCTACTATGTGCTGATGTTCAGATTTTCTAGGTGCATGAAATACGAGATTTTTTCTGGGATGGGATTCCTTCCCGTGGAGCATCTTGGTTGAGAGAGGAGCCCCTTGAAAACGTTTGGCAACGGGTAATATTAGTACCCGTTTGTGGGGGTGTGATGGTAGGTGCGTTGAACAGCATTAGAAACAGTCTTGAACCCCCTTCAGGAGTTATCCTTACATCTAATTTGAAGGCTGTACTGAGACCATTTTTCAAGGCAGTGGCTGCTGCTGTCACTCTTGGAACAGGAAATTCATTGGGGCCAGAGGGTCCCAGTGTCGAAATTGGTGCATCCATAGCGAAGGGAATGGGTGCATTATTTGAAAAGAGTGAGGAAAGAAAGCTATCTCTCGTGGCTTCCGGTTCAGCAGCTGGAATTTCATCAGGTTGGCACTTCTTTTCTGCATTCTTTCAGGCTTCTATCATAGCTTCAATTGTGTTCTGTTTGCTTACTGCAAGAAAGGAGACCATTTAAAAAATGAAATAACTTTCTAACATATTATTAAGTCACAAGGATATCACAATGTAATAGTTTTGAGCTGTGCCAATAATTGCTAATCTAGACATGCATTTCATCATAGTTGGAAGGGTGTTTCACATAAATGCCTGTATTTTTAAACCACTTCAAAAAAGCTCCTGAATTTTGTGTTTATACTAAAGACTCCCATTTCTTCTCAACATAAAGTTATTTTATAAAGCTTTAGAAAGATAAATTGTTTCAGTTTCAACTCATCATAAAGTTAAGAAGTCTGTATTTTTGACCAAGCTACCCTTTGAAACAACTCAATAGGGAATGTGAAAAGAAACCCTTATGTTTTCTGATAATAACAAAGCTGGCTCCATAATAAGAACTGTCCTATGCTCCTGCCCAATTATTTAAGAGCATAATTATTGTGTGGTTGATAATAAATTAAATGTAGAATCTAGTTGTTTTCTTTATTCTACACTTTTTTTGTGTGTGTTTTTTGACACTTTTTTATGTGTTTTTGTGTGTGTATATTTTTCCATATGATTGTTTTACTTCATTAGTTAATATTCTTATTCTGATTTGGTAGGATTCAATGCTGCCGTGGCTGGTTGTTTCTTTGCTGTGGAATCCGTCTTATGGCCATCATCGGCAGATTCTTCTTCTTCCCTTGCAAATACAACCTCTATGGTGATACTTAGTGCTGTGATTGCATCTGTGGTTTCAGTGGCTGGTCTCGGTTCTGACCCGGCTTTCACAGTTCCGGAATATGATTTCCGTTCTCCAAGTGGTACATTACTAGTTTACTACACAATCTTTTTTATCAGTTTGCTGCTCCACTATTGTGAATCATGGTGAAATGTATAATTAATTAAAGAAATCCTTGAACTTTACTCAGAATGACAGACCCTCTCTGTCAAATGGGTCAGTGGGTCACACAGCCCATACCAAATAAAGCCCAACTTGTGGGTCAAGACAAGTACCGTGTGTATATCTTTGTAATTTATTCTTTGCCTTATTAGAAGATATGATTAGAAGATAATTAGGATACATTGATTGTAATTAGATTGGATTGACTGTAACACATAAAGAAATTCTCCATCTATATATTGAACGATCATGACCCGAAAGAGCATGATCGAATTCACAAATTCTTTTCTCCTTTTCCCTTGCTGGTTTTGACATGGTATCAGAGCCATCTTCGACAATAATCATATAGTCTTGTATGGTCTGGTATTTCATTCTCTCCAAGGTATAGGGGTCCATAGATCCCTCCTAGTTCATCTTCCATCTCTGGAAGCCTTCAAAGAAGCCTCTCGTCAGTCTGATCATCGTTGATCATCTCCGATCATCTTGGATCAAACGTGGCCCACCTGAGATCGATCTCACGGCAACAGCGGAATAAGCCAGTCAGGGTCGCCTGATATTCCTCTTATTTATGGTGATTTTTCCAGCAATTTTGGCTCATCAGAGTGCGAAAATCATCAGCCCTTTCATCCCCAGCCTCTGATCTGTCCATAGATCATCTGGTGGGGCCCACGTGGAATTTCTTCCACTGACGACAAGGGACGTTTTGGGTCTTCTGCTCCGTTAGCTCTGTGCACTCTGCTACTTCTTCATATTTTGCACTGTTTGTGGGATTTTTGCCTCTGCTGCTGCCATTTCTCTTGTTCAGATTATTTATTGTGCATCTGTCTTAATCTATTGAGACTAATGGAGAAATCTGAACTTACAGTAATTAAGTTCAATGGGAAAAATTATAGCTCATGGTCTTACCAATTTCAAGTTTACTTGGAAGGCAAGGAAATGTGGGGACATATCTCTGGAACAGATCCGAAGCCCCAAGATGATGACAAAAATTTTTTATCTTGGAATACAAAAGATGCCAAAATCAAGACCTGGATTCTTGGATCTGTGGAACCTCAGTACATACTCAATCTCAAACCATACAAAACTTCCAAGGGTATGTGGGAGTACTTAAAGAAAGTGTATAATCAGGGGAACTCTGCTCGTCAATATCAACTTGAGCTTGAGATTGCTCAATATTCTCAAGGCACTCTTTCCATTCAAGATTATTACTCTGGTTTTCTGAATTTGTGGGTTGAATATGATGAAATAAAATATGCTAAAGTGTCTGATGCGACACTTTTAGAGATTCAGCAACTACAGGACATCAGTCATCGTGACCAATTTCTTATGAAATTAAGACCGGAATATGAAGCTATCCGTTCTAGTCTTATGAGCAGGGTCCCTTCTCCTTCCTTAGATGAATGTCTTAATGAACTTCTGCGTGAAGAACAGAGCCAAATCACTCAACATGCATTGAAACAGCATGTCTCCACTCCTCCTCTTGAGGTTGCTTATGTTACTAATAGCCACTCTTCAGCTCAAGTGGCCTATGCTGCTAAAGGAAACTCTCAGGGACGCGACTTAAGCAAAGTTCAGTGCTATGGTTGCAAATCGTTTGGTCATTATGCATCACAGTGCAAACAGAAATTTTGCAATTACTGCAAAGCCAATGGGCATGTCATTGCTGAATGCAGAAAGAGGCCACAAAATCGCACTTCTCGAGCCTATCATGTCAACACTGCAGATGCTACTACTTCCAGTGATAGTCCTTCAACACCGGTCATGACTTCGCCACCTCTTGCCTCTACTACTGCTCCCCAGATCACCCCTGAGCTTATTCAACAAATGATCATAAATTCCTTTTCTGCACTTGGCATTTTAGGTAATCACCAGTCTTCTTCCTCCATATGGTTTATTGATTCTGGAGCTTCCAATCACATGACCTCCTCTCCCACTCATCTTTCTAACCTGCAACCATACAATGGCAATGTGCAAGTTCATACTGCTGATGGTCAAAAGCTTCCTATTACAGCTACTGGTGATATTATTCATTCATTACCTCTCACAAATGTCTTTCTATCTCCTCATCTAGCTACAAATCTTCTGTCTGTTGGACAACTGATTGATGATAATTGTAATGTTTCTTTTTCTCGCTCTGGTTGTGTTGTGCAGGATCAAGTGTCGGGGACGGTGATCGCAAAGGGGCCTAAGTGTGGACGCCTGTTTCCTCTTGTCATGCCTTTTTTCACCAAATAAACAGATTTCTGCTTTTTCTTGTTTTTCTCCTCAAGATGTTTGGAGGCTCTGGCATAATAGATTAGGCCATCCTCATTCAAAATTGTTATCTTTGATGATGAACACTGGTAGTATTAATAAAGATAAAATGTCTTTTCCTTATATTTCTGACGAGTGTTCTGTCTGCAAACTTGGAAAAAGCAAAGTTCTTCCCTTTTCTTCAAATCCTACTATGACTTCTAATTGCTTTGACATTATTCATAGTGATGTCTGGGGGATTACTCCCGTAATCTCTCATACACATTTTAAATATTGTCACATTTATTGATGATCATGGTAGATTCACATGGGTTTATTTTTTGCACTCTAAATCTGAAGTCTTTGATGCTTTTCAAAAATTTATGGCGTATGTTGAAAATCAGTTCTCTACTAGCATAAAAGTTCTCCGATCTGATTCTGGAGGGGAATATATGTCCCATCATTTTCAAACCTATTTACAACAACATGGGATTTTATCGCAGCGATCTTGCCCTTACACTCCTCAACAGAACGGAGTTGCAGAACGGAAAAACAGACATCTCCTTGATACTGTTCGTTCTCTTCTCTTAGAATCATCAGTTCCCGCGAGATTTTGGCCCGAAGCTTTAGCCACTGCGGTTCACTTAATCAATCGCTTACCATCCCATCGCCTCAACAATCAAACACCATACTTTCGTCTCTTTCATAAGGATCCTACTTATACCCACTTGCGCATTTTTGGCTGTGTGTGTTTTGTTCATCTTCCTCCTACTGAACGTACCAAATTAACTGCTCAGTCTGCCCAATGTGCGTTCCTTGGCTATGCATCTCACCAAAAGGGGTATATATGCTATGATCCGATGGTCAACCGCCTTCGCATTTCTCGCAATGTCACATTTTTTGAAAATCAACGTTTTTTTCCCACCCATTCCTCGGATTTACCTTCTTTTTCTCATCTACCAGATTTTTTTGACACTATCCCTTCTCCACTTCTTGTTTATGAACGTCGTCGTCATAAAGCTGTTCCACTACTGCCTCCCCCTCCGGATCCCTCGCCGGCACCTGATCTTGCCCCTGCTTCATCACCTGATGCTTCATCTCCACCTCCACTTCGACGCTCTACTCGTCTCTCTAAGCCTCCAGAAAAATATGGGTTCACTCACACATCCTTGCTTGCTACCCTCTCCTCCATTGCTATTCCTACTTACAGGCGGTGAAGCATGACTGTTGGCGAAAGGCTATGCATGAAGAATTAGCTGCACTGCAATAGAGTCATACCTGGGATATTGTTCCTTGTCCCTCATATGCAAAACCTATCGGCTGCAAATGGGTTTTTTCAGTCAAACTCAAGGCTGATGGCTCGTTGGATCGTTATAAAGCTCGGTTAGTCGCATTGGGCAACCGACAGGAATTTGGGATTGACTATGAAGAAACATTTGCTCCAGTTGCAAAAATGACAACCATTCGTGTTGTTCTTGCCATTGCTGCTGCTCACTCATGGCCTCTTTACCAATTTGATGTCAAGAATGCTTTCCTTCATGGTGATCTCAAGGAAGAAGTCTATATGCGACTTCCCCAAGGACTTACGGGTGTCTCGACAAGAGACTGCGCGCGCTTACGACGTTCTCTATATGGTCTTAAGCAAGCTTCGCGCGCTTGGTTTGAGAAATTTCGGGATGCTCTCCTTCATCTCCAGTTCACTCAAAGTGCATCTGATCCTTCTATGTTCCTTCATCGCTCCTCAAATGGGATCACTGTCCTCCTGGTGTACGTGGATGATATCATCATCTCTGGGACAGATTCTGGCATGATCACCCATCTGCAAGCCTCCTTACATATGAAAGATTTAGGGCCCCTCACATACTTTTTAGGCCTTGAGGTTCATCAGTCAGCGAAAGGTCTCATCCTCGACCAACACAAATATGCTATGGATCTCATTGAGATGGCTGGTCTTCGAAACTCCACTCCTGTAGATACACTTGTTGAGGCCAATCTTCAACTCGCCCACGATACAGGGGATCTTCTTCTTGATGCCACTCTGTATCGTCGGTTAGTCGGCAGCTTGATC
Source organism: Camphora micrantha (assembly GCA_003546025.1). Classification (NCBI taxonomy): domain Eukaryota; kingdom Viridiplantae; phylum Streptophyta; class Magnoliopsida; order Laurales; family Lauraceae; genus Camphora; species Camphora micrantha. The sequence goes on from QPKB01000001.1 coordinate 61,859,179, forward strand.
TACTTGACTATCACTCGGCCCGATATCTCATATGCAGTGAATCTGGTTAGTCAATTCATGACACAACCACGCCATCTCCACCTCGTTGCTGTTCGGCGTATTCTTCGCTATGTTCTACATACCCCATCTCGTGGCCTTTTCTTTCCTGTGGGCAATTCGACTTCTCTCATCGCTTACTCAGATTCTGACTGGGCTAGTTGCCCTGATAGTCGACGCTCTACCACGGGCTGGTGCATGTTCTTAGGGGACTCGTTGATCTCCTGGAAGTGTAAGAAACAAGATAAAGTCTCCAAATCATCCACAAAAGCTGAATATCGTGCTATGTCGGCCGCAACCTCTGAAATTGTTTGGCTTCAGGGTCTCCTTTCTGAGCTTGGATTTCCACAATCTGGTCCTACACCTCTTTATGCCGACAATACCAGTGCCATACGGATTACTGAAAATCCTGTCTTCCATGAACGTACAAAGCATATTGAGGTGGCCTGTCATTACATACGTGATGAATTTGTGCGTGAAGCCATCTCCCTTCCTCATGTTCCTACTGGACTTCAAATTGCAGATATATTTACCAAGGGACTTTCTCGGCCACGACACCAATTCTTAGTTGGCAAATTGATGCTTGTGGATTCACCCGCATCAATTTGAGGGGGGGTGTCAAATGGGTCAGTGGGTCACACAACCCATACCAAATAAAGCCCAACTTGTGGGTCAAGACAAGTACCGTGTGTATATCTTTGTAATTTATTCTTTGCCTTATTAGAAGATATGATTAGAAGATAATTAGGATAGATTGATTGTAATTAGATTGGATTGACTATAACACATAAAGAAATTCTCCATCTATATATTGAACGATCATGACCCGAAAGAGCATGATCGAATTCACAAATTCTTTTCTCCTTTTCCCTTGCTGGTTTTGACACTCTCAACCCAACCAGAATAAAAATTGGGTTTATAATTATAGTTGACCGGAGTTTTTGTTTTGAAAGTAATTGATGATCATGTTAATGAGCAAAATATTAATAGACACCAATCTAAAAAATTGGAACCCATAGGTATAAGAGCATTATAATATGAGGAAATAACCAAAATTACATAAGGTGAGCAAGCAAAGAAATTTCCCTGTCACCTCTTGCTTAGGCAAGGAATCCGCCATTCCATTCGCTGACCTCCCCATATGCTTAAATACCACTTGATTTGATGTAGACTATTTTGAGACAGAAGCTAATTAGTCGTTAATTATTTGAACAGTTTGTTTATAGTGTTTTCAGTTTTTACAAAATAGACCATGCACTGAAATATAAATAGAATCTGTTGGGGTATTTTTTTTTTTTGTAAAACTAAAAAAATAGTAATATATATAATTGGTGTTGCCCAGACCGGGGAGACACAATCATAATAGTCCTCTCCTCTCTCTCTCTCTCTCTCTCTCTCTCTCTCTCTCTCTCTCTCTCTCTCTCTCATACATGCATTGGAAAACCCTAGAAGTTGTTCAATCAAACTTCATAACATGGTATTGGAGCACCCTAGGAAGGTTGGCATGCGAAGATGTTGAATCGAGTGGACTAGATAACTGAAGAAGTTTCGAAGATTAGCATGCTGAACCTTGCAGGTAAGTTCGACTGAACTGTGGGTATTGCTGCAGTGTGTGATGGTCTTTAAGACCTATTTTGATCTCCTGAAGATTGTCCAAGCATCTCAATGGGCTCCAGGTACTTCTGTTCTGTTTTTGAGTATTTTAGTGGTTGCTAGGGCTGATGTTTATGGGACTACCCCTAAACCACAAGTGACTCTAAATATTAAGAATGGGAGGCAGAAAATATGTTGGTTATGAGGATCCTAAACTCAATGGAAAGTAATATTGCTAAGTTTTCTCTGTTGTCAGATAGAGAAAAAGTTATGGGATTTAATTGCTAGATCTTATGCTCACAAAAGGGACCATTCCGCTATAAAATAATTGACTAGAGAACAAGCTCAGTTGAGATGTGATACGTCCATGCAAAAATTCAAGGTATATGGCATAGTTGTCAATTCAGTTTCGGCCCCTGTTCCGATTTTACCCTGTAGTGGAAAGTTTCAGCATTTCAGACAGTTCTGGTATCTTGTTCCGGAAAAGATGTGATTGACCAATGAAAAAATATAAAATAATACCTAAAATTGAAAAAAAATAGTTGAATGCTAAAATAATACTAAAAATGCGTATTTACATCACTAAATTATACTACATTTTACAATTGACCATTTTCTACTTTTCCCACATATGAATGGTAGTATGGAATATGGGCTGGAATGGGGCAGGATTGGGCCAGAATTGGGACCTGATTGACCAGAATGGACCGGAAAGACCGTAATAAACCAGAATTGGGCCCAAAGACTTTTAGAGTCATTCCATTCCACCCCAAGCTAATTCCGGAACTTTCCGGCCAGAATTGGCCAGAATGGAACGAAATTGTCAACTATGGGTCAAAGTTCAGAGCCCAATTCCAAGCATATGGATAGGGATGCAATATGGAGAAAGTTGGAATTATATTAGTCTTGCCAGCTGGACAAGAGAAAAATAGATTATCGTTGTATTTATGCATTGCTGGGAGGTATTAACCCAGAATATGAGCCAGTTTGAGCAGAAATTTTGAGTTAAGACCCTTCTCCCATCAATTGGGACAGTGTTTGTACTTATTTAGGGAGAAGAAGATTGCAGGCAAGTCATGCTTGGACAAGATGATCCATCTGCTTTTGTGTCTAGCAATGGTGGATGTCATGGTGGTGGTGGACCCATCGAGGCCAAGGTGGCTGTGTAGGTGGAAAAGGAGGATGAGGCTGTGGACAAACTGGCATTGGTACAGATAAGCTGCATTGTACTCATTGTGGAAAAAATAGTCACACTTGAGAGTACTACAGCGGTCTGGTAGGGAGACCGACTTAATTTTGTTAAGCTAATGCAGAAATCGAGCAACGGTGCTAGACAAATAAACTGAGGTGAATATTTCTGAAGAAAGCTGTCTATACTTCAATAGAAATTACAGGCATTAAAGGTCTTCACCACTTCATCATCAACTGGCATGGCTACATATACAGGGTGATTAGCTCACATGGTATCAGCATCTTCTGCTAGTCCTTTGTGGGCTATTGATTCTGGAGTGACAGACCATATAATAGGTATGCGTTCAGTGTTAAAGACATAAAGATCCTCTTTTCATGGTAGCAATCACATTATGGATGGGAATTACACACTAGTTGTGGCCTGTAGGTGAAGGTCCAGTTGATATTTCTCAAAGTTTGTCATTACAATCTGTGTTAGATGTTCTGCGATCAGTTCATAATTTAATTTGTTACTACCCTCACCAAAACCCATAATTTCAATGTCACATTTTTTGCCCTTCATTTTGTGCTTTCAGGATTTGGAAACATGAGAGACAATTAGTGGTGGCCCTAGCATAATAGTCTCTATGTTATTGATCCAGCTTTGAAGCCTTCATCAGCCTTCTAGTTGTCAACGAGTGCAGAAGATGTTATATGAAGTGGCAGTGTCGTTTAGGACCTTTTTCAGTTAGCAGTCTTAGGAGTCTTTTACTGTTGTTAAATATTAAGTAGTATTTAAAATTTTGAGTGTGAAATTTGTCTACTTTCAAAGAAATGTATTGCTTCATATCCAGTTGGTATTAATGAAAAGAATCAAGTTCCTTTTTCATTACTACACAATGACGTGTGGTATCATGGTATGCTCCTCTTGCTTCTATTTCTGGCCATAGGTATTTTGTTTCATTTTTTGATGAGAAGTCCCAAAATGAACTACTGTATACGTAAGGGGATTTCCATCAGTTGATAGTAAATAAATTTGATGTAGAAATTCAGGTTTTCAGGTCAGATAATAAAGGGAAATAGAAGTCAAACACTTTTCAAGCCTATCTTGCAGCTAATGGTATTGAGACAGAAATTACTTGCACTTACGCTCTAGAAAAGAATGGTGTGCTGAACACAAAAATCATCAATTTTGGAAGTAACAAGAGCTCTATTGTTATAGATGAATGTTCCAGAATTTACTGGTGTTGCACATCAGGATGTTGTACCTTTATTGTAGGAAACTTGTGTTAAACAGGCCCAAGGCCCATAACACGATCCAGTCCAACACATATCACACGTGGGTTGATTTGGTCAATATATCATTCAGCTGTACATATTTTATTAAGGTTTTAGTTTCCTAACTTAGAATAGAAATTGATTGTAATTAGTTAGTTTCTTAAATTGGAGCCTTGATTAGGGCATTGTAATAACTATATATTGAGATACGATCTCCAGAGGAGGACACACACAATAATACAATTTTGAGTATTTTCAATCTTTCAAGTTCTGCTATTATAGATTTTGTCATGGTATCAGAGCTTTCTGATAAATCTTTCCTCTTCTAGTCTTCTTCTTCGACTTGTTTGTCGAATCTTGGTGATAACAGTCATTGACATCCTGTCCTTGACTGTTCGTGCATGTTAAACATAGTTTTTCATCAAAATCTTGAAGTCTGATCACTGTGGCCCACCACAGATCAGCCCAAGTTCATCACAGACATCATTCTATCTTGATCGACAGTTGATTCAGAGCCTTGTGGACGGTTGTTTGAATCAACAGAGAAATCAGAGCACAGATTTAGATCTGGGAACCATTCACGTCAGCAACTTGGAGCAACTCATCAGGGGCCCACCTCTGATCAGCACTGGAACATCAACAGAGCCTCCCATCTTGGTCGACCACTCATCCTAGAATTCTTGGACATTTTTTCAGCAATTTTAGATCATCGGAGGTAGGCCATCTACCATATTTTTTGGTATTTCAGTTTTATCTATCAGATTTCATCTCAGCCGTTCAGAAGTGTGGATTTTGGTCCGTTTTGAGTGAGACTTCTTCCAATAGTTGCGAAAATAGCTTAACCTTCCATCCCCAGTCTTTGATCTGACCATTGATCACCATCTGGGGACCACGTGGACATTCTTCCACTGACGACAGGGTCGTCTGGAGTGTTTTTTTTTCTCTGTTAGGGGCTGTTGTGTGCTGTGGCCACGGGAGTCACTTGCTTTGCTGCTGCTGCTGCTATATTTCTATTAGAGTTCATCTCCATCCTCAGATCTGTGAGAAGATCAATTGGTGGGGCCCACGTACACTTTTCTGGTTGCTGCTGTTCTCAGATCTGTGAGAAGATCAATTGGTGGGGCCCACGTACACTTTCCTGGTTGCTGCTGTTCTCTTTGCTGCTGTCTTGATCCATATATATATATTTTTTTGCCAATATCTAGTTGAGATGGAAAAATCTGACGTTACCTCGATCCGTTTCACTGGAAAGAATTACCCAGCTTGGTCTTTTCAATTTCAAATATACCTAGAAGCTAAGGAATTGTGGGGATTTGTATCTGGCACTGATCCTACACCCACTGAGGATGAGAAGAAGATCTCTTCTTGGCATACTAAAGATGCCAAAATCAAATCCTGGATTCTGGGATCTGTCGAGCCTCATCTGATAATGAATCTCAAGCCTTATTCAACCTCTAAAGCCATGTGGGGGTATTTGAAGAAAGTATACCATCAAGATAACTCTGCACGTCAATTTCATCTTGAATGTGCGATTGCTGAATATGCACAAGGGACCTTGTCGGTACAAGACTACTATTCAGGTTTCCGTACACTGTGGTCTGAATACGATAGTATTAAATATGCGGATGTGGCTGACAATGTGTTGACAGTAATTCAAGATCTTCAGGCCTCTAGTCAAAGGGATCAGTTTTTGATGAAATTACGGAATGAATACGAGACTATCCGATCTGCCCTAATGAATCGGACGCCATTACCTTCGTTGGATGTCTGCCTGAATGAACTTCTACGAGAAGAACAGCGTATTGCGACTTCGGCTCATATAGCTAAATCAAAGACCGAGACTTATTTTGTCGCGTTCTCTGTCAATAGGACTTCTCAGCCTCCACCTCGAGACTTGAGCAAAACGTAATGTTACAGTTGTCAAAAATTTGGACATATTGCAACTCAATGCAAACAGAAGGTCTGTAGTTACTGTAAGAAGTCAGGACATATCATCTCTGAATGTCGCCGCCGCCCACAACGTCCATCACCACAGTCTCAGACTCTGCAGTATCAGACTCCGCATGCGTATGTTGCTTCTTCGGTTATGCCTGTTCCTCCATCGGCACCCTCACATCCTGAGCCCTCATCCTCTCTCACTCCTGAATTGGTCCAACAGATGATTGTCAATGCCCTCTCTGCTTTTGGCCTCTCAGGTACATCCCCTCCATCTTCTACTTGGTTCCTTGATTCCGGGGCGTCTAATCATATGACGTCTTCCCGTGCCCCAGTCTCTAATGTGCAAAGATACACTGGCCATCTTCAAATACAAACTGCTAACGGGGACCATGTTCCCATTACTGCTATCGGTGACATCCCTGGTCCCATTCCATTGAAAAATGTTTATCTATGTCCAAATTTAACTTCCAACCTTTTGTCAGTCGGGCAGCTCGTTGAAAATAATTGTAACATCTTTTTTTCTTCTTCTGGTTGTGTTGTGCAGGACCAGATGTCCGGGAAGGAGATCGCGAGGGGGCCTAAGTGTGGACGTTTGTTTCCGCTGGATTTTTCTACGACTTCTAGGAATACAATTGACAATGATGTGTTTTGTTTTTCCATTAGAGATAACTGCCAATTGTGGCATAAAAGACTCGGACACCCTAACTCCAAGGCTTTGTCCCTTATGTTAAATTCTGGTTTATTAAATAAATCTATTGGCTTATCTTCTTGTGTGCCTTTTGATTGTGCTACTTGTAAAATGGGCAAGAGCAAAACTCTTCCTTTTCCTCTTTCCACTACACACAGCACTCGGTGTTTTGATTTGGTTCATAGCGATGTATGGGGAATTGTTCCCGCTCTTTCTCATGCTCACTATAAATACTTTGTGACTTTTATCGATGATTTCAGTCGGTTCACATGGGTTTACTTTCTGCATTCCAAATCTGATGTCTTCAATGTTTTTAAAACTTTTTTAGCTTATGTTGAGAATCAATTTTCCACCTGCATCAAAATCTTGCGATCTGATTCGGGTGGGGAATATGTGTCCTCTGATTTTCAAAAGTTTTTACAAAGCAAAGGCATTATTTCTCAGAAAACTTGTCCTTATACTCCACAGCAGAATGGAGTTGCTGAAAGGAAAAACAGACATCTCCTTGATGTCACTCGTTCCCTTCTTCTTGAATCATCAGTTCCTTCCCGTTTTTGGGTTGAGGCACTGGCTACAGCAGCTCATCTTATAAATCGTATGCCATCACCCTCTATTGACAATCAGAGCCCATATTACCGCTTGCACCAGAGATCTCCATCATATGATGATCTTCATGTTTTTGGCTCCACTTGCTTTGTGCACTTGCCTTCTTCTGAGAGAACCAAACTTACCGCACAATCAGCTAAGTGTGTGTTTTTAGGTTATGCGCCCTTCCAGAAAGGGTTCCTTTGCTATGATCCTCACATTCGTCGCTTCAGGACCTCTAGAAATGTTGTTTTCTTTGAAACAGAGTATTTTTTTCAAAAACACCTTGATCCTCCTGCCTCCTCCTCCTTGGTGTCTTTACCTGGTTTTTCTGACAACACCTTCGTTGTTCGTTTTCATACAGACTTTGTGTATCACAGACGGAACAGAGAAGCGCCTCCTAGGGATCCCCCTCCTGATCTTCCTCCAGCATCCGGTCCACCTCCGGCACTTGGTCCATCTGGCTCTCCTTCATTGCGTCGCTCCACTCGCATTTCGGTCCCACCCGACCGCTATGGGTTTTCCCATACTTCCTTAATGGCCACTTTGTCTTCTTCTTCCATTCCCCAATCCTATTCTCAGGCTGTGCAGGATATATGTTGGAACAAGGCTATGCAAGATGAATTGGCTGCTTTAGAGAAAAATCATACGTGGGATATTGTCCCCCCTCCTGTGGGTGTCAAACCTATTGGCTGCAAGTGGATCTTTTCTCTCAAGTTAAAATCAGATGGCACTCTCGATCGGTATAAGGCGCGCCTTGTTGCTCTCGGAAATCGGCAGGAATATGGCATTGATTATGATGAGACCTTTGCTCCCGTCGCCAAAATGACCACCGTACGCATCATCCTTGCTATTGCTGCATCTCAGTCTTGGCCTCTCTATCAAATGGATGTAAAAAATGCGTTTCTTCATGGTGATCTCAAAGAAGATGTTTATATGCATCTACCTCCAGGGTCCTCCTCTAGGAAGGGTATGGTTGCTAAGCTTCGTCGCTCTCTCTATGGTCTGAAGCAAGCTCCTCGAGCATGGTTTGAGAAATTTCAAGCTGCCCTTCTCCGTTTGGATTTTCATCCTAGCCAGTATGATCCTTCCATGTTCCTACATCATGCTCCGTCCGGGATTACTGTGCTCCTAGTCTACGTGGATGACATTGTCATTACTGGTCCCAATGCACAAATGATTCAGGCACTCCAAGCTTCTCTTCATCAGACATTTCAAATGAAGGATTTAGGCCCCTTACATTATTTCCTTGGTCTTGAAGTTCATCAATCGCCTAAGGGTATAGTTCTAAATCAGCACAAATACACGGTTGATCTTATTGATTTGGCTGGCCTTACCTCTTCCGCTCCAGTCGATACACCGATTGAACTCAATGTCAAGCTCAGTAAAGAGGAGGGTGCCCTTCTTCCAGATCTTACCGCATATCGCCAGTTAGTGGGTAGCTTGATCTACCTCACGATCACCCGTCCTGATATCTCATTTGCGGTCAACCTAATGAGTCAGTTCATGACTGCTCCTCGTCATCTTCATATGGCTACTGTTCGCCGCATCATTCGGTACCTTATTCGCACACTGACTCGGGGGTTGTCTTTTCCATCCAACAATCCTTTATCTCTCAAAGCTTATTCAGATGCTGATTGGGCTGGTTGTCCAGATACTCGCAGATCGACGACAGGATGGTGCATGTTTTTGGGTGATAGTCTGATTTCCTGGAAATGCAAGAAGCATGGAAAAGTTTCCAAATCCTCTACCGAGGCTGAATATCGAGCCATGTCTGCTGCCTGCTCCGAAATTCTTTGGCTCCGAGGTCTGCTCTCTGACATTGGTTTTCCAGTAGAAGGAGCTACCGCCCTCTATGCAGATAATACCAGTGCAATTCGGATTACTGAAAATTCGATTTTTCATGAACGCACTAAACACATCGAGGTTGATTGTCATTTCATACGCGATGAGCTTAAACGCGATGTCATCAGCCTTCCGCATGTCCCCACTGAACTTCAAATTGCTGATATTCTCACCAAAGGTCTTCCACGACCTCGCCATCAGTTCTTGGTTGGCAAATTGATGCTTGTTGATTCTCCCGCATCAATTTGAGGGGGGGGTGTTAAACAGGCCCAAGGCCCATAACAGGATCCAGTCCAACACATATCACACGTGGGTTGATTTGGTCAATATATCATTCTGCTGTACATATTCTATTAAGGTTTTAGTTTCCTAACTTAGAATAGAAATTGATTGTAATTAGTTAGTTTCTTAAATTGGAGCCTTGATTAGGGCATTGTAATAACTATATATTGAGATACGATCTACAGAGGAGGACACACACAATAATACAATTTTGAGTATTTTCAATCTTTCAAGTTCTGCTATCATAGATTTTGTCAACTTGGTTATGTAGAAAACCAAGAAGCAGTATGTGGTAGGTCTAGTGTTGAAGTAGTGTACAGAGTAATGGTTGAGAGTTGAGACTGTGTTTGAGTTTATACGGCTGAAGGATTTCATGGAAGAGCTTGGTTTTCCCGTTAAGGTTCTGATTCCTATGTACTACAATAATCATGCAACTATTTACATAGCTTCTAATTGAGTTTTCTTTAAAAAACAAAACATATTGAAGTAGATTGCCAATTCTTTCAAGAGAAAGTGACTAATAGTACTTTTGTGAAGTCAAAGAATCAATTAGTTGACTTAATCACTTAAGTCTTGTTGTAAACAAGCTGGGCTTGATAAATCTATATGCTTTAGCTTGCGGGGGAGTGTCAGAAACTTGTTAACATGTGGATTACTTTATATCTTTTATTGTCCTTAATTTACATTCTTATGTTTGAAATTGCTGTTTTGTTCATGGTGTAAAAATTATGTTAATGGAATTCAGATCAACCAACAAAAAGGGTTAATCAAAACTTTTCCCTTGGGCTCATCTTCTTGTGCATGTTATAAATGTAACAACAACAATACTTTTCATGCTTTTTTAGCATTGAGTTTCTTCAGGTTTATGCAGAGATAAAAAAGAAATTCTGATGGTTTTATGTGGTCAATACATGTTCAGAGCTTCCGTTGTATCTTTTGCTGGGTGTCCTATGCGGGTTGGTTTCATTAACTTTATCTAGATGCACATCACATGCGCTGGCAGCAGCTGAAAATCTTCAGAAAGCCACAGGCATAACAAGGGCAGCATTTCCTGTGCTTGGTGGCTTAACAGTCGGGCTGATAGCTTTGGCATATCCAGAGGTTCTTTACTGGGGTTTTGAGAATGTTGATATTTTGCTTGAATCGCGACCATTTGTGCAAGGCCTACCTGCAGATCTATTGCTTCAACTAGTGGGAGCAAAGGTAGTAGCAACATCACTGTGCCGAGCTTCTGGGCTAGTGGGTGGTTACTATGCACCATCTCTCTTCATAGGTGCAGCAACAGGAATGGCATATGGAAAGTTTGCAAGCTATGCCATCTCTGGGTCAGATCCTATATTTCATCTCTCATTCTTGGAAGTGGCGTCTCCTCAAGCATATGGGCTGGTAATATCTCCTGACTTGGTTATATATCTCAAGAAGCTAAAAATGAAACAAAAAATAAAAGATTCTGCTAGCGACAAGAAACTGATATTGGTTGGGGTATGAAATACTCATACTATTACCTTCTAATAACAAGGATGCTCTCTCTCTCTCTCTCTCTCTCTCTCTCTCTCTCTCTCTCTCTTTATTTATATATAATATTTGTATTGGGTAAAATTTTATTGAAATTGCATCCAGCATACGACAAAGGAAACCACCAAAGGAGATTTGGCTAAAGCATCTTCCAAACTATTAGTTGTCCCAAGCACATATCAAAACAACATGATGATGCGAAGAAAACACCTTGATCTCGTTAAAGGAAAACTGGAACATCCATGGCTTGGATTCTTTATGAGTAACCCACTCAATCACATTAGATGAGTTGCTTTCCATAATCAAACTTTCCAGAAAAGAACCTGAAAAGAGGCACAACACCTCTAGAACCGCTAAGACCTCATCTTCATTGAGTCACTAACATAGACCCATCTAGAGGACATGCACAATATTTCGCCCTTATTATTCCAAAGCTTCGTTTTAAAATCCGGCTTCCAACACTTGATTCGAGTAGGGTTGGATGCTCTTCTCCTCATCCCAAGTCCATCTCTCTCTCTCTCATGTCTTCCAATACCTTCCACACTACACCCATGAAGTCCCTCTTGATCATGCTTCCAACACCTTCTTCCTTTTCTCCTCCTCCTCATCTCAAGTACCTCTCTCTCATGACTTCCAACAACTTCCACACTACACCCATCAAGATCCCAAACCCTAAACCCCTTCTAGTTTTATTCCACACTACATCCATCTCTCAAAATAGAGAGGGATCTAGGGTTTTTGTGTTTTGGGTTTTGATAGGTATGAGATTTTGATGGGATTTAGGATTTAGTTTTTTTTTTTTAGGTCTTTTTTTTATAAAAACCGTTCTCCCAATACCAAACCCATTTCTCAATTATAAAAAATCCATTTCCCCTCCTTCAATTTCCCTCTTCCTTCAGTCTCCCTTTCTCCTCCACCCCTTTTGCAAAAGAAAAGATAAAAAAAAGATTTGGGAGTCATCCCCACTCGTCCAAGTCACACCCAACTTGGCAGAGTCGACCTAATTTGACTTGACTCAACCCCTGAGGGTCGGCGGCTGAGTCTGAGTTTTAAATCACTGTTTTGAAGAACCCTTTTAAAACCCACCGAACCAAGCTGTTCTCTAGCTGCTCCATTCACATTAAATTTTAACGCGCATGGCAAAGGATAGGACTAAAAAGCCACCATCCTCTCCTTAGACATCAACAAACCATAGTAGCCTCCCAATTGAACAAAATCCCATTCAGCCTATTATTCACGAATTGCTTCCTTAGTCCTAACCAATGGCCATTTGGCAATCATAGGGCTCACTGATGAAAGGAAGTCCTCAATGGAAGACGAGGATGCTCTATATTGTAGGAAAAAATAAAAATGAAAAAATGTCTATCAGCACAAGTGCTAAATAGATGTATAGCTGCAAGTCCAGATGGCCACTTAAGGAATCTGTTTCTTGTTTTTAGGTATTACTAACGAGACTGTTTATATTTGTTCTTCCTATACTATTTTCTTGTATGTATATTAAGAAATTTCCGGGTTTCTGATCATGGCTGACCTCTTCCTTATAAATGGAACCCATTGTTTTGCATTGTTCACAAATCCAAATTGTTGATTTTTTTGTGCTTCATAATGAATGAACGGTACCCTGAAGTTTTTCCAGTTCAGTAGCTTGTAGCATCCAATATTTGGACTGACTTAGAGTGTTTTTAGTTTGCAAATAACATAACTCTAATGGATCTACAATAATAGGATAGATTTAAATAACGTTAAAAATAGATATGATATCTAAACGTGTCCTGGCTCCATTGAGTACGCCTAATCTGAACGGCTACCTTTGATTGGGGATTTACTACCCTCCTCCACTACTGCCTTTCTATGTGATCTTGATGGGACAATCATGTATTAGAGTAGAGAGGAGTTGAAACCCCTAAACCCTATATATAGGTTTTCCTATACAACTCCTTTCCCATCATGGAGTTCTAATTCAACTAGGATTTAGATTCCTCTTATGACATGATTTATATTAGGTTAGCAACTTTCTTGAAGTACCAAAGATATCTCCATAACGAGTCCTAAATTAATAAGGTCAGCCAAGTGAGGGGCCCACATGGGTGTGGGGTCATTGGGCCACACATGAGCCCGATAATTCTAACGAGTGTTTGCAATATTTTCTTCAATGCTCTTTATTTCTTGGTTATTTATTCAAGGGTTAATATTGTAATAAACCATATAATATACCAACCCAAAAGCTTAAGCTGATAGGTGAAAGGCCTATATAGATATATTAAGACATGTCAAGCCTATTATTTAGGCGATGTGGGATGCGGGACTCACTCCCCCTCACGTGCAGGCCACATGGGCTACACAAGAACAACGGGATCGGAACCCGCTCTGATACCATGTAATAAACCATATACCAATCAAAAAGCTTAAGCTGATAGGTGGAAAACCCATACAGATATATTAAGACATGTCAAGCCTATTACTTAGGCGATGTGGGAAGTGGGACTTCCCAACAAATATCTTCTAATCTGAAGCATTTTTTAGAGCCATACTATGTGGGTGCATCAGATCAAAGTTTGTATCATTACACCATAAGCGATGCTATTGAGAATGGATGCTTTGGGGATCTTCATGTTGTAATAGGAAAACAAGATAACAAAAGAGTTAGAAGAAAACTATAGAGGGATGGGTGTTGGGGGTGCACCAAACTACTAAAGGGATTTTGAAATAGGCAAATAGTTCAGAGGTTTTGACCATTGCACTGTTGGCAACCACTTACTCTAAAAGCTTAAGCTGATAGAGAACGGTGTAACAATGTATATCAATGTTACAACACCCCCTGCACGTGCGGGCTCCTTCATGGGAATTACACCATCCATGGAAGAATACAGGGGCTCTGCTCGGGAATCACACCCTCCGTGGGAGAATACAAGGCACAACGGCCCCGGGGATTTGAACACTCGACCTCCCGCTCCAATAGCATGTTGAAAACCACTTACTCTAAAAGCTTAAGCTTTTAGAGAATGGTGTAACAGTGTATATCAAGGTTACAACATGCACGATATTTCTAATATAGGTAGGAGCCATGCTTACAATTTATTCACATAGAAGAATGGAGATTGAAAGCTTCTGCTTTCTTTCAGTTTTCATATACTTGGGACTGCATAAAGTCTTCCGTAGTTATTTTGATGCAAATAAGGTTCGATCCAACCCTTATTAGTTCTCCATACCACTATTCTGATCACACATTTATTTTGTGCTTTCTGCGTGCAGGTGGGGATGGCAGCAACTCTTGCAGGTGTATGTCAGGTGCCTTTAACCTCAGTTCTGCTCCTTTTTGAGCTGACACAGGACTATCGTATAGTTCTACCTCTACTGGGAGCTGTGGGGTTATCGTCATGGATCACATCCTTTCAGGTGGAGAAAAAAGAAAGTGGAGATAAAACAGTCCCTTCGAAGGCCAACTCCAATGACATACAAACACCTAAATACTCTTCATCTTCAAGTCAGTTACCTTCTGGGTCTTCAAATGCATTGTATACAAGTGACCTATGTGAACTTGAGAGTTCCCTTTGTGTAGATGACTATACTACTGAAACAAAAGTATTGGAAGAAAGAATTTCTGTTTCTCAAGCTATGCATACAAGATATGTCACTATTGTAATGAGCACGTTGTTAACAGATGCCGTGACTCTCATGCTCGCTGAAAAGCAGTCATGTGCTCTGATAATCGATGATGGCAACTTTCTGATTGGATTGATAACTCTTGGAGACATTCTGGAGTTCAGCAAAGTTGGTAGATCAAGATGCAACCAGGTTGAGGTACTGCCTCTTGACTTGATCCTGTGCTTAAACAAATTTGAAGTTTGACTTTTGTGTTCACTCAATTGAAATATGTAGCAACACCTAGCATGAATCTTCTTTTTGCTCAAAGGATTATGAATAGATACAGAGTGAATCTACTTCCAGTTGTCTCAGAACATGGTGAGGATGAGGGTCGTCACCTAGTTGGTCTATTAGACAGAGAATGTATCAAACTTGCTTGCAGGTAGTGTCTTCACTTATTTCATTTCTATCTCAAATTTTCCATATTATGGTTTTTATTTTGTTGGGATTGGGACCACTGGACTCATCTTTGGTAATCACTTTTCCCATGAAAAAGGCTGAAACGCTCCTATCATCTGAATTCTTGTGTTCAGCGGTGGTGCTGGGATGCACAGTGGTGTTTTTTCTTTGTTGCCTAAGAGCCTGAGGATATTTATAAAACATATTCTCATGCATGATGTTTCTTCAAAGTACAATGAAAAGTTCCACACTTCTAAGAACTGATAGGTTTCTACTTTCTTTATCAATGTCATCCAGAGCCATGGCAACCAAGGAATTGCTCAGCCCATCTCCTATAGAAGAAAGGCTTGATTCGTAACAGTGGAGAAAGATGTATAGATACTTGGAAGAGTTTGACAAGAAGAGCTGGTCCTTCCAACTTTGTAGCATAATTCTTGGGTAACAAGAAGGCAGATTTTGAAGTACTGTGACTTATCCGTGATTGTGAAGCCACTCAAGTAATCCTACACCACTGCCGATGATAACAAATGTGATGGCAATGAGATGTTGGGTTGCATGAAATTGGTAATATATCATAACCAATTCATGTTGGGGAGTTCTCAATGGCCATACCAGCAAGATTGGGGCTTGTAAAAAGGAATTTGCTCTAGTGCTGCACACCTAAGATGATGAACAATTGGCGACAGAGGGTGGTCTCTTCTACATGAGATTTGTGTCATGGACCTCATGGTGTTCATTTCTACCATGAATCAATCTGCATATACTCCAAACAGAGTAGATAGAGTTACATTAAGACATCCGATTCTGATTATAAGGTCAAGAGATACTCATTTCCTTTTTGTAACTGAGAGAATATTGTTGAATGCTATCAATTTTTTTTGGTCCAAATGACTTCAGAAGTTGTCAATAATCCTTTGATGTCCGACTGTAAAATCAATCCCCTTTGTTCCTCTATTTATGCTACATCTGGTGCGGGAAGGAGAAAAATTGGACTTGTACTTAGTCTTCAACCTGCTGTAGATCTGCCTAGCAATTGTCACCTAGCCTTGCCATTGGAATCATTCCCTTTGGGCTTTGGATCTGCTCCAAGACCGAAAGAGAAGTTGATGTTAGCCCCTTTGGTTAACCAGCTTGATTTTGTCACTAAGATTATGCAGCCAATTTCTCCATGTAGGAGTATAGAAGAGAAGGGCTTCTTTTAATTGGAGTGCTGCTATTGGCATACAAATTTTTTCTTTTCCAACACAAGGAATTTGTCTCTTTTTTTTTTAATTACATTTGTACCCCTTTATGAAATGACCAAAATATCCATTATCCCTATTTTCACACACAAGGTCATCTTCTTCCCTACCACCCATCTCACTCTCCACTTCTCACTCTCCACTTTCCAGAAAAATTCAAAACATATTGGGCAACTCATCTTTCTCCATTTTTTTGCTCCTGAACAACTCATCTTCCTCTATCTCCTTCATCTTTCCTTCTTCTTATACTTTATCTTTTCTCATTCTATCTCTAAAGGATTTCTAGTGCAATGAAGGAAGAAAACAACAATTAAATGATGCCTTTCAATCAAAGCAGCAATGGAAATGTTCGTTTTTCCATTTCTCATTTGGAACGAGTTGCAGGTCCCGATATGTACGGTCTTTCAGGTTCGAACATATTGCATCTGTTCGGAACTATACATCTGAACAGAAGGAACATGTTCGAAAGATAGTGTCCGAACAGTCTAATTTTGTTTGGAACTACAGTTCCAGACATTTGCATTCTATTTGGCCACTCAGAGACCAAACAATTACGATTTCTAGGTTGTAAACCCTTGTGATGATGGATGAAAAACAGCACAAATGTATGAAAAAATGTAAAATCTTACATTGAATGAGAATCTATCCCCATAACAAGTTTTCATGAAAAACAAAGTAATCTAAGATGGAAAACATGATAAAGAAAAAATGGAGAAGAAGAATGAAATGCTAATGGTGGAGAGCCCTTTGTTGGAAGAGGATGTGTGTGGGAAGAAAGAGAAAAATGAATGGATGGGTATTTTAGGGAATTTTGATGTGTGTGGAAAGAATTAATATAATTTTTAAATTATAGTGATGTGTGTAGAGAGTATTTGTGTGGAAAAAGTAAAAATCTTTATGCCAGTAGAATTTCCCTTTAATTGTTTGGATCTATGTTAGCATGCCAAAACAAGGTCAATCTTGATTCCTCCATTAGCAATCCAATATCATCATCCATTGACCATCTCCAAAACAAGTCTATGCCCATACTTGGGCTCAGATCATGGACAGATGTAACTACATTTTTCATTCGGACTAAAGGAGTCTTGTTGTGCTAAAATTCCCCAATAGATCTGGTCCATTGGTCTGTTCTGCTCTGAGAATCTGAGTATGCCTTATTTCATGGAGCTTCTGTACCTTTTATTAGCCCGAGGAAGAATCTATTTTCCTTTGAATTTGAATTTATGATTATTTGACTCATTGATATGTGTATTTCGCTCGCAAATCCAAGGTCTTTTCAAAAGGGGGTGTGATGTTCTTCAAGAGAACATCATACCATATATCATTTTCATATCTTATAATGTTTGATGCCAAGTATGATCGATCCACCAGAAAAGAGGCAGTGGGAATGATTGATTGGAGTGATTTAGTAAGAGAAAATAGGTGGAAGATAGAAGAAGATAGGATGGAGGGAGGGGCAGAGGGAGAGAATTAGCGTTCAAGGCAACAGGACTTGCTAATTATAAAAAAAAACCCAACGAACTGTTTAATGTATGTATGTTTATTTTTCTAGAAATATCACTAATGATAATGACTAGATTGTAATATGCATACTGAAGGTGACAACAACATACCCCTCCTGATAGGAAGTCAACAATTTGATTCCATTGATTTCTGATGAGACATTCTAACTTTTCTTTGGATGCAGATTTTTCTTGATCACATTCATGATAGACAAGATTGGGAGAGGTGTCGATCATAAAACCTTGTTGTCACAATGAACGGAGACATGTATCATAACCTTATTGTCACAAGGAAGCTTCATTGGAAGTGAGACATCGACTCCTATTTCAATTGACAAATTTTCAGCCACAGCAACTCAGACGGCAATGGTTATCACCTGACAAATTTTCAGCCACAGCAACTCGGACGGCAATGGTTATCACCTTATGCTTAGCTCGACCAACCTTCCACATATTTGTGTTGGGTAAGATGGATGGGTACTCTACTAACTTTTAGCTTTAACAAAAAAAAGAAAAAGAGACAGGGACTTAACCGCACTATAGGCGTGTTTGGATAAATGCATTACATAGTTTAAACATTGTAAGATTTCATTATCATAGAACAAAATAATATCATATTATTATATTGTGTCACTTATGGTGTTTGGTAATTTCCACGAATTTCAATTACCTTTTAAGTATTTGGGAATTTATTAAAAAAACTCCCAAGATCATAAAAAGACCTGTACAGACTCCCTCATTTCTTTTTTCCCTTTTACAGAGTTTTGTTTCTATTTCCACTGAAGAGAGGAGTCTTGGAATACTACCTTCCCATGGGAAATCAAAATCCTATTTATTAAGAAAATTAGTTCGTTTTTTTTTTTTTTTTAAATGTTTCTGCAAGGAAAATGCATGACACCAATAGCGAAATACGCCAGAAAGCTTTCTTTCTTCCTTTCCCTTTTTTCCATTGCATTTTCTCCCTGTCACTGCTAGAGAGATGTATGCTGGCTGGCCGTGCAAAATTCACGTGCAAGAATAGCATCAGTCTGCCTCGTCCACAAACTGCAAACAAGAATATCCTCTTATATTGATGAAAACTTCCCCATATCAAACAAAGCCCAAAATAAATTTATTTCAACAAATGATACAGGAGATGTGAAAACGCCCCTCCCCAACTCGAACACGAAAAAAAAAAAAAAAAACACAATAATGAAGAAAATGAAAGAAAAAAAAAAATGTAAGAATAATGCTGCCATGTACTTGTGGTAGGTTCAGATTCTCCCCAAAGACTTGTCCAAAATACATTCAGTTACAGTATGGGTAAAAGGGCGACTGGTCATCCCATCGTCGCTCATGACAAAAAAAATCTGTGCCATTTGCTTTCTGGATGGATGTGAATTCATGTATTAGTTGAATAACCAAGCTTTTGTCCAGCATCCCATTTAGCCGTTCAATCTTATCATGCGGCAGGGTCTGATGCTCGGCCAAACAGTACCGGCCGTTGGATGGCAATACCTCTGAGAGAAACAGGTTGGATGGATGGATGATGGATGACAGTGTTATTTACATGGTGACACCCATCTAAATGAATGAATATCTAAACCATGAGTCAACAATTATTCCATATTCAGATGGAATACATGCTAGAGATTTACAATGGCAGCAGAAGCCACAATCACATGCAGAGGTTTATGCTTTTGCAATGTAGCCAAATCTTGGAAGGACACTCCCAGCACCTGCAATACACGTTAACTGAGTAAGATCACTGCCTACCACTTTAGTCTAATGAAATGCAACCAGTTGGAAAAGCACAGTTAAAGAAATGATTGAATATACACCCCGCAGCATGCATGGTTGTGCTACCTAGAATATTGAATAAATAACTGAGGTGCATGTGTATTGATTTTTTATGACATGGCTTATTATTAGCCCCCTATAACTCATCAAGGCAACACCAGTTTAGTTAACACATAGTGTATATGGGGGAAAGGCTAAAATGATGGAGATGAATTACTATATAGAAATGCAAAGCAGGGATATGTCCTGACAACAGTATATTCATTCCCACCACACAGAGAGAGAGAGAGAGATAGATTGGCCCCTTCCACGTGGACAGTCGGTGTATTTTCTAGTGCACCTTCTTGCAGGCCAACAAGGAGACTGGAATGTGTATGCAAAACGAAGAAAATGGACACGCTCATATATGTCATATGCAAATGGTACAGATAACTCAATGGAATTGACCTATAACAAACATTTGCTCATTCTAGATGGTGAATGAATGTCGAAATGGTGTTCATTGAGTAAAAAAATGAGAAAAAAAAGAAAATTAATTTACCACCTATTAAGTGATACTTTTTATCATAAATATAATGAGGAATTTAGTTAATGACTGAACTTGTTCCTACCACTTGATAAAAGAACCAGATGGAAAAAGAAAACCAAAGAAAGGTAGTCATCAAAGAAAAAAATGACAAACCTTTTATGTGATTATGCTTGTACAAATATGTAGAGAACAGGCCTCTGACTAGCAGTACAAACTTGTAGTCCCCTTGAATCATGATTGTATTTCAATGTGGGTGTTCTTGCTCATACTGTGGTTGAGGGAGCACTGTGCCAAAATTTGTGCACAAAGGAGCCACCGGAACTTCTTGGCCACTCAAAATATTGCTTTCTTTTTGAGAAAAGATAGCACCACCACTGGGTGAATATGGTTTTGGCACCTTCCTTTTCTGGACTTCCTGTGTACCATTGTATAAATCAGAAATCTATCAGATGCACTACATGGAAATGGAAGAAAAAGAAAACTGATTTGAGATACAAAAATAAAACCTTTGAATGTTTTGGTCCGTAAGAAATCATTGCTCGATCGATTGAAGAGTAGATTTCAAAAGCCTGTTGGGATTCATGGATGCATTTTATAACACGAGTATTTTCCTTTGACTCTGTTGGCCTAGTTTGTAAGTACATGATGAGCTGTGAAGGGGGCGATGTTGGGTGCTCTTTCTTTCCATGTGTCAATTCCATTGTGATGAGGTCGTCCCATAAGACATCCCATAGTACTGAGCATGGATCTCTTACTGGATTGAATTTTCTCTGGGCCATAACGTTTGAAGGTTGCTGAAATTGTACAAATGATTGCAAAATGTTTCAGTGAGCTGAGACTGCATCCCATCAAAAAAATAAAATAATATCCAGTTAAATTAAATTTCAAGCTCAAATTTGACATACTTGCAACAAGAGAACTCTCCGATGAGTTACTATCAGGATTTTTCCTTTTGGAAGTAAAAAGTGGTCTTCGTATGCATCTGTCAAAGCAAACTTTCCTCGGACCTTAAAGAGGTCTACTTGGCCAAAAAATGTACCACATTCAGCCAGCTGCAAAATTACCTACAATATAGAATAGTGGCAAGTAGGTTCAAAACAGACATTTTGAATGTGAGTAAAGCACGTGGACATCAACACAGACAACTTCAGAGTCACTGATGAATGAGACATCACAATGCCCTTTACAGGAAACAATTTGTCATGCTAATTAAGGTATTGTTATTCCCTACCAAGTTCTATCTTGAATGAATTGTAAATTCACAATTAATTAACAAAGTTGCAGAATTTTTTTCTGATTGGCAATGAAAACTTTCATTCAAAGGAGAAAAATTACGAGAGAGCAAAGAGGAAAAAAGATACAAGAGCATTGTACCCCAACCCACTCCTCAACTACCTAATGAATCCCACTCAAGGAGATATCCTATTGACCCTTGTTTGGCTAAAGCATCCGCCATGGAGTTGGCCGATCCAAGCATGTGATAAAGAAAACATTAATGATGGAAGATAAAGTCCGGATTTCATTAAAGTGGAACTGGAATTTCCAAGGGTTTGCCTTCCAATTAGACACCCAAGCAATCACATTTGAAGAATCACTCTTTAAAATAAGGCCACCATGAAAATTTCTTGAAAAGAACCGAAGAAATTCCAAAATAGCTGACACCTCCGCTTCATTAGAGTCGCAAACACCCACAAAGTTGCAGCACTGACTTCAAAAAACAACTATAACATCTGGTGGCAGGCCCCGCTGTAAAGTTGACAAACTAGTCATGATTTCTTCCTGCCTTCTAGAAAATGGCAACAAATGAACATGTTGAGAAGTGATCATATTTCATCAATCCTCATAAATTTCTGGGGTTAATGGTGTGTTTTGATGTCCTCCAGACAATGACATTTAATGGATAATATACATTTTTCTTGGAAGCTTACTGAGGTTGAACTCCCCGTCCTATTTGTATGTATTCAACACGATCAATGTATTTGATTATCATGACCAGTGCCCATAGCACAGTTGGAAGGTAGGTGCTCAGTATAGTAATAACAAGGTTTCAATTTTCAGTCATGTAATTACCCGCACCCCCCACCCCCCCCCAAAAAAAAAAAAAAAAAAAAAAAAACACTAGTACTTGATTGCCATGGAGTGCATTTAGAAGCAACATAGACGAGAGGAAACATATACTAAAATATCAGCCATCACGTAACATAAAGGCCGATATGCATCAGGAATTGGCCAGAAAAATCAGTTTCAGCCATTTGCATGCAGTAAAAAAAGAAGAGGAGGAAAAAATAGAGAGAACAGCAGAGCTTGAAAAACAGAGATGTTTGCTTCTACAAATCTGAAGCAAGAGGAAAAAAAATTAAGACCCTTCAGGTCCAAAAGAACCGACAAAGTACAGGTGCCTAGATTGGAGGCTGAAGGAATGCCATCAGAGAGTAGGATCAAACTGTGGGGTTAGACGACTTCCAGGAGGAATGTGGGGTTTGCAGTTGCATTTCGTGCCAATGTAGTTTAGGATGAACATAACAATTACAATCTTCAATCAAGTAATGAACCTAAAATAATCATATTAAAACTCTGTGATCTTGTGTCATTCCTTGTAGACATGCAGGAATCAAATACGGCAGAAAACTATCATCTTTGTCCACTGGACTTAATAGAGGAAAAAACAGATAAAGAGGGCAGAAAGAACCATGAAATCAGCTGCCTACTAATAGAAAGTTAATTATTAAGTACCTGTCCTTGTGCTTTGTGCTCATTGTAAGGGCGGAGTAAATTATCCCCGCCAATTACTCTAGGCAGACGTCTACGAAGTAACTGTTCTTCTGATGTTATGGCTGATACAATTTTCATTCTGACAGCATTAGCACCTTCAGTGGTTTTTGACAAGAGGTCAAGGACACCACTTACAGGCTGTGCAGCTGCACCTATTAAACCTTTACCTACTCCCTGAACGAATCCCTCAACTCCAGAAGATTTTGCACCTTCAAGAGGCTTTGTCAAGATTCCAGTAACGCCTCTAAACAGACCTTTTGCAAAAGCCCCACCTCCATCTCTGATAACATCACCAATATCCTCTACACCCTTGCTATCCTGACCAAAGCAATTATATTAAAGAAACCATGTCAACTTTTGAAAAATATACAGTTAATAAAAGTTTGAAACATTTCTGTCAAGTATCAGCAGAAAATGGTTTTCATGTTGGCTGTAACCTGTCTCTGGCGGCCTTCAATGAATTTCTTATCCATTGATAATGCTGCAACACCTTTGCTGATGTGCCCAAGTGCACTGCTTGCATTACCAAGTATATCAACACCCGACAACAGTTGAAGAGGTTGACTAAGAAGATCTTTCTGAATGTTCGATTTAGCATTATTAATAAGAGTACTTTTACGCATGCATATATCTTCGTGAAATCTTTGGTTGATCCGTACCTATGAGAAGTCATCAACATCATTGCATTGATTGAGTGACAGAATAAAAATCAATGATTTGCAAAAGAATTTCCATTTTATGTACAAATAATCAAACTGAATGAGAAAGTTTAGAACAAATAGTAGTTGTTGCAACTTAGAAAGAGGCAACGGCTAAACATCACATCTGTAAATAATAGTTTTTTAAGGAAATAAAACCTGAACAGCCAAATGACAAGCAACAGTAATCTCAAAAGTCTTACCGCCATATGTTCAGTGTTCCCCAGTGCAGTCATCAATGATAACCAGAACCCAAGAACGCCTCTTGGTCGTTGAGTTGGAGACATAGCCAGAGATACTTTGAATCGGATTTCTGAGATATTAAGTAGTCTATTTTCCAGAAAACATATATCAAACCATGTATAGAAGAAAAAAAAAAAAAAATGACAGAGAATTGGCAGACTTCCAGTCAGTATCAAGTTTCCAAAATTTTTGTCCTTACCCTATTTGTATTATTGGATCAACAGAAGCAGCACTTGTTTGAGAACCATATACCCTACTGGGTTTAACTTGCTGGATCATGTCATGAAGGCGCCATATAATTGGTTCATGAATGTTGACCAAAAATGTGGAATTTTCGGGACCCTGGAATAGAAAGATTCACCATAATCCCAAACAAAAACAACAAGAATATAAGGAGTAAGATAAGTAGAAATTGCAGGCTTCGATCACCGGAAAATTAAATTAATAAAAGACAAAAACAATCAGGCTGCCATACCAGGAAAACAACATATGGGTACACACACAAGTCTAGTGATCCATTTGATTGCATTGTCACAGACAGCTTTAATATGTAATCAGTCTGACTTGTGTTTTTTTGTGGTCTAAACAGAACAGGCATTGGAGTCAATGGCAACTGATTATCCAGCTGTATCCCAAGCATCCTCATCTTGAATCTGTCATAAATAAAAAACCCAGGAGTTCGTTCAATCCTCATGAACTATTGGATGACCCACTCCTAAAGCAAATCCTAAACACCAACAGAAGCTATGCAGCAATTAACTCAGAATCCATTGCACATTTGTTTAAAAATCATTGCTGTGTAGAAAGCATACCTACTGATTCCAGACCCCAAGCCAGTTGAATATGACAGGAGAAGATTGGAGATGGAGAGATACAGAATTTCCTCTGGTGTATGATCAATGACAGATATCCCCAGCTCAGAGAGCTCAATGGTGACATGAAACTCAATATCCGTTGAAGGCAACTGTTTAGGATCATTTTCTGGTTGTTGAGACAAATTCAGTGCACCTCTTTTAGGCATAATTGCTGCAGTTTCACTAGCTGGCATCCAGTCACTAATCTTAATGACATGAATCTTCCCTTCCTTCAGAACCGCAACATGTAAAGGCTTAACAGGTCCACCAGAGACATGCATTGGCTGGTAATCAAAATTCCCATCAATGTTATACTTCTGTGATTCTGTGGGATCAGTTCCATCCACTATCACTTCCAGCAGCCGTTGTCTACCAAGGTCTTCCCAGAAAAATGCAGCAGCAGCATTAGGGGGAAGAGCTTGCCAGGAATCACAGGTACCATCCACTTGTCGGAAACGTATAGGTAAATACGTAGAACGGTTCTCAATCCTGTTTGATGAGCAGTTAAAAAAATTCACTAAATAGTTGGAGAATATAATGTTTAAGCAAAGAACAATTATATGAGATATGTAAAAGGTGAACCTGTAAGGGCTTGAAAATG
Organism: Camphora micrantha; assembly: GCA_003546025.1. NCBI lineage: Eukaryota > Viridiplantae > Streptophyta > Magnoliopsida > Laurales > Lauraceae > Camphora > Camphora micrantha. The sequence goes on from QPKB01000001.1 coordinate 61,884,372, forward strand.
AAGCCAAGCGGAAAACAACTTCACAGCGTGAGTTTTTTCCTCCACTTCTAACTTCTACTCTTATATTTATCTTATCACTTCCCTTATCATGCTTCAAAGATACACACATTATCCCCTCATTTTCAATACTAAAAGGCGTACTCCATTGGAATCCATCTAGTTGCAACTGAAGTTAAGAAAAATCCCATCATGAGAGAGAGAGAGAGAGAAAGAGAGAGAGAGCGCTAAATTCAATTGGTAAAAGTCACAGTTACCTTCAACAGTTCACGTTTGGAAGTCGATTGCCACAGAAACATTTTAGGTGGATCAATGGGATGGATCAATTGAATAGCCTGAGTGTCACATTGCTGCAAAGATAGACTGCAACCAATCCTATTGATAAATACAGTTTGTGGTTGAAAATGTACAACCTGGCCATAGAAAAATCTTAGCAGTTTAAGGTTTTTGAAAACTCAAGCAACCCAATGCAATGAATACTATAAAGAATGTAAGCCAGAAATGTGTGAAGTAACTGCTATTATCTATTGATTACTTAGTCCATAAAAAATTACTGGTAAAATGCAATAATAACAATAATAACAATGATAATAATATAATAATGACAAAACAACAAAGGTTAACAAAAACTCGATGATACTCTGATTGATAGGTTCATCAAAACATCAAATGAAACTTGGATCGAAAATGCCAGAGAAAGAAAGCCAAGAAGGGTTAGATCGTGTTCACATATAGGACCAAGTTAGAACCAGCTGAGTTGTACTGTAGGACATATCAGGAGTCAGTAGGCATTTGGATAAATTTTTCCATTCCTTTATCTTTTAACTGTTCCTTTATTTTCTTTTTATTTTTCCGAATGATTTGGTTCATTTTTATTCATACGTGAGTTATGATGGTACTTGGGTCTTTTACATTTTATTGAGTTATAATGGCTTGGATTAAAACATCTATATCTTAATCCTAAGGGTGAGATTGCTTCAGACAAGCTTTTATCACAAACACTATATTTATCACTATCAGGGCCTATTATATTTAATCTTTTATTTCAAGGGCATATTATATATCTAAACTGCTAGGATAAGCTTCTATAATGACTAGAGTTATTATATCAGATCAGGATTTCCTGTTATTACTGACCATTGTGGGTTGGATTTATTTAGATATCTATCTTGTTGAACTAATTAGGAAGGCAACAACTTAATCACATCTATCATGATTGTGACCCAATTGTTGATGGTGCATAACCCAACATACAAATCAATCTTGACTGCCCATTTCTTGTAAATCAAATGAAAAGATGATAACAAAGAAATAGAGTTGATGCTCCTAATTCAATACATCCAAAGGTCAAATGGGATTGTTGAGATTTCCATCTACAATAGGCCCCATGATTCACATGTTTCTGATTCGTGAGCATATATCCCTTGTCTACAAGTACAGATAAAAACTCAGCTTTCTAAAGCAATTTGTATTGCAGTAGAAAAGTGGATGGTTCTCGAAGCCATGATTCCATTATTTGGTTTCTATCTCCATTGACTCTTAAAAGAACTAGTGCTTTTAGTCTTTCCTTTCAGGTTAGCAACTGGCTATATTCTTTTTCCGAGCTGTATTTATGAAGAATAAACAGCCACACCATTATAGTTTCCTTCATTTTGGTTAATTGGAAATGCATCCATGTGCAAACTAGGTTTACCCCACTTGCATGTAGGTTGAACCCTTGTTTGCATGGTAGAGTTAGTAGATGAAATCTGGGAGGACAATTTGATTATTTTCCTAAAATTGATCTGTTACCACAGTTTTAAGTGTTTTGACGCATGATGCTCATCCATTAAGAGAGATGTTAGTTCACCTTTGTCCTGTTTGATGCCATGGTAAGTACTGTGGAAAGCTTGTAATAAGACCCATCTGAATTGAATGCCTTGACATAGACTCTCTCCTGAAAAACAAGGCTCATATATTGAAATGAAAATGAAGCATGATTAAATTTACAGGAGCATTTCACATGAAAGGGATCATAAGTTTATAAAGACTTGATACCTTATTTTCCAGATCCAGAAGAGAAATTCCAGGGCTATAATGTTCAGAACGACGAATAGCAACAGCAATACCCAAACGTGGGGAAAGAAATGCACCGTTTTGAGATTGGAATGGCAAAACACCACTGCGGCTTGAATAGTCTTGGGGAGATAACATGCAAGGAGTAGGAGATAAGTCCTCCAATGATTCTAGTACTTGAATAGTTTTTCTTAAGCCATGATTCATTCCGTCGGTTGAATTTGAGGGACGTTTCAACGCTAGTTTTGCAGATTTAATTGCTCTAGAGGCTAGAGGGGAATCAGCATCAGCATTGTCCCCAGGTTCAATCTCCACAACTCGATATGCCAATGGCAATGAAGTATCATTAACAATCCAATATGGTACAAACAACCTAATTGTTTTGGGTGCTGCAGTGGTTCCTCCCAAGTCACGTTCAAGACTGACACGTATCCTCCTGTGTAAAAGGTAGAGAAGAAGAATTGTTATTGAAATCGAAAGAAAATAAATCCTAAAACTGAGAACATATACAAAAACACATCTAGTATATGTGACAGCTAATAGAAACCAATTGTGTATGTATATATATAGCTGAATATAAATTTACAAACTATATAAAAGAAACTATTTACAACATTATGGAATCCCATAAAACTGTTAGTTCCATTTATCTGTCAAGTATATACATCACATTGTTTTGATGCAACATATAAGCACAAATCCATTTTTCTCATATCACACGGCTACAAATTAGTGACTCAAAGTATAGTAGCAAGCTACTTGTCTTCGCATCAAATATTATATTGGCAATTCAAGTGAAATATATTCATGCAAACTATCATAACTAGGAATACATCAATTTGGATACTCCTGCAGGTCATGCACATTGTACCGGTCATGGAGATTTATGAGATATACTTTGTAACCAGAAAGATGTAATTAGATACTTTTTAGTAAAAGGGGCAGATACATTTAACTGTGTGCTCTCTACACCCACACCCACACATATATAGGGATATATTCTTGTGAGCATGGTGCTCATGGGCTTACCATGCACACCGCCTAGTGGGGCCCTAAGATAATGGGTCAGAGGGATGGAAAGATCCTAATGGGTAGGGCCTGTTATAAAATGTGGAGGAAGGAGAAGAAGAAGAAGAAGAATAATGGAGAGAAGGTCGTGCAACCATAGATGATCGACAGTTCTATTTATAATCATATTAGACCTTAATCAAGGCTCTAAATATGTTAAGAGTACAAATCAGAATAATGAAAGAATAAAAAGAACATATCCTAGACTATACAAGGAAATAAGAAGAGAGAAATTAGCTATACAAATTTAGATACAAATCTAGATCATATCCCACGTGTGGGATTTATACATGGGCCTTGATGGGCTGGGCCTATCTTAAGGCCTGGTATCTTCTACACTCCCCCTCAAATTGATGTGGCAAGGTAGAAAGCATCAATTTGCTAGTTAGATCATGATGAAGCGTTTTGGGAAGTGCTTTGGTGAATATATCCGCCAATTGGTTAAAAGAAGAGACATGAGGCAGAGTTATCTTCTCGGTAACATGTTGACGGATGAAGTGACAGTCAATCTTATGTCCTTTGTTCTTTCATAAAAGACGGGATTGTTGGCAATTCTGGTAGCACTGGTATTGTCCCCATGAAGAGGTATATAACTACCAATAAGAACACCTAATTCACAAAGAAGACGGCATAGCCAGATGATTTCAGTACTGGCGGATGACATCGCTTGATATTCTGCCTCAGCAGAAGACCTTGATAGAGTGGTTTGCCTCTTGCACTTCCACAAAATTAGAGATTCCCCAAGAAACATACATCAGCCAATGGTAGACCTCCAAGAGTCTGGAATCAGCCAATGGTAGACCTCCAAGAGTCTGGACAGCCAGCCTAGTTAGCATCCGCATAAGCTGATAAGTGTAGAGAAGTACCAGAAGGGTAGAAGAGACCATGATGAAGAATTCCTTCAAGCGGAATATGTGTAAAGCAGCAGCAAGGTAAGGTTTGTGGGGATTGCTAACAAACTGACTAACTGTATGAAATGAATGAGAAATATCCGGCCGAGTTATAGTTAAGTAGAGCAAACTACCAACCATCTGCCGAAAAACAGAGAGATCATCTAGGGGAGGGCCATCATCTGTACTGATTTTGCTGTTCAATTCCATAGGCGTATAAAAAGTGTGAGCATCATCAAGCCTGGCTGAAGTGATCAAATCTATCGCATATTTGCACTGAAAGACCCTAATGCCTAATTTGTTGCACACAAATTCAAGCCCCATAAAGTAGGTGAGAGGATCAAGATCCTTCATTCTGAAATGACGAGCAAGGTGGTGTTTGAGATCCGTAACACCGGCAATATCATTGCCACCAATAATCATATCATCAACATAGACTAAAAGGAATGTGCAGCCCTTCGGTGTCCACTGCAGAAATAGGGAACTATCAAAGTGACTTCGACTAAATCCGGCCAGAAGGATTGCTGCCCGGAATTTATTGAACCAAGCCCTGGGAGCTCGTTTAAGTCCATAAAGAACTTTCTGCAATTTACAAACATGCTTCGAAGGACAAGCATATCCTGAAGGAGGTTTTAAGTAAACAGTTTCTCGCAAGTCCCCATCAAGAAAGCATTTTTGACATTCATTTGCCATAGAGGACAGTTGCGGGCTGCTGCGACACAAAGAAGAGTACGAGCAATGGTCATTTTAGCCACTGGGGCAAATGTTTCCTCATAGTCAATTTCATATTCCTGCTTATGATCTTGCGCAACTAATCTGGCCTTGTAGTGATCAAGACTCTCATCAGAGTGAACTTTAACGAAATATATCCATTTACTGTGATGATGCTCCTTCAGGGGCCGATACCAATTCCCATGTTTGGTTTGCTTCAAGAGCAATCAATTCCTCATTCATAACATCCTACCAGTAAGCGATCTTCGAGGCCTGTGAATATGAGGTGGGTATAGGAGCACTATCCAAAGAAGTAAAAAGAGCAAGAAAACCATAGCATTTAGGGACAACAGAAGGACAACTAGAGTGTCGCAGAGAGATGATACTATCAGAAGAATCATTATTACCTGAAGGTTTAATAGGCGGCAGTGGGAGATAATCAGGAGAGGGATTCACCATAGGAGGGACTGTGTTCCGCCGGACATAGACTTTGGGAAGAGTTGATGGAGAAGCAGGTTCCAGAAATTATGGTAGATAGGACACAGCAATAGGATGACTATCCAAATGTAAAGAAAAGAAAGGAATCTGTTATAAGAAAATCACATTACGAGATATTCGCATGCGTTTTTCGAATTGATCATAACACGAAAACCCTTTGTGTTCATTATTGTAACCCAGAAAGATGCATTTGGCATCCTGTGGTGATAATTTAGTGTGCTCAATAGGTGGAAGGTGAACAAAATACAAGCAGCCAAAAACACGCAAGTAAGAGTATGAAGGTGTATGACCAAAGAGAACTCCGTAAGTAGTCGTCTTTCCTAGAACAGTACTAAGAAGACGACTGATAAGATACACAGCAGTCTGTGCAGCATCATACCAAAATTCGGGAGGAACTAATGATGCAATTAAAAGAGTACGAACAGTTTCAAGATGTGTCTGTTATTTCTTTTTGCAATCCCATTTTGCTGAAGAGTATGCGGACATAATTTTTGGTGAAGAATGCCTTTATTAGAAAGGAAGGCAGAGAAATCATGAGATACGTATTCTCCACCAGAATTTGATCCAAGAATCTTTATAGCTCTCTGAAATTGGGTTTGGACCATATTATAAAATCTTTGAAAAATAGAAAGCGCTTCAGATTTCAAGCGCATGAAATAAATCCAAATATAACGAGAATGATCATCAATAAAGGTCACATAGTTCTTGAATCCCGTCCTACTTAAGGTAGGAGCAATTCCTCAAACATCAATGTGAATAATGTCAAAAGAAGTATGAATAGAAAAAGGTATAAAATATGACTCTTACTTAAGCAACAAGTTTCACACTTTGATTGAGAGAAAGAAGACATCATTTTATTAATTAAAGTAGAGTCCAAACAACCAATCTTAAAGGAGGAAATTAAATGAGCATTGATCACATGACCAAGACGTTTATGCCAAACACTCCACAATTTATTTAAATTATTAGAAGCAAAGGAATGATGTCCAATGTCCAGCAAAAACAGACGCCCATGTTTATTCCCCATCGAGATCACCTTCTCAGTTTGTCGCCCTTGTATAACACAACCAGAGGAAGAAAAACGAAAAAGATATCCATCATCAATAAGTTGTCCTACAGAAAGTAAATTGGCTAATAATTTTGGAAAAAAATAGACATTAGGAAGGGTGATGGATTGGCCAGAGACGCTAGATAAAGTAATGGAACCAACTCCAGAGATGAGTAGTTGATCTCTATTAGCAGTGGTTATTTTTTCTTTTCCAAGATAAGGGTGGGAATTTATAAAGCTATGTTTTACAAATGTCATGTGATTTGAGGCTCCTGAATCTAAAAACCACGTGGATGAGGTGATAAAAGAAGAAGTAGATGCTGAAGAATGGAAGGCAAGAAATGCTATAGGAGAATGAGTTTGATACTGACCACCAGTAAAGCCCATAGATGCATATGTTGAGGTGATTGTGTTTTGAATCAGTTCTTGCATTCGAGCAGGAGTCATGGATACAGCCCTAAATGAAGTGCTTCATGCATTAGATAATGATGCTTGAGCTTGGAATGCAGTTGGAATATTCTGTCTTAGCACATTGGAGGGAGGCTTCTTCGGTTGTGTCTCATTCCTTCGCTGTAAGTTGCGGCAATCATCAATAAGATGACAAGAGCATTTGCAATATCTACAAACCTACTTCTTGCGACAATTTTTTGCAATATGACCGAAGCCTTGGCATTCATAACATTGAGTGAGTTTCATATTGGGGGTTGTCAGAAGAGCAGAATTAGCCGGAAGAAGTGCGAGGAAGGCCTTTGGTTTTTCAAGAATAGCACGCTGTGAGGTGAGACGAAGTTCTTCGCGAATGATTTCTCGAAAGCAGGTATCAAGATTAGCAAAAAGTTCTCTGGTCATGAGGGCAGACCGAACCGATTCAAAGTCTGGTCGTAGATTCATAAGAAACTGGCAAATGTGAGTTTCTTCTTGTAATTTAAGAGCCTCGGATAGAAATCCAGAAGAGACTGTCTGGATCAACGTGGAATCCATTTTGGTCCATAAGATGAGGAAACCATTAAAATATTCCTGCACAGATTTATCCCCTTGAATAAATTTCATAATTCCACTATCCAAGTTAAACTTCCGGCCTTTGTTGGTTTGATGGTAGATTTTCTTGCGATGAGCCCACATACCTGCTGCTGTTGTATAGGCTTGAAGAGCCAATGCAAGGGAGGAATCAATAGAGTTAAGTATCCAAGTAATTACTATGGCATTTTCCTTGGATCAGGTGGCTAAGGCTTTGGATTCAGTGGTACTTGGAGTAGGAGGCTCAGTTATTGTTCCATTAAGATAACCAAATAGCCCTCGTCTTTCTACAAAGTTCTTCAAATGGAAGGACCAGGAGATATAATTATACCCATTGAATTTGATTGGGATACCATCATATTTTTCCATGATCTTTAATGCAGCAGAATGCACAATAGAGGAAGATAAAAGCAGAAAATCAGCAACCAAGAGGTTCTGTTCTTCACTAATCCAAGCTGAGAGAGAGATGGACGACTAAACAGCAATTAGTCAGCAATAATCAGCAAGAGAGGCTGAATATCTGGTTCAGATATGTTACTGGAGCACAAGGATGAACTCCAAAACAAACATAACACAAAAAGGAACAAAAACAGGGCCAGACGACCTCCTGTTATAGTGCTGGAGTGGTCACGTGGGGCCCACAATGGGATCAGAACTCTGATCAGAAAATGTAGTCCTCTGTGTGAGACTTCCTACTATCTTTTAGATCAGGTTGCATAACAAACTGATGAAAATCCGCAAGATTGGACAGATCTGATGAAAACTATCCTGTATAACTAGGAAATCACAAGCAGCAGTAGATGACCTTCCTCAGATGTGCCAAAAATTCAGAAAAAATGCCCATAATTCCTAGAGAAGATGGGCGACCCTTGTGGTGGTGGTTGTGTTTGATTTCTGGATGATCGGATGACGGCCCACCTTTGATATCCACCTTGCAGAATGTCGAAACAATGACTCTGCTGTGAGAGAGTCTTCTTTTCAGATCCTTGAGAAGGGATTGGGTTTGGACAGTTGATAAGAAGAGATCCCACAGTGCTCTGATACCATGTTACAATATGTGGAGGAAGGAGAAGAAGAAGAAGAAGAAGAAGAATAGTGGAGAGGAGGTCATGCATCCATAGATGATCGACAATTCTATTTATAATCATATGAGACCTTAATCAAGGCTCTAAATATGTTAAGAGTACAAATTAGAATAATGAAAGAATAGAAAGAATATATCCTAGACTATACAAGGAAATAAGAAGAGAGAAATTAACCATATACAAATTTAGATACAAATCTAGACCATATCCCACGTGTGGGATTTATACATGGGCCTTGATGGTTGGGCCTACCTTAAGGCCTGTTATCTTCTATAGGGTCCAGATATCAAATCTGGGGTTAATCCTATGCCTTTAACCCCTTGATCCATGGCCTACAAGTTCCACACACACATAGATGACCCTCAATCAAGTGGCTCAGTCCATAAGATGGTGCAAATCCATGGGATCTAGTGTAATTTGGGTGTCCCATGTGTGTGGACAGTTTAGATGGGATCATAAGGTGGGATTCACTATGATGCCCTCATCGTAAGACTGTGAACACTGTGAACACAAGTCACAAGAAATCATGGTTGGGGCTGATTTTTGTAGAGAGGAAGATCTCATGGAGTCCTTGAAATCCCCCCCGCCCCCCTCCCCATGTGGGTCCCCAGGTGGGCCTCACCACACACTTGAGCTTACCTTATCCTAAGCTTGAGCTTAGGAGAACTGGCCACTATATATATATATATATATATATATATATGGAAATTCTAAAAAATGCCCCACTTTAAAAGCTCCCCTTTTTTCGCCCCTGATTTTTGGTCATGGGGTCCATGTTGTGTCAATCTAATCTTTTCACACATACTACCCCACCATGAATAGTCATAAGTCCACGTTTGACATTCATCCAACTCTTCCTCACTGTTGGATTAAAATCATTATAAAATGATGCCTCTAAACCATTAAGTTTTAGGGCCATGGATCAAAAGGTTAGGGTGATCTTATGGACTCAAGATTTTGCAGATTTTGCATATAGGTAGGCCTCATTCATATGGATCTTTCCATCCAATGGACTTCCATGATCATCATGCATCCCAGTGGGCCCAACTAGGCAGGGCGTTTTCTCCTTAAAAATTCTCGGGCGCTGTGTAGTGCTCCCCATAGATGGAAATTCTAAAAAATGCCCCAATATATGGAAATTATCCTATGCGCACGGTGCTCATAGTGCACACCAGCAGTGGGGCCCACAACATAGGCTAGTAGTTTTAGATATTTGCATTAGAAGTAGAAAGAGGGGCAATAAATAAAATCTGCACTAAAAGAAGGCGGGAGGGATTTGAAAGGAGAAAAAATAATAATATTTAAGGATAAAGTGATTAAGGAGGGAGAAAGAAATTTTTAGAGAGAAACTACAATGATGTGGAATCAAATGGCTACACTAGGAAGGTTGCTAAAGAGGTGCTTGGAGAGTCGAAAAGGAAAAGACACTATAATAAAAAAACATGATGGTGGAGTGTAGAGGTTCAGGAACTTCGATAGAAAAGATGATGTTACAAAGTTTAACAGGGGACGAGGATATGGAAAACTATAAGATGTATAACAAGACAAAGAAAGAAGCTAAGAAAAGTTGTAAGTGATGTAAAGTTTAAAGCATATGATGACCTATATAATAGGTTGGGAACAAAAGAAGGAGATAAGGATATTCTTAAGCTAACAAAAATAAGGGAAATGAAAAGTAGAAACTTAGACCATGTCAAATTCTATTAAAAGCAATGACTAAAAGGTTCTAATGAAGGACAATGATATCAAGGAAAGGTGGAGGGAATATTTTGGAAAACTTTTAAATGAAAACTATGTAGGAGACAGAAGAACAAGATATGATACTTTGTTAGCAGAACAAGCTTTTTTCCGCAGAATTAGGGTGGTGGAAGTGAGGAAAGCAATGAAACAAATGAAGAAAGGAAATGCTATAAGTCCAAATGACATTCTAATAGAGGATTGGAAATGCTTAGGAGACGTTGAGGGGATTTGGTCAACTAGGCTCTTCAATAAGATATTAATGACAACGAAGATGCTGGATGAATGGAGAAGTGTTGTAGTACCTATATATAAGAACAAGGGAGATATACAAAAATTGTACCTATTGCCGTGGGATAAAACTTATGAGTTATACTATGAAGCAATGGGAGAGTAATGGAGTAAAGAGTTAGATAGAAGACCGAGATATCTGAAGATAAATTTGGGTTTATGGTAGGAAGGTCAACTATGGAAGTTATCTTCTCACTTAGGCAATTAATGGAAACATATCCAGCGAAAAGGAAAAATGTGCATATGGTCATCATTAATCTATAGAATGTTCCAAGATGTTATATTGAAATTATTAAAGATATATATTTATAAGTGGTAACGAGTGTGAGAATTACTTGAAGAAGACAGGTGAGTTCCTAGTGACGATAGGTTTGCATTAGGGGGTTAGCCCTAAGCCCTTACCTCTTTGAAGTAATTATGAACGAGCTAACTACTCATATTCAAGATGAGGTACCTTGGTGTATGTTGTTTGCAGATGATATAGTGTTGGTGGATGAATCAAGAGATGGTGTGAATGCAAAATTCGAAAGATGGCGGGAGCTTTTAGAGTCCAAGTGCTTTAAAATAAGTTGTATAAAGCTAGAGTATATGGAGTGCAACTTCAATATGCATATATAAATAGCTAAAACTATTGTGAGAATTGAACCTCAGGAGATACCGCAAATTGATTCATTCTGTTACCTTAGCTCGATAATTAGTAAGGATGGAGAAATTGATGAATACGTCGATATAGGATAAAAGCGGGATGGTTGAAGTGGAAACTTGCTTCTAGAGTGCTTTGTGACCAACGAATGCCAGCACGATTGAAGCAAAAACTTCACAGGACATAAATTATTCCACCTATGGCCTATGGAGAAGAATGTTGATCAATCAAGAAGCAACATATGCACATAATGGATCTAGCAGCGATGACAATGTTGAAGTGGATGTGTGGTAAAACTAGGAAGGATCGGATTAGAAATGAGTGATTTTGAGAGCATTTATGGTTAGCATCAGTAGAGGACAAAATTAGGAATTTTTTTTTGAGATGATTTGGGCATGTCCAACGTAGGCCGACAATGGTGCTGTTAAGAAAAAGTCTGGATATGCAGGTCGATGCCCACCAAGGGGTAGGGGTAGGCCGAAGAGGACATGGATAGAGATAGTAACAATAGATCTGAAGAAGTGAAACTTATTTGAAGATCTAATTAAGGACAGATCGGAATGGAGAAAAAAAAAATTCATGCAAGTGACCCCAACATAGTTGGGACAAGGCTTTGATGATGATGATGACGACAACGACGACTGTGTAAGTGGTCCATTCAGATAAGTTATCAAGTGAGCCCACTATGAGTGCAAGAAATGCTCTGTGTGCACTGAATAATTTTCTTATATATATGTATATAAATGTGTAGAGGGCTGATCACCTTTGCCACTTATGCTGCTCACCTCATTTGGGGCCCACCTGGGGTCCCACCAATTAATGGAACTGTGGGTGAATGAAAGATTTGGACCTTTGTATAAAATTTGAGGCCCCTCAGTTTATCCTAACCCATTCATTAGTGGCCCACAAGTTCAATGATTCTATAAATATATAGGGTGCTTAGAGGAGAAACTTGTTAGTTCATTCAAATCATCGTACATCTTTTATTTACATGACCTTCACTCGGCCTAACCTTGACCTGGCACATGCAGCTGAAGTATCTATGAAATGGGTTCGTTTTTACAAACAAAATCACGACTTGAACATATTGTAAATGAACCATATGCTCATTTGGAAAACAAGTTCAACAGAAAAACAGGCATAGTGCACTCCAAAGTGACAGATGGAAATCACAGACCTATGACTTTGTTGATTAATCATCCACAAGTGTGAGACATGGTCAAGAGCTGAAAGATCCAGAATTGGAGCAGCATCCTTGCAAAACGAACAGGCAAGTTACATAAAAGGAAGATAATAGTACATGAATCTTAAAGAGAGACTCTTCATTATATTAATAAATTATTGGTTACCTTTTCCAAAACCCAGCCACCTTGGACAAACAATGTAAGGTAAATAGATTTTTGCACATCTGCTGAATAAATGAATTCACTGCCGCAAGATGAGATAATACCATGTTGTCGCTCAATTCTATTTCCCTCTTTTGTTCTCTCCCAGATGGCATATTCTGCTTGACATGGGAGCTTGTTTTCTATTTTAAGCGGTGAATTTATAGATATCTTCCAATCATAAACAGGTGCATTTAGTTCTGTGTGATGAACTGAAGCATCAGTTCCAACACTAAGCCAGAAGTATTGCCCAGTCCTATTATTAGGGTTACAGTACAAAAGCATGTCCTTCTTCTCAAGCTGATTCAACTTGAGAATATAACTTTGCTGTGGATGATTTCTAGCTTTCATGCTGTTCTGATGAGAGAAAGAACCTTGCTCTGAGAAGGATTGGTCATTCCCACATATATACCCAGATCCCACTGTGGCTATATGACTCCATGTATACAAGTCATGAGGATTTTCAAAATAAGGACGAACTTGCAGGCACATATCTGGATCCTTAGCCATACTCCTCCAAGGTAAAACAGCAGATTCACTTGGCTTGATGATAGCAAAAACATCCCTCATGCTGTTGGCTCTTTCTTCAAGATCCTTTTGCCTTGTACGTGTCCAACGCCTTCGCCTCACAAAATCTAGAGCTGATTTTGTACGCGATTTTGGAGAATTTGGGGGCCATTTTAAGCTTTGATAGTCAGTTCCATAAGCCCAACCATCAGAGTCCACAAACTGGGATTTTTCTATGGTCCACCCAGTTGTCCATTGCCATCCTGGAGGAAGTGGGGGCTCAAAGAAATCCTTGGAAATAGAGAAAATAGATGATAAGTTTAATATATTATTACCAATAATCCAAAAATAACATTAAAAATTAGTGACTAATTAAACCGCTAGTGATTAACACCTCACCTTAGATGAGTACGAGAAGTCCCTAGTACTCCAACGCCCTGTATCATTACCACGGAAACCAGGCCACTTATTTCCCCAGCCAGAGATTGGTTGATACCGTTGGTTCTCAAATATCTCTTCCATCACCATATTACGTTTGCTTGTCTCAGATATGAAAGGTGTCTGGCTCTCAAGCATAGATGAAGGACATACAGACACTTGCAGTGGAACACCTGAATCATTAACAACCACTCCAAGAGTCCTAAAGATTGCATGCTTCTTTCCATTTTTCATAACCACTTCCAAGGCCAAGAAATTTTCATTTAATGTTTTAGGGACAACTGATAGTGTTAACATTGACCGGAAACTCTCCCACGGACCTTCAGGGCCAAGCCCTACCCAGAAACCCACATCTCTATCAATGGATTTCAAACTTTCCATCTCCTTTTGTAAGTTGACAATTGTTTTCTTTTCAAAGTAAGAAGTAGAAACCAATAAACACCCACAATCTTGCCGGCCATCATCAGCAGTCATCCGACCCTACAAGACGATAATTATTACAGAAAAAAGACAACACATGAAAAACATCATAGATAACAGTTATGCCACATAAATTTGCAGGGCCACATGGCAACATGCATCAGAGAACTGTGAACTCACCCTCTTTAATGGATATGTAAAAATATTTTGATTCTCAGCTGGTTGATATAAAATGCTTGCTGAAGCTGCTCTCTTCAGTGGACCAGAACGGTTCCCAATCGAAATAGAAAATGCACCGACCACTTCACCTATGTTAACCATTTCATACACCACGAGTCAACCACTAATATTTTGGACAGAACAATACACTGATCAATTTTAAACAGAATGATTTTATGAATCAAACAAGGATGATTAATTGTATCAAAGATTTAGAACAAGGAAAGATGTCTAAGAGTAACTGTTACACTTTTTAAAACAATTCTCGAAATGGAGACTAATTGTGAGACCAGTTAATGATTGCAAGTGAATAAGCAGACCAATAAAATTTCACCAAAGATAAGCTTAAGATGCATGACATGTTCTACACATCTCCTACCACCTGAGTTAATTTTTTTTTTTTTTGCATATACATCCTATTAATAAACCTTTCTATGGAATTTAATTTCATTTTTCTCTGGCATATCATTCTTGTATAACTCCCCAAGAAGTCAATTCAGTAACATATAAGCAAGAATTTATATTGACCGAGGAAAAATGGTAACCCTCCTCTGGGACAATGTCCATAATTTATCCATCATCACTGATTTTCAGTGGCACAGATCAATACTCCAATATGTGACTGAAAATAACGTGTATATATATATATATATATATTTTGAAACAAGACTCTTATAACTGCCTGCTTATGATGCATTCAAGATGTTCCAGAAAAGGGACTGTAACTGCCAATTTATGATGCGTTCAAGATGTTTCAGAAAAGGGACTGCAACACCAAGGGACTGCTGCGACAGCAGTTATGCAATGGAAAGAAACTCCAAGAAAACATCAAGATAAGGAAGAAAAATAAAGAGAGAACCGCCACTAAAGTGGCATATCCTTAGTAATACTCGTCAAATTGGCAGATCTATCAGGCTTTCATACCGGCCAAGTTGGCAGATATCTCAGTTTACATTGGACTTTATAAATACAACTAGAAAAGAATAGAAAAAGAAAAGGAAAATGAGATTGAATGATGACAGCAATCAATTTTCCGTTATAATTATGAAATGATGGAACAGTACCATTACAAAAATTGTAAAACCTTGTTTTGAAAGACTAATAATCTATATCTTTCTGAATTAGTGAAAAGTAAAGTTCTTTAGCCTCTAATATATAGGTAGTTCTAATTTTTCATCAATAGCTTCCACAGTAGAAAATTTTACAGGACAATGATTAGACCAAAGTTACCTAATTTGCAATTCGCTCAATTCGCACTTGAGTTCTTAGTTCGCAGTTCGACACTTGCTTCGATTCTGAATTTTGATAGGGTAGGTTTACGTAATTCGCTTTTTTGACTCGCTTAATTCGAAATTCGAGTTCAATGAGTTCGATATGCTAATTCGAATCCACATAAATAAATAGTTAATGTTACATATTTAATATTTAATCAATCTAATACAAGCTCAGATTTATGTGAAATGGCCCACCCCAACTAACTTGGGAACGCAATTTTCTTTTTTTAAAAAAATTGGGTTTTATAAACGCGGCCCCTACTATGGAAGGGTAGAGATCATTATATCTATTCTATAATTTAATCAAGTAAAATCTATGATATTTGACTTCCACAAAAATTTTAAAGATTCACATGATTGTACGAAGACGAGGAAGTGAAGGAAATTAAAACAATAAAGAGCGGAAAATAGAGAGAGATAAGACTACATCAAAACTCATGACGCTCTTAATGGGGACCCATCTACAGAAATCTAAATGTCGAGGACAATTGAGAGAAGAAAGACTACATCAAAAACTCATGAGGCTCTTAATGGGGACCCATATACAGAAATCTAAATGGGTCATTATATTTGCCTTTTACTCATAAGCATTCTTGAGAATTTTCACTTTAACAATATATGGCTTCATCATCTGATTGACCAGTTTAAATCACTTAACTTTTATGTATTATTATATCACATATTTATAAGTGATTAATTTTATGGAGGGCCCAACTCTTTTGTAATAAAATTTACCTAAATCCTATAAAAAAAGGAGGCCTCATTTTCATTGGTTTAAATTTTTAATAGGGTGGGCCACACACTACCCAAAATTTGTTATGATTCTGAGTACAAATTGAAATAAGAGAGAGATTAGAGGAAGGGATGGTGTACAGCTGTTGGCCTGCTGGCATTAAATTTATGAAGGGAGGGAAATTGATTGGCGGGTTTTCCCATTTTTGTGAAGACCACCTCTCTATCACCCTCTTTCCCTCTTTTCCATATTTTTCATCTACTTCTTCTTCTTCTTCTTTGTTTTTTTTTGTTTTGTTCTGTTTTTTTTTTTTTTTTTTTTTTTTTTTATAACAGTAAACTTTTATTTCACCAGAAGAAAAATATAAAAAGACTAAACAGAAAGCAACTCTACTTAGTCAAACAAGAAAAGGAAAGCAACTCCAAAAATCAGAAAAAAAAACCCATCAAAATTTAAGTAGAAGAGCCAAAAACTCCTTCCCTTGCAAGACCATCGGCCATACTGTTTGCTTCACGAGGAATATGATGAAAAGAAAACCCCAACTTTGTAGAAATAGCTTGAACCTCCTCCACCCAATTTGCTAATCTCCACGGGTGAGAAGCCTTCCCAGAACCCCACTAAATAGCTGAAAAAGAATCTCCTTCAATAATAACATTATAATCATTCAGCTATAACAATTCGCAATACCCAATCAAAAGAGCAAACACTTCAGCTTCATTGACATTCGAAGAATCCACGGACCCGAACCAGCTTCGAACAATACTACCATCACTATCCCTTATAACACCTCCAAACCCACCCTTTTGAATAGACTGTAGATAGCTGCCATCAAAATTCAATTTAAGAAATCCAGGACACAACCAATGAAATCGATGAGAAACTTTTGGCCGCCAACCCCCGTTTAAAAAGGCTCCCCAAGATCTATTAAGATCTTCTAAGGGAATCCCTACAAACTCCTTTCGCTTGCACACCCATACCGATACTGTCCAAACAATAGACTCAATAAATTTTTCAACTGGTTTACTAACTCTTATGAAAACTCTATTATTCCTCTCCAACCAAATCTTCCAAAAGGTAGTAGCATACAAAACTAATTTCTAGAAAATCTTTCCATGACCATACTTCCACCCCACCGCCAATGAAGGAAAAGATCGTCAACAGATCTTGGCATGACCCATTCCATCTCAAACATCTCAAGGATGGCACTCCACACTCTTGAAGCAAAAACACAATGGATCATCAAATGTTGCAATGACTCTTCATCATTGAGACATAAAGGGCAACCATTAACTATGAAATGGTTTCTTCTTCTCAACTTGTCAATTGTCAGAATCATATGCTTCCTCGTAATCTAACAGAAAACCAATACTCTTGGTGGAACTAAGGGATCCCAAAAAGAAGACCAGCCATCCTAACAGAATTGTCATTCGAAACATTGAAGAAGGATTTCACCGAAAAATGACCTTTAGTGTTCAGTTTCCAAACTCTGCTATCTGGTTTACCAAGAGACAAGTAAACACTGTCAAGCATACCAATCAAACGAGCAAAATCAGAAACTTCAATATCTGTTAGATCCTTTCGAAAAGAAAAATTCCAAACATTCTCTCCCCCAAAAGAACTGAAAGCTTCAGCGACGAGAGCCGGTTGTCTTTGTTCCAATGAATACAAATTTGAAAATTGATCACACAAAACCGATTGGCCACACCATTCATCATGCCAAAAACTTACCCGCTGCCCCTTATGGACCCTAAAGCGAATCCACTTTTGAAAGTTATCCTTAACTGAAAGACAGATTTCCATAAATCAGACACTCTATAGGCTTGACTTGGCACACACCATCCATCATTCCCCAATTTATACTTGCATACAATAATTTTACTCCATAAGCCATGGCCAGGCAAACCCACCCTCTGCAACCATTTTCCCAACAATGCTTTGTTAACTATACTAATAGATCGGAATTCGGATACCCAACCCCCCAAGAGCTAAAGTTTTACAAACTTCCTCCCACCTTACCGAATGATACTTCCTTTTCTCAAAAGAATCATTCCAAAGAAAATCGCGCTAAAGTTTTTCAATCCTTCTTTCAACATCTTTTGGGCATTTAAAACTAGAAAGGAAATAAAGTGGAATACTTGGCAGGACAGGCTTAATCAAAGTAAGCTGACCTTTCTAGGAGCTCAACTTTTTCTCTATCCTCTCCAAAACAGAATCTCATAAATGCTTCTTAGGTAACCCCAAATATAAAGGCAACCCCAAGTACTTGGATGGGAGATTTCCAGCTTTGCACCCAAACACATTAGCCAAATAATCAACATGAATACCATCCACCTTAACCCCAATCAACTCACATTTGCCATAGTTAATTTTCAACCCAGATAACCACTCAGACCATTTCAAAATCATCTTCAAATTTTCCACCTGCATAAGAGAAGCGTCACAAAAAATAACAGTCATCTGCAAATTGTAAATGAGTTGCATCAGGATTATCCTTACCAACTACAAAGCCAGAAATTAACTGCATTTGATTGGCCATAAACCATTAAAGCATTTAGAGCTTCCGCCACTATAACAAACAACATAGGGGATAAGGGGTCTCCTTGCCGAAGCCCTCTAGATCTTCTGAAATAGCCTTTCGGAGAACCATTTACCAAAATAGAAAATTGCACAGAGGACACACAACTATGAATCCAGTGTTGCCATTTCTCACCAAATCCCATTCTGTACATCACATATTAAAGAAGATCCTAATCAACCATGTCGTAAGCCTTTTCAAAGTCTAACTTGCAAAGAAGCCCAGCACGCTGCTGCTGATTCCTCGAGTATACACATTCATTGGCAATTAGAACACTATCAAGTATCTGACGCCCATCCACAAAAGCACTTTGCACATCTGAAATAATCTCTGGAAGCACCTTCCTAAATTAATTAGCCAGAACTTCGGCTAGAATCTAGTAGTGGCTCCCAATTAAGCTAATGGGCCTATAGTCCTTTATTGAAACAACTCCATTATTCTTTGGAACAAGCGCAATGAAAGCTCCCAATTCTCCAACTATGACTCCAGTATCATGGAATTCATTAAAGATAACAAGGAGATCATCTGCCAATAAATCTGAAAAAAGTTGAAAGAAAACTATTGGAAAACCATCTGGTCCTAGAGAACGGTCACCATCTAACCCGAACACAGCCTGTCTAATCTCATCTTTAGTAAAACTATTTTTAAATGAAGACACCTTTGATTGAGAGAGCTGATGTAAAGAGACCCTATCCATCCGAGGCCTAGACTTATTGTCAACTGAATATAACTCCTGGAAAAATTGAACAATTTCTCTTTCTCTATATCATCTCTACTCTCCCAAATCCTATCTCCAGCAGAAATAACATTTATACGATTAAGACAGCGCTGAGCATTAGCAATTGCATAAAAAAACTTAGTATTCCGATCTCCTGCTTCGAACCATTTATTTCTAGAGAGTTGTTTTCATTTTATCTCTTTCTGGAAAATTAGTCTACGAAGCTCCTCCTGAAGTGTAGATCTTCTAAGCTGATCCTCCTCTAACTTCCCAACTTCTTCCTTCACATCTAGATTCTGAATATCAGCCAACAACTGATATTTCTTCACAGTCAAATTGCCAAAATCTTCCTTCTTCCAACTCTTTAGTCTCTTTTTTAAGAACTTCAATTTTTTAACTAACAGAAACCCCATCCACCCTTCAACAGAGAAAGAAGACCACCATTCTTTAACACAGTTAGTGAACCCATTTTTTGAAAGCCACATAATCTCAAATCTAAAAGGAGGACCCCAATCTTCCAATCCTGTCTCAAGCATCAAAGGACAATGATTGGAAATCGGTCTGGCCAATGCTAGTTGAATACAATCAGGAAAAAGATCAACCCAATCTGTAGATACAAGAAAACGATCCAAATGTCATATAACCGGGTCCTTTTGCATATTAGACCACGTAGACTCTACACCATGCAAAGGAAGATCAACCAGATTATGATGATTAATCCAATCGTTAAAATCCTTCATTGCTGGGCTAATCGAACATTCACCATGCTTCTCAGTAGGAAATCTAATAACATTAATATTCGCCTCCAGTAACCCATGGATAATTCCATACGGCAGCAACCTGATTGAGCTCTTCCCAAAAAGCTGTTTTGTCACCGGAATAAGAAGGCCCATACACAGAAGTAGCTACCCAAATAGACCCACATCTAACATCCTTTAATAAAGCAAAAACAGAAAAACTCCCTACATATTCATCCATTTTTTGCCAAAAAATTGCATTCCACACTAATAGAATACCTGACAACAGAAGGACTCGTCACGGTATGATGCCTGACAACTAAACTATTATATTATGTATAACCAACTGAACAAACTGACTAAATTGTGCATTATGCGATCAATTAACAACGCATCGTGACTGTCCAAAGTATTATTCAGCCTATTCTAAGGAGAGGGCATAGTCTGAGTGTCCGAGATCTTGATGCCTTGTACATGGCCCTTGAGGACGTCAACAAGATCTTAGATGGAGCTGATCCGGAAGATCTTGTTCATAGACCGCCACGGAGCGAGGCACGCACTTACAGCCGCAGGGGGTGACGTGGGGTCTAGGATGGGGTCTAGGATGTGGACTTAGCATTTGATCTGTATTTTTTTGTGGTTCTGGTTGAAGTACTTCTTTTAAAAGATTGTAAACTGAGTTTATACAATTTTTTTGGGTAACAAAGATGGTACATGTAAAACTTTTGACATCCATTGGCCTCTTTATGGATATCCTTTTTAATGTTGCAGTTTGTATTTATGTAAAATGATAGTTTCTTTTTATTTGCATAGCATTTAGATGAAATGTATGATGTAGTTTTGTAAACTGGTATTGTCCAGGTTGCCAATGCAGGTGCCAGAGCCAACACCATAGAAATTGCTCGGCGTCTCAGGGCCGTGCAAACTGTGATTTCTCGGTTATACAGGGCCATGAAAATTGTTATTTCTCGGTTATACAGGGCCGTGTAAATTGTGATTTCTCGGTTGTATAGGGCCGTGCAAACTGTTATTTTCCGTAATATCAGGACCGTTCAGTTCAAATTGTCATTTGCAGTTAGCAAGTACAACTTAAGTGATGTGCCATGCACCATGAAGATATATGGAATGTTCTTTTATTAAAAAAAAAGGTAGAAAAAAGTTACAACAAGGCTCAATTTCATTGAGTTCTTAAAAAATTGGATCATTATACATCCTTATAAAATATAACAATAATTCCAGACCGATGGTTTCGCATGTGGCAACTGATGGATTGATAATTTCTCTGAAATGTTGGATCCGAAATTAATAAGTTGTATCCCAACCATCTGCAGAAGGGTGATGATGACGAATCCAGTTAGTAGCAATGGGTGGAATTGGATGACCTTGTACGAGGAAAACCTATTATCACCTGAAAAAAGTGGTTCTGATTGACAAAACCGAGTGCGATCTCCCGCCTAGCAGCAGTAGGAATGGGCACCGATTGAAGAGGAAGAAAAGTCAGGCATTGCTCAATTGACAGGTCATATAGGACAACGTTATAGTGCGAGGCAATTAAATGTCCAATGTCTGGCATCGTCATCCACTGATCATATGGAGGGCAATCCCCTTGGTACGATATGATGTGGAGAAGTTCATCAACCCTTTGATGTGATCCATATAATTGTCTGTAGTGTTCTACATGAGTCACCAACTCTCTAGAAAGATCTTTCCGTACCTGTTGCCACAAATCCTCACCAAGTCCCATCAACCATGCAATGGCTCCAAAGCCACAGTTGCCATCCGCATTGTCATCTTTTACATGATGAATATAAGGCCTTAAACCAACTGGGAGTGTGTTAATATAAGAAACTTGCTTCAAATTTCGGGAGCGACTGACATTTTGCTTAGGCATCAGCCTCTTCACGGGCACTAAGGAGGCCCCACTACTGACAATAGTCTCTTCCATATTCAAGACATGAGAGTAACTATCCTGAGCTGATTCGACATATTCAAAGGAAGAGGGTTCACTTTTAGTATAATTATGTAATTTCAATTTGGGGCGCCCCCTACATTTAGTTTTCGAATTTGGCTTGATCAGTGAGGTCGTCTTAGGCTTTGCAAGCTCCCTAAGCTTATCCAAGATTTGTAACTTCTTTCTCGAATCATAGCCCCTGAACTGTTCGACAATTAAATCTATCTCTGGCATATAATCCAAATTGACACTAGAGTCCTGGGTAGAAGTGGTAGATAGCAAGTCAAGCTTGAGCAATGCATATGCGCGCAATCTAGAGGAATAGGGCGCCCAGCACTTAAGTATTCTGCAATCTCATGAGCACAAGGTAGGCCATATGTGTGTCTAAGTACACAACCACAAGCATCTCTATCAATACCAATTGACGAGGCTCGTTTCGTCTCAGCCAAGATTTTCTCTAATGCACTTATAGAAATATTCCTACGAAGTTCTTTGAATTCGGAAGGCTTGAAATTGTGTTGCACAACCGTCTTACTTTTTTCAAATGATGCTTTTATATCTATATGTTGCAGCAGCAATAGGTTGTGAATCTTCATCCAAGAGTCTTCAAAAGTCCCATGGCTTGATCCAAGCTGCCGCTTCAGCTGTGCATGTGACCAAGACGCTCTAACAAATCTATTAGATGCATGACCTTGTCCGTCCAGGCAGCCACAAATCTGTCCTTGTACGCATTTAACCAAGACGCTCTAACATACTGAAGTGTTGCCGGATAGGTGATGAACTCCTTTAGAAATAAGTTGAATTGCAGATTGTAATGTTCCTCTGTGGATGAGGAGACCAACATGTTCCAGCTCATTATAAACCGGTCCCACTTTTCCTTCGTCTCAAACAACTACTTACATTTAGCCAAAATATTTCTGTTGATATGCCATCTGCATAAAAGATGTTTGGCGCCGGGGAAAACAATAGATATGGCGTTCATTAAAGCCATCTCTCTGTCAGTGACAATAACGCTAGGAAGAACACCATCGCCAATAACTTTGCGCAAAATACCCAATGCCCATGAGTAGCAGTCTTCACGTTCATTCTGGAGATATACAATGCATACCGAAAAAGTCTTCTCTGTGGATGTAACCCCAACAATCTCCAATAAGGGCATTCGATACCGATTGGTCTTATAGGTGCAGTCCATTATCAACACATGAGGAAATGCACACAAGAGGTCTAGGCTGATAGGGTGTGTGAAGAACAAGTCCATGACAGTATCTGTTGCAGGACAATTCCTATGCCACTCAATGCAACCATGCTCCGCTAATAATTTCAACAGTTACTGCATCTGACTCCGTCCAGCCCTCTCCGCAACTTTATGCCTTTGAAATGCATTGTAAATGGTCTTCATTGTACTTACATTTAACTCATTTTTATGTTTCAGTGTCACTAAGATATCCTTTGGCCGAACCATATTCTTGGACATGTCTACCAGCAATGAAGTTTCCTCCTTAATTAATCTCCCTGCAAATGAGTGCCCTTCTAGGGAGTCTGCAGCAGGATGATTATGCACACCACACACTACATGCAACATCCATTCCTCATTTGAGCCAACCACTTTGCCTCGTAACGTGAATGGGCATTCACATTTTTTCGAACCAGTCTGCTTCAATTTCTTCCCAATGGTCCCATCTTTAGTTATCCTCGTGTCTCTACAAGACCCACTCCTCTCACACCCAAGGGTCAGCCTTGGTTTTTTATTTCTCCTATTGGGCGCTGCTAATGTCTTAATTACAACAATGAAACCATTTCTCCTCCCAACCTCATGAGCCCAATTAATTAGGGCTTCTCGGCTTGTGAATATCTACACATAACCAAACAAAATTATATTGAACCAAGAGACTACATCAATTTAAATATCGAATGATTCATCTCGATTAATTACCTCTTGAATGATAAACTCATTACAATAGTCGACCACACATTCCGAGCCAACCTTGTTGCATTCAGTAGACGCATGAAACTGCTATGGAACCAATTTTGTTAAGAGTATGTAAATGACACAACTGCACGGCTCTGAATAATATCCGGACAGAATTAAATTGTTCGGACCTAAACCATTGCACATTGTCCTTATTTTCGGTCAAGCATGTCCGCACAGTTTCCTTAATTTTGGTCAATCACGTCCGCACATTTTGGTTCTTCTTGGCACTATAGTGCCGTTCATTTGGGCATCTCTCGGTACTAACATGCCGCGAAAAGGACCTCTTGTCAGCCATGCAGGGCCGCGCAAAGGACATTCGGTCGAACATGCAGGGCCGAACAGTGGTTTGTCTCTTGACCATAACACAAGTCGCGTTGAATATGCTTACCTCGACGCTGCTAGAATGATTGGGAGACATCATCTGCTTGTCCTTTCACTCGTCCATTGATTAAGAATGCTAGCAAAGCGGGTATCAACTTTGAATGAAATCAAGATTAATGAGTTGCAGTCAAATAGAGAATGAAGTGAGGCTTTCAACCGAGAGAGAAGATGAAAGAGGGGGGAAGTAGAGAGCAGTAAATGTAGGAAGAAGTAGAAACCTTGTCTCCATTTCATGATGCATGGCACAAACTGAAAAGGAGGGAAGCAAGTGGAGAGGAGTGATGAATGCTCGAACTAGAACCCTTCCCATATTTTCATTTGGAGGGAAAAAACGCAGTGTAGATAGCAGTAGAAATATCATTTCAAGTAGATTGCGAGGGGTGACGTTCATACATTTTGGTAAATTTACAAGTGGGCATTTTAGTCTCAATATATTGCAGTGTGTGGAGAGCAAAAACGTAGTGTGTAGGTAGCAGCACTCTTTAACAAAAATGCTTTTAATTGTAGGGCAGCTTGTTGACTTCTCCTTCCTGAAATACGACGAAACTTTCATGGCGTTCGACGAAAGCCCTTCTCCTCCTAGATATCTGTCGTCACCCCCCCCCTCCCCTCCCCTCCCCTCCCACACGATTAACTTCGGTGGAAAGATTGTCACCGAAAGATCGTCACCACCCATCAACTCGTCCTCAATCCCAGGGAGCGTTACCAAATCACCAGAAAAGAAAAGTAAAGAAATAGGATTTTGAATTATGGGATTCAAATCCCCTGAAAACCCGCACTGATTCGCCGGAATTTCCTCCTGTAATTTATTTTTCAATGCAGATTTCCAATGGTCCATCGCCGGTGACATACTTCTCCAAACTACGACTATCTTCTTCCATTCGGATGGAGACAGAGAATCTAACCTTGAGACCTCAAGAACAAGACTTTCAGTTAACGATCGTAGAGGGTCACTCAAGATAAGAACACGAACCATATCTATACTCTTTCTTTGTTTGGCTTTAGTATCAACCTCCATCACAGTCCCCAAACACTCGCCCAAGCAAGAAAAAAACCCTTTCGTCCCAAGCACGGAGAGGAACTCCTTCCAACTGAATCCACTCAGGCTTTAGCACAGACCCTAACAACTCTGTCCATCAATCCACCCTTCGAAATATAGAATCAGATGAAGCACAGTCGAGGTCAATCAATAGAGAAAAGTCCTCCTAGGATAAGGCACAATCCCAAAAAGGGAAAAATTGATATGCTTCACCTCAGCTTGAATTACCTTAGTAGAACATAACCAATTCTTAATAAAATCTTCAGTTACATCCATCCGTTTGACTGTTGCAACAAAAGAATTACAGACCTCCTCCTTTAAAGATGAAGCCAAAGAGTTTGCTACCTCGACCACCTTTCGATTACCCTCCTCTTCCATCCATACTTGTTCCTTCCACTGTTTCTTAACACGCCTTTTGACAGGATGACCAAACACTACTCCCGTAGTCTGAACAGCAGCTGAAGATTTTATCAATCTTCCATAAACTTGAATATTTTGGCCATATTTCTTAGCACCACGATCAAGGATTTTTGCCTTCTGTACCCCAATCTATCTTCCATGGATTAATCTTCCACCGAGTATTTGGATCGCTCAATTGGCATCCCATTTTGTTTTGAATCGAACAAAGCCAAAGCCTCCACCTTTCCCCCGGGGAGAGATTTGGGAAAGACGGGTGTGCGAGAGGAGTGTCTAGTTATTTCATCTAAAAGATCATTAGTTAAAGCTTCAATCATTATTATTATGGTCGTGGTTGTTATTATTGCTACTATCATTGTTCATGCTTGCGTAAGCTTATACATCACAAGGATTGTTCCTTAATATTCTTACTATTCTCTGAAAACTGTATTGTTGTCGAAATAAATTCTACTCTTTATATAATTTTTGATCATTGCTGTCGGTAATAAAAATTGATGCTTCAGTAGCCATATTGTTGCAGATGAGATATGTAGAACCGATTTGAGATGAGTGTTTTGGTTAAATTATCCAGTGAATTCTAATTTCTACCCAAATACAGATATATGCGACTGCTGTTCCTGACCATTCATTGGGTCGGAAACTGGATGAGGATCTAGAGCTTAACCAGATTATGACATGGACACAGAATAATGATATCAGTCATCAGAGCTGAAACAGGAAATGTCCAGAAACCCATGAGTAGAATATCCAACCCATGTCATTTGCAGCTACTTATCCATGCATAGTGAGATTTAACAGTCAAACAGTAAAACATCATTTGACATGCCCTTGTTTTAGTGCAAGACATCAAGAAGCAACTAGAAATTTCAGTGTTGTGGCAAACAATCCTACATAAGAATATAGTTAAAATGTAGTCCCTTGTAAACATGATTTACCTTTCCCAGCTTTTGATGCAAGGTTTGTGACCTCTAATTCCAAGTTCACCAGTCCCTGCAGAAACTCAGAAAAGGAATGTACTTTTGATAAAATTTCCAACAAATCATTTGTTAAAAGCAGCAAGGATAAAAATGTATTAGTCAATAGTTTGTTGTCTCAGGATTTGACTCAAGATAGATCGGAATTGAAAAACAGAATTCATGAAAGCCGACCGCAGGGACGGATTAACGTAAGGAATTGCCCCTCCTCAATATTTTGAAATTCTATAAGAGGATAAGGTGTTTTAAACTTTTTCTATGGGCAGTTTTGTCTTTTAACTATTTTTGCCCCTCCTCAATTTTTGCTGCAACTAAGTAACAAAATCACAAGAGGAGTTGGGGCAAAGTTGTCTTTTTTATTTCTTCAAAATCAAGTGATTCCAGACAAGATATTGACTCTCCTTATACTGCAAGTTTATCTCCTCCTTTTTCTCCTCTTTTTCTTTTTTGCCTTATTTCTCTCAAGTACATACTACATAGTCTTTTTTTTATTGTGTACGTCCATTGTCTATTGTCTCGTCCTTCATTCTTCAACACTTAACTCTTTTGCATTGGTTCTCAAATACACCTATACAAGTAATTCGAAAAATCCATCTTCCCTTTTGTTTCTTTTGTATTTTTTAATTTTTTGCTTGAGTTCAATGGATGCCTCTTTAATGCGTATCTTTAAATGCATATGCTAATTTCTTTTCACGTCTTGTGTTTTTTGGTTAAATACAGTTACTTTTTGATGTTATTTATTTATTCTTTATTTTATGTTGTGAGAATTTTTTTAATACTATGTTATTTAAAAATTTGCGAAGAATATTGACTTTGGTTAGATTGGGTTGACATTCTAGGGCTATCAAGCTATGTAAATGGATAGATTAGATTATCAAGAATAATGGCCCACTAGATTATTTTATTATAGGTTAGAAATATCAAAAAACCACTATTATATGCTAACTTACTGGTCTCTGCAAACCCATTGTAGGGCTGACATAATTATAATCCAAACCGTGCAAAATGAACGCAATCCCCTCAAATGACATGCTTTAAAATCTCATATCAATAGGAGTGGGGCCCATCGTCTGATTGAGTACATGATTGCTTGTCTTTATGATATCGTGCAAAAAATGTAGTTTTATAAAAGAAATAAAAAAAGATTAAAAATAAAAAGGTCACTAGTTATCAATCCTAATTGACAAACATTGATGGTAGTGATGAAAATGGGACCGTGATTAAAACGCATCGAGGACAATTGTAAAAAAGATCTTATTTTATGTAATTGAATGGCTAATTGATATATAGGTGTTTATGTTAATATAACTTGTTACTTTTTTATTAATTTTTTTTAAAGGGTTTAATTTTTCTGTGCTCCCTCTAGGAGAAATTCCGTGATCCGTCACTGGCCGACCCCAACATAGTTAGGACAAGGCTAACCCGAAGAAGAAGATGATGATGATGATGACGAGGAGGAGGAGTCAATATAATTGTCTAAATAAAATTATAACCATTTCCTTTCCTCTAAATGAGGAAGAATAAAATCTCCCCACTAGAAAAACCAACAAAATACAACAAGTAATGGGAGAGAATCCCCAATGCATCTGAAAGCATCTTAATCCACATACATCTACAATAGCATCTCTATTTACATAGTCAAATGAAATGATCAAACATTAGTCACAAATTTCAGAAAAGAATTAAATACTATCTAGCAACTCAGAGCATGATAATGTCAACCAATGAATAACAGTTTCGTATGATAAAAAAAGAAAATAAAAGTTTCATTAGAAATTTGGTGCTGGATTACCAAAAGCTGAGCTGGTGTAGTCTTTCGATATCATATAGCTGGTGGAGTAATCGATTATTATCTACTAAAACCAAGCATTCTTGAATTCAATTTTGACCAGTTCCTATAATTTTGACTGTCAATCAAGGATGCCAGCATGTCGGGTTTAGTAGGGTCGGACAAAAATTTAAGCCACCCCAACTCACACAGTCTGCGATCTTCTCCTTTAAGGAGAGCAAAACTTGTATCAATTGATGGAAGAGGATCCTGGCTTAATACTTGTGACTGAATTGTCTCATGAGTCATGACACCACCGAATAATTTATAGATGAACCAATTTCAATAACTATCAATTGGCTGATGGTGATGGGTTCATATAGCTCAAGCTCTCTCTAGAGTATTTGCATTTGAGCATAATAGTCTCCTAAGGGTCTATTTCAGTGTTGTGAAATTCGTTTCGGCTCGGCCGAATTTTCCGAACAATTTCGGTTCGGACATGCAACCAAACAAAACAACCGTATGAAAAAAATTCGTTCCAAAATTCGGACCGTTTCGGCCAAAATTCAGACCA
Source organism: Camphora micrantha (assembly GCA_003546025.1). Lineage (NCBI taxonomy): Eukaryota > Viridiplantae > Streptophyta > Magnoliopsida > Laurales > Lauraceae > Camphora > Camphora micrantha. Next base: position 61,913,494 of record QPKB01000001.1, read on the forward strand.
TTTCGGCCGAAATTCGGAAATTTGGTCTAAAATAGTACGTTTTGGACGAAATATCCAAAATCTGGACTGGAGTTCGTCCCTTCTTTTTAAGGGGGAAAAAAACCAGAACAGGCTGCTTGCAGTGGAAAAAAAACAAAAAAAAAAAACAAAAACAAAGAGAAAGGTAGGAAGAGAGAGAAAAAGGGATAGAACCTGAGGCTGAATCGGAAACCCTAGCCGTTGCTGTTGCCATTGCCGGAGCTGTCGACGTTGCACTAACCATCGCCGATGCTCAAGCCATCATTTGCTGACTTGCTGCTGCTCGCCATCGTCGAAAGGGGCTGATGGTCGTCCCTCCTTCTCCTGTCTCTCTCTCTCCCCGTTCTTCTTTCCTTTTCTTTTTTATTTCTTCCTTTCACATGTGCTGGAACTTGGAACTTGAAAGTCTGGGGAAGAATGAGTCTGAAGACTTGGAACTTTATTAAGGCATTGGGCCCCTCCTCATATCTTGAAGGACTTTTCGTCCTTTATTAAGGAGTAGTGGAACCAACAATGGCCCAGCTCATTGAAAATATGAGCCATTAAATTTAATGGGCCTAGTTTCCAAGTGTCGGCTCCATTAGTAAGGGATGTGAGAAAATTACATGGGCCCTCCTCACATTTGATCCATAGATTAAGATAAATTAAATGCCCTACTAACAATGACATGAGCACTAGCCATATTTGAGCCCTAAATTGAAATAAGTTAAATACCCACAAATAATTACATGGCCCCTTGGCCACATTTGAGATCTAAATTGAAAAAATTAAATGTCCTACTAGTAATTGCATGACCCTAGCCACATTTGAGCCTTGAATTAAGATAAATTAAATGTTCCACTAATAATTGTCAAAACCAGCAAGGGAAAAGGAGAGAAGAATTTGTGAATTCGATCATCCTCTTTCGGATCCTGATCGTTCAATATATAGATGGAGAATTTCTATATGTGTTACAGTCAATCCAATCTAATTACAATCAATCTATCCTAATTATCTTCTAATCATATCTTCTAATAAGGCAAAGAATAAATTACAAAGATATACACACGATACTTGTCTTGACCCACAAGTTGGGCTTTATTTGGTATGGGCTGTGTGACCCACTGACCCATTTGACACCCCCCCTCAAATTGATGCGGGTGAATCCACAAGCATCAATTTGCCAACTAAGAATTGGTGTCGTGGCCGAGGAAGTCCCTTGGTAAATATATCTGCAATTTGAAGTCCAGTAGGAACATGAGGAAGGGAGATGGCTTCACGCACAAATTCATCACGTATGTAATTACAGGCCACCTCAATATGCTTTGTACGTTCATGGAAGACAGGATTTTCAGTAATCCGTATGGCACTGGTATTGTCGGCATAAAGAGGTGTAGGACCGGATTGTGGAAATCCAAGCTCAGAAAGGAGACCCCGAAGCCAAACAATTTCAGAGGTTGCGGCCGACATAGCACGATATTCAGCTTCTGTGGATGATTTGGAGACTTTATCTTGTTTCTTACATTTCCAGGAGATCAACGAGTCCCCTAAGAACATGCACCAGCCCGTGGTAGAGCGTCGACTATCAGGGCAACCAGCCCAGTCAGAATCTGAGTAAGCAATGAGAGAAGTCGAATTGCCCACAGGAAAGAAAAGGCCACGAGATGGGGTATGTAGAACATAGCGAAGAATACGCCGAACAGCAACGAGGTGGAGATGGCGCGATTGTGTCATGAATTGACTAACCAGATTCACTGCATATGAGATATCGGGCCGAGTGATAGTTAAGTAGATCAAGCTGCCGACTAACCGACGATACAGAGTGGCATCAGGAAGAAGATCCCTTGTATCGTGGGCGAGTTGAAGATTGGCCTCAACAGGTGTATCTACAGGAGTGGAGTTTCGAAGACCAGCCATCTCAATGAGATCCATAGCATATTTGTGCTGGTCGAGGATGAGACCTTTCGCTGACTGATGAACCTCAAGGCCTAAAAAGTATGTGAGGGGCCCTAAATCTTTCATATGAGACGATTCATGTAAGGAGGCTTGCAGATGTGTGATCATGCCAGAATCTGTCCCAGAGATGATGATATCATCCACGTATACCAGGAGGACAGTGATCCCATTTGAGGAGCGATGAAGGAACATAGAAGGATCAGATGCACTTTGAGTGAACTGGAGATGAAGGAGAGCATCCCGAAATTTCTCAAACCAAGCGCGCGGAGCTTGCTTAAGACCATATAGAGAACGTCGTAAGCGCGCACAATCTCCTGTTGAGACACCCGTAAGTCCTTGGGGAAGTCGCATATAGACTTCTTCCTTGAGATCACCATGAAGGAAAGCATTCTTGACATCAAATTGGTAAAGAGGCCATGAGTGAGCAGCAGCAATGGCAAGAACAGCACGAATGGTTGTCATTTTTGCAACATGGAGCAAATGTTTCTTCATAGTCAATCCCAAATTCCTGTCGGTTGCCCAATGCGACTAACCGAGATTTATAACGATCCAACGAGCCATCAGCCTTGAGTTTGACTGAAAAAACCCATTTGCAGCCGATAGGTTTTGCATATGAGGGACAAGGAACAATATCCCAGGTATGATTCTGTTGCAGTGCAGCTAATTCTTCATGCATAGCCTTTCGCCAACAGTCATGCTTCACCGCCTGTAAGTAGGAAGTAGGAATAGCAATGGAGGAGAGGGTAGCAAGCAAGGATGTGTGAGTGAACCCATATTTTTCTGGAGGCTTAGAGAGACGAGTAGAGCGTCGAAGTGGAGGTGGAGATGAAGCATCAGGTGATGAAGCAGTGGCAAGATCAGGTGCCGGCGAGGGATCCGGAGGGGGAGGCAGTAGTGGAACAGCCTTATGACGACGACGTTTATAAACAAGAAGTGGAGAAGGGATAGTGTCAGAAAAATCTGGTAGATGAGAAAAAGAAGGTAAATTCGAGGAATGGGTGGGAAAAAAACATTGATTTTCAAAAAATGTGACATTGCGAGAAATGCGAAGGCGGTTGACCATCGGATCATAGCATATATACCCCTTTTGGTGAGATGCATAGCCAAGGAACGCACATTGGGCAGACTGAGCAGTTAATTTGGTACGTTCAGTAGGAGGAAGATGAACAAAACATACACAGCCAAAAATGCGCAAGTGGGTATAAGTAGGATCCTTATGAAAGAGACGAAAGTATGGTGTTTGATTGTTGAGGCGATGGGATGGTAAGCGATTGATTAAGTGAACCGCAGTGGCTAAAGCTTCGGGCCAAAATCTCGCGGGAACTGATGATTCTAAGAGAAGAGAACGAACAGTATCAAGGAGATGTCTGTTTTTCCGTTCTGCAACTCCGTTCTGTTGAGGAGTGTAAGGGCAAGATCGCTGTGATAAAATCCCGTGTTGTTGTAAATAGGTTTGAAAATGATGGGACATATATTCCCCTCCGGAATCAGATCGGAGAACTTTTATGCTAGTAGAGAACTGATTTTCAACATACGCCATAAATTTTTGAAAAGCATCAAAGACTTCAGATTTAGAGTGCAAAAAATAAACCCATGTGAATCTACTATGATCATCAATAAATATAACAAAATATTTAAAATGTGTATGAGAGATTACGGGAGTAATCCCCCAGACATCACTATGAATAATGTCAAAGCAATTAGAAGTCATAGTAGGATTTGAAGAAAAGGGAAGAACTTTGCTTTTTCCAAGTTTGCAGACAGAACACTCGTCAGAAATATGACGAAAAGACATTTTATCTTTATTAATACTACCAGTGTTCAACATCAAAGATAACAATTTTGAATGAGGATGGCCTAATCTATTATGCCAGAGCCTCCAAACATCTTGAGGAGAAAAACAAGAAAAAGCAGAAATCTGTTTATTTGGTGAAAAAGGCATGATAAGAGGAAACAGGCGTCCACACTTAGGCCCCTTTGCGATCACCGTCCCCGACACTTGATCCTGCACAACACAACCAGAGCGAGAAAAAGAAACATTACAATTATCATCAATCAGTTGTCCAACAGACAGAAGATTTGTAGCTAGATGGGGAGATAGAAAGACATTTGTGAGAGGTAATGAATGAATGATATCACCAGTAGCTGTAATAGGAAGCTTTTGACCATCAGCAGTATGAACTTGCACATTGCCATTGTATGGTTGCAGGTTAGAAAGATGAGTGGGAGAGGAGGTCATGTGATTGGAAGCTCCGGAATCAATAAACCATATGGAGGAAGAAGACTGGTGATTACCTGAAATGCCAAGTGCAGAGAAGGCATTTATGATCATTTGTTGAATAAGCTCAGGGGTGATCTGGGGAGCAGTAGTAGAGGCAGGAGGTGGCGAAGTCATGACCGGTGTTGAAGGACTATCACTGGAAGTAGTAGCATCTGCAGTGTTGACATGATAGGCTCGAGAAGTGCGATTTTGTAGCCTCTTTCTGCATTCAGCAATGACATGCCCATTGGCTTTGCAGTAATTGCAAAATTTCTGTTTGCACTGTGATGCATAATGACCAAACGATTTGCAACCATAGCACTGAACTTTGCTTAAGTCGCGTCCCTGAGAGTTTCCTTTAGCAGCATAGGCCACTTGAGCTGAAGAGTGGCTATTAGTAACATAAGCAACCTCAAGAGGAGGAGTGGAGACATGCTGTTTCAATGCATGTTGAGTGATTTGGCTCTGTTCTTCACGCAGAAGTTCATTGAGACATTCATCTAAGGAAGGAGAAGGGACCCTGCTCATAAGACTAGAACGGATAGCTTCATATTCCGGTCTTAATTTCATAAGAAATTGGTCACGATGACTGATGTCCTGTAGTAGCTGAATCTCTAAAAGTGTCGCATCAGACACTTTAGCATATTTTATTTCATCATATTCAGCCCACAAATTCAGAAAACCAGAGAAATAATCTTGAATGGAAAGAGTGCCTTGAGAATATTGAGCAATCTCAAGATCAAGTTGATATTGACGAGCAAAGTTCCCCTGATTATACACTTTCTTCAAGTACTCCCACATACCCTTGGAAGTTTTGTATGGTTTGAGATTGAGTATGTACTGAGGTTCCACAGATCCAAGAATCCAGGTCTTGATTTTGGCATCTTTTGTATTCCAAGATAAAAAAAATTTTTCATCATCTTGGGGCTTCGGATCTGTTCCAGAGATATGTCCCCACATTTCCTTGCCTTCCAAGTAAACTTGAAATTGGTAAGACCATGAGGTATAATTTTTCCTATTGAACTTAATTACTGTAAGTTCAGATTTCTCCATTAGTCTCAATAGATTAAGACAGATGCACAATAAATAATCTGAACAAGAGAAATGGCAGCAGCAGAGGCAAAAATCCCACAAACAGTGCAAAATATGAAGAAGTAGTAGAGTGCACAGAACTGACGGAGCAGAAGACCCAAAACGTCCCTGTCGTCAGTGGAAGAAATTCCACGTGGGCCCCACCAGATGATCTATGGACAGATCAGAGGCTGGGGATGAAAAGGCTGATGATTTTCGCAACTATTGGAAGAAGTCCCACTCAAAACGGATCAAAATCCACAATTTTGAACGGCTGTGATGAAAACTTTGTGACAAAACTGAAATACTAAAAAAAATGGTAGATGGCCTACCTCTAATGAGCCAAAATTGCTAGAAAAATCACCATAAATAAGAGGAATATCAGGCGACCATGACTGGCTTATTCCGCTGTTGCCGTGAGATCGATCTCAGGTGGGCCACGTTTGATCCAAGATGATCGGAGATGATCAACGATGATCAGACTGACGAGAGGCTTCTTTGAAGGCTTCCAGAGATGGAAGATGAACTAGGAGGGATCTATGGACCCCTATATCTTGGAGAGAATGAAATACCAGACCATACAAGACTATATGATTATTGTCGAAGATGGCTCTGATACCATGTCAAAACCAGCAAGGGAAAAGGAGAGAAGAATTTGTGAATTCGATCATCCTCTTTCGGATCATGATCGTTCAATATATAGATGGAGAATTTCTATATGTGTTACAGTCAATCCAATTTAATTACAATCAATCTATCCTAATTATCTTCTAATCATATCTTCTAATAAGGCAAAGAATAAATTACAAAGATATACACACGATACTTGTCTTGACCCACAAGTTGGGCTTTATTTGGTATGGGCTGTGTGACCCACTGACCCATTTGACAATAATTACATGGCCCTATCCAAATCTAATTTTTATATATGCTTTATATTATATATAAATATACATATTTATATGTTTCCAAAATGTAACTCCAAAACATTTCGATGAACTACCAAATCGACCGAAATATTTCAGTTTGGTTGTCAAACCGAAACATTTTCCGAAACGAATTTCTCAACACTGGTCTATCTCCTTGCTCTAAATTTGCTAGTTCCCTTGTCGATTAGTAGATCCTAAAATGGTTCTTTTTTTAAGCATACAAATTATAAATTGAATCCCATAATTGTATTTTTGGTAGGTATGATAATAAATACAATCATTCTACGATCACAAACAATCTAATATATACTGGATAACTACAAGAAATGTTTTAGTGTTGGTGGACCAAGAGTACTACACAATGTGTTGCTGTCTTCACATGCACAAGCAAATTAAGAAACATTAGTGCATATGGCAATAGAAATTGTGAGGAAAGGGATCTCAACATCAGAAGATGAGTGAAGAGTTACAACGTTACTACCTTTTTAGGAATTTCAAATACGAACAGTTCATTCCACTTTACAGTTCCTTCATCCAACCCATTAATCTTGGAAACTGATGGTTTGACACATCTAGTCCTTGCACTCTGCGGGAAAAGCTTTTGCTGATCAGATAACTGACCATCAAGTACCAGTCGTAAGGCGCAGAAGAAGTCATCGTTATTGCCGTCATCCAGAATAGGCAGTCCCTACAAATAAGGAGAACTCAATCGTGTTTTACTCAGGCAATGAAATGTAATTAAAAAAAATAATACATGAGAGAGAGAGAGAGAGAGAGAGAGAGAGAGAGAGAGAGAGAGAGAGAGAGAGAGAGAGAGAGACCCTGGATTCAAATATCTGCACGGCAACATAACTGCGTGGCTCCCTAGATCCAGCCCCAGCATTCAACCTGTCTGAAAAACGGGGAGGTGGTATCCATGCAGAAACATGGCCTTCATGCTGTAACATTTCAATAGTTTCTAAATCTTGTTCGAACTTCTTCAGATAGATATCGCAGCCAAGTTTATTCTCTACAACCACTTTCTGAAAATTATCTTCTTCTAATGCAGAGAAAGATGCATCATCACTGCCTCTCAAATGATTACTAGATTCCTGAAAATATTGGAGATCAGTAAGGTACTGTGGCAGGAAGCACAGGAACAAACACTTCTGGCTCAAGTAAAAAATAAAATAAAATAAAATTTATGTCAAAAGACTCAGGTGACCTCATTGGCTTTTACTGATTTCTGATCAAGTTCTTCCTGTCTTCTCCAAGAAATAATGGACTCTGCAAAAGTTTCAAGATTCGCTGCACTGATGTTGAGATTTACTGTACTTGTTGCAGCAACATGAACTCGCTTTCCGATGCTTTCTCGGAGATGACCATCAGTGTCATATGTTTCAAACCTCCAGAAAATAAAACAATAACCCATCAGGAAAGATTTCCTCATTGAAGGACATTCAAGCTAAATTACTTGGATCATTCAATTTCAATAATGTCAGTGTTGGATTTGATACAATATGGGTTTCATATCTGTCATGGATATATGTCCACAGTACAAAAATAAATTGAAGTTAAAAAACAAAGAACTATAAAATTAATAATTTGGTAGTAGAAATTTATCAACCAGCAGGCATTTTCCTATAAAATGTTTTAGGGGTTGTTAAGTGTGATACCTGGACGCATGTCCACATGTATCAAGCAACTTATGAGAAGTCCAAGGAAGCTTTGGCAAAAATAAATAAGAAAGGATAATTAAAGAACACAGACAGACAATTTAAACGCATTACTTGAATATCCCATCAAAAGGCTCCAGAAGAGGTTCCCATGATTCTAGATGTGGGTTAAATGTGGATGCAGCAACTGAAGAAATCAATACCGCATTCATTGATTCTAGTCGACCATGAGTTGCAAGATTGATATTTGTAATTGTTGTGTCAAATAGTGGTGTCATCTGTAAGTCAAAGAAAAGAAATAGCCATAGATAAAAACAAAGAATAAAATCTAATCACCGAGTCCCTAGTAATAGAAATGCATACCATTCCACTCAAACTGTCGAGGACAGTTAAGGAAAAACGTCCCAATTTCATCTCAGTACTTATGTTTTGACGTGTCTTAGGCTTCACGTAATCACCTAGACTATATGCCAAACGGTTTGATGGTCTTTTCAGGTCAGATCGTGCAAGAAATGTACCCGCCTACAAAATAAAATGATACCCACCAGAAAATAGTTAATAATGCTTATAAACAATTATTCTTGTCACAATATATTAAGCTAAAGGAAATAGCAAAAACATGGAAATGCAGATCATGAATCCATGAGCCAGTAAAAATGGAGCAGCACTGACTGATGGAACAAAGCAACATTTGCAAAAGCTAATGACTACATCTGAAAGGATAGATAAACTAATTCACAATTCAACAAATGCGGACGCGGACCTGATTTTCAACTTTCCAGATGCTCCAGCAGGGAGAACCCTTTGGAGTAGAAGATTTGGAAATTGGAATCTCTGATATATTTGCTTGATTGACAAGATCAATCCTTGGGCAGCAAAAGGAATCCAAGTTTGGTGCTTCAGCAGTTTTGGATACAATACATCCCAAAGAAGCGTAACCTGGTGGGGCTACTGGGTACCAGAAGAAAGCCTCTTCATGGCCTTTTCCCACAATATGAGCAACAATTGTGACTTGTAGGGGCTTTGCAGATATCCCAGAACCATCACACTTGAACATTAGACCAAGAGAAGGTGGTTCTAACCTGAGAGGTACAACATATCACTTTATTTCAGAAGAATGTGAGAAAACAAATAATTCTTAACAAGCAAACCAACAAGTTAACATATATCTAACCCTTCGGTAATGCAATCACCAAGTACGGAGAAACCAGGACGTGGTAGCGGTCGCCATATTGAAACTGGTCTTCGAAGATCGCTACCCTTATCCCACCATATCCTTTCAAAATGTGGTGTTGACATACAATCACTTCCTCTTGAAATTGACCTGAGAATATCCCATCCAGAGGAACTACTGTGGTTACTTTGTTCCTGACATTTACCGCCACTGCCAACAGAAGTGCTTGAAGTTGCACTATGCGTGGAAGAATAAAGAAGGCTTGGGTTCCTAAAAAGAACCTGGTGCAATTCACAACCACTGATCTTGGGAGGATGTTCTACTGCAGCATGTGCATAAAATGATCCAACAGCATTATCAAGACGCCAAATGCTAAATCCAGTAGTAAGCCTTCAAGCACAAGGACATTTATTACAAAGAAAACATCAGTGATAAATTAGTTAAGGTTCTGTGTGGTTTATAATAAATTGCATGGACTGTGATGAATTATAATTGGAATTATAATTGGTGTTGTGTGGGCCACCCCTACGCCAATTAATACCAATTATGATTAGATGTGGGGCAGCAACCAGTAAATTATGTAGGGGTTGGATCCACACTACTGATTGTGTAAATCGTTAATAATAATAAACTCAGGTTGCTATGTGATTATGATATATTGTGCATTGGATCCCAGAGTTGGGATGTTGGACTTGTGTCTAGATGATTGATTGCCATTGTATTGGCTGGTCCTTTGTGGTCGTGAATGATGAGACAGGGCCATGGTGGCCGGTATACAGGTATACGATAAGCCTTGGTGGCGTTGTAATGTGCATGGGCACGAATATGTAAATGGATGTACTTTTAATGGTAATTGATCTATTAATTCAGATTTGTTTATTATGTGATATTATGTTCTATGTTGTTTGATAATTAGGAAAATTCATTCACCAGTAATAATAATGTTGTGTTGCTCCCTTCAGGTAACCTTACGGGTGGGCCAGAGCAGAATGGCATTCAGCATGTAGATTTTGGCATGCGTGGCTGAAGGGAGAGAATGAGAAACATTCAAATAATTGTTAGAGAGATTAGCTCTTGTTTTAGGAAATTTATTCAATGTTTTAGTACATTATTGATTTGAGTAAGGACATAGGAATTTTGATTATTCAGAGATCATTGATATTGTTTGACTTTTATAATTTAATTGGAATTGTAGGTTGTTTTAAATTCCTAACTCTTGTTAACTATTTGATGAATGTATGGTGAATGTTGCCAAGTTATCACGATCCGAAAATCCAATAGGGCCCCGGAATTTGGGTCGTAATGAAATACTGAATAGAGTCGAGTTTTTAAGGAGAAAATATCATTTGATGAAACTAGGATTCATTAACATGGTCCCATGCTCCAGTGTGCGAATGTCGTGAATATAGCTACAGAAAATCCCAACGGTCCGGAAGCAGGGCAAGAAATTGACTGTTGAGTGAAAAAAGGGTAAAGACCTCATCCAATAGGAGAAGGCCCATAAAAGTATGGAAGATTCGGGTATGGAACAACACTTGCGTACCCTTATCCTCAATGCTTGGACAAACCTAATAATCACCCCTTGATTAGTAGTGGCCCGATGTGGGCCTGACAAATTGTACACAAGTGTCGCAAAAAGGGACACATTAATCTCTCTCTCTCTCTCTATATATATATATATATCACACATCAAAAAAAAACTAGAGTCTCGACCTACAAGATCAAAAATTGGTATAATGACTTACAATGGGCCCACCTGGGCCCGTGCCAATTCACGAGTGGTAAGATGTGTAAAGAAGGACACGAGGAAGAGGTAGGTGAAGTTTATTATCAAATCCAAGGGCATTGATTTATGTGAATGAAAATTTGACATGTGGACCATTGCTTTTTCATGGCCTATCTCATTTTCCAATGATGATTGGTTTCAACCATCCCTAATTCCTTGTGGTATCCTAGCACACAGCTCACCCACAAAGAAGTCCAAGTTGAAACCACAATCTGCAGATAATTTCCAAATGCCCCAAAAATGAAAAAAGAAAAAAATAAATCCAGCAACAGATAAAGAATCTAAGTAGAAAACTACAAATACTCACTTCTAACATAGGATAATTCAAATGCAGAACTTCAACACAATGGAGATGATTCGACCCAAAGGAGACTAATAATAATAATAATTTTTTTTTTTTTTGAATGAATGAACTAAAACTAGGGCTGAATGTCCTATGCTTTTGCTTAGATACTGTTTTAAACGTGCAAAAGCTCTATTACACCTCCTTCCTCGATCAAATCTCTCGTAAACTAAAACTCCTTAAGATTTAGGAGTCCTAACTGACATTAAGTAACCTCCATCAACCCTAAAAATAATAAAAACAAGAAAAGCTGTGATTGCTAAAATGTCCTGGACATCTGGGAATAGAGGGGCTGTGGAGGATATGTGGCCAACCAGCAAGAGAAAAGAAGCTCACTATCTTCAAAGCACTGCTGGACGACGACCCAGGGGGTTGGCTCCTTTCATGGGTTGGGGCACATTAAGGCCTAGTTGAATGAGGTCCATTAAATAGATTTTTTTCATTAACTGTTCAATAATTCGGGTCCCATTTGGCATTATTACATGGGAACATTTCTGTATTACTACGGAATGAAAATTCTAAACATGCATTTGGTCATAACAAATTAAGTGTTCTTCCCACGGGAAATCCTTCCACAAGCAGAAAAATCTTAGAACAATCAAAATCCATTTTTCATCAAGAATGCTGCAGGAGTCCCTCTCCATTTGCTCCAACTGCCCTCCATCTCTTAGAGAATCTCTCAATCATCTACCTCAACTGTTCGAAATCCAGCAACCTCTCTCGCCCAGCATCACCTCTCTTTGTTGTCGCCTATGCCCCCGCCAGCAGGTTTCAGATGCTGCGCTACAATTTCAATTCCAACCCCACCTCCACAACCCCGCCCCCCCAAACACCCACACCCACTCACTCCGCCTCTCCCTCCCCCAGGAAGTGCTGCTATGTCTTTTACAGATATGAAAATCGGAAATGGGGGTACAAAGTTGCATTTTATGAAATCACGGACATGGATACCAATATCCTTTCCATTACAATAAATATTTAATAAAAGATTGGTAATTGATTTATTTCTTTATTTTAAAATTTTTTATTATCTATAAAATGGGTGTATTGATATTATTCAGTAGATTTTAACTCAAAAACAGTGTCAAACACGATTCTAGTGAATTCTATTATATGTTTTTAGAACAATTCTAAAAGAAAGCTGGCAAACAAGTCCAGCTTAGCCCAGACTCAGAATGAGAACATTCTCAGCACAACCTATTCTTAGACTAAACTACTTCTCAGCACAGGAATGATGCCAAACAGGCCCTTGGGTGCCCCATGTGTCCGCACTTCGATCAGAGCAGTTCAATCTTTAATCCAACCCTTGCGGATCCTCTTGGAGTTTTCATACTGCTCCATGAACGTTTCAACAGTAGAAATTATCTGGTTCGCTTGATTCATCATCACCCAACACCATGATTTGACACAAGCATAATTAGGCCTTCAAGAGGCCTACTCAAGGGACATCCCTGATACAACTATAAGATAATAAGAGGGACACTATGAGGCCCATTTGTTGCCACCGCTGATCAAGGAGAGATGGAGAATTGGAATTTACCAAAGCCTAACTGGATATAAAAAGGTGTAAATTTAAGGCCTCCAAAAACAATGGTGAAAACATATGAAAAATGCGGTGCTTCAATCAATGGTGAGTAATAAATAGTAGGATGGGTCAATTTGAGGTGAGCACGAATTCATGAGGAAGTGAACGTGATGGGTTCTATTGACATAAGTGAGCCCGATGGCCCCACAAAGTGTTGACATATTACATATGTATAGAGTTTATAAGAGGGACATCTCTCTCTCTCTCTCTCTCTCTCTCTCTCTCTCTCTCTCTCTCTCTCTCTCTCTCTCTCTCTAATTTATTTATTTAAATACAAGTGAATGGGTACAAATATGTATGTAAGCATATAGAAGTCATAGATCTCGATGGCATGCTCTTTGGGCTAGACTTGAGCGACATTATGTGGAAACCATGCGGTTGATCATTCAATGGGTATGGAAATTTTCTCCTACAGGAATGCCCTCATGCGGATATTCCCATGCAACCATTAAAGAAGTGCAGGTCCCTGTCAATAGGCCGGGACAACCCTAACTTTTATACGAGAAAATTTCCCCCAATGTGTAAATGGAAAAGTATATGCACGGATGAGTGGACCAAAAAATCGGTTGAATGGATTTCAATGGACTATGATAATTAAGGCCTTAAAATCAAGGGAGATAATGCAATTAGAAGAAATAAAGTAAAATCCAACAGTCTATACAATTCAAAGAAGTGTGAAATTCAGAAAAGGAAGAGGATAAGAGAGAGAAAGAAGAGAGAGGGCGGCTAAGGGGCCGTTTGGGGTTGGCGTGGTTGGGACAGCGATCATGGAATCAATCAAATTTATGTTCATATGCACATACATAAGTAGCTGATAATAGGGGAATCACTTCTGTGTGTATTATTAGGCCAGTTGTAATGCACTGGAATAGATAGGCTGTCTAGTGCACAACATTGACAGGAGCAGGGTGACCTTCACTCTAATTAAATCATCATAGGCTTGTGAAATGGGTCGAGGGGGGAAAGTAGAGAGATCATTACAAGTCAAACATTTTCCATCATCTAATCAGAGTCATAGGATTAATGAGAGTTCATCCACCCCTCCTTCATTTGGTCCAATATTACAGTAGCCACTTCTACAACTTGTCACTGGCTCAGGTGGTTCCCACATATTTCATAGCACCATCACCTAGCAAACTTGATCAGGAGATACACAATTGTGCACATGCATATAGATATATAGAAATACCACATTAAAGGAAGACCAAGATACTGAACTAACACTTAACACAAATACCTTGCATTAGGTGCAACACTGCAAATGCAATCTGAAAATTCTGTCAACGTAATAAGATCAGAACGGATGCAATAAACGATATGATTTGGAGGGGGTTCTCTTCCTATATGTGCTACACAACCTAAAGTTGAGTAGCCTGGTGGTGCAATTGGCATCCAAAGAGAACAATCATTATGCGTGTCATATTGGACTCCATCTTCTTCCGAGCCTTGAAAGCTAGAGAACAAACCAATGAGCTGAAAACCGACAGGTTTGCGAACACGTCCATATGCATTGCTGACTGCCATTACGGTCTGTGAAGGAGGGACGGACCTGCATGCAATTATGACAATTCAACTCTATGACAACCATAGCAAAATATTAGCAGCTCTGAAAGAGATAAGAAAGATGTCACTGCAATTTTATCAATGTAAACAAGTACAACATGGTTTGGGTCAATAAACATGAAGATGAATTAGAAATCCAACCATGTTAAAAAAAATTTAGTTTTATATCAGAGTTTGCCAAAACCTGTGCACTAAGGAGCAAAAGTGAGAAACTACTAATTATTTACTATGGATTTTTTTACAAAAAGATCCCTACATTTTTACACAACCTCAAAAAGGCCCCTACATGTTGTGTCTACTAAAACCTTCCTTGACTAATGGTCAAACAGTGCAAAAAGCAACTGTACTCTCCATTTTTTGACCAGTTTACATCGAAAAAAAAAACTCAATCGAATCAAATGATGAATATGCCTTTCTTCTCAAATGCTCCATTTTAGGCTTTCGTAAAGTGGGGGCACACTTTTTGATCAATCCAGTGCATTCCCATACGAGGTGATCCCATTCACACAATTTCTTTTATTCAACATAGAATTTTATCATCAGAGTTTCACACAATGTATAGCAATTATGTGAAGACAAGTCCAATGGGTCAACCCAACCCATTCGGTTTGGTCAAAGCTTTACTCTTATTGTATAGTATCTTGTGTTATTGTGACAGATTATACTTTCCCTCTATAATTATTAGATTAGATTCCATTTACTGCAATTGCATTCTATGTATAGACAAGCTTGTATTATGAATGGAGACATTCTATGGTTTGACATATGCTCTAGCCAAACAGAGTTCTCATGAAATCTTTTTGTTCGGGTATGATGCCCAGATATGGCAGGGTCATGCCATGGATATGGCAGGGACATGGATTTTGCACATTAAAAGTGAAGTATTGGATACGACATGATATGCTGCCTGGTTGGAAGTATCCAGGCATCATAGCTTTTGTCACAACTCAAACATGAAATTTGAGAAGGAGAAATAGAATTCATGTATGCCTTCTATACCCTTTTCCCGTCGGGGTTGATGTTATGGCTTTCTGGAATATCAATAAAACTTTCTGTGATTCTTTCGGAAAAAACAAACGACACAGTTCTGCATTCAAATCTTCTTCCTTCTCATCATTTGATATCTTTTAAATGGTACTCAGATCCCAAGGAGTCATATCTTTTAGTTGATCCTAGAAGGATCTTTCTGCTGCAGTGAATTAAATCAGATAGGAGGTCTGATCTGCCTGGTATCTGCTACAGGAGCTTCACCAAACCTGCTTTGAATCATGCAAATCAGTTCAATATCTTCTTCTCATCAATCTACTTGAATTTTCAACCTTGGATCTGGATTTCAAGAATACAATCATATGACTCTGCGTCAGGAACGAATCTCTGGTTTCCAGATCATGGGGCCCACTGTATATTACAGTCTCTGAAATTGATACCTTCATGATGGCCAGTACTATTGATGATTTGTTTTGTTCTTTTTCTCTAGTTTTTTCTAGCTTCTCCAAGAGGCTTATTGCTCATTCTCCGTGTCAACGGTTTACAGTACCATTTTCATCTGAGTGGTTGAAATTGCTGATTTCTTGATTTCATGATCTGTCAAGTCTGGGAGGAAGAGATTTTAGCCATAAATCCATCTATATAATCTGATTACCCATATAGAACAGCCTTTGGCAATTTCATGCAAAATCTTAAAGAAATTTTTTTTTATCGGTCAAAATTTTACAGACGATCAACAGTCTTTTGCATAATATAAACTCTTTAAGTACTACTTTTTCTGCATTCATCCAATTATGAGTTCTAATCAGAATAACAGGATATATATTGTATGAAGCAGGGCACGTGGAAGCAGAAGCATGTAGTAATGCTGGCTGAGCAGGATCCAAAACAGAAAGAAGGTCAACTATGGGATATTGTACTGAGGTTGTTGGAAACCTGGTTTCGCGGAGGAGCAAAAAACAAGTGGCGTCAAGCTCTGAACCTATATATCATCGAGCCATGCCTCATGGTGTTGTGAATTGTTATGGTTGAGAAAACTGTTAGAATAATTGGGGTAACATTGCAAGCAAGGTGGAGCTATAACTCTACAATATAATCGTGATTCAGCGATAAAGTTTGCTAAAATCCAGTATATCATGAGAGAAGAGAACAAAGCAAGTAGGAGTTGAATGCCACTTCGTCAGAGAAAAAAAAAAAAACAAGGATGTGAAGCTAGCTTACACGGACAAATGATCAGACTGCATACATCCTCACAAAAGGAGTGACTAGAAACAGTTGAATGAGGCTTTGTTCAAGTTGGGCACAATAAATATATATGCACCAGCTTGGGGGGGGGGGGGGGGTGGGGGGTGGGCGGCGGCGCACGATCTCACGGGAAGGAATCTCAAAATCTTAACCCACTGGCATAAGAAAGTTGGGACGAACAAACTTTGTTTTTTTAAGAAACAACTTGCTGGCACTTTTTTTCTTGCTTATCTCTTGCATTTTAAAGAATATTATTTGAAGACTCCAAATCCTCCCACTTATCCTAAAGGTAGGCCCCCTGTTCACAATCTCAAAGAAGGTGGCCCCACTTCATAATTCTTAAAGGTGGGTCACATGGTCACAAAAACAAAAGGTCGGTCCATATTATAATTCTATAATGGTGGGACCACATTACAAATCCTATGCATGTTGGCTCTATCTTCTAATTTATAAAGGTGGGCATCATGTCAAGGATGAAAATAGCGGTAGCGGCGGGTGTAGCGGCCTGCCGCCAAACCGCTACGAAGCGGGCGATACGTAGCGGTGCGATTTGAAAAAATCGCCAAAAAACTCTGAAAAAATTCCAGAAAATCCAGAAATTTGTAAAATGAAAGAATATGTGGTTCTTTTGCAAAAGTAAGTAAGAAAAGGGGGCGTAGCGGTGCCCTCAATAAATGAGGTCCTGTATTGCTGTATAAATAGAAAATAATAGTAATGATTAGTTTTTTCACATGCATTTATGTTTCTTAGTCATGCTAACTTAAAAATTAATGGAAAGCTCTTTAAAAAAAAAAGAAAAAGAAAATATGCATGCAAGATCAAAAGGAAGCATGGATCTACAATCAAACAAGACAATGATGTCATTATGTTGTGATTCATAGTAGTTAGAGAGTGATAATCTCAAAAGTTGAAAAACAATCACATACCTAGATGAAGAATCTTGTTTAGAATCTTTAGATTTCTTTGAATAGTTGAATGTTGGTGATTTGGTGGCAATAAATCTTGAAGAAATGGACTTGGGAGACAGTTGGGACCACAAGGAGGAAAAAACAGTAGAAAGAGAGGGGAAGAGAGGGTTAAAAGACCCTAAAAACGTCAATAACATTATAAATCTTATGAATGTGAGCCCCATATTCTAATTTCTAAAGGTGGTATCATGTTGTAATTTCTAAAGGTGATCCCATATTTACATTCACAAAAAGGTGGCCCAAAATTATAATTCCTATAAAGGTGGGCCCACATTGTAAATCCTATGAATATGGGTTCCGTGTTTTAATTTTTAAAGGTGGGTACCACGTTGTAATTTCTGTAGGCGGGCCCCATGTACAATAATAATATAGCGCCACAAACAATAAAAAGTGGGTCCCACATTGTAAGTCCTATGTCCGCTCCTTGGAGCAAAACTTTTATAATATTACCAAACAAGTTCCGCATAGCATATTCTCAGTAGAGTAATTTAAAATAATGTTTCCAAAAAAGTTCTGCAGGCTATGAGTCTAGATACAACCTGATCTTGGTACAACGATATCCGAGCACAAAATTGGGAACAATACGAAAACGAAGCCAAACAGGCCCTAAGACTTATGCTTGCATGTACTTTGTGAGGTGTAAGGTTTTTGGTACCTTTGTGAAAATTAATAACTTATATATGGTTGTGGTTGCCCAACCCTAGGGACTGCAACTGTAACAATCCCTTCTCTAAAAATAAAAAATAAAAAAATTCCTAGATCATATGTAATCAAGTCAAGCCCGTCAACTCAGATCCGTCACACAATCGACTACATCAAGTTGGATTTATGATTGAAACTTCAACAAATGGCCTCCGAACCATATTTAATTTGAATGATGGCTGATCACATCACCTTTGAAAAATCCATGCACCCGATGCTTCAAAAGGATGTCTGGAAAAATCGCCACCTTGGATTGTATACGTCCAAAGAAAAAAAAAGAAACCAGTTGAGTTTCAATTGATTATAATTCAAAGAAATAATCTGAAGATTCCTAATAATTGAGCACGAACTCCTTGATAGAGATTAGGACCCTTGATTGTACGACCGCTGATTTTAGTCGTATGGTCCTGCCATTGAGTTCCTTGCTTTATTACCATTTTGTGGAGAATAAGCAGTGTTTTTAAAAGGGAAAGAAAGGAAGAAAAATTAGTTTCCTCATCATGGAAGCTACTTCTTTATGGTAAGAGAGTATAATTCCAATAATAATCAGTCATAAGAACTACCTCAAGTGACAGAAGGTTGATGTGACAAAAGAAAAGAAAAGATGTAATGCTCCAGATCGGTATGTTATCCATCATTTAGATCTTTATCAACTACAAGGCACCCTATTTTTTGAATTACTCTCCCAAAATCACCCTGATTCTTATTATTGAAGCCTTATCCCCTCTATTTGGTGTCAGCTTTGTGGATTCTAAATTTTCACTTAGCACTGCCTTTAGCCACGTTTTAAGAAATCCACAATCCACGCTGTATTTTTTCACTACTTCATTTAGGCCACATTTGTTTAACACCGCTTCAGTGGAAATGCAGCCGAAAAGGTTCCACTTTGCACTTGCTTTTCCGCAGTTTATTGCAGCACCATTTTGACAATGGAAAGTCACAAAGGCTGTATTTGTGTAACAAGAGGATTTCATCCTCCACGGTTTTTTTGTTTCGACAGGAGAGGAATTTTGCATTCTGACGAATACCATAGGAAACTGAGGTCCACTTTATTGAGAAAAATCAATTCGCAATTTATTTTTTCTACGTTGAAAATGTGTCGCACCAAACAAAAGAAGAATGTGCTACATGGAAAAGTTCTAATTTTCCTCTTTATCACGAGATTCTTTCATTACACAAATTTACCCAATGAGCAACAAATTTTCTGCAATGCCATAGATATAGAAACCGTTTCAGAGTTGCTTTCCTGTTCAACAGAAAAGTGGAAGTATGCAGAAGCGACTTTCCCGAGACATTACACAAACGTGGACTTTTAAGGTCTATACCGGTCTCCCCTTTTTCTTAGTCCTTGAACACGTAACAATACAATACCACCTATAAGGATTGGTTTTCCGTCTTCTTTATACGTGCAAATATTATTCAGATACCATTCCTTGAATTTCTCTTCTATAGGAGCTACCTATAAGATTCCTCTCATTTGCTCATTCCTAATTCCATCCTTTTTCCCCCTTGGCATCTTCCCCAGCATGTAAATTATTCAAACTTTTGTACTTTGTCCAGTAATCTTCTGTGTTGAACAGTATTAATCATCATAAATCATAATCATCAAAGCCTAACCCCATCTACTTAAGATTCACTTCTGAGTTATACTTCTTCGCTCATCTTGTCCTAGGGCTAAATTCATTGAAATCCCAGAACCTAACAACTAACCATTTCCAATGCTTTATTTACCTCCACATTTAATTAGTACCTCGTTCTTGCAACATCCCAAATTTTCATGCACATGGCTGTTTCATGAATTTCAGGCATATGCCAAAACCATCTCAAAGACGTGCATTTCAAGGAGATAAATTATGTGCATCTCCTCGTCTTTCAGAAAAAATGTCAGGCTTATCTCCATGAATCGGTTATATTTTCAATGATTTCCATGCCCACTTGGTTATGGTTCTATAATTGCTCCCGTGAATCGGAGCCTAAGGCATCACGGCATTAAGTTGTTCTACATTTTGACCTGATTCTCCTCCAACTCTTAGATCAGTCATCAGCATAACTTGCACTCTATATATTTCGTGTTAGTTCCACTAATTGTTAAACCATAAGAATCAGCCTTCACACAAAATTCTAGCTTATTACTTAGCTTTTTTTTTTTGTTTGTTTGTTAACTTACAAAAAAAATCGTTGCTTTTCAAAAGATTAGTTCAGAAAATATCATGTTCATTTTTAAGTTACATATACTTTAGATACATGGAGTTTTACTTTCATTGGAATGGATTGGACAGATGAAGTTCATTAGTCTATTACAGCCACAAAGGATTCTTAATGAAAGAAGAATAATTGCTACTAGATAAGAAAGATCGCAACAACATGAAGGAAATACTGCAGCAGCACAATTCTTTTCCAATAGCATTCAAATTACTTACCTTGAAGTCACACAGTCACCCAATATAGCATAGTTTGAAGGAGCTTGAGGTCTCCAAAATGTGAGGTTGTCTCCGGACCCAATTCCTGAAGGAAGGTTAGAAGGCAATCCAAATGTGATTGGACTTATTTTAAGAAAAAGGGAACTGTTATAATCAGAATCTTCCATCGACCTAGTAAAAGGTTTTAACCAAACAAATCCCAATTGATGCAACAAGATCGAGAAAGACCTTTGCGTGCCACCCAAATTCGGTCAAAGTTGGTACAAGAAGCAAGTGGGCTGGAATTTCCAAATTGTAATGCCTCAGTTGCTTGATTTTTTAAGTGGAGTCCAAGGGAAATAACACTCAAAGAAAGATGGATACATATATCAGTTGATATAACAGAGATGCTTGTTTTATCTTTGACAGAAGTATATCCGCCTGATATATCCACAGGATCAAGAATAACAAGACCTGAACCAGCCTCCACAGTGAGATCCTTCACAAGGGCCCTTATCCACGAATCATTTTCTTTCAATGCATACCTTGACAATAAAAACAAACATGTAAATTGCTTATAATTATTGTGTATCAGGCAACATCAGAAAAGGACTGACTAGAGGAAACAGTTCGTCCATAAGAAAAATAAGAAGTTAAATGGTAATCATATCAAGATTCGCCGTAACCAACTCCAGCCATGCGGGGTAGGTTGAGTGCTACCCTCATTCAATTTGCCCTGAAGAGATTCTATTGTGCAACTGGGTGTCTGATGCAAACATTTTTTTATTTTTTATTTCTGTGCAGCATCACATATCTTTTAATTTATAACAATGTAGAACATTTTATGTGGGTACACACATATCATTCAATGAAAGATACATGATAATAAATAACATAAACATGAACTCACAAAGAAACTGATAAGAAAAGATAGAAAGAAATAACACTCATATAAACAAAATTAGTAAGCCATACGTTTGACAATTCAACAACTGTACTTTCTGTCTCTTTTCTTTCCTCCTTTTTTTTCCCTTTCCTTGTATAGTACAAGAAACAGCTCTAAATGAAAAGAAGATAAAAAAGGTAACAATTAGTCGAACAGCACGTCTTCTTTTTCTTCATTAGCTCCCCATAAGCTTCTCCATTTTCATGATCAAATGCCATTTCAATTTGACAAATCAAGTCTTGGCGTCCGTATAGAAAGAGACAAAAATTCAAGTGGTTACTGATTTTTCTCTACAAACTAAATATAAGAAAATCTATTTGTTTCCACGTCTCACTCCACAACGAGTCCTATGATATGTTGAATAATTTCTATAACCAATGTCTCAAGAGAACTGAAAAAAGAGTGTAATACTTTGGCATTCATCCCTCTAAACCAACACCTTGACCTCCGTTTTATTACAGGAACCAATGATAGGACACGAGAACCTTTTTCTAATAAGTCCCCAGCACAGGGTCCCAGACATCCGTTCAAGCTTCAATTAAAATTAAGCTCCTATTAGTCATATTGCTTTCCACTAGGGTTAGTCTATATAATCAACAATTATTTCTTTCTCAGTCCACCGCAAATAGCAACCAGCCTGCAAAGGCTACATGAATGCATGCTTAGAATCCTCAAAGTTATACAATTTTTAGCCCTTAGAAGTGATTTTTTTGCATTTCAATAGGATCAATCCAACAGACAGTAAAAGTTGGCTGAGTATCAGACATGGAAAGAGGAAGGAGAAAGTCATGAGTGTGTGAAGAGGTAGGTATGATCTTAGCTGGTGCTCACAGGTGTTTAGGTGTGTGGGTCTGGGTGTAAGTGACTAAGTAACATTAACCTTACTGATAAAGTCAAGTGAGCCGATATTGATTCTACTGAATGCACAATTGATATCAGGAATTAATGAACTTTCTAGTGAGAGTAATTTGACATGAACTTATTACGAAACAGTGGTACCATTTTTGAAATATCAGTAAGGATCCCTACTTCTGGGTATTGAATTGAATATTGAACCCTTGTGGACCAGGAGGAATAAGGTTGGACTGGGACTGAAATATTGTCAATAGAACTTGACCTCCTTACGGGGAGTTTTTGAATGAATTCATAGAAAGGACCTCTTTTTTGGGAAGGGACTGGAATACTGAAAACTCTGATAGTATAGTTCTATTACAAGAACTTATAATTTGGATTATTGAACTGACCAAAGTTAAGAACTGATTATGAACCACCACTAAATAGTAAGAAAACTTTATATTTAATCTAGTACCATCTTATGATTTCTTCTGCATTTTTATTAATGAATTATATTGACACTGACCTGTGTATCTAGAAATATTATTCACCAATTATCTTATCAGTGGTTTGCCCCACTTCAGGTACACAACATTTGGGGGAGCTTGGCAACGAAGGAAATCAGCCATTGGACTTCAAAATGCGTGGCTGATGAGAGAGCGTGATAATTGATCAGAATTATGATGCTAAGGATTTGTGATAAATTGCCCTTTAAATAATATCGAATATGATTCCTTTTATATTTTAAGAATGGCTATGTCAGCAAATTGGATTTTATTTACTTCTTATTAATGATTCTTTTAAATAAATTGAAATTAATGCATTGCTCAATGCTCAGTTCCTTGTCATAACCTGATTTTATATGGTGATTTTGATTCCTTTATAGTAAGGCCCCGTGTCCTGAAGAGCTTCGGGATTCGGGGTGTTACAACATGTGAAAAAAAAATTATCATTACTATTATTTTCTATTTATATTATACAGCGATACAGGACTTCATACAATGAGGGGACCGCTACGCCCCCTTATCTTAATTACTTTTGCAAAAAAAAAAAAAAAAAAAAACATTCTCTCATTTTTCAATATTCTAGATTCTCTACAATTTATTTTTTTCACGATTTTTCCAAATCGCACCGCTACGCCGCTACGTAGCATTTTGGCGGTGGAAATCCGCTATTTTCATCCTTTGTTTGCATATGTAAATGTTGTCGTGGCTTTTTTTTTTGTGATAATGCAGGGTTCCCAGCCCTTTGGGCCAGAATAAACACTATGGGCCCAAGAGAGAAAACCGGGTAAAAATTCCCTAAAAACTGTAAATGGAGAGTTATGTAATTAACCCCTCTCACCTCGTACACCAATTTTGATTCGGACTGGGGCAGATTAAATCCACATAATTTGAGAAGGGGTTGATTATGGAATTTGCCCATTACAAAGGTTGAGGGCATACTAAATATTAGATTTTGAAGAGAAATATATTTGCTATTTGAATTAGAAAACTGAGATAATATGACTTTATTTGTTTGGAGGAACCTTTTGGACACCCCTAGACCACTAGCACTATATGGGATGATGTCCTCGAACAACTGGCTGATTTTGTGAGGATTGTTGACTTTTGACAGTTTTGGAAAAAGGTTGATTTTGTGGTACGAGTTTGATAGTTTTGGACCTTGCAGTCAATTTTTCTTTGGACAGAAAAGAATGAATTTGTGATTTGCAGAAATGAGTTTTGATTTTTGAGAACAATTTTGTTATATGTGATATCTTTGTAGTACACATACTTTGGGGCTGTGGTATCAGGTGGTTAGGAGGTTGTCGTTAGTTTGACCGGATTCCAACCCTGCCTTGAGTGAGACTCTTGGATGTTACTTTAATTTGTTATGTAATCTTATCTAAGTATGTGTTTGAATTCACAAATACATTAGAATATATATTCACTCAGTTGTACTAATATTATGTGGATTTGCCCCAATATAGGTAACTTAGCGACTCAAGAAAATCTTGGTGACCAAGAGATACACTTTGAGCATTGGAGCCACATAGCTGAAGAAGAGAATTAGATTGTTTAGATTAATTCATTTTAAGGACATTGCAATTATTTTATTTCTATTGGACAACGTTACATTTGTTTATTAGATTTGGGTGTTAATACAAGTTGGTTTAAGTGGGTAAATACCTAAATCTTTATGTGATTTTTCTTTAACCTATGCGTGTGATGCTTACGAGTCTCAGCGCGGAATTCAAAGGGCCCCGGATTCTGGGTCATTACAGAAAGAGAGGAGAGAAAAGAGAAGAGGAGAATAAGAGGCACAAGCACATGAACTTGTCGTAGGCAGTAGCTACAGTTGGCTGCAGCAGTCTTCACTCCAACACCAGTAGTGATGGCTCTAAGAGTCCAGGTACCTCCCTCTAACCTACATGCAATAAAGCTTCTGCTTGTAGTTTCAATTTTTTTTCCCATTCTTTGTGAAGCATGCAAGAAAGCTCTTTGATGTAGTCTTGATCAGTAAAATTGGACAATCCCAGCATGTAGATCTGAAAAAAAATTTCAGATCTTAAGATAGCTAACATTATGCAAAGTTGGGGAGCTGGTTTGAAGACGGGTGTTGCAAAGAAAGATTTAGTTCCTTGGCATTGTCCACCATGTGGGGTATTAAAACTCAATGTTGATGGAGCAGCAAAAGGAAAACTGGCATAGGAGGCGTTCTACGAAATCATAAAGGGGAAGTTATTTATTTGTTCTCTAAGCATGTAGGGACCAAAGTTTCTAATAAAGCGGAGGTTAAGGCAATTCTGGAAACTCTTCATATTTCTCATACCTTATTTCTTTCTTATTGTAGAGAGCGATTCAGCTAATGCTAAATCCCTTAAGTAGTTGTTTGTGTAGTTCACCAATTGGTTTTGGGATTACTAGCTAGCAACTTGAGATGGTATTAGATCCAACACGTCCCGGGTTTGAAACCATGCTAGGCAAAAATGCTCCATGCTGCGTTGTGTTTGTTAGGGCGCAAGTGCGTAGGGCAAGAAGGCCTCATGCCGCATTGTAGTCTTGTGCGGGCGTGTGCTTCGGGTCCAGGCGGTGTCCCGCCCAAAAAAAAAAAAAAAAAAAGGACTATCCAATGAAGCTAAACAATAAATCCCAATTGATTCAAAAAAACCCAAAACAAAGATCAACTCTACATGGATTAACAATCAAATAAGCAATACAAGGCAAAAAAAAGTAGAAGATTACTTCACCTAATCACTAATCCACCACTGATTAGTCTTCAATTCTTTCAAAGAACCCACTCAAACCAATGAAGAAGAGAGAGATGGGGTTGGACATCCCACACTGTTGTTTATATAGTACTTAAAAAAAAATTCCTAATCTCTACTAAATCCTAACCATCCATCTAATCTGACCAATTTATAAGGATCATTAAATAAAAGTCGGCACATAACCATAAAAAAGGAATAAAGAAATTATAAAGTTTTTAGCATTTCAAATTTGAATTTGGACACCCCTTATAGGGAGATTTTCTCTCCTCTTGCTAATTTAACTTCCCCCTAGAAATTAGGAACCCTTCCCTCTCTAGGATTCCTCTTTGTTAAGTTTCCAATTTCCAATCTGAATTGCATTAAAAGTGACTAGGAGTCCAACATTTTATGGGCTATGGATACAACATTTTGAGCTTGTTGAGCAAATTAAGGAGGTGTGCACACGGGTCGGTCCTACTTGTCCATTATGGACCTGGTTAGGACTCAACTGTGTTTGCTTTGGGTCCACATTAAGTTCAATTTTTTTTTTTTTTTTCTAATTTGAAACCTAAATTAAGCCCAGTCCATTTTAGATTTGAGCCACCCACAAGGCTTGATTAAACACACGATCCATGAAATCTGGACCATCTGATCCTGCATCACTTTTCCTCTGCTCTCTATTTCCCTTTCCTTCTTTTTTTTTTTTTTTTTTTGAGTTTATCACCGATATAGCCATGATGTTTGATATTTTGCTGAGATTTTAGCAAATCCGGAACATGATCAATATCGCAGCAAGGTATTAGTTTTGTCAAGACCAATTCTCGATTCATATCGGCCTATGATGCATGGATACGGCAATGACACGCCATATACACGGCAGGGACACGGATTTTACACATAAAAGGTGAAGTATCAGATACGATACGACACGATACGTTGCCCGTTTTGAAGTATCCGTACATCATAGATATCGGCCAATACGTAATGTATCAGCTGATATTTTTAACCATGCATAAAACCCAATAATTTCTTTCATCAAACAACATTCAACATCAGATTAAAAGGCATGTGATTAAATTAATAATAAATAATCATTAATAGGGTTTACTTGTCAGGGATACAAAGCTTCCATGTGATGTATAGTTGGTTAATCCACCACTGAAAATAGTTTTCATCAGGATGATAATAAACATCGGATTGGATAAAATCATGATTTAATTGTCTTTTTAAATGCATCCCGTCAAAAAGTGAACATCACTGAGAAGAATCTCGGATATCCATTAAACCATGTATGACAATTTGAACTTTCTATATATAGTCATTTATTGTGGGATTTAGTCACTTTTTGTCTGATGACCTGCCAAATCTAATGGGGATGTGTGAACTGAAACTTGGATCAATGTGGATGGAAGTAAAAACAGTAGATCTGAAGAAGAGCAACCTATCCGAGGATTTGGCTCAGGATAGATCGGAATGGAGAAATATAATTCATGTAGCCGACCACAACATAGATGGAGCAATGCTTTGATGACAAAAACTTTCAATTAGTAAACAAAATTGATCAACTATTTCCTAACCATCTCTGTGACCATCTTGATCTTCTTTCTCAACTTCCTTCCCCACCTCTCTCTCTCTCTCTCTCTCTCTCTCTCTCTCTCTCTCTCTACAACTCTACCTATTATGACAAGTGCTCATCTATTATTCTTTCATTCTTTGTTCCTTTCCTCTTCCTATACATAAATATTATTATTGATGAATGTGTAAATTCAATAAGATGATAGTCGTCTTTAAATCTTATCTTCATGTACCTTTCTTTCTCATCCTTTCCCTTTCGTCAGCCTAATCAACTCAATAAAAGACAGTCCAAATGAAAAACATGATATCTAGAAATAAATGAATTAAATACTCACATAATGCTCAGATCAAATTTAGCACGGAGTATCTTTTCACCATGTAAAGAATGATCCAAGGAGTGCTTTGTACTATCATAGAAGGTCAGCTCTGGAGAGACAACCTGAAAAGGTTGAAGTGACAAAATCATTAAGTACCAATAAAAAAGCATTACATCATGTAAGCAAAAAAATAAATCCAGAATAGATTCAACCAGCACAAGTACCTAGCAAAACAAACCATTGCATTACAATTCATAAAACCATGAGAAAACAGTGGTAACAAATTCACACGAAGGCCACGGTATGCTTAATAATTTTTGTCCTTAAAAGTCTAAACTTGCTTTATCTACAATGAGCTAAAGTGTAACCAAACACTTTTATGATCAGAGTGTAGAGATCTACTACAGAAGGATACATGGTTATCGAGACTGACCTGAGACTATGTTGAGGGCTTAATGTCTTTCTAAAAAGTGATATAATCTAGTCCACAACACGGCGGAAAGACTCATTTTCAACCAAATTTCATTTAATGCTTGCCAGATAATTAGTTTCAAATTCAATTAATGATTCAGATGCTATCTCCAAAAAAAAACAACCATACTTTGTGGTGTTGGGCATGCTTTGTTTATTTACGTAATACAAAAGGCTATGGGAGAACATTTAGTCTTTCTACCATAGATTATACAAGCAATCATCCGTAATGCTTATTATAGTATAAAAAACAGCCATATCAATTCTTTATGGACAAGCATCCACATTTTCATTGACCTGGAAGGCTGGAACCATACCAATGGAAATGATATTTTTAGATGTATTTTTTCTTCTAAATTAGAAATTTAAGGCATTAAAAATAGCAAGAGTCAGACATAAAAAAATATTTAAAATTTAGAGAAGCGATATCAAACCAATCTGTTATGTAGAAGTGCAAAGCTCTTTCATTCAAGTAACTTGTTTTGTCGAACTCTCAAATCTTGTTTTGTCTAACTCTCAAATCATGATACCTTGCAAATTGTTTTTAGAAGTATAGTGTTTGAAGAAGTTCTAGGGGAATAAATTTAATATTCAAGACCTAGGCCTCAGATTGAAGGACTGGAAAATGGTATCTCAAAGATAAACAGACACAGGATCACCTATGAGATACAAGAAATTTTGGAACTTGACCTGTTGACATGGTGGTTGAACAAAATAATCAGCTCCAGTCATAGGGGAGTCATAATGATTTCCATTGATACCTTTTGTGTGGTGATCGTGCTTTGCAAGTTCAGCAATCGACACTTACAAGGGAATTGCATTTTTTTAATGCTATGTATCTAGAGTTTACTGGTGGCATTCTCGATCTTATTATGAGCACTTCGAAGTTGAAGCTCACGCTAATTTTGGTTGGCCAATCCGATAAATGGTCAACTACAGGCATTGAATCCTTTGTGAAGGCAACTCAGAGATGGGGATGAGCAAAAAGATGTTCGGCATTTCCTGCATCTGTGTTCGGTGTTGCTGCCCAACTTTCTATGAAGCTACATTTAGATAACCTGGTATCTATGCATACCCTGCGCCATCCAGTTCATCATGAAGGCATGAAGATTGAAGCATACATTAGTTGACTGCCACTTCATCGGCAAGAAGGTGAAAATCAAAGACACTAACCAGAAGATTAAGCTATGGATTTCTCCTAAAGTGATGGACAAAATCAGATGCAAGCAACTTCTCCAAGTTGAATACAAGTGATTTTCATGCTCTAGCATGAAAGATGAGTACTGCAGGACATGCATAAGCTTGTTGGTGACTGTCCGTGCACTAATCCATAGAGCACATTCAACTAATTAATCTAAAAAATGCTACAAAGAAAATAAATTAAGGAATAGAATAACTAACAGAAAAGAACAACATTAAAATCAATACAATATTCAGAAGCGAATAGGAGAATGAGTAGTATCAAAATGTCATATATGTGCTTGCAAACATCCAAACTTGTAGCAGATAGAATACAAATTCAAAACCTAAAGCAAAATAAATAATCATGGGATACAAAGCAAAAAGAAAACAATTCACTCATGTCAAAGAAAAGTGAATTTTCATAAAAGTAGTTTACCTGGGCCTCAAAAGTAAAACTTTGAGGGGGGTTCAAAGCAGTTCTTGTGTCAGTAGGAGCAGCAAAAGCATTCGATGATCCTTCTGAAGCATCTAGACTATATGGATCTATCTCAGAAAAAGAAACCTCTGAGAAACAAATTTCAACACCATCCTCCGGAGAGATAGAGTAGCTACTATCATTACTCATGTAGGTGCACTTCCTTAAAACAGCAGCATTCTAGGGATAGGAAAAACAAAAAATTTAATGATAAAAACTACTATAAAATTGTAGGAAAACCTGAAAAAGAAGTATAGTTTGATATTGGTTAAAGATTACGTTAGAATTATGAAAAATGAAGTTCTGACATGAAAGTAAGAAAAATTAAAAAAAAAAAAGAAAAATAATTAGAAAACTTAAAAAAGAAAAAAAAGAAAAATAATTATTCATAATCCATCCATTTTAGCTTCATCTATGCATCAACACAGCGAGAAATAACACTATGATCAACAATATAGAGAACAACATTGACATATCTTACTATGTCATAAATGACATTAAGAGTAAATAGATAAATAAAATATGAATACAACTAAGATAAATAAATGAGTTGCAATCGCTAAAACACCATTTAGACATATTACAAATGCACACACACGGATAAATGCAAGCATGCTAGCCACACAGTAGAAGCAGATTGTTCATATGGAAAGTAACCAAGAACAAAATAACTAGAATAGATATTAGGGAAAATGGAATTCTTACTTCACAGCATTCAACAGAATGTAGGGAATTAAATACCTCAATTTTAATATTCTTGAACCGCAACTTCTTTCCACGGCCAATTATAATGATAGGCTGAGTTTTAGAAGATGAAACATCTTTTAAATCAACTTCTTCACTTAAACAAATAGACCCTCCACAACCATCATATATGAATTCATCAATATCAAAAGCATCCACAATTAGTTGCCTTGTTGGAGATAGGTGCACCAAATCATCTTTCTGATTGTAGATATGTGAAGATAGTACTATATTATTATTTTTAAATATCGGATCATTCCTAGGATCTAGTATTTCCTCCCTTCCTGTTATGGACCCCAAAGCAGGCACAAAAAATTCACACACCGCAAGTAGGAAGTCCAGAACAACAAGAACACGAGGTTGCTGGATCCTGATGACAAATGATTGAGAAGATCGCCGTACTCTATAATCCATCAGAAGCATTGTCAAATTTGGAATATCTGAATCAGCTGCAGCAGAATTCTTCCTTACAGAACCACCATCAGTAATTGATGCAAGCAAATTTCCATTAGAACCTAGAATACCACATAAGCCCTGTTTTGAAACATCAGACCCCAGCATCAGCCGCATTTCGGGCTTTGTACCAGGACGGATATCCAATATAGAAAATCTAGGAATAGTCACATAGATATCTTTCTCAAAAAGTGATGTTGTACGATATGACAACCAAAGACCTTCAAGCTGCACAATCATTAATAAAAGATGAGATAGCATCACACAAATAAATAAATAAATAAAGGGCGCGCGCGCGCGCGCGAGAGAGAGAGAGAGAGAGAGAGAGAGAGAGAGAGAGATCATCATATGGTGAAATAAAGTTTGCACACCAAAAAAGTTATCATGTGCTTTGAGCCAATAACATCACATTTGCTGGATGAAAGGAGCACTGTCACAAGAGAAACATCACTCCCAAGAAAGTCTGCAGCTCCATAATTGCACTTTGTGGCAAGCAAAAGTAACAAAATCACAACCATTTTGGTGATATAGTGCAATGATGATGCTGGGCCGCTATTGAGAAAAATGTTTCTCCTGTAAGCCACCATTGACACTGGTGCAGTAGCTTAGCTGGCGCCATGTCATTTTCATTGCCATGTGGATTCCTTGGTGGCACAATGGAAGACTAAGTTTCTTTTGCTCAATTGATGTGACTTTGGGAAGTGTTTAGTATTATTCTGAATTTCTTGGAACTCTTAGTAATTAAGTTGCCTGGTAACTAGTTCTTAGTAAATTGTGTTTGCTTTGGGAGTCTTAGTTGACTACATAGTAAGTTGTGGTATTGAATGCAGTTAACTTGTGATTGTTTTGGGAGTATAAGTTCATAGTTTCAAAATCGAAATCGTATCGCAAATTGTTCATACCCATGAATCGAATCGAATCGCAAATCGTATCATGAATCATAGGATTTTTTTATTTTTCTAATAAAAATGAAAAATAATTAAAAATTAAAAGAAAAAGAAAAAAGTAATTATTCATAACCATCCATTTTTTCATTTATAGTAGTATAAATATAATAACAAGTAAGTCTATCATACAATCATATCAAGAACATCATGACATTTATTATTATTATTATTATTATTATTATTATTATGAAATAAGTGTAAATAGTTAAATAAGTTTAAAATATCAATAAATATTTTTTATTATCTTTAATTCAAAATACAAAAATAAAATAAAATCCAAACCATCAATCTTACATGGTAGTATATCTTTTAAAGTTAAGAAAGTGTTCATGAAGAAAGAAAACCAATATAGATTAAAAAAAAAAAGAAGATATAAACAAGCACCATACGTACAGTCGAATGCTTTAGTTAAATGCATGTTCTTTATTCATCTTTAAAACCTTATCAAAGCCGTAAAAAATTCTTATGATGTTTTGTTAACTACTAAATAACCTTTTAAAAATATAAGCGATAAAAGAAACAGAGAATAAAGGAAGAAAAAAGGTAAAAGATTATTAATATTAGCTTATTGGCTATAGCCATTCTCGCTTAGTTGAATCACTTGAATCGTAAAATTCAATTAAACAAGTATCGAATCGTAGGATTCACACTTGAATCCTAAGATTCATTTATAAATAGGATTCATTATATAGATACGAATCGTTTTCCTTAAGAATCGGGATACGAATCGTAGGATTCTGATAACTATGTATAAGTTGACTACATAGAAAGTTGTAGCATTGAATATAGTTATCCTTGGGATTAAGCATGTATTCATGAGAGAAGAGTGCTATATATATCTTGTAAGAGTCCTATGGTGGGGTAGATTATGCTTGTTTTATTTTGATCAATGTTAATTCAGTGGAGAGCTTGGCTCCTCTGTTTTATCTCTTATTGTGATTGTCTACATTGATCAATGTTTGATCAATGTTATTTCTTCTTGTTGTCTACATTGTAGCTTTTCCTCATGATTTGGTATAAGAGCTTGTGTTACGCTCTTGGATTGATTTCCCCCCCTACCATCTTCATTCATGGCTCCAAGAAGAGGTCGAGGTGGACGTGGCAATCGTATGATGGGAGATGCGAGAGACAAACTACAAGCACTTCGGAGACAAGTCGAGGAACTTACCCTGCGGCTTGATCGTCAAGAGGTTCATAGTGACCATGGACAGAGCCATGGTTATTCTAGTGACGAATTTGATGTCAACCCATTTGTCAATCGCCATACACAAAATGAGTCATTAGTGGGAAGGCATTGGCTTGCTTCAGATTTCATTAAAGTTGATATGCCGGAGTTTCATTGGTGACTTTATCCTGAGGAATTTCTTGATTGGCTTAGAGCCATTGAGAAGTTCTATCACTTCAAAGACATTCCAGAAACTCAACAGGTGAAGTTGGCGGCAACAAGGTTTCAAGGGTATGCTTCGGCATGGTGGGATAAGGTTCAAGACATGCTCCTATGGAAAGGAAAACCCAAAATCTCAACTTGGAAAAAAATGAAGTCGAGACTTAAAGAGAAATTCCTCCCAGTTGATTTTGCTCAAACTACCTTTTCTCAATTTGACAACCTTCATCAAGAGGGTAAAAGTGTGAGCGAATATACCGAGGAATTCTACACGTTAATGGTGCGCAATGATGTTCAAGAAACGGAGATGCAACTTGTTGCAAGATATGTTGGTGGTTTGCGATTACCAATCCGTGATGAAGTGGAGTTACATCGCTTATGGAAGGCAAAAGATGCTTACCAACTAGTCTTTAAAGTGGAGACTAAGCTTACTCGTGGTGGTTCAAAAAAGTAAATGGATGTTCGTAGCTTCCATCCTTCTTCCAAAGGTGAAGTTTCACGTGGCAGAAGCATGCATTCAAAATACAAAAACAACAATAAAAACCCTCCACCAGCAGCCCCTAACAGTCGCAATGAGATCTTGCAAATTGAAGGCCAAGGTGGACATTCTACTCATCCCTTTTCTTGTTTCAAATGCGGGCAGGCTGGCCATTGTGCTAGTGAGCGTCCAAAGAGATACGTAGATGCACGTGTGACACTTATTGATGAAGAGAATGAATAAGAGATCTTGGGTGACTCAAGTGAACCCATTTATGATGATGATAGAGAAATGGACCATAAAGAAATTGGTCCTGAAGAAGGTGAGAGTTCGATCTATCGAGCTCTTACCACCCCCAAAGCAAACTCCGATGAAGATTGGTTACGTTCTTTCATCTTCAAAACCCGGTGCAGATCCAATGGCAAAATATGCTCTCTTGTCATTGACGGTGGGAGTTGGAAAACATTGTTTCACAATAAATGGTGAGCAAGCTCAAGTTAAAGACTGACCCACATCCAAAGCCTTACCGCATTGCTTGGTTCAAGAAAGGCGGCAAAGTAAATGTCAGTAAACAATGTCTTGTTTCCTTTTCAATGGGTAAAAATTACAAGGACCAGGTTTGGTGTGATGTTGTTCCTATGTAAGTATGTCACATACTCTTAAGAAGACCTTGACAATTTAATAGAAGTGTTATTCATAATGGCCACAAGAACAATTACACTTTTCGAATCGGTAATGTGGAAGTTGTTCTTTTACCAAGTAAAGAGGACAAGGCACCCAAATCTTTTCAAGAGAAGGGTAGCAATTTTCTCTCTCTATCCAAATTTAAGAAAGAGAGTAAAGAAAGTGGAATTGTGTATAGCAAAAGAAGAAGTAAAGGAAAGGCCAATCAGCATACCAATTGCCTTGGAACCTCTTTTAGAGGAATTTAAAGATGTCACTCCGGATGACTTACCAAATGGGCTCCCTCCTTTGAGGGCAATTCAACACCACATTGATCTCATTCCTCTGTCTAGCCTTCCTAACAAGGCTCATTATCAAATGAGTCCAAAAGAATATGAAGAACTACATCAGCAAGTCATGGATTTATTAAAAAAAAAAGGATATGTTAGGGAGACCATGAGTCCATGTGCAGTTCCAGCCTTGTTAATCCCAAGGATGGATCATGGCACATGTACATTGACAATCGTGCAATTAATCGGATTACCATTAAATATTGGTTCCCAATTCCAAGGGTGGATGACATGCTTGCTGGTGCACAAGTGTTCTCAAAGCTGGGCTTGAGGAGTGGGTATCATCAAGTTCAAGTCAAACCAGGTAATGAATGGAAGGCGATTTTCAAGACACATGAAGGCCTATATGAGTGGCTTTTCATTCCATTTGGCCTCTCCAATGCTCTTAGCACATTCATGAGGGTAATGAACCAAGTACTTCATCCTTTCATTGGCAAGTTTGTTACAGATTACTTTGATGATATACTTGTGTACAGTCATGATGAAAGTGAACGGGTACAACACCTTAGGGCAGTACTAACAGTTTTACGTGATGAAAAGCTCTATGTAAATCTTAAGTGTTCTCTCAAGACGAATTGCCTAATTTTCCTAGGCTTTATCTTGACTTCTACAGGAATTCGGGTGGATGAGGAGAAGGTGAAAGCTATTCAAAGTTGGCCCACAGCACAAAGCTTGCTTGAGGTACGAAGTTTCCATGGTTTGGCATCTTTCTACTGACAATTCATTAGAAATTTCAGCACCATTTCTGCTCCACTGACTGATTGCCTGAAGAAGGGCGATTTCAAGTGGACTCCGGAAGCTGAAAAGAGCTTTCAGCATGTCTAAGAAATGCTCTCAACTGCTCCCGTGCTTGCATTACCAGACTTTGAGAAGGTGTTCGAGGTTGATTGCGATGCCTCTCTTGTAGGCATTGGAGTAGTACTTAGCCAAGACGGTCATCCTATTGTTTTCTTCAGCGAAAAGCTCAATGAAGTAAGAAGTATTCTACCTATGATGTTGAGTTCTATGCAATCATTCAAGCCCTACGACATTGGAGGCACTACCTCATTCATAAAGAGCTCATCTTGAATTCTGATCATGAGGTTCTTAAACATATCAATTCTCAAGAGAGTTTGAATCGAACACATGCCAAATGGGGCTGTGTTCCTACAAGAGTATACTTTTATGTTAAAACATAAAAGTGGGTGAAACAATCAGGTGGCGGATGCTCTTAGTAGGTGTGTATTGGTCCACATCTTTTACGACCACTCAATTTGCAGGATTTGATGAGATTAAAGAGCTGTATGTTGATGTTAAGGATTTTGGCAAAACTTGGGAGCTTCGCCAAAATGGACATTATGATGACTTTCACTTTCATAATGATTTTATCTTTAAGGGAACCTGTTTGCGTATCCCTAAATGTTCCCTACGAGAGCTCATCATTAAGGAACTTCATTCGGGTGGATTAGGTGGGCATTTTGTAAGGGACAAGACCAATTTGTTAGTGAAGGAAAAGTATTCTTGGCCAACCATATATCATGATGTGATTCAGTCTGTGAAACGGTGCCGGATATGTCAAACTTCTAAGGGAGAAACCCAAAATACAGGTCTCTACAATCCACTACCAGTCCCTAAAGCTACATGGAATAATGTTAGTATGGATTTTGTGGTGGGGCTGCCGCGAACTCAACGAGGTATTATTCCATCTTTGTAGTTGTTGATCAATTTTCAAAAATGGCATATTTTATCCCAAGTAAAAAGACAATGGATGCCTCATATATTGCTCGTGTTTATTTTAATGAAGTGGTAAAGCATCATGGTCTCCCTAAGCCAATCACTTCTGATCGGGATAGTAAATTCTTAAGTCATTTTTGGAGGAACTTATGGAAAAGGGTTGGCACTAATTTGCAATATAGTAGTGCTTATCATCCTCAAACGGATGGGCAAACTGAAGTGGTAAATCAGACATTGGATAATTTGATGTGAAGTTTAGCAAGCAAGAGGCCAAAACAATGGGACACGGTGCTTCCTCAAGCTGAATTTGAATACAATTCTGTGGTGTGCTGCTCATCTGGAAAGACTCCATTTGAGATAGTTTATGGTCCAGCACCTACACACTATCTTGACCTTGTACCATTCTCCGAACAACCAATGTCGAGCCAAGGGGCCAGAGACTTTGCTGCTACAATGGCCAAGATTCATAAAAGATGTTCAAAAGAAGTTAGAAGAAAGTAATGCAAAGTATAAAGAAGTGAAGGTCTTCAAGGAAGGTGATCTTGTGTGGGTGTATTTCAAGAAAGAACGTTTTCGTTAGGTTCCAACAAGAAGCTCAAAGAGAAGATGGTCGGGCCATGTCAAGCTTTAAAGAAGATCAATGACAATTCTTACTAGGTTGAACTTCCTCCTCATACCTACACTCATCCTACATTTAATGTGCGTGAAATGCAGATTTATCATGGTGAGCAAGGAGAGAACCCATGGGCGAGTTTTTTCTCACCCGAAGACAATGTTGCAGTAGCTTAGCTGGAGCCATGTCATTTTCAATGCCATGTGGATTCCCTGGTGGCACATTGGAAATTCTAAGTTTCTTTTGCTCAATTATTGTGACTTTGGGAAGGGGTTTGGTATTATTCTGAATTTCTTGGAACTCTTAGTAATTATGTTGCCTAGTAACTAGTTCTTAGTAAACTGTGTCTTCTTCAGGAGTCTTAGTTGACTACATAGTAAGTTGTGGCATTGAATGCAGTTAACTTGTGGTTGTTTTGGGAGTATAAGTTGACTACTCAGAAAGTTGTAGCATTGATTATAGCTATCCTTGGGATTAAGCAAGAATTCATGAGAGAAGAGTGCAATATATATCTTGTAAGAGTCCATTGGTGGGGTAGATTATGTTTGTTTTATTTTGATTAATGTTAATTCAGTGGAGAGCTTGGCTCCTCTGTTTTATCTCTTGCTGTGATTGTAGTTTCTTCTTGTTGTCTACATTGTAGCTTTCCCTCATCAGAAACATCAAAACAGACCCTACTCAAGATATCTAGAATGCCCATACTAACTTCTAGTTTGCTTAAAAAAATCTGTTATGAAAGCAAATAATGGCAGAAAACAGCATAATTTAAAAATAAAATTTAGATATACTGAAATCCAGGAAGAAACTTCCAGTAAAATAATTTGTAAAACAGAAGAAATAAAAGCACTTACAGCAATTTGAGCAAGAGGAGAATCTTCATCAATCCGATTACACAACTCGAGCAAAGCATGATCAACTTCAACTGCCAATTGAAAAACAGTACTTGACAGTAAAATCTGACTCTGTAAATTAACCTTATCAGCTAGAATGCGCATTGAATCTTTTTTGTTAGAGGTATGGCTTCGAAAACATGGAGGAAGCCTAGGTTCTTCAGATAAGTTCATGTTTGCACAGTCCAGAATAATACTATATTCTTTGTCAGACATTACACAATGGAGTAAACCAACCTGCACAAATGATTAAAAGAAATCATTTCAAATCTATTCATTCGTGTGATGCTTGAATAATTTACTGAGAAAAGTAAAGTGAATGTCAAAACAGTGGGAAAGATAATGGTGGTGTAAAGAAGTATACTTTCCAGTAAACTATATTTGACTTTGTTTTCACAGGGTAAAGCAATTTGCAGTGAGATCAGAAGTTATGAACTGGTATAGTTAACCAGTTCTCTAGCGTTTTATTAAGTACAAAATCTTGGCATCTGGGACTTTAATCTCCCACTTGCTGTGACCAACCAAACATGGGGAAAAAATAGAAATAAAAACCAACAGTTGGGATTTCTTTCCCATAGTTTTCATTGTACCTCTTGAAAAACAAACATTGCCTGAATGGCTAGCAAAGCAAAGTAGTGATAGTAAAGCCGATAAAAGTTTGTGTCTGATAAAGCATGAAATCCACTTTAAAAACTC
Source organism: Camphora micrantha (assembly GCA_003546025.1). Taxonomy (NCBI): domain Eukaryota; kingdom Viridiplantae; phylum Streptophyta; class Magnoliopsida; order Laurales; family Lauraceae; genus Camphora; species Camphora micrantha. The sequence goes on from QPKB01000001.1 coordinate 61,952,077, forward strand.
TATAAAATGACCGACCCAAAAGCCAATGTTTCCAGTTGAATTCTAGGGTGAGGAGAAACTAAAATTGTAGAAAACCTTTTTCAAACTACGTTCACCATCATCTTAGCCTAGTTCTATCAAACATTGGTTCAGCTACAAAAGCTTCTATTATTAGACTTATCAAATAAGTTATGACTCCATAGATCTAACTACTAAACATCATCTAACCAACTAAAAAAAGAAAACAAAAACAAACCTCATCCACTCACCAAAGTTGTTACTACAAGAGGGTTAGGTTAATAAGTCATTTAAAACTTAAAAGATGGATAAAATTAAATACAATTCTAAGGGAAAGAATTTACAAATAAGATGACTACCTTAACTTCAATGCTTATTGTTGGAACTCTCTTAAAAATATCTCTCAAACTACGACGCACTTGGATTTGAACTCCTTGACAATCATGTATCATCGGCTTCCCCATGATGCCATTAATTCCCACAGCCAGGTTGATTCCATGTATCTGCAATATATAAGTCAGAATGAACTAACAAAACCAAGGACACAGAATGCACATGCAAAAATTGTACCAATGAAAACAAAATTAAACAAAATTGGTTATTTTGGGTTGTGTATTTGATGCAACCTGTAAGGACCCGACCCCAGTTCTGTTTGCATTCATCATGTTTGACATTATCATAGGCGTAGTATTGCAAATTATTGTTATTAATGATGATGGATTTCCCATTGTTAAAATGAATTGATCATGCATAATTAATTGAGCATGTGGGACCCATTTCATGTAATAAATCAACATGAATATTGAATAGTACCAAGAAAAAAATTAGAATAATTTTATTTTATAACATTAAAAATTTTAGAATAATTGCATTATCATGTTTACCTTGTTAGAGAAGAGAAAGGAATGATGCAATTCACTGTGCAATTACTTGAGTAAGCTAAAATAATTAAGTTTGCATGCATACATGGCACGGCCATTTGCATCATTCCATCTCATCATGCACGCATCAAATAAGCTATTATTTTAGTGCATATCATGGGCGGCTAAGTCTAGTTCATGCTTTAATGCATTAAGGCAGTGTGTGGAGCCCGTGGTGAGATCCCAAATATGTTGCATGGTCTGGGCATAAGGTTGGGTTACCATTGAAATCCTATTAGTTGCCTTAAGGGAATGGAAAACAAGTTAGAAGCTTACTTCTTTCTGTTGGGTTAATTTTAGTAGGTAGTTTACTACTTCCGTTATGTTTCCTATCCATAATAGGAAAGAGAATCCAACAACCATACAGCACCCTAACCTCTCTCACTTTTTTTTTTTTTTTGAATGTTTTAGTCCCTTGCTTTGCACAAGCACGTCTTACACTAAGAAGGAAAAAGATTCCCAGTTGTAACAAAAATCTTAGAAAGTGGGTTGCTAGTTGTACTTAGAAACTCCAAGCAAAGCCGTAACAAAAATCTTAGAAACTGGGTTGCTAGTTGTACTTGGAAACTCCAAGCAACGCCTATATAACCTACTCCATTCACACAATCAGCCCATCTCCTGCCCAACAACACATTAGAGAGAGAAACAGGAGAGAGAGAGAGGGATATAAAGATAGAAGAAAGAGAAGAGAGAAATAGAAGGGGATTGCCTAGGGCATCATTCTTCTCCTATTTTTGGCATCATCTAGATCACGTAAAAGGATTAAACCTATGATGCCCGGATACGGATACAGGACACGGGAACAAGCGTCCAATACGTCAACTTTAAAATTTTAGGATACGGATACGGGTACAGCATTTTTAGAAATATCTAAATATAAATATTTAATTGGGAGTTTATTTTAAATGAAATATATATATATATATATTTTGCTGGAGCTGTCAATCTAGAGTAAAGAGATTTTTATTCTGCTGCTGGCTTTTTTTTTTATTATTTTAATAGCTGGGCTGAGCTTGACTCAATCTGAAGCCCACAAGATGGGCCCTCACTTGAAATTGGAGTGGGGAATACACGGGCCTTGGCTCACTTTTAAATAAGAGTGGGAGACAAGGTTTGAGATAGTAATGCAAGACACACTTGAAGAGACCCACGTGACAAGAGATGAGGGGTAAAACAAAAAAAAAGCATTCGTCTCTTTCTCTTTTCTCTCTGCCCAAACGATAAGAGAGATGAGGGGAGAGAGAAGACAGCAGGCAGTAGGCGACAATGATGGTGGAGGAGACGATGATGTTGTGGCGACGTCGGTGCAGATACGCCCCTTTTTTTTTTCCCCGGTTCCTCTTCTCCTCTCTGTTTTTTTTTTTTTTTTTCTCCCCTCTATGTCTGGGTGATGGAGGTGAAGGGGAAGGGGTTTGGCAGAGAGGGGGTGGGGTTGTGGGTGGTCGGGAAGACGGATTTCCGCTATTTTCAATTTTTTTTTTTTTTTTATAAAATACAACACAGCCGTATCCCCTTTTTTTTTTTTTTTTTCACCATATCCCTACCGTATCTTGCAGTATCCCGTACCCATATCCGTATCGTACCGTGTCTGCCCGGGTACCATGCGTGAGTTGCTGTATCTGAGTAGCATAGGATTAAACACAAAGTTTACATCCATTGATTAATATTGAGCTCATGCTATGGATTGATCTAGCTGCATCAATGGCACGGTAATGATGATTATGGCTTGAAATAATGGTTGTACTTAGATCAATAATGATCCAATTATTTAATTTATGTGTTGCTTTAGTCAAGATAGTAATGGACTCTAGAACTAATGGAAGTATTCTAGAATTACATCTCTGATTTTGAATTTATCTTTGAGCAAGTCGGGACTAGTTTTGATGTTTTGCAAAAACTGAATTTGGCAAAAAATTCATACTGTTTGACTGAGATTTAAAAATAAAAAATGATTTTTAATAATTCTGAAAAAAATTAAAGGAGCTTCCTTGGCCAGTTGGAAACAAGTTTCATATTTTGTACTTTTTCTAATTCCTACAGGCTTAGGAGATACAATCGAACCTTTCAAACTGGTCAAAACAGTCTGGAACAGAACCTGTACCATGTTCGGTGAATTTCTGGGAAAAATCCACCGGAACTGGGTTTTGGCGGTGAAAACATAAAAGTTGTAGAGGGTCGAGTTTCCTTCCAAGCTGGCATCCTCATCGCATTTTTAGGAATTTCTCAGAATAATTACAATTTTCTACTAAAAAGTGTAAAATCTTTTTTTTCAGCTAAAAGTGCTCTCAGTAAATCTCCACTGTTTCGTTTGAATTTTAATAAATACTTAGGGAACATAATTAATTCCACAAAAATTAATGAACCTTCATTTATCATCAAGAACCTTAGAGAAAAGAACTCCGGATTCAGATGTTTTACAGAAAAAATATGAAAAATTCCAACAGAGACTCTGTCGCAGTTTTCAGTTTCTGCAGTGCAGAATTTTCTTTATTTGATCTGTTTTTGTGCACCAATCCCGAGGCACCAATCCCGAGGACCAAATGTGGTCTGGGACCCATGGTGATTTTTCTGAGACATAACGTGGATTTCAACCAACTATGTTTCAAATATGAGCCCAGTCCAATGTAAAATGAAATCGTGAAAACCGGAAAGCGAGCATTTCTTGGCTTCCAAAAATTCTGCATTTTTGTTTTATTGCTTTCATGTGTTGATTTTTTGTTGGAAACTTGTGAGTTTTATATTTTAAGCATTCCAATGTCCTGCCCATTTTTAAATTGAAAAGGATTGTTTCAAGAATATTCATGATTAAAAAATCCATATAAAAATAAATCATCACTATCTATCATATCTAACATCTAGAGGTGGCAACAGGTTGGGCTGTGTCAAAATGGGTCGGAGCAGTAGGTGGGGTCCACAGTTTTAACCCCAACCCATATCTGATCCATTTTTAGAACGGATCATATTTTCCCAACCAGCACCCGCAACAGGTCAACCAGACCCGACCCATATTGACCTGTTTTGCAGTAGGTGTTTTTAGCTCCTTTTTTTAGAGAAAAAGAGGGAGTTGTGTTTGGGAGAGAGTCGGAGAGAATCTGGGGGATTGTTGAGAGAGAGAGAGAGAGAGAGAGAGAGAGAGAGAGAATCTTGGAGGGATTATGGCAGGGATGTGTGGGATGGGCAGGCAGTTTGGAGTTTGTTGCAAAGTGGGAGAGGGGGAGGGGGTTAGGGTAGACGCACGTAGAGACTAGAGAGAGGGAAACAGCAACCTGGTTAGGGTTTTCACCATGACCGAGGTTTTTCCCCCCTTTCTCTTCTTCTTGTTCTTCTATCCCTCTGCCCCATTTCCTTTTCTATTTGGGAAATTAAATATGGGTCAAGCCCCTAACCTGACCCATTTCATGCTGGTCAGTAAAACATGACCCATGACGGACCCATACTCTATGCAGGTCGGGTTGGACAATTCAAATATGGGTTGGGTTAGGGTTGTGTCAAATTTTGACACCCCCAAAAATATCGCATTAATTTACCTTCTTGCATTTATCATACAACTGGTAAAGATACCAAGGGCATATTGGCCCCTCCATTTTCCTCACATTAGCTATATTTGTTATCACATTATGATTGTGTCAAAAATAAATTCATAGACTTGGTTAAACATGCACACATAAGTGCAGGGGAGTGAGGATGTGGGGTGGGGCAGGGAAGTGATATATATATCTAGAGAGAGAGAGAGAGAGAGAGAGAGAGAGAGAGAGAGACCTCAACATGAAGAATATCAAGATGAATAGCAGAAGGATCTTTATCTTTGCCTCCATGCCATCTAAAATTGTTCCTCACTTGCAGCTGCCCCAAATCGAGTTGCATGAAGCTGCAATAAGATAATCTCGTTAGTGGTTCTTAATTTATATAGTAGAAAAATTTAACAATTATCTACAATGGCTAATTGGCATTTGAAACTCCAAAGCTTTAAGGCTGAACTACCAGTTGACTGAACTATTTGCATTTGTTTATCCTGCCAGCAACACCATTGGATAGTAGCAACGATAATTTTGAATTTTGATGATGACACCAAACTGAAATAAGTGACCCACTCTTGTGAGTGGCAAGAAGGCCAGTATAAATCCTTCATGACACCTCTTTCCGATGGTGGGTACATTGTGGGGCCTCTTTAGGAATGATCAGTTACCACACATCTTCCATTATAATCAATTTGAGGCTACCAAATTTTAGTAGAACTTTTAACTGCAAATATAATAAAAAACCATCGTCATCGTCGTCGTCATCGTCATCAACAGGGCCTTAACCCATCAATTGGGGCTCACAAAAGAACAACTTCACAAAAAATTTAATGTAGAACAATAATCATAGTCAAATATCATCTTTTTTAGAATAAAATTTATGATACCATTGAACTACTGGTAGAACCCAAACGTTCTGTTAAATATCCCAAAGTTTGTTGTATCTACACAGTTGCAGTAATTTTTTCTCTTTTTGTTGGAATCATAAGGTGACTCAAACCCGCTACCTTGTGGCTGTGACATTGATCACCATCCAACAGTGCGATGGGCTCTCGTCATTTGCAGTACTTAAGTAGGTGTGGATCAAAAAGTTCCCAGAGTCACCAGAAAGAAAAGTGTCTAATCCAGATGACCAAAATCTATTATCAATAAATTACGCTATGAAGTACATAAAATGGAGTTAGATAGACATACTCTTTGCTTATAGAGTTCTGGGGAACAACAATTATGGGAGTGTCAAGTGATAGATCTAGTTTCAATGCTGATGCTCCATCTATCTCATGTTTCTGAATCAGCCATTCAAAGCCCCCAACTTTATCAACAAGCCTAATCGCCTCTTCAGTGCGTGGGGTGGCAAGTTCCATAAAATATGCAGTAAACTGCACAGTAGTATGTGTAAGATCTCCAGTTGGACACACATCAGCAAGAACAATTCAAAACTGCTACCAGGAAACCAGCTCAGAAGCATATCATCACTGTGGGTTAAATTTATTCTCAAAAAGCAGTTGCTGAATTAGCATGACAAAAGTTCTACAAAACCATAAGAGAATTTCAATTAAAAGCCAACCCAAAAGGTCAGTGAGAGTGGCTTACCTCCTGAACAAACTTGTACAGAAAAACTATACGAACTGCAGAAAGTCGACCTCGTAAGCTATAATCATAACCTTCATAATCATCGTCTTCAGCACTGTAGGACTCAAAGGTAAACTGAAAACCGAGATCCATGTTTGAGAACATAAAATAACTGGAAAAAAAGAAAAAAAAAAAAGAAAAGAAAGGTAACAAAGGTACCCATACATGACTAACAATGTCCAGTTGTAAGAAAGGTAACAATTATTAGAAGAATCAATTAGTGGTCTCTAAAGGAAAAGAACTGGCCATATTAATGATTTATGGCAAGAATTCCAAGCATATTCTTTTCACAAGAAATCAAGGCACATAATACACCTTCCTTTGAGTAACATGTAACTGACCAAGAGACACTTGGTAAAAGTAAAATTACTTAAACCAAACAACACTATATTTTTGCTAGAACTCAAGGCACAGATCAGTCACGTGACTGAGAAAGAAACAATTGGTAAAAAGTAAAATCAGTTCAACCAAACAAATGAAAAAGGGATATGCACAGTATATTTGTAAAGTCTGTTTCCTAATTCCTTCCCCTCCTTGCTTTTGAGGATAACAGAAATAAGCCAACACCTTTTTAATCTCTCCTGTTACTCTAAAATGAGAAATAGTAGCCTCAAAGTTCTGCATCAGATCAAAGGTGCATGAAGCCATCCAATATGCAAGATCTACAACCCAATATATGTTATAGAACTAACCATAACTTATGAACCACTAACTAGAAACTAGAAACATGTATGCACCACTTAATTATTGAAGCAAATGCTGTTAATAAATGAGCGGTTTGGAATTTGGATAGTTAAGAGTTTTTTCAGAGCTCTTTTTCAACTTAAACAGGTTGTTTCCATTTTTTTTCCCTTAATTTTGTACTGCCCCATGTGGCAACAGGTACTACTACATTTTGGGAGTATGTTGGAACCCATGCCATCTCCCTCCATAGTGACAGTATGTCTGGTAACTGAGCCGGCAACAGAAGAATAATTAGGTTATTTGTTTACATGGAAAACACATACACACACAATCAATATGTGAAAACCAACAAGCTTCCTCTAAAACTGCCACAACCATCCTAGCATCAGCAAATCCATGCATAGGTTCTTTTCTCTTGAAAGATGTAATGAAATAAATGCTAGCTTCTCTCAAACATTGAATTACTCATTTAGGCTCTTCCCAATGAACAATGAACTTTTTCGGGATTTGCACACAAAGGATCAAAACCCCAACCGCATATGCAAATAACAAGACTACCATTCAACTTGCACAACGAACTCTTGCTATGAAATTCTTTTCCTCGTTCATTTCCAATCTTTCATTAAAGCATCTGTTAAGTTCAGCTACCTTAACCTTGCCCTTGGAAACTAGAAGCAAGCTATCCAACGGAAATTTACTGTAGCTTCCAAAACGATATCATGTTGCACACACTTGCCTTATAAATCAGCTGAATCCACACAAACTAGACCACTAACAATTCAAGCCACCCCTTGACATGCATATTTATGTTAAATTCAGGCAAGCAAACCCTATGGAACTCAGCTGATTATCACTGCTTCAACTTGGTGAAAGGGGTTGTTGGGTATAAATAATACAAATCAATTGACTTGTATCAAAATATCGAGCCCGACTTGGCTGAACTCAGTTGAGTGGCATTAGAAACAGAGTTTACAACTCAACTCAAGGGTGACAAAGTTGCATCCTAGGTCGGAGTTTTAGAACCACAAGCATTCAACCCTATCATTTTGCCTTGGACAACAAATGCTTTCAGAGTCGCATCATTACAGAAGAAAATATTTTCAGGTAACCAGCCCTTTTTGTGACAAGCCCAAGGCAACAATTCTTGCTTGATACCATACAACTTTGTCATTCGCCCCAACTTTAAGTTCAATACCCCACTTGAATCCAAATCTCAATTGACCTTCCAGCAAACTGATGCAGAATGGGTTTTTCATCACAATTTTGAAGTGGCCGAAGCCTACATGGAGTGGTTAGAGCATCCTAAGAGGGCCTGCAAGGGTCCCAACAAGAACTGATGAGGATTCAGGCCCTGTACAGTCCCATTATTAAATAAAACGTGATTTCAGGGGGCAGTTTTAGAGAAATAAAAAAAAGGCAGGGGTTTTGTGCAGTTTTCAGAAACTTTAAAAATAAAACAGGGCAGGGATGGTACTGTTTGATTGAGCTGGAGTTTGATGGGCCAGAAAGGGCCCAACTCAAGAAAGAGTTACACCAAAGGGGTCGCCCAAGGGGCCCCTTGTAACGACCCAGGCCCACTATCCACACACATGATATTGTCTGCTTTCACTTAAGTCGCACGGTTTTAAAACGTGTCATGTTAGAGTTATGATGGGGTTTGACTTATAAGCCCAGGGTCAGGACTTGGATATTTCCAAAGTGGGACTTGGACAAAGCCTTACGGTGCTAACCAAAGCACTCTACCCTTACCCCTGCGGATTCCCCTTTCTTGACTCACAAGACCACTTGTGACTTGACTAGGTCTTGCATCAAGGGATTACTCAAAAGTGCATTGGGGTCTCACACTCACCCCCATCGGAAACAGAGCTGTCCTTGGCTCTGATACCAATTGTCACAGCCCTACCAAACTTAGCATGATATTGTCAGCTTTGGCCCACGTCCACCCGTGAAGACTTCCCACGCATCACTCATCTTAGTACTGCTCTCGTCTGAGCATGCTTAACTTCGGAATGGGGTCTGGGGCCGCATGGCTTTAAAACACGTCGTGTGGGATTAAGGATAGGTCACACATATATACCCAGGGTCAAGACTCGGATGTTTCCAATGTGGGACTAACGCACCATTGCAAACTTAGTCCTCAAGAGTTTCCCCACCCAATCTCTCTAGGAGAATGCTCGCCAGACCCAACGCCCTTTGACAAGAGAGCCACAAGCATGACACCCCTTTCAATTCGAGTAGTGCTAGGCATTATAGTATGGACTAGGTGGGTCTGATATGCAAAAACTATTGGAACCGTCTAGACGAGTCTCCTACAAATGTTTCTTTAAGTTCTCTTAGAAAGTTTCTTTTAGAAACTATTCTATGAACTTCAAATTGAGGTAGGAGTCCAATTTAATACGGTCTTCTTGGAGTTTTGGAGATATTTTAGCCTTATACATGTTGGCATGTAGTCGGCTGCTGCACACACTTGCAGTCTAGTTTTGCTTTGTTTCACCCTCACCCTTGTGTCAAGTAATGCTATGGTGATTGATTAAGTCTTAAGGTCAGTTGGTGATTGATTTGACTAGTTCCTTGCATTGTTTACATTCTGGGATTTCTGTTATTGTACGGCAATCAATTCTAGTTGCTGGATATTTCTGGTTTTGGGGTATTTGTACCCTAGACAGTCCAATTGCATCAAATCGGGGCTGCAGTACAACCCTGCCAAATCCTAAGTTCTATAGTTATGAAAAATAATCATTTCCCCTTTCCTAGGGTTTTACCAATGACTCGCATCATTCCATTCATTGGCTTCCCAAAACGAGATTGGTCAACTCATGATCGCTAAAGCTATAAGACTTTCAGGATTCACGTAATCCTCTTACCTTTCTAGTGGTCAAGGTGATGCAGCAAAATAAACTGATTCCATTTTTTTAACCTAAATACACGAATCCTCAAAGAAACATCAAGCTAGAGCAATTTAAAGGAGAAAAGCAGTAGTTTCACTAGCCAATAGGAGTTTAAACCAGCACATAACCTGAAATCTTACGGGAGTAACCTTAAACCAAGTAGAAGGAATTGCAAAATTACTAAGAACAGCAGCATTGACTGAAAATAAAGTGAATAATAATAGACTTGGAACTAGATGTCCCTTTAAATTGCTTAAATAATACTAAAACCATAAAATCTGACACTATCACTCAAATTTAATCTCAAGCTCAAACTCAAACTCAAATTCAAATTCAAGTGCAAATTAAAATTCGGTTTCAAATGTAAATTCAAAGATGGAAAGGACTATGGACCCAATACAAAGGATCCATTGAACTCTACTGTCCACACTTCCCCACAATAGATAGTTAGATCCACATTGCAAATCTTTCATATCTAACCTTCATTAAGATGTATCAAGACCCCATTAGCAAGATCAAACTTTTCAAAATAATCCATAGTATGGTCTAACACATCATCCTCATCGATTAGCCTCTAGAGCCTGCATCACACTCCCCCCTGTTTGGAAAAGACTCCTCCTGAAGTCGGCTTAGGCTACATGTCGCTTGAATTTCCTCTTTCTTTTCCGCTTCCACTTCTACTGAGACTTGTCTGGTGAAATCTCGACTTTTAGGATGCACCTCTGCAGACTCTTATTAAGTGAGTCTGACTTTGAGCCTGTTTCAAGGTGGTATACTGATTTGGAATGGATATTGTACTGCAATTTTGAAGTGGCTGAAGCCTATATGGAGAAAATGGAGCATATTCTAAAAAGGCCCATAAGGGTCCTGAGAAGAATTGATGAAAATTTGGGCCCCAAACAGTTCCAAAACTAAAGGAAAATTAATTGTCGGGAACTGTTTAACCAAAACAGTGAATAACAGGAACTTAGTTGCAAATTTCAGAATATTCTGAAGCATAAAAGGGCCTGTAAGTGCAGTTTTTTGGGCCAACAGTTTGGTGGGTCAAAACTGACCCAATCCAGCTGTAACTTCCACCACTAGGGATGCCTGGGAGCTGGCTGCAGGATCATGGGGTTTGATTCATCAAAGAGTGGGCCATGTGGGCCCCACAGATGCTTTTGTTTGGACAAGTCTGGGACGACCAGAATATAGAAATTACTAATTTTCTTCAATTTTTTAGTATTTTCTGACTTTTGATTTGGAAACAATAACTAAGAGTCCCAATTGTAGTAGGAAAGATGTCTCCTGGGGTTTCTTAGGGTTTTGAGTGCTTTTGGTAGCATTATATACGCACATAAGTGTTAACAGTCAAACAAGGCAACAGTTACAGAGAACAGTATACATATTTTACAAAAGCAGCAGTTGCTCATCTTTTTATCCTCTCTCTTGGTCGTGTATGGCTACTACAGATAAAAGAAGACCTCTGTTGTCAGATCGGGTTAGTATTACACTCCTTCCTTGCATAATTTTTAATTTTGAATTTTCTCAGAATAGTTCTGCACACCATATAATTGCTGAAATTTTCAGGTTAATTTACATTGGACCCTAGACAGTCTGATTCCGTCAAATTGGGACTGCATCATATACTTGTAAAAACCAATGTATGTTCATCTGGCCTACCCAGTGTGACTGGATCTGTTGATGCATGATCAAATCATTGATGAATTTAAAGTAAAATTGTTGGATCTAGCTCTGATTAAACGGATCATTAAAGTTGTCAGTATTGTCATACCGATTCCAAGTGAAGTTAAAAACAAAGTCTAACATGATGCCACTTGAATCTAAGTTAAGACTATTCAGGAGCTTGCATTGGTGTATGCATAGAAGATTAAGTGCCAAAATCACCCCTGGTACACAACTAAGACTAGCGTATTAACAAAATCACCATTTTATCATTAACCAAAGATTGAAATACGATCAATTACATTATATTTAGACGCCTGATCATTGACACCATTCCATCATCATCAATATCAAATTTTGCTGTGTCATCCTCATCTTCTGTATGTTCATCGTAAATCAGGCCATCAAATCACCACTGCCTTCATCCAATCCAGCATAATAAATCAAATCATCATGATCACCATTCACCATCATATGATGAGTCATCAAATGGCTGATCCCAAGGTTTTCTATCAAAACGTCGGGTCAGGACCTCAGCTTATCTGCATTGTAGATACATAGAAAGATGATCTCATAGTGAATCAAACACTTTTTCTATGATAACAAATGACGCAACCAAAGAATTTGATTTCCAAATGTCCGTGAGCCCAAACACCCAAATCCTCAATTAAATTGTAATCACAGACAGTTACAAGGAGAAAAGCAGTAGTTCACTTAACAATAGGAGTTAAAACCACCACCGCCTTAAATCCTATGGTTTAACCTTAAACCAAGGAAGAATAAGAATCGCAAACTACTAAGAACAGCAATTTCAATTGAAAATAAAATGAACATTAACATAATTGGAACTGAATGTACCCTTACATTGCTTAAATAATACTGAAACAATATAATCTCATCTGATCATTCAAATTCAAACTCAAACTCACATCCGCCAGGATCCGTCCATGAGCGTCAAGAGGGATAGAGCAACACACGAGTCATTCCCTTGACCATGGCCTAACAACTCCTTAGCAACGAATTGAGTTCTTCATGCTTCTTGGGACACATTCAATAGGCTCGTCTATTGAGCAAACTAGTCCATGGATCATGATCAATGTAATGTTGTGTGTCCCTCCGAGGTGGTAAACTGGTTAGTAGGTCATCGACAAAGGCATCAACAAACTCAGTCGTGATGGGTTGCATCACATCCAACACTTCTATGCGATACTTCATCTCATTTCCAACCACGGCAAAGACTACCACACTCTTCGATCCCAGCCACAAGCAGTGGCATGGGAAGGAAACTCACATTCCCTAACAAAGTGGGTTTCTTGGGCTCCATCGCTTTAGTGGGGCCCAAAACTACTTTCATAGTATTTTTTCAAAAAGTGAAAGTGTTTTCCAATCGTGATGCATGGAATTTCTATAAAATTGCCTTGATCTACCCAATAATATGAAATGCATTCATCCAGACCATATCGCACCATATATTATCATTATATTTTCTGCCAACTGTAGAAGATAACAGGGCTAAAAGATATCAGGCCCAAGGCCCAGCCCAAAGAGGCCTTTGTACAGGCTCCCACACGTGGGATTTAGGCTAGATTAGATAGAGCTGATTTCTCTCATCTTTATTTCCTTGTATAGTTAGGAGATATTCTTTCTATTCTTTGATGATTCTAATCTGTATTATTAACATGTTTAGAGCCTTGATTAAGGCACAAAAAGTTATAAATATAGGAGTCGATCTTCATTGTAGGCACGACCTTCTCCCACTGTTCTTCTTCTTCTTCCTCTCCTTTCTTCACATAATATTACATGGTATCAAAGCACTCTCCTTTCTTCACATAATATTACATGGTATCAAAGCATTGTGGGATCTCTTCATATCAACACAATCTCTTCTCAAGGATCTAAAGACTCTCTCTCTCTCTCTCTCTCTCTCTCTCTCTCTCTCTCAGCAGAATCTGTGTCGTCATTCTACTAGTAAATATTAAAGATGGACCATCTTCCGATCATTCAGAAATCAAAACCAATCACCACCACATGGGTCACCCATCTTCTCTAAGATTTATGTGCATTTTTTCAGGATTTTTGGCACATCAAAGGTAGGCCACCTACTGCTGCTTGTGTTTTCCTAGTTTTACAGGATAGTTTTCATCAGATCCGTTCAATTTTGCAGATTCTCATCAATTTGACATGCAACCTCATCTGGAAGTTAGTAAAAACTAAAAAGTCTCACACAGAGGACTACATTCTCTGATCACAGGTCAGATCCCATTGTGGGCCCCACGTGACCACTCCAGCACCAAAATAGTGGTTGTCTGGCCCTGTTTTGTTCACTGATGGGTTATTTTTTTGTGTTGGGGTTCATCTTTGTGCTCCAGTAACATATCTAAACGAGTCATTCAGCCTCTCTTGCTGGTTATTGCTGACTAATTGCTGTTTAGTTCTCTCCAACTCTCTCTCGGCTTAGATTAGTGCAGAACAGAACCCCTTGGTTGTTGTTTTTCAGGTTTTTCTTCCTCTGTTGAGCGTTCTGCTGCATTAAAAATCATGGCTAAATATGATGTTATCACCGTTAAGTTTGATGGGCAAAATTATATGGCCTGGTCCTTCCATCTGAAGAACTTCGTAGAAGGACAGGGGCTATTTGGTTATCTAGATGGAACAGTAACAAAACCTCCTACTCCAAGTACCACGGACTCCAAAGCCTTAGCCACCTGGTCTAAGGAAAATGCCCAAGTGATTATTTGGATACTAAACTCTATTGATTCCTCCCTTGCCGTGGCTCTTCAAGCCTACACTACAGGAGCAGATTTGTGGGCTCACCTCAAGAAAATCTACCAACAAACCAACGAAGCCCGGAAATTTCACTTGGATAGTGAAATTGCTAAATTTACGTGAGGGCATAAATCTGTGCAGGAATATTTTAATGGCTTCCTCACCATATGGACCAAATGGGATTCCATCAATAGAGTTGATTCAAACAATCACTCCTGGCTTTCTATCCAAGGCTCTTAAACTACAAGAAGAAACTCACATTAGCCAGTTCCTTATGAATCTACGACCGGACTTTGAATCAGTTCGATTTGCCCTAATGAATAGAGAACTTTCGGCTAATCCTGATACTTGCTTTCAAGAAGTCCTTCACGAAGAACTTCGTCTCACCTCACAGCGTGCTATTCTTGAAGAACCAAAGGCCTTCCTCACACCCCTTCCGGCTGACTCTACTCTTCTAGCAACCCCCAATCCGAAGCTCACTCAATGCTATGAATTTGAAGACTACCACTCACACTCATAACAAGCACCATGATAGAATACTAAATCAAAAGAGGAAATTAGCCAATAGCAATCCCCATATCAGAGGAATTAGAAACAGTGTTAAAATTAGAATCCCATAGTAGCTCTCAGTCACAATTGGGCCTAAGGGCTGAGCCCAATGGGCAGGGTTGACCTATGGGTCAATGGATTGGCCCAATTGATTTCTTGGGCCTAATCCGTACCGCTTCAACATCACACCTCCCCACCCTGAAGACCCCCTTCCCTTTTACACATTGGTACCTAATACAAGAAACACTATAGTTTTTTTACAAGGGTTACTTCTAGAAAACATGTCCAAACCATCTCATATGGAATTCTCAACTTTCTGCATTGAAGCTGTCCATAGATTGCAGCCTACATTCTCGTTCCTACATCTTGTTACTCCCCCACATCTTGTTGTTTCTTGCTTCCTTACATTAGCTCCATCTAACAATCGAGATCACACACCCCTTAACTTAAGTACCAATTATGTCCATATGGCTTCGACCAAGCTTTTTTTTTTTTTTTTTTTTTTCATTTTTTCAGCCACAGCTCAAATACATCAAGCCTGGGACCCAGTAAGTAGTTCCCCTAAACCGGGCCATCCATTAACCATCACACCACACGTGGAAGGGATCCATCCTGCACTAATGCATAACTGAATTGTTTAAAATTATGTCTTCCTACAAAACATGCTGCTTCTATCTAACAGAAGGGAGAAAGTGATTGACACAATCAGAAGCCCAACCACTAAATGCGAGGGACCTAGTTGCTTAGCATTTGCCATTTGCGAGGGATGCACCAATTCTACCATACCGACCAAAGTTGTTTAATTCACATTTTCAACCTAAATATAAATTTAAATATGGAGTGATGTGCCTCCACGTTGCCAAGATAATATCATTTTTATAACATAATTCTTGAACTGGAACATCAAATATAATTGCTTTTAAGAAAGCTCAGAAACTGGAAAAGAGCCAGTCTGTTGTTATCTGGTTTAAAAAGCTTAACTAATAGAATAGCTAACAAAGAGGTATATATGGCTACAAGCTATATAATGATAAGATTTTAAGACCATAAATTGGTGATAGCAAGTAAATATCATAGACCATATAAACTATATGAATAACTAATGTTTCTAAAGGGCGCCATTAGTTAAAAGAAATTAGAGTGCTCAAAGCATCGTTTTAAAGAAGGAACATTATAAATAAATGAAAATAATAACTACGGATAAAAAAATGTTATGTGAAGTCATCAGACTTGAATTTGTTTGTGCTGCACAAGCAAATGTCATAGAAAACTGTCACATACTTTCATTTATAGGCATCATATGGATCTTATTTACTTGAATGCAGTAATCACATCCCAATTGCAAGATTCTACATGAATAAAAAAATAATAATAAAAAGAGAACTATAAGGGGAAAAAAGAGTGAAAGGGCATATAGATTAATGAGGAACCTTAATAAGAGACTCAATCCCTTGATTCCGAATATCGCAAAGCCAACCCCAACAATGGTCTTGTCCAAGGGACATATCACATAATCTCAAATTTCCTAAAATCCCATCAACAGAGAGAGAAGTTGGATGAACCTGGAAAAGAAAAAACATGTCAAATTATGCAAAGAAATAATGACGATGATGATGATTAGTAAATAAACAAATGAGGTTGCGTGCATATAAATAAGATGAAAATTTAATCATAGCACGGCCATTATTAATAAAAACTTTCTTGGAAAAAGAGTCACCAATGATATACCATAAAAATAAACAGTTATAACATGTCATTAAACATTGCAGTGGCAAAATATGATACAGTTCCACAAATTTGAAACAATAAAACAAATAAAAAGACTCACGATAAATTCTCAGTGTATATGTAGAGTAATGGTCAAGTGCAACCCCCACTGTATTAAAACTAGTTCAAATTGTGTGCATCCATGATCTACACAGATGATAGTGCGCATACATGTGACCCACATGGATGATTGGAAGCTCATAGAAAAATGAAGAATCTGACGAGCATGAGAAGATTAAAAAAGGGAATCCTGCTAGAACTAACAAAGAAAGATGAAGACATAACGGATGGAGCTCATGCTAAACTCTTTGGTGAAAATTCTGGTAAATTTATCTTTGGGCCATCTAGATAAACATAGAAACTTCTTTCAGGTTTCATAATCATTTACAAGGAGCCAATCTATCACAATATGCACCATCCTCTCATGATACAATTGATTCAACTCGAACCCGGTCCCCATTTACTCAAGTCACCCCCCTGTCAAGTCTGGCCGAGTCCTACTGAGAAACTCTACAAAAGATTCAGTTTGTGCAAAGTAAAAATGATCCATATATGTTTATTCAGAAAAGGTCATCTGGGATTACGGTTCTTCTCGTTTATGTGGATGACATGATTATCACAATTTCCGATATGATTGGCATTCAAGAGATCAAGGATACACTTAATTCCTCATTTCATATGAAGGATCTGGGACACCTTCAATATTTCCAGGGTCTAGAAGTTCATACCTCTAAAGGTGGAATCTTTATCAATCAATATAAATATGCTACAGATTGATAAAATTGGCCCGCTTAGATAGTTCCACTCCAGTTGATGCCCCATTGGAGGTTAATGTAAAGTATAGACGTGAGGATGGTGGTCTTCTCTATGATGCGTCTTACTATAGAAAATTGGTCAGCAGTCTTGTCTACTTTATCATCACTCGTACAAACATTTCCTACGTTGTTAACTTAATGAGCAAAATCATGATTGCACCACATCATCATCCTTTAGCTGTGATGAAATAGATCACTCGATACATACATGGAACTCTGGATCGAGGATTATTTTACTCTGTCAGTTCTCTTGATTTCTAAGGCTTTTGTGATGCAGATTGGGCAGGTTGTCCAAATACCAGTCGGCCAACCACTGGATGGTGGATGTATCTTAGAGATGCACAAATTTCCTAGAAGAGAAAAAAAACATTACCATGTATCGAAATCCTCCACTGAAGCAGAATATCACTCCATGTCTTCTACTTCCTCAGAAATTATTTGGCTTCGAAGGGTGTTATCAGAATAAGTATTTCCTCAGGTGAAGTCCACTTCTCTATATGATGAAAATACCAGTGCTCTCCGGAAAACAGAAAATCCTGTTTTCCATCAATGTACTAAACATATTGAAGTGGATTGTCATTTCATACGGGATGCCTTTGATTATAGTACTATTGATCTTCCACATATTCCAACGGATCTTCAAAATGCATATATAGTCATCAGTTTTTAGTAACAAATTGCTTGAAGGGGGTTATCAATTCTGGTCAACTGAGTTGGATTGGGCCTATTCATAGGCCATGGGTCTATTGTGGAAGTTTTTGACACCATAGACAAAATCTTGTAAACAAGTTTACATTCCTTTTTTAGATAGGGTATCTGATGTTATTTGCCCTAATCAAAGGGGATTTATACCATTGTAATTTTTACGATCATGGCAACCAATGATATATAAATTGATGAGGCCATTAAAGGATAGGCACTCATATCGATCAATTCTCTCAAAACTTCTTTCGTATTCAAAGGTCTCTTCCCTGTCACATTTGAGAGTTTTACTGCATGACCCTAGACCAGCTCCAACTTAATGGGATCAATTAATTAGTTCAATCAAACAGGCCATCCAATAAGAAAGAATAAACAAAACAAACAGCAATATGACAATGAGTTCAAAAGAACTATATAATTAAAACACACAGATGTGAGAAGGGGAAAAAACCCAACTGAATGGTTCTTACTTTCAGATCTAACTGGAAACGTTCTTGGACAAGCATTGCCAAATGAGAGCCATCCTCCTTGTTAAGATAAATGCTAACACCATCGATATCCATGTTCAGATTAAAAACCACACGGCCTTTGCCATAACCTAGCAATCCTTTAACGAAAGCACGCCCATCCTCTCCGGTCTTGCCTTTATCTTCAGATGATATGGGGCTGGGAGAATCAAGCTCACTTGTACTGCTTAACCCTGACTTCACCATGCTCAGATCGACACCAAGTTCAATCAAAGAAACAAGAGTGGGCCTATTGCAGAAAAACTTGAGATTGGACATGCGGATGTTCATCTGAAAATTATTAACTTAAAATTAATGGAAGAGTATGATAACAGAATTTTCAGTAAAAGTACACTTAATAGAGGGTCATTGGCCCCTAGATGGACACAAAATAACATCTCAACAAGTTACCTGTGTATCAACACCATTATACCGAGATGACCCAGGATGTCGTGTCAAAAAGGTAACGGTGACAAAATCAGATGCGTCAGTATCTTGTGCCTCGTAAAAAATCTCACCGCTTAAGCCCTTCCCTTTTTCTAGTTCTTTGTCGTATGATGAACCATCAATGGAATCAACACTGGCACTGTGCTCCAGTGCATATGAAGTACTATGCTTGCTACCAAAAGACATCTCACAACCTTGTGAATAAACACTATGATCAGGAGTGGATGTGAAGTCAGACAATGCATCATTGAAAATATCATCCTCCTCTAAAACTGTTTTAGGCAATTCAGTCCCAACGGGATCATAGGTAAAAGGATAAATATTTTTTTCATCCTTCACAACAGAACAGGCTAAATATTGGGGAGACACAGACAAACGACCTTGAAGCTCATCTTTGATCTTAAGGGAATGCACTTTCATCTTCATAGTCAACTCGCCTCCTAAACTGACGAGGTTAACCTGTTATGCAATTTGCAATACAATTGCATTTATCATAACAAATATTGGTGGAAATCATCACAACTCAATTAGTATAAAACACAGAAAGGGCATTTCATGTTAAACACAAACTAGAATATGTAACAAATGAGAGCAATATATAAATTTTTTTCATAAAAGAATGAAAACAATATAGTTTTTTTTTTTTTTTTTTTTTGAAAGATAATAAGAGCAATATAGTCAAAAACGTCATGTTTTGCAGCCAAATACAAGGGGAAAAGATTTCCGCGACATGGAAAATCCATGTTTGGTGACTGTAAATCCCTGAGGATTTGGACCAATGAAAATCCTCATATTTTAGAATTTTCAGGTCTGCCCTCCCCCCATAGGATTTGGAAATCCTCACTTTTGCGGGTTTTCACACTCAAACCACTTTTCTCAGCTACATGCATCAACACAGACCAATATTGATGTGAAATCTTCAGCGAGGAATACCTGTTCAACGGACAGTGAGGAATCCTCATATCTATAGATTCCTCATCTATTACCAAACACGCTCTAAAGGGGGAAAAAGACAGGGTAATGATATCTCCATACAGTTGACTGATTATTTTAAAACCTTATCTCTATAATTCCAAAGCAAATCCTTTTTCATTCAATTATTTTCAGAATTACAGATCTAGTCAAGTAGATCACAGTCATCAAATGAAATGAAACTGCCTATAAAAAAAGGGAAAAGAAAAAGGTGATGAAATCAAACATTTAGAAATAGCATGTTAAACCTTAAAGAAAAAACTTTTCTAACGAGAAATTTGGCAAAGGCATCAATCAACCAACTGACGCTAAGGATGAAAATAGTGGTAGCAGCGGGCGTAACGGCCGGCCGCCAAAACACTACTAAGAGGGCGCAATGTAGCGGCGTAGAGGTGTGATTCGAAAAAATGGACAAAACAAATCTGAAAAAATTTCAGAAAATCTAGAATAATGAAAAATGATAGAAAATTTGTTTCTTTTACAAAAGTAACTAAGATAAGGGGGCGTAGCGGTCCTCTCATTGTATGAGGTCCTGTATTGCTGTATGATTATCAAATAATAGTATTGATCTATTGTTTCATATGTATTAATGATTTTATGTTTCTTAGCAATAATAAAAAAAATTAATTTGGCTAGGGCTCTATTTTCTATTATAGCGAAATTTAAAAATGACTCATTTCCTATTACCATTATATTGAAATTTGGCTTGGGTCATATTTTTTGTTAGAGTGAAATTTGGTTAGGTTCCTATTTCCTATTAGAGTAAAATTTGGTTATAACTCATTTTCTATCATATTGAAATTTGACTAAGGTATTATTTTCTATTAGAATGAAATTTAGCTCGGGTCCAACTTCCTGCTTAGATTGAAATTTGGCTAAGATCGCGTTTCGTATTAAATTGAAAGTTGGCTAAGGCCCTATTTTATATTAGAATCAAATTTAATTAAAGCCTTATTTACAATCACAGTGAATTTGGCTAGAGCCCATTTTTTTATTAGAGTGAAATTTGGCTAGGGTTTGGATAGGCCCCATATCTATTAAAGTGAAATTTGGCTTTCTTATATAATTGATGGTGCACATCTTTAATTTAGGTGGGCATCCAGGTGGGGACCATGACACTTAGATTATTGGCCATAGGTGATACTTTCAAATAATTATAAAAGGGTCCCATGGTACACTTGATCGTCTGTTTTTCTTTTTGTTAGATGGGCCACACATGGGGGCATGAATCTCAAAGAATAAAAAACGAAGAGATTTCGTTTAGGGCTGCTTCCCCTTTTTCTTCGTACAAACATAAGAAGGGTCGAGAAGCAAAGAGAGGAGGGAAAGGAGAAGAATGAGAAGAAAATAAAAAAAAAAGAAGAGGAAAAAAAGAAAAAAAAAAGAAGCGAGAAGAAAAGGAAGGAGTAGGAGTAGTGACGAAAATGGCAACGGATTTAAGCTTCGCCAGCAACATGATCTTTGGCGAGGAATTCATCTCAACTTTCTACAACAGCAAGATCTCAGTAAGTTTCTGTGAAGGGAAATCAGGGAAGGGAAGATCAAGGGCTGCATGCTACTAAGGAAGAAGAACCAGGTCAGTCCTTTTCCTTTCTTTCTTTGCTTTTTTCTATTACAATGCTCTCTCTCTCTCTCTCTCTCTCTCTCTCTCTCTCTCTCTCTCTCTCTCTCTCTCTCTCTCTCTCTCTCTCTCTCTCTCTCTCTCTCTCTCTCTCTCTCTCTCTGCCTCTGCAACACATCATGCACATCTCTCTCTCACAGAATGAAAGTTGTATCCAAAGTAGCGCCCACTACTGTAAAATAGCGGTCGTAGTGGCCGCTATAGGAATGTATCGGCCGCTATGGTTGTGAGCTACGCCTGATTGCATATCGGATGCTTTTTTCATCCTTGACTGACACACTGATAATAAATAAACTTTTCTTTTTTTTTTATCGGTATGTATAGTGAAGCAACTTTCCTTAATAAAATATATATTATAAAAATAGAGATGATGAAAGAACAAGCAAGATTGACCTCAACAAAAGATTGTTTTCATATTCGTAATGTAGAATTGTAGACAGGAAATACATTGAGAATTCATAACAAAATGAAGATGCAAGTAAAAATTTCTAGTTTGCCAATTATGACAATTTTCTTTGCAGAAAACAGAAGATAAAACTCTGACCATCACAAAAAGGAGAAACAGGATTTCAAAGTTAAAAGTACACTAAACAAGCTAACCTTCCCTCCTCCAGCAAGGAGCTCCAGGATCAATGTCTCTTCAAGGGTTTCACGTGTTCCCTCTGCTGTCTGTAAAGTAAATAATGCATAAAATGGGAGGACCGACAATCATCATTATCATTCAAGTTTTAAATATTAAAATCAGAAAATCCTTAAAGCCTATGCCCACATTCTCTAAGAGAGAAGAAACATTATTCTTGTACTAATACGAAACATATGAGATGCATCTGAACAAAGAGATCCACACATTAAACACAGTTGCATTCTAAAAAGGCAGCAGAAGGTCCTCCATGACTGCAATACACGTGTTAATGATCCAATATCATTGATCAACCATTTGATTATATGAATATTTTCTTTTCTTTTTTTTCTGGTGAAAATATAGCGAAGTCCCAGGACAACCGAGGACAAAAAAAAAAATCTACCTACAAATTGGTACTGAAGATTGTTGTCTGTTGAAGCACTCAATCTAGCTCTAATTCATGGGGACACACACAAACACAAAGGACCCCACAAGTTTCATGTAATATCCCCAACCCCGTGGGGCCCTAGTGTGCTCCGTCTATTAATTACGAATCGGTGGGACCCTTTGTTTTAAGTTATTTTGTTATAAACTCGGTATTAGAGTAGCGGGACCCCTTTTGAGGCAATATAACCTTGAAATAATGTTTAGTGGAGAGATGGAGCCCAACTCATGTTTGTGCGCCAGCATCAATGTCCAAGAAGGACTTGCGCACGTCTCCCCAGGAGAACTCTCTTGTACGCATAAGACTTCTAAACGGATTCAAACTGTAGTTAACTTATATCCCTCTGAATTCTCTTATGTGCCTCACGCAATTTTCCTTCTTTATCCCTACTTGTGTGAGAACCAATGAGAGGGGGACTTTTGCTTGGGAACTACGGGAAAGCACGGGTTTTCACGAGGAAGAAGACAACCAGGACTGAAGCAACTAGCGGATGAGCTAGACCTGAATGTAATAGGATTCTAATTTTAGAATTTTCATTATCCTTGAAATCTTGATGGGTGGCTATGATTTTAGGGTTGTAAGAATGTTTTAAGTTGTATAAATACACATGTAAGGGGTGGGTAGGCAGTCTCAACCTTGAATATTTATACAACAATTGAGTAAAGTAGCATGTGTATGTGTGCACTTTTATCTATTTTCCGTCTCCTTGGTTTGATTATCTCTCATTGGATAGAAGATATTGACGTTGGATTCAATCAACGGTAAGAGAATCTACTTTTCTCCTTGCTTAAGTTGATTTTCTGTTTGATTGAAGATCGGGGTACTGTGTGTTTACGATCAATTGGGATTAGTGCTTCCACACCAACCGTGGGGCTCAAATGATGAGATGTTTGATTCATCTCAAGATTGTGATTTTGATGGTAGAATAATCTTTGATCAGTATCAAGATTATGAAGACCAAAAATCAAGTTTACTAGCAAGCTAAGAAAGGGCCAGAGATTCTTAAAAGAGCAAAAGGAAAAGGGCTGGTCAAGGTTTTTGACGATTGTAACTAGAGTCTTTCCCAAGGCCAAGTTAGGATCTATGATACTTGGATAGCTGTAAATGCCTTGAGTATCCATGTCGGACATTATGAGTGTTATATTGGTATACTGCACTAATACTTCTAGGGTCCAAGTTTAGCATATCCTACTTACCAAGTCTATTAAATTCCTTTTGCATTATTCAGATCGCAGGATATCATCAAAACGGGAGTTTGAGGAAATCAGCAAAGTGTTACCTAAATGTGCAGGGGAGAAGGACAATATTTGAAATCAAGAATAAATGTCCTCTTGCATGGGTCTTCACCAAGTTTGAAATCAATAATTTTTCAATCGACATTGACAGTAATGACCAATATTTTGAAGAATTTTCCACAATTCAAATATCTTGGCAATATAATGGTATGGTTGCAGCCAACTATCGATACATAATGCCTGAGATATTTCAAGCCATGCAAGTGACACGTGCATGCATATGCACACTTCCTATAGAAGTTGTAATATACTGGACCCTATGGTGGCCCTAGGTCTAGCACATCCCAATAAGTCAATGCACTGTGGGGCCCTAGTTTTTGCCTTTCAGTTAGTTATCTCTAATTGTGGGACCAATTGTTTAAGTTTTAATTAAGCATTAGGATAGTGGGACCCTTTGCTTAAATGATTTTTAAGGAGGTGAGTAGTGGGACCCTTATTGGTGTCAAAGCAATTAAGAATGCATGTTAAGTAGTATGGTGGGACCCCATCTAAAGGTGAGCGCCAACCTCATATCCCAAAAGAGACTTGCCACATGCTTTCTAGTTGGATACTGGTGTCAAGGATTTTGTGCATTGCAATTTGATGGATGCATTATCATGTTATCATCATTTGAATTTTCACAAATGCATTGTTTTCAAAAACTTGAAATCTTGTACTTACACATGCATGGTTTTAAAACTTAGAACTCGTATTTCAAGCATGTTTTGGATTTTAAACTTGGATCCATTAATTTTTTAAAAGAAGATTTTCGAATCATCCAAGCCTCGGTTTTAAACTTTCAAATCATCTTAGGCATTTTAGGTTCATGTTTATAAACTCCTTTAGATTGATTTAAACATGAAGCTGGGCATGATTCCATGGCCCAGGGTTCCCACAAGAGAAAAACTTTGAAAAACATCATTTTTGGGAAAACAAACCCAGTGTAGGTCGACCGGGAAAAGAGTCATTGGCTCCAAACGGGCAGATTTTTTACCGTTGAGCACGCGGTCGACCGGGTGGGTACCAAGTCGACCGGGGACTAGCCGTTGGGCACTTTTTGCTATAAAAACAAGCTCAATCCAAGGCCAAAATTGAGGAACCAAGAGGGACTCCAAGAGGTGTTTTGAGGCCAAACAAAGGGGAATGAGCTAAGGAAGGCTAATTGGTCAAAAGAGAAGCTATAGCTTGGAATCAAAGTTAAATCATCTGAGTAAGCTTAGTTTTCCTTGTCATATGTTTTCATGCTTTGTCTAAATTATTGGTAAATTATTTTTAGCATGCTAAACTATGATTTGTTGTGCCCTTCACATGTATATGATTTGAATTGATTTATTGTTTTGGATGCATCACCTTAATTTATACCAAGTAGGACTCAAATTGGTATATCTAAGTGAATCATGTTTTGGAAACATCTTTGAAATCATATGTAACATGATTCCTATACTTGGTTGAATCTTAGGTTGTTAATTTTCATAACAAGAGACTCATTTTCAATCAATATTATGTTTTGGATTCAACGACACTCACAAATCACATGTATTTGTTTTTAAAGTTTCACAACTTGCTTAGCATTGATAGGTATATCATTCTCAAGTTGATTTTTATATTACATGTGATTTGCCTGTTGACTTCAATCAAATCTATTTTTGTGTTTTACACTTTCAAATGCTTTTAGCATACATTCATGGAGCTTCTTTTTTAAATTGATTGAAGTCCTTATGCATCAAATGTTTTGTTCTTAAAATTTCACAACTTGCTCGGACTAGATAGGTATATCTTTTACAAGTTGTTTTTAACATGTGACTAGCATTCTTACCTCAATCATAAATGTTTTTATGAGCTTGTATTTTCAAATTGATTGAAGGCATCATGTATACACATTAAGCATTCATCTTTACATACATATGGTGTATGTGTGAGTCAGATTTTCACTTTTATATCCGCCTATTTAGAGGCATTGTATTGAGCCAAAATTGTATCTCCATCAAGTGTACTCTAGACACTACTTAGAGAGAGAACAAACCTTTTGGTTGCATAGGTTATTGCTTAGCCTTAGAAAAGCATATGTATAAAGGTTAGGGGTCAACCATAAAACCCATGAGGTTATTGCTTAGCTTTGGAAAACATAATGTAAAGGCTATTGCTTAGCCTATTGAAAAGAATAAATAGTGGAAATCCGATGGGTGTAGGCAAGCCGGTAGTGGATATAGGCATTGAGGCCGAACCAATATAAATCATTGTATTATGGTGGATAAGTTGTGGTGATTGTTTTTGTTAACTTCCACACTTTAGTTCTATATCATCACTTGTGACTAATTGATTTAAAGTTAAAATTTGGCATAATTGGTCACTAATTCAAAGCTCACCCTATTCACCCGGTCTCTAGGGTTCGGATCCCAGACTTTTAACTAGGACATGCACGACACTCCTATTGAAAGTAAAGTTTCGTTGACCATAAAACCCTAGTACCCGCTTCTATTTGCCATATTTTGTCTCCTTTCATAGACTTTTGAGAGAGAAGCCTAAGAAAAGACTCTTTCGCTCGGGAATCTAGGAGAAGACTCGGAGTTTCACGTGGCAGAAGAAGACGACCAGAAGCGATGCAAGTAGCAGATGTCCTACTCCCAACCAGACATTGTGAACATGGCGCTTTTCTAGAAGAGGTGTGTGAATCTCCTCGTTTTGGCTGCTTAGGCATTAATCCTCATCTAGATCTAGGGTTTTGGAGTGCTACGTTAGGCTAGTGGTTGTTTCATTGAGATACAAAAGGGGACAACTAAACCATAACTCTACGAAGCCATAACTGTCGAATCTGAATTCCTTTCTGGAACACGAATAAGAACAGTTGTTGATAATTGTGCCTAATAAAATCAAGACCGAATCTGATGTAGAACCCCACCCCCATGGCCGACTGAAACTTGGGTTCAAGCCTTGCTTTGAGAACCCTAGTCATGCTAAGGGAGGGCCGATCCATATTGGGATGGACCTTGTGCCTGGCCAAACCCTAGAGGAAGGGTGAGATGATGTTCAAAGCCCACGAGAAGATGGCCATGACTGAACCTCATCTAGGGGTGTTGGCTTGGGCCGACCTTGAGAGAAAACCTAGCAAGGGAGTCCTTGTAGTGTGATTAATGAATATTTAGATATTTCAATGAAAGATGAAATATGGTATGCCAGAATGTAAAGTCCCTTGATTTGAAACTTTATGATGCTGGTAACTCTCAGCTATATAAAGTATTCATCATGCTGGTTGAATGAAGAAGATTAACCTAATGATTAAAAGAGAAATTCATCTAGAACTGGTGAGGATCTCAACCATAGCAGAACCATGTATTCAGGTATATTGAACTGGCCGACCCCCATCATGTCTAGTTTGGGGACTTTTTATGTTCTATTATAAAGAGATGTTCTGACAATAATGCATGATCATGATAGATAGCAATAAATCTTGGGCTTTCTTCATTCTATGAATCACTCCAAATTACGTATCTGAAACGACCATGTGGCTGAAAGTTCATATGTTTCTGTATATGTTTGTTAGAATGTTTATGTGATATGATGACTGCATTAATGCTATGTTGGTAAGATGAATCATGGATGAGGACAGATTCTTTGCATGCGTATGATGCTGAAATTCTGAACCTATATGGGTGGTGTTGATGATGAAAGGGGTGTGACCTGTTCCTACATAGACACGCACCAATTATGATGAGAAGCGGGCCAATAACAAACAGGGTCTTGTGTATGAGGTTGGTCACACAGTGATGACTGCTGTAAAAAACTCGGCATTCTATGAGTAACGTCATGTCTGGTGTCATAATATGAAAATTCAGATTAAGGAATTAAACAAGTTAAAGGAAATCACAGACTCTGAGCTACTAGCAAGTGCGAGATGATGATTCGTACTCAGAATCTTTAGTGGATACATCATTCTGGACCTTGGGGTTCAGGTTATGATATGTATATGATGTGGATGAATTATGGGTGTCGACCTATGTTGGTCATTGTGTTGACAGGTCCTTGTTGGACATACGTAGAGATACTGTGTGCCTGAGTGGCAGCCTTATGTATGAGTTGTGCCTTGGTGGCAAGATGATGTAAACCGGTGCTAGGATGTAGTTCAGAGATATATCATGGAATGGAGTAATAATTGAATCGTAAACCACAGTAATTGGAATGATTCTTTTAATCCTCTATTGTTGATCTTTGTAGTTGATCTTGCACATTTTATATCATGTGTGTGATAGGATTTATAGAATAGGAAATTCATTCACCAGTAAGTACTGATGTTGCGTTGCCCCCTTCAGGTAATCAGGACACGGGTGGATGGGATTATGGCGACGATCAGGCCCTAGACTTTGGCATGTGTGGCTGAAGAGAGCGATTCCAGACTTAATAATTCAAGGGATTATCCCTGTAGTTTAGATGTTTTATATTTTCTGTGTGTGATACGATTTCTAGAATAGGAAATTCATTCACTAGTATGTACTGATGTTGCGTTGCCCCTTTCAAGTAACCGGGACACATGTGGATGGGATTATGGCGACGATCAAGCCCTAAACTTTGGCATGTGTGGCTGAAGAGAGCAATTCAAGACTTAATAATTCAAGGGATTATCCCTGTAGTTTAGATGTTAAATTTAGTAAACTTTAATAGATGGACTGAATGGGACTTTCTTATTAGTATTTGGGACATTGTTTATTCTTTTATTTTTTGTTTGGGATTCAAATAAAAGTAATCAAGTAAATGCCTAATTTCTTATGTTGTTTGATTTGATTTATGCATGGTGAGTAGTGTCCATGAATCACAATTTGGAATCCGACAGGGCCCAGGAATTTGGGTCGTCACAGAAAATAAAGATCACTAAGACCAATTAAATAAGAACAATTCAATTGGTAGAGAATAAGTGCGGGAAAAGATCAAAAATAGATGCACTAGGTGAAACCCAACTAGCTATTATAATAGCAAATTACAAGCCAAGAAAACCTTTTAGCACAATAAAATTCCATTTGTGTCTAAAGATCTTACTTTTCCATATATCATAAGCTTTGTTTCTAGCAATGCTCCATGGACAACAAGGTCTGCTGTTGTATTATTAATCCGAGGCCCTCCAAATTCAGAGGGATTACGACTCGATTCTTCTAGAATATCGATGGATGGAGGAGCCTACAAGAAACAATGAGGGTGAAAAACAATTAAATGAACAAAAGAGAGAATGATAAAGAAAGGTCAAAAAAATTACAGAAGCTCTATAAGTTGCTTGGGTAAGCCCTTTCAACCACAAAGACTTCTCTTCATCTTGAAACTCTATAATCAAAGTGTTGGAGGACTCCAAAGCCTGAAAATGGACAAAAATAAATTAGAACTGCAAAACTGTGAACACTATTCATGTAACTGTAATAGCAAAACAGAGCTCATGTAGCTAACCCCAACAAAGATGGGGCAAGGCTTTGATGATAAAACCATGAACACTATTACAATTCACAACAACCAAACATGAGCATACACCAACGCCATCAATAATTAGCATTAGACTCCTCTTACACTTCACAAGCAGACTGAACATTTTCAGTTGACATCAGAAACTGAAAAAAAAAGTCACATCCTCATCCCTTTCTAAATCTATTCAGAAGCTTTTCCCTAATAGAAAACTTTTTATGGAAATGCTATAGCATGCAATATCATGGTTAATTGGATGGAGAGAGATATTAAAGCATTTGTGGATAGCCCCCATCCTATATCCAACATCATGAACAAAAATAAATCAATTGGGAAAGATCGATTTTGTGGAACCAGTTTGCTAGTTTTGGACCTTAGTGGTCGGTTTTACTTTGGACCTTGGTGGTCAATGGTTTTGGACCTTGGTAGTCGGTTTTATTTTGGACCATGGTGGTCGATGGTTTTGGACCTTTGTGGTCGATTTTGTTTGGACAGAAAAGAATGGTTTTGAGATGTGCATGAATGAGTTTTGGGAACTCTATGTATAAGTGATATCTTTGTGGAACATAAACTTTGGACTGGTGCTGTTAGGTGGCTAGGAGGTTGTCGTTTATTTGACCCGATTCCAACCTTGGCTTGAATGAGACTATGGATGTTACTTTAATTTGTTGTGTAATCTTATCTAAGTATATGTTTAAACGCACAAATAGATTAGAATATCTATTCACTCAGTTGTACTGATATTTTGTGGATTTGCCCCAATCTAGGTAACCAGAACTTAGCGGCTAAGGAAAATCTTCGTGATTGGGAGATAAACTTTGGGATGCGTACTTGAGTGTCGAAGCCACACAGATGAAGAAGAAATAGATTTAATAGGTTGTTTAGATTATTTCATTTGGAAGACATTGCAGTTTTTTATTTTATTCGTCAATGTTACATTTGTTTATTAGATTTGGACTTTTAATACAAGTTGCTTTAAACCGATAAATGCCTGAATCTTTATTTGATCCTTGATTTAACCTATGAGTGTGATGCTTACGAGTCTTGGCACGGAATTCATTTTGGGCCGTTACACTTCCAATTCAAAGTTGGCTTGACACATCGCCTCTTTTATGGCTGAATTGTGATTTCATGTGCAATCAAACCTTTCGATGCTGCAAGTGTTGAATCTGTCGAAGCTAAATGCAACCCTCAAGTTTCCATTGTTGATCTCCGCATATAAAATACTTGGATTGGATGTGCGCTCAAATGAATAAATGCTTCAAGTCATGGATTTGTATCTCTTAGATTGTCTGTCCTCAATCCAGTGGATGGTGTGAATAAATTGATTTATTATTTCATGCTTTATTCATGTGATGAATGGTATTTTATTCGATGATTGCACATAACCAATACAAAATGACATGTTGGTTCATGAGATGATCTGGAGCCCACAAGTATATTAATATAATCCATGTGCGTGGATGAGATTCACATACAGGAGACTGGATCACAACTATTATACTTTAAGGATTTTCACAACCAGTGATGAGACTGGGCATCTCATCTGTACAAGGTTGTAGCACCCCAGTCACTATGAGATAGTATGGTCTGTCTCAATAATCAGAGTGTAAGACTCTAGATTGTTGTGCTAGTACAATGGATGTACTGAAGGACCATGAGTAGCACATTATGCAAATCTGTCTTTAATTAAGGATTGCACTCATAATTTCCAAGTAATAGGCTCTTACAACTGAGAGATTAATGGACTCAAGTTTTTACTATGCATTTACTTTGAGTTACCAATGAGTGAGGCCAATTGTAGGTCAACACCTCGGTATCTTGTGTACATGGTAGTTGTATAATTCTCAAGATAGAATCTATCCTCCAAGAGAGAAATAACCCCTTGTGCCAATTAATGGATCTATCATCGGTAAGTGCGCACCCACCCAACACTATTTCTTGAAGAAATCATTTTATTTAGTAAGAGAAAATCAACTTAACTCCCTTATTTTTACTATTATGTGTTTTTTATTTTTTTGTTTTTAGATAAAGCATAGAAATGAAAGAAAAGATCATTGGCATGTCATTTTTGGGTTTGTGTTGTGTTCTTCACTTAGATCTACACACTTTCATGTTAGATCCACTTATAAACATGATTTTGGGTGTAGAAAAATGGTTTTTTTAAAATCATCTACTTTTAAAAAAAATTTGTTGGAGTATTTATGATTCTAAATAGTAAATACTAATAGCTTATTAATAGTGTATAGACAATTGTTATGATATCTTTATTTTCTTATATTTTACACTAATAAATTGACCATGAGCCAAAATAATAGTCGCACTATATGAAATACTTGAGATGACAGCGAACAACGATACGGACAGGACTTATAACTTAAGGTTACGGATATTTTGATTTATTGTTGTTACTAATGGAAAAAAAAAAATTGTTTTCCAACGCTTTCTAATATTCTTGATTTTTTGGATATTTTTGCGAATTTTTTTGGATTAAAAAAAAAAATTCACACCGCGACGGCCACGACAGACCGAATACCGCAACCGATACCGATATCATATCGGTTTTTGTCCCGGTCGATACCGTGATTTTAAACCATGAGTAGGATATATACTAAGAATAGAAGTGAGACTTCTAATTTTGGACAAAGAGGAGGTGCTCCATAAACTATAAATAAGAGGAGAGGGTTAGAGAACTCAAAACACAATCTCTCAAGCCCCTCCCTCTCCTTCCTCCTCTCTCCTCTTGTTTCCTCCTAGAATGCCTAGGGTTTCTTCTCCTTAGAGATCCCACCATTCTCTTTGGGAACTTCTCTACAAGAGGGTTATAGCGTGGAAGAACACAAGGCTAAGGAGGTCTTATGTGCAAAATGGTTATGTAGAATCAAGTATTCAAGTTCTTGATTAGAGCGCAACCAAACTCCTAAGGTATAGATCTATAACTTCTTTGTTTTAGTAGATCTTCTTGTTATGCTTGCTTGTTCTTCTTGATCTATCTTCTTTGAATAGATCTTTGATCTTAATGCATGAGATTAGGGTTTTAGATCTTGGGATTATGTTCTTGGCCT
This sequence comes from Camphora micrantha, assembly GCA_003546025.1. NCBI lineage: Eukaryota > Viridiplantae > Streptophyta > Magnoliopsida > Laurales > Lauraceae > Camphora > Camphora micrantha. The sequence continues at coordinate 61,984,371 of QPKB01000001.1, forward strand.
TTTGGGTGTCTTGATCCCTGCATTAAGTGGGTCAAAAGTTTTGAAACACATCTAGAAGGCCCACCCACTTCCAACGGTATCAGCTGCTCAAAATCATCAAGTACTAATGGTCTATCCCCAAAGATGAAAAAAATGTGGGGAAACTCAATAATTTGATCTTTATTCCCAACTTCTTGAACAATTTCATTCTCTTTTAATGATTGAATTGACTTTTTCTGGAGGTGGCACTACATTCATATCCATCACATTTTCAGTTTGCTTGCTAACCATATCCAAGTCTTCAATTTCTTTGTTGCTTGCATCTGTTGATCAACACTATCCAAAGAAGGCAATTTAGATCCCTTGTTTTCGAGTTTTTCTGAAATTTCATTCATGTCAAGAATTTCACATGTTGTTTCATCTGAATTTTCAGTGACTTCCTTGCTGATTATATTCAATTCTTCAATGTCCACTTTTTCTTTCTTATCAACCTGCACTGGTTGACCCATATTGTCAGAAGAAAGAGACTCGGTTTTTTTTATTCCAATTCATCTGAAGTAAAATACTTCAGGGGAGTTTTGTCTATCATCACTTAATATAAATTTATTGTGAAATTAGTTGTTTCTTACTTTTGCCCCTCAATAGCAGTCTTGACATTCTCCACAATTGGTTCCACAACATTGGCTAATATTGTTTCCAGAAAATTTCCTTCTTGAAACTTAGCTTTTCGGAGGTGATAACATATTATTAAAAGCTCAACACAAATTGCTTTCCAAAATGCATCATGCATGGTCTCACGGTCCTTCTTCATATTTTTCATTGTGCTCAAACATAAACCTTTGAGAAAGCAATTGAAATCATGTGTTTCACTCAGTTGACATAAACAATGCAATCTATCATTCATCGGCATATTCATCCACAAACAGTTTTCCTTGCCTCAAATTAAGACACTGCTCCAAGTAATTCTTATTCTCATAATACCATTTTCCATATATACATGCATATTTCATTCTTTGAGGGTTCCTTGACCCTTGTCGAATTCAGCGAGTTGCAATTCTACGTTGACTAGCAATACCATATTGCCATGGATGTGAGGAAAATAAATTTTAAATCCCTTTTGAAAAAAGGACTGACCTGTTGCGAAGATCTTATTGCCAAGAGTACACACGCAAAGACAGATCACATATCAGAGATCAGATGATCAAAATATCAGCAAATCAAATTTGAACTGTCCAATTCGAATGTGTTAGGTTCTTTGCTCCACCTAGGGTCGTTTGTTTCCTGTGAAAGTGATTCACGTGTGTAAATGACCCACATGTGAGTCATTTGCATATGTAAATGACTCACATGTGTATTAGATTCCACCGTTTGTTACTAGCATAACATTTCACATGTGAATCTATGAATAGGTTGTATATTGTTTGATGATATCTCAACATCCAAGCAACATCAATAGTTGCAAATTGGACACATGGCCGTGTTTGAGCTTCTGAAGAATATGAATGGTCCTGATTTTACAGGTGGGGCTCAGAACAATAAAAAAATCATAAAAGGCGGACTGGGTATGTTAATAAGAACATATTAATCCAACAGTTGTAATTATGTTGATGATATCTCAACCTCCATGCATCATCAACGGTTGAAAATTGGACACATGGCCGTGTTTGAGCTTCTTAAGAGAATGAATGGTCCGGATGTTACAAATAGGGCCCAAAAAAATAAAAAATAAATAAAATGCGGGCTGCTCATTGAGGCACTGTAGCACTCCGCCTGGTAACAGTGCCATGTGAAACTGTTTCACACCTCTTGAGGTGCGAAAATGTGCTGCCTCTTTTGCACATACTACTTTACACAACAAAAGCACATGTGATTTACACACCTAGTGTGTAAATGTTGTAAACAAACAAAAATGATATGAATCTCTTTCACATGTGGGATGTTTACATATGCAAAATTGGGAGAAACAAACGACTCCTAAACTCGGAGCCGGAGAAAGGGCAAAAAAGGGGAACAAAAACGATTCCACCCCCCCCCCACCCCCCCCCCCCAAACCTCTGTTTTCTTTTTTTGTAATCTCTGTCGTTACCGTGGTAAGTCGAGAAAGAGGAGTTGTGCTGCAGAGAAGTGTTACGGCGAGATCAACCAAAGACGACTGCAACGAAGTTGATGGAAGATGTTGAAGATGATGGTGGGAGGGCAATAGAAGCTTGGAATTTGGCAGCGATGGTTCATTAGTAGCCGATTGCGACGGAGATGGCCATGGTGATGGCGCTGCTGCTGTGAGGCGATTCTGCGGGCAAGCTTGGTTGATGGCAGTCTAAAGCCAAGTACTCACAATCTTCTCTGATTCTTTTCTTCTCCTGTCTTTTTTTTTTTTCTTTTTAATCTCTGCTTTGTTCTTGCTCCCTCTTTCTCTCTCTTTTTTCTTTTTTCTTCTTTTTTTTTTTTTAATGCTAGACTTTGGGTTTGGTGATGTTCGTCTAGGGCTTGGTTTGTTTGTTTGATGATAGGCCAAGGCTGGAATGGACGAAGAGAGGCTCAGTCTGATGAATAGTTGTTAGGATCTAGGGTTTGGCGAGTTCAGTGACGGGGATGAAGGTCCACACAGTGTTTCTGGTTATGCTAAATCTGGATTCTAAGATGGCGGCTGAAGATGGATTAGGGATCCAAAAGCATTTGGTTGATGGAGGTTTAAGGTTCGATTGGATATGAGAAGGGATTATAGTGTCTCAGTTAGGGCTTGACGAGGGTTCTGAGATTTAAGAAAAATTGGGATTTTGGGGATTGAGAAGGTTTGGGGTTCTGATGGCAGGCGATTGTGAGACAGGGCTTGTATGGTAGTCAGCCGAAGGAAAGGAACTCCAATGGTAATCGGCCGAAGGAATATGGGAGTTCTGTGGTTCAACTGATGTGGAATAGGGGGTGAAAACTTCGGACACAGTAAAGATGATTGAGTCGAATTTCGAATCCGATGGATTGATCTTCATCTCTGATAACAAATAATGTGGAACGGAGGGGAGATACAAGGCAAGCAGGATAGAAGATGGAGAGATAGGGGGAAAATGGCCTCACACCAAATTCCAATCTAGGACACAGAGATCTCAGAGAGAAATCGAAGCGAACTTGGGGAAGATCCCCAAAAGCACTCAAAACTTAATTTCAATATTCTCAACCATTAGTAAAGCCAGGAGGCTTTACATCATTAAATAGGAAAATAAAAAACCAAAAACTAATCTGGACCATCCAAATACATTGATGGCAAGGATTAAACACATAAATAAAATCTATGGACCCTACTTGTTTAACTCAATTAATGAAATAAAGACTTGTAGACCTTACTAATAACTCAATTAATAAAATAAACAAAACCATATATAAATGGTTGGGTTGGACTGGGCCTAAAGGCTGGTCAAGTTGGTCAACCCAAGGGGACCCTAGGTCTATCCAGAATCAGGTAGGCAGGCCCTCAGATTTTCATTTAGTAAGTTGATTGACAATTGGGGAACATGGGTCTATTCTGAATCAGGTAGGGAAACCCTCAGATTTTCATTCAATAAGTTAGTTGACCCATGGGGACCATGGGTTTGTCCTGCATCAGGTAGGCAAGCACTAAGATCTCATTCAGTGGTGTTTTGGGTCATGGAACTCTACATTAAGGTCCCAATCTGTTCTAATGGCTGTTACGCTTAAACCTTTTAACCAATCGTTCGGGAGAAACTAAGAAAGATAAACGGTAATGGACAACATTTTAGATATAGGTCAATGTCAAAGGGTCCAGAAAAGAGCAACAGATTATAATAGAAGTACCCACCTCAAGGCTCCAACTGAAAGTCAAATATAAAGTTTAGCAGGCCATGTCCACTAAAAATTATGTGGATATGTATAGGTTTCATGCAGTCCAAGACCAAGAAACTTTGAAGTTAGATTCCATGTACCCATACCGAATTTTAATTAGAATCTTATGGCTATTTATGTTTTCAAACTTAAAATTTGAACCAAAACTTACAGAAAATTATCTGAAATTGAATCATTCACTTGGAACCCTTTTTCGAAGAATCTTAACGCTTTTCTTGGTGAAACTCAATTTACAATTGAAAACATACTATAATCAAATGATTTCTTAAGGAGCAAGTGTCATAATTCTGGGCAAAATAGTATCCAAGGGATCGAACTACTTTGTTCTATATTTTCACTTGTTTTCTTTGAGACCTGATTTACTCCAAAATATTATCTTCTTCAACTTATGTAAAGCAATATTGAAAAGGCTTATTCTGCCTTCATTCTAATTAAGCATTAGTTAGAAGGTGAAACAGTCGACAGTGTAGTGCACTGAATCTTCTCCTCCAAGAGAAGATTCAGGCCTGATATTGCAACTCCCAAAATAAAATAGAGTAAAAATTAAAAAACAGCAGATGGTGAAAATTAGTTGCCTTCAATAAAAGGTAATGTACCACAACATAGAATAAAGTTCAACAATGACGATATAGAACTCTATCAATCTTGCACTATTGAGATCTATGATCTAAGATTCACAATTTTAATTGTCCGAGATTTTTTTTATCCAGATTGCATTTACAGAACATTGGATATAAGTGCCATTGTAGAGAAGGGAGTTTCATGCATAGGAGAGGGGTCATCTTCGACGTGGGCGATTGGATTAGTACCTGCTTGTAATATATCCAAGTTTACACCCTGGGGCATACCTCCCAATTTTGGTTTCACTTTTCTTGTAAAAAAATCCAAATTATTTACAGAGATAAAAAAAAAAAATTAACTCATAATTTTTCTCACCCACACCTGTTTTCCTCATTCCCAATCATCCCCTTCACTATTATACTGTTTACTTCTAGCCAAATTTTAATATTATAATATATTAAAAACAAAAAGCTATATTTCTCAGTACTGCTACATGTAAGCAAAGTAACTAAAATGCTTTACCTTCTGAATATCCATGCCCCTAAAACACACTGCAACAGAAAACAGTGACCCACCAACACTCGCAGGGGAAACTTCGAAAACTTGACGACCGGCCATGCTGTGATGTTTACAAAATGTCAACAGAGACTATGATCCCTAAAGAAACCTCCCAAATACAAGATACTGCATAATAGGAAATGATAGAGAGGATGGCAAACTGACCAACTACAACAGAAAAATTATATCGAAAACAAAGCCTAGACAAAAAAACATGCCTTGAACATCGTTGATAGGTTTGAGATACTTCAGAGTCTAAAACATATAGGTATAATCCAGATAACACAAGAAAACAGGACTTCCATTCAGCAACAGAATTACCAATTCCCTGCATAGAAAATTAAAAATTAAAATCAGTTCAGAACCATGCTTAAAGTCAATTTCAGACCAATAAAGTAAAAAATAAAAAAAGAATACCCTCCAAACAAGAAGCCTAGCATTCGTGGCAAGATCTGCAGGATACCAAGATGGGACACCAGTTTGGGAAAATTTATTAGATCCCAAGTCAGTACTTTCTTGTGCGTTATTGAGTATAGCTAGCAGATCCATGACTCTGCGATACCTTTCTGGAGAGAGATGAACTCCCAGACTAGGTACTTGAACCGAAATCCGAGTTGATGGATATTTTGGATGAGGTATTTTGATCTTCAAACAAAACAATTCCATGAGTACAAGGCAGCTTAAGAAAAATGGACATTACAATATGTAGTGACCCACATATTCGCTAAGAAACAGTCCATGCTGGAAGCAAGCATACTGCATACCTGATCAACAATCACTGACATTCCACACCTGTCAATGACAGAATAGAAGTGATCCATTTCATCTGAGACAGGCAGAGTGGTTGGTTGACCACTGAAAACTGAAGAGTCTGAAGTGCCATTCCCACTTTCGGTACCAGCTCCAATAAAAAATGCAGCAATGTCTCTTCCAATCACATAGAAACGGGAATATAAACTCTGCTTTTGTTCATCACATTGGCCTTCCTGCAATTACCTCATCACATTTCAGGTAAGTGCCAATCAACATGCAAGCTATTTAACTGGCCAACTGAAGCAACTTACTTTGGTATGCAATGTGAAATGACCAAAGTCCAAAAGAAAATTGTCATGACAAATGCTGGATCCAATTGTCTTCATAGGGATCCTCATTTTTGGAGCATCAAAATCAATATCGAGCATAAACCTTAATGGTAGAAAGAAGAATAAAGGAAAGAAAAACGTCAGCAAATAAATTCACATTTGGTCTTCACAATCACATAAAATGGACAGAATTAACTTATGAAAAACTGCTGATGATCTTCAACAGTATGCCTTGGTTTGGCAAGACTGCCGGTGCACCCCCCGCCAAAAAATAATAAAACAAATAACAAAAAGTAGTCATCCTCCCAAATTACCAAGGTTTTTGACGAGAAACATAAAAAACAAAGAAAGACGAATATCATTTCATCTTTCGCCAAAAAAAATATATGTATATATAACACTTTATTATTGAATGTCAATTGCTTAACTGATGGATATGGAAAAATTGAGGAGAGAATACCACTTTATCATTGCATGTCAGTTGCATAACTTGTGCATATGGAAAAACGATGATAAAGTAGCCACAATTCACAATACTCACCAGACAATACATGGTTATCAGTAATTTACATCAATCATCTCATATAATAAGCAATTTATTGCAAAAAAAAAAAAAAATCATTAGCCAAAATATTCAAAGCATCAACTAATCAGAACATAAAGCTTCTGCCCTTTTATGCATTGGTGCCTACAAAATGAATGATGCATTATTATGTGTGACATCGATCAAATAAAGTAAATAGAGAATAAATATGTCCACAGAAGTAGCTACGCTGATTAGGGACACCAAACGCACCCTTAGGTTGTGAGAGTGCGGCAACCCACCCCCCCCAAAAAAATAATAATAATAATAATAATAATAATAATAATAAAAAAGGAACGAATATATAAATCAAACATGATAAGCACAATATTAAATTTACAAGAGTGATGCAGTACATGTTTCTACCATGACGAAATGGTATGAAAAAGTGCAACAAAATTGATGGTTGTCAAGAAGTTTAGACTGGCAGCAGGAAAATCATTGAGTCTTAATTGCAAATATGAAACCAATCCATGTCAATTAAACAATTATTCACAAAAGATCCAAAAGAAGGAAACAAAAAGAGGTCAAACAGGTGAACCTGCTTTGCTCTTCTAAGACCAGTTGAAACTGCTCCTGAGCTCTGCGAGTCACCTGCTCTATCTTCATCTGCACTTGAAATTATCCAATCAATGAAAGCATTAACAGGTTTTGAAATAAAAAATGGAACATTTAAAAAAAAAAAAAAAAAAATTGTCCAGATCTATATTGCATAGGTTAAACTGCATCATTTACCTGCAGAGCTGTTGCCGTTTCCAATGCAACAAGAGGGCTAACAGCATTACTTCTCTTTACAAACTCTAAAAAGCGGTTATAACTTTCCATCAAGACCTGCAACATTTCCATGTAAGAAAAGAATATGAGAAGGACTTCATAAAAGTAAAACCCAAGCATACATTGATCAAATAATCAGACCAAAACCCAGCACTGATGCAATTCGCAATTTTGTTGATATTGCATCAAATTTTCCTTTTCATTAGGTCCCATCAGCACTGGCACAACTTAGGAGTCAATGTTATGTTTTAAATAGGATGCAAGTTGTTAATTAGAAGTTCTATAAGGTAGAAACATTGACACCCTACCAACTCCTTGAAAAAGATGGGCAGCATGAAAACAATGCGAGAATCTTAATCTACTGAAACATGAACACACAGCTCCTTGGGAGAAAGAGGAAAGTTTCAACAATATGAAAGAGTAGACAATATCAGAATTTATTATGTCTACAGTGTTCTAAAGTAAATAAGCGAGAAAAAAAAAATGCACCGTGATATGGCAGGGTGCAATCGTTGCTGAAAGTCGCCAGTCCACATTCTCCCCAATTGGTGAGTGTACGAAAGTGGCCTCTAAGGCATTTACCTTTGTCCTGCTGCTGACACTCTGTAGTACACAAACCACTTGATGATTGCATCATGGAAGTAAAAGCCATATCCCAATAAAATTAAAAGTATGAAAGAGCAAACCTCTGCAAGGGAACCTTCGGGAGCAGATAAGCCATAGAACTTCAATGAAACATCACAATGGACACTCCTATAATAACGTTTAGTGGTTACTTCAAGTTGTTCAAATCTACCGCAAATAATCTCTGTCTGATCAGTACTAATGATCCGTGCAGCAGCCTGACTGATAGACACATTAACCAAAGACAGTATCATATTTTGCATTTCCTTTCCTGAAACAAAAGTGCCATCCTCTTCAGGCTGATAACTCAATAACTTATTGATAGCATGCCATTCTTCTTTTGTCAGTCTGTCTTCCTGTCCCAACTGTGATTCCTCATTATCTTTATCGATAGCAAGATTTTTAGAGGAAGCACTCCTGAAAAAATACACAATAAATAAGCCAAGAAATAACTAAAGAAACAATCATAGTGCAAGGCACTCCAATTATAATGAAATAATAAGTAACAGACAGACATCGTGGTCAAAACAAACCATCCAAAAGACCACCAGCTTCTTTTCATAGGACTCCTTTGTTGAGCAGCTTCCACTGACTTTACAGATTCAACCTTAGCATGTGCAAGTAACCTGAGTAGAAAACACTCTGAAAGCTAAATACCAGAGAACATAAACAGAGTCTATTGAGATCAAGCTTCAGTCAAAACAAATGAATGAAAGACCAAAGAAAGCAGAAATTCAGAGATACAATCAAATGGAGGAAATTCCGTGGAGGCGGAAATCCAGAGCATGGTTTATCGGCCGCAGCAGTCAAGGCCGCTACGCTAATTTAAAAATAGCGGCACTACAGTCTAAAACCTAATAGAGCCAAGTAGTTTTAACTTTAAACATTGTTTTTCCTATTTCTTCTCCTCAATAGCCTTTTCTAAAATTGTCTCTACCCTTGTATGGTTTCAAATCACTAAAAAAACACAAGATTTGCTGCTATAAAAGGTTTCAGATTTTTTCGACTACTAAAAAATTTCACACCGCTACGAAGCGTTTTGGCCATTGACCACCACGCCCGCTGCAGCCGCTATTTTGATCCTTGATCCAGAGTAAGTTGGCTCAAGGAGGGTGATATAAAAACACACAATTATTCCATCGAATGCTGATATGAGGAGCAAAGTCAATTACATGGGCTGGCTTAGACAGGGCGCAAGATTGCTGGAGAGACCTCATGAGATTAAGGATGAGGTTGCCCGCTTCTTTCAAAATCTTTATAAGGGAGATATCGGTTGTAGGCCTAAGCTGGAGGGTGTTTCCTTCACTACTCTTCATGCTGATATTCAAAGATATTTGGAAAGGGAGTTTGAGGAGCAGGAAGTGACTGCAGCTTTAAAGGAATGTGGAGGGGATAAGGCCCCAAGACCTAACGGCTTCAATTTTTCATTCTGTAAAGCAGGGTGGGGATTTCTTAAAGAGGATTTCAACGATATGCTTTCTGGATTTCACAACAGGGGTATAATCAACAGAAGTGCCTAATCCAGTGGAGTTACGTGATTATAGATCTATTAGTCTTGTGGGGTGTTTGTACAAGTTGTTGGCAAAAATCTCGGTGAATCAGCTGAAGCAAGTCCTTTATTTCATTATTAGTCCTTTTCAAGGGGCTTTCGTGGCAGGAAAACAAATTCTTAATGGGGTGTTAATGGCAAACGAGCTCATCCACTCCAGCAAGAGGTCAGAAGAGGAGGGGGCCAGTTTTAAAATTGATTTGGAGAAAGCTTATGATCATGTTGATTGGAATTTTGTTGATTGCATGCTACACCGATTCAGCTTTGGGGAAACTTGGCGTGGGTTGATTCATGAGTGCGTTTCTACTACATCTCCCTGTCTTGGTCAATGGTTCTCCATTCAAATTGTTTAAATCTTCCAGAGGTATTCGACAAGGTGACCCATTTTCCCCTTTCTTGTTTACGATTATGGTGGAGGCCTTAAGCCCACATCTGGTTAGAGCTTGCAAGATGGGGGTGATTAATGGCTTTGAGGCGTGTCAAGGTGAGGAGACAATTACTCACTTGTAGTTTGCAGATGAAACGATTTTCTTCAGTTCGTCAAGGAGGGAAGAAATTATGGCACTTAAGAGGATTTTAAGATGCTTCCAGTTGGTTCAGGCCTGCAGGTTAACATATCCAAGAGTGTTTTGGTGGGGACAGGGCGTGCGGAGGAGACTACTCACTCTCTGGCTTCCTCTATTTATTGTAAATCATGGAGGCACCCTTTGGTTTATCTTAGGCTTCCTATCGGAGCAAAGCCAAGGTCTATCTCATTGTAGGGCCCTATTATTCATAGTTTCAAGAGAAAATTGCCCTATTGGAAGAAACATTGTTTGTCATTGGGTGGGAAGAACACCTTGATTAAAGTCTGCTTATCTAATCTTTTGGTGTATTATGTATCACTCTTCAAAATGCCAAAGGCAGTGGTGGATAAGTTGAACCATTTACGCAGGAATTTTTTATAGGAAGGTCAAGGTGATAAGAAAAGGTTACATTTGATGAAGTGGAGTGACGTGATTAAGCCTAAACGAAGTGGGGGTTTGGGTCTGGCAGTTTTGAGAATAAGAATGGGGCTTTATTGGCTAAAAGATGGTGGAGGTTTGAGGATGAGGGAGGGGTTACGGTGAAGCGTTATTGCTTCTAAATATGGCGAGGATAAGTGGGGGTGGTGCCTCTTCTTGGCCCTAGGTACAGGAGGTCTGGGTTATGGGTGGATATCTTTTCTGTGGGGGATGTATCTACTGTAAACGGGGAAATTTTGTCCAAAGGGGTGGGTTTTTTCGTGGAGGATGGGAGAAATGTGAGGTTTTGGTGGATGATTCGGTGGGAGTGGGTCTTTTGTGCAGGTTGTTTGCAAAGATTTTTAGATTAGCGTGAGTGTGTGTTAGGATAAGTCTTCATCGTTCAAAGGGGGTCCAGTATGGGGAGCTGCTTTGTCTTCTTTCTAACGTATTTCTGTGCAGGGATTATAAAGAATCTCGGATTTGGAAGCCCTCCTTATCCGGGGAATTCTCAGCGAAAGCGTTTTTCTTAATCTTGAAGGGGAACCATCTTCCAAGAGATCCTGCTTCTCTTGTTTGGTTGGGGTTGGCTCCTCCACGGGTTGAGGTTTTCTGCCGGTTAGTTGTTGCAGCACAGGTGTCCACAACGAAGAATCTAAGAAGAGGATTGACGTCAACAAACATCTCAGATGTGTGTCATGTGTCACAAGGAGAGTGAAACAGTTAACCATCTTTTCCTTCATTGTGAGGTTGCAGTTGCTATTTGGAGCCATGTCATTGGTAGATGCACTCTTACTTGTCCAAAGACTATGGCGGATTGGGAGGACACTTCCAGGGAGGTGTCCGTATTATTTGGAGGATTTTTTTTTCTGGTCTATTTGGAGAGAAAGGAATGATAGAATCTTCGAAGGTGCATCTTCTTCCCTAGCAGAGTTGATAGAAAGGGTCACCCTATTGACCATTAAATGGGAGTTGGTTAGAAAGGAGTTCTCCAATTTTAATCTTAATGATTTCCTTTTGAGTTGGGAAGCTTGCATGGGGTGTGGCCCTTTTAAAGTAAGGAGATCAGTTATATGGTCCCCTCCCCCATTGGTGTTCTTAAATTCAATGTCGATGGAGCTGCCAGAGGGAAACCGGGGCCGGCGAGTATTGGTGGAGTACTTTGTAATAGCAAGGGTGACGTTTTATTTATGTTTTCCAAGCATATGGGTGTCTGTGATTCCAATGAAGCAGAGATGTTACCAATCTTAGAAGCTCTTCAGTGTTTCTCGAGACTATTCCATGGTGACCTTATTGTTGAGAGTGATTCCTCTAATGCCATTGTGTGGGTGTCTAATCAAAAGGTAAACCCGTGAGAATTCCAATTTCTATTTAATGAAATTCGTCTTCATTTTCTAGATTAGGCATAGTCTTCCACCATGAACTTAGATCAGCCAACTCTTTCACAGATGCTTTGGCCAAGCAGGGGGTTGAAAGGTCATCTCCTTGGGAGGGCAATGTAATCTAATGGTATCGTGGTTGAGGGTACATTCCTCTTATACCTTTTTTATTTTTCATTTGTTTATTCTTGTATACCCTTTGCCTTTTTAAAGTAAGTTTTTGTTACTGATCAAATAAGAAAACAACAAAGAAAGCAAGTAACAGCAAGAAGTGAAACATAGCACACCTCCACAAAAGAACTACTTTAGAATCAAGATATTTCTCAATTTCTCTCATCTCCGAAATATCCACACCGTACAAATGTTGAAGTGAACTTGCATAAAGTTGAACATAGCGCCTGCGAAGTTGACAAAGATGCTGAATTCTGTCCCATGAAAGACGATAGCTGGAAAAAATAATAAAATCATAATTTTTTAGACTGTAGCAATAACAAGATTGTCAAAATACTATGAAATTCTAGAATAACCACAGCAACAAACAACAGAACTGGAAATTTTAAAACGAAAGTTTCTGCTAGATGAGGCGGCTAGAGGAAAGCCAGATCCCGCGGGCATTGAAGGCATTCTCTATGATGATAAAGGGGCTCTCTTACAGTTATGGCATTGTCTAATGCCACTGGGATTTGAGATTCCAACAAAGCAGAGGTTTGGGTTCTCAGGGAAACTCAGGTTCTTCACAGCGTCATTCTCTGGCAAGCTCATTGCCAAGATTTTTATTAGATGGGTGTCGATTGTAGCTCGCGGCTCACCCTGTAATACCACTTTATCTAAAAATACAAAATCATTGCAGAATCTTCAAACGTAGTATTTTATTAAACTATGCAGGAACCAATTAAGTGGCACACCTCTTACCTAACTAGGGAACATCGGATCTTTTATGCACTTAGACTTAGGTCCCTTGTAGCTCTTTCACAATGGGGTTTAATTTTTCGTTCTTCCTTCCCTTTCGAGCCACATAGTGGTAATAGAGCTCTTATACGAGATCGCTATTTTGGTGCATGGTGTGTTTCATTGCTTTCTCAACAAAATTATCTTTATTGCCAATCCATGAAAAAAGAAATTAAATTTCAAACCCAAGTATTGAAGCTGTAAAATCCATTGTTAAAAGTGGAACTTTCTAGTAGATTAAATTTTAAATCGAGGCAGATTGGAAACTGAAAGATTAACGTCTGAAGTAGAAATTGGTAAGAGGCAAATGACAATAAAATTACCACATTTTCTTCTGCTGCAGACCAGCCTGAACAGCAAAGCGCCACCAAAGATGAGGGTTTCCCGAGACTGGAACCATAGGTCTTAAGTGAGAAACATCAACACGTGTCCTATATTGTGAGAAAACTTCAAGAAGCTTTATGCCATCATGATACTGAGCCTGAAATATTACAAAATAATTGAAATGTTAAACAAATGAAAAGAAAAACACCAAAAACAAAATCAGGCAAAAGTACAAAGAATCATCGAACAAACAGGTCAAACCTCTGACACAGTCAGAGAAACATCATCCAAGACGAGAGAAGCCTTCTCAAAAGGTATCTCTGGGTCGGTCCTTTCTTGCTTTCCAAGGCGATGATACTTCAGTACTCCATTGATTGGGGAGAGCAAGTATTTACGATTCAGTGCCCATACAGAAGCCATTGCACTATCTGTTGAAGGCTCATTGATCCCATCTTCGAATATCTAGAACCCAAATAGTTTCACAAATGTATCAAATAGGGATTTTACCCAACAAAAAAAGAACATAGAAATGTATAAATAATGAAGTAAGCATATTATAAAAATGAACCTCTATCCATTCCTTGGGGCTCAAGTCTTCCCATTCCTTATCCAGTATCCAGGGGGAACCATCAGAATCATGATACACAGCTAGCCTCTGCAGTTGCAATGACTAACCAGGAACAAAGTTCATGATCAGTATAAATAGAACATATACGTTTAAATGGTCTGAAAAAAAAAAAATCTTATACCACATTCTTGATACCCTTACACAATAAGAAAGCTGTAAAATGCAGACAATACATCCAACAATGCCATCAAATAAAGAAGACAAGTAGGGCAGTTCATTGACAAGGTCTGAGTCCATTCAAGAATATAGAACTGATCATAATGGACCTGACGGGCCAGGCCTATTCAGATAGTTATCCTAAGCCTGGAATTAAGCCCCTTGGCATCATTAAAAACATGTATAGAACTCGAAATAAGAAATAAGAAATAAAAAAAAATGCTGTAAAATTTGAAATTCAACAAGACCTTGAAGAAAAAATGCTTCACCAGAAATCTAAGATCAATGATTTCAATAGCTGACTGACCGACCTTTATCTACGCATGTCAATTTCAATTTCAATAGCTGGCTGACTGACCTTTATCTATGCAAGTCTATTCTCACTAAGCATATCACTACTAAGAGAGCTACCGACTGCGCGCGCGCGCACACACAAAAATCTATGTAAGATAAAGCACCCTTTTACAACCCAGTTAACTAAGACAACTAAGCCAAAGCGTCTTTCCTTTCTTAGGCCTAGATAACTAAGCCAAAATGTCTTTCCTTTCTTGGGCCTAAGAAAAGGGCCGTCTTTCACTTGGTCTTTATTACAAACTTGCTTTGCTTTAGGTAACAAAATATTTATGCTTTCTTAGGCTGAGGCCAGACCCTCTGCTTCTAACTGCACCCCACATGTAAAAGAAATCAACTTGCTAATGAAGCACTCACAACCTTTCCTTAGGCCATTGTGAATAATAGATAATAAGAACATTTGAGACATTAATTTTCACGAACATTTGGAATACCTCATGAGTTTTTCTAATGGGAAGTAATGGATATATTGACCAACAATCTACAATAATTGCATTGCAACAAACATAATAAAGCAACCAAATCAAAAGAAGTAAGAGAACTCCCCGGTCCCAAACTGGTTACAGGAGGAGGGTTGTGTTAGGTAGATTGGCAGCCAATATAAAATTTTGACACAGCCCAAACATGATGATGATCAAAAGAACTATGAAGTTAAGGGGCATGCAGCCCTGAATATGGTTTGAAGAGGCTTATGAGATTTTAAACTCACCGTGGAGTTTTTGGAGGGAGTGAGCTGGGGTATTCAGAATTGTTGAAATGGAGCACTGATGGCAATTTTTTTACCAGATCCTTGTTAGAAATTAGTTTGGGGAAGGTCAGTTTATTCAACCATGAGCAAAGGTGCAGGAAAAGGATTACATCTACAACTGTAGCTTTGTTCAGTTTGCAGCAGCTGATACAATTTTCTTGATCAGAAGTGTTGAAATGGAAGCTAATACAACATTCTTACAACCCGGAGTAGGAAGCTGATACAACATTCTTACAACCCAGAGTAGGAAGCTGGAGGATTCAGAAGTGTTGAAATGGAGCACTGATGGCAACTTTTCAACCAGATTTCTGTTAGAAAATTGTTTGGGGAAGATAACTTCATCCAACCATGTCCAAAAGTGTGGTGGGACAGGCGTTACATATACAGCTGTAACTTCTTTCAGACTGCAGCAGCTGATACAATTTGTCGGATCATATTAAAGTTCCCCAATAAATGTGTTACAAGTTGATGCAACCTTGGATCCGCAAGCAGTGATGGAATGGGTTTAGACAAACTCTCCGGACGAGTTTTCCAAATCCAGGAAGGATTCCAATGAGGACCAACTCCGCAGATGGGAATTGGCCGAAATCGTCTCGGAACGCAACACCTACGAGCACTCTTCTATTGAAGAGGAATTGGCTGATACCAATGTTTATTGAATGATCATGAAGTACTCTCCTAATGAAGGCATTACATATTTATAGGAATGCTTGGACATCCCCTTCCCTAGTAAGACTACTTTCCTAAACATTAAAGGAAACAAAACTTGCTTACAATTCAAATAAAATGACTTCTAAATAAATCACAACTCTCTAAATAAGACTTTTAAGTAATTAGAACTTATAACTAAATGGATATCCTGTTGGGCCCGTGGACAATTAGCTGCCCGACCATGGTCTGGCCTGCATCACAAGTCCCGATAAATGTGTTACAAGTCCTAAGGATGTATTAAATCTTAAGGATGTATCAAATAACTGCTCCTCCGGTGCTATGTTTGGTTTTCTTTCAACCAGGTTAATTGCGCTATCAAGAGCTCCCTGACTAAGTTAATGTGAATGGGAAACCATCACATTAAATACGTGGATATTCTGCAATCCATCTTGATTGCACTTTCTTGGAAGTCTAGCGAAGAAAAGAATGGAAGGTTTTGTAGGCAAGTCAAAAGAGCCAAAAGTTTTGGTGGATGTTACCATGGCAAGCACAGACAACTAGGTGATGACCAGAAACAAGATAACCTTCATACTGCCATTAAGAGATGGCAAACATCTTCACTAATACTTTTTATTGATCTTCCTACCTTGTGTTTTCATTTTGATGTTTAACCTTGTTGAAATCATTACTCACTTTCATTATACTGGAATTATTATGTGGCTCTCTCTTCAATTTTATTTTCCCCGATAGTATCACATTCTGTTTTATTTTTTGTCCTTGTTGATCAAAAAATTATGCCTGGGTCAAGAAATCAAAATAAAAGATGCTGTTTCTTGGAGTTGATTTTCTGCCTATTTGTTCAATACATACATTCAATTCATAGTTGTGAATTTCAATTTGGACCGAAATGTTTCTACCGATTCGGAATTTCAATGGAACAATTCGGAGTTATGTTTTGGAAAAATATAAATATATATATATAGAAAAATATAAATGAAGTATTAAAATTTTAAAAATAACATAAATTGATAAGGCCCTACCTACTATTAGAGCGAAATTTGGATAGAGACTTATTTCATATTAGAGGGATAGTTGGATATCGACTTATTTCCCATAAGGTTACACACATGATTCATAATGTGATTACCACAATGTTATGCATTCTTAATCCTATGCATTAATTATATTATCAATTAAGTGTTTAATCTTACAGTGGAACCAAATCCAATGGAAATATAATTTGAGGATAAGCTACTTAAGGGCATGACATTGAATTTTAATGGTTCTAGTCATCAGTATATGGGCCCCATGGTGAGTGGCAGAACCCACTCATGGAACCGTGTGATAGACCACCCAGTTGTCTGGACTCCTTGTAAAAGGGAAGGGCCCTTTTTTTTCATTTTTTTACTCAAACTGTCACCCCTTTCAATAAAGCACCATCCCCCACTCCCAGCCCATTTCGAGAAGCCCTAGGCCCTTTCGAGAAATGCTCACAGAAGGAGTAGGTGAAGGCAGTACAACAACAAACCACCCCCCCCCCCGCCCCCCCAACCCCCCCTGCTCTATCTCTCTCCTCTTCATTTTCTCGCCCATTTTTCCTTTTCCTCCAATCAATTTTGGCCGATTTTTAGGATTCCAGTCATTTCATGCAAAATCGATGATTTCAGACCAACATCATGGATTTCGACCGAAATCAAATTTAAACCAAAAAATTATAAAATGGTTTTCGTTTTGGTAGCATAGCCGAAACAAAAATATACTAACTATGATTCGATTCCAAGAAATGTTTTAGAAGCATTTGGGGGCTTACATTCAATGCTCGAGTCTAAGGCATGGTTTGTATTGGGATCCTACACCTCACTGTATCGTGATGTTCGTCCAAAATGAAGGATGCACCTCAATCACACTCCATATCAGGATTCAAGAGGCATGGCTAGGGGTGACAAAACCTGGTCGAACCATGAACCTGACTTATGTGAACCACACGTAATGCAAGTGGAAGACAGATCATAGATTTCTGGGTTAAGGCTATATGGGTTGGTCAAGTTGCGTAAGCCAGACACAACAGTTCATGGTACACCCATAACCCAAACATCTCATACTTCATCATTCCATTTAGGAATCCTTGATAAACACCAATTCCTAAACACCTCATACTTGCCAAAATCACATTCCCATATTCCTTCCACTCCTTAGTACCTCATGGCCTCATCCTTCAATGACCTTCTGGCCTCAACTTTTTTGTATTGTAATGGCATACATGTAATGAATCCTATAAATTTGATTTTATTCAAATTTTTAAGTTTCTTTTATTTCGATATGTGAAAGAAGTCTAACAATGGAAGAACTTATAATTGAGGCTGATTTCTTTCGACTATGTTGACTTTTTGTTTCATTGATATTATAGTTATTAATGTTTTTTCTATGGAATCAAATGTAGTATTTCAATGTATTTTCCCAGTTGATGGCTTGTAAAATTATAGATTGGAATGTCAGTGTTACTGTTGGCTGGAAAAAATAAATAGTTTTTCCCCCATTGCAGTTCTTAGAGGGTCAAATTGGGTTAGATTGACTCAATTATATGAGGGTTGGGTTAGGGTTTATATTTTCAACCAATTTTAAAAATGGGTTAAGTTTGGCTTGGGTCCTTACTCCTTACCTTAGGTGATCAACCTGAACTCATCAGTCACCAATTTCAACCCCTTGCAGATACCCTAATACATATCTCATTTCCAAGAAAAACAGGAAATTTCATTCATTTAAAGAAAAAACTTCAAAAATGCCAAGGATTTCGAAAAATAACATAAAAGGGTAAAATAAATTAAAGAACTGTTCGCCTACGAGCTACTGCTATGTGGCCCAGCTCTATGGGGCCCACTTCGGCCCAACTTTAATCGATGCAGGCCCTTTCACACTCTCATCCCCACCTCCCCCAAAAAAATGATCTTGTACCAGACCCAATTTCACAATCACCAAACCTTTATCAAGAAATGAATGGTTATATCAAGGGCTAGGATTATCTAATGGGGCTGATTTTTTTTATTTTTTTTTTTGTTCGCTCTTAACCTCAAGGAGACCTTTCCATGTACCCCACCCCACTAATAAGAAGGCATCTTAAATGGGCCCCACAGGCTGGACTGCATTTTGCTTATATGTAGTCTGACCATAGGAGAACATTGGCCCCAACTAATTAACAATACAAATGTCTTAAATTCTTTAGGTATCTTCCAAAGAGTGCCTTGCTGTTACATTACAATGGATCAAAATCACTGTCACAGTCACCATCGCAGTCAATCCAAAATGCAGTACGTCATGATGACAAGCACTGCTGGTCACGACATGGGACTTTTTCCCATAAAATTATGAAAAATATACAATAAAAAAAACTCAGAATATTGTAAACTACTATAATACAATTTTCTTTACATTAGTTCCCACTTTAAATCAGAATATCATTCCACTTCCCATAACTGTAATTTGAGCGCCCGCTCCTTTTTCATTGTAGAAGGTAATTTTATCGAAAAATCCATCCAGAAAAACAGTACACCAAAAGAAAATGAAGCCACACTTTCTTTAGCTACAGGATCTGCTTCATCTTCCTATAAGGAAGATGTGGTGGAAAGAAATAAAGATTTAAGAAGTGAATTGTGCATTTCCTTTATTGACAGAGTAAGCAGGTCAATAGAATGTGTCATCAAAGGATTAGCAGAAAAACCAATACAAGTTCTAATGTTCTGCATTGATAGATTTATGTATATAGAAATTTTCAGTTTCATAATAAAAGCTAAAGTGTCTGATAAATCAGAAATGGAGCTTACCTTGCGCAACTTATCCAGTACACCACTGGTGTCGAAGGTTTCATTACCCTGTTCATCCATCGTCACCGCAGCCAGCTTTGCTAAAGTGACACCAGAACAAAAGGGGTGCCCGGGATTACTGCAAAACATTTCAAAAAAAAAAAAACATAATCCTTCAAGTATTTGTGAAATAAAGCTTTAGCAAGGATACTGCCACAAACTAAAGGGAAGGGGCCAGTATGGCACAGAGATAGCACTGACCAATGATGTGCCAACCAAGCACATCTACTGCCTGCTGTTAATGCAGTGTCAAATCTAGGACAAGCAATAAAAGTGTGTCCTGCTTCAGGTCAGAAATCAGTGAAAAAGAGCACTGTTCGTGAAATGGCATAACCAGTGGGTCACACTTTTCCAAGAATAGACACTGATCTACTAAAACTGCGAGCATTGACAGAGTAATATAGGCCCCAAAAGTAATTACATATCAAAACAAACAGAAAGCAAGTGTTAGAACTAAGAAAAATAACATCAAGATCCAATTTAGTGCCTACCTCATGGAATCCTCATATCTAATATGGACATTACTAATGGTGATTTTAAGATTTCCAATGATAGTTCCAATTAATGAGCTGAACCATGAATTTCCACCAGGTGGCTGCAAAACAATCAACCCATTGTTCACGTCAGCATTACCTGAGATGCAAATGTCAAAATCTTCTTTATGGGGGATTAGAATGCAATATGTTACTATAAAATATATAATCAAATCAGTCAATCAGGCAGAAATTGCTGGCAGAGTTAACATAATAAAAGGAAGATTTGAGTTAATAATTTAAAGACATAACACAACAGGAGTAGTACGAGGATGGATCCTTGCTCAGGACCAACCCATTCAGTTGTTGAGACTAATATTCAGGCATAAATCCAGTACAGAGACCTCAAACTGAGGTTCGGTCAGCAACTATGCAATGCAACAAAGTAGCATGAGGATGGATCCCAGTCCAGGCCAGCCCATTCACTTACTGAGCACAATTTTAAGTTATGGATCCGGCACACAGGTTTTGAACAACGGCTGCACCCAGCAAATTTGCAATGTATTTGGCCCTTGATGCTCAAGCCTCAGGTCAAGAAAGGCCACCTAATCAATCATACATACAAAGTAGACCCAAGCCCAATCCATATGTTAATCTGTCAAAAATGCAGCTCACGAACTGCCCACAGGCATAAATAAACAAATCCAGCCAAAAGCAGGCTGACCTCAATAAAAGTCAGGCAGGACTACTACTGACGCAAACACGACAGGTCAAAAGAAAACTCCAAAACCCAGTAAATCCGTAATTCTGTTGAGAACAAGGGAAAAAGGACTGATATTCAGGCTTTGAAAAACCTGACTGGTAACTATGTTAAATTGCCAAGGGTTTTCAGCAATTTTGAAAATATATATATATTATAATATAGATATCTAGTGATGCTCGCCCAACCCAAATTGAGACAGTCATACAGTTAGTTTCCTCTTAGTTCCCCTCTTTATTTTATTCACCCTTCTCTTCTATTCTTCAAATTTCATCAGCTTTTCAAACCTTCATCTGTTAAAATCTGAAATAAATAAATTTTAGAAATTCAACTTGGTATCAAAGCAGGTTGGACCTGAAGCATAATTTTGTCCAGCCCAGTAAAGCAGCGCACTGTCAGACTTGGAATATCATTTTCTCCACAAAGTAAAGCAATGCATCGTCAGAATTCAAGTGTTGTTTTGTACACCAAGAAAAGCAGTGCACTGTAAAACTTGAACCAGCATTTTGTCCAACAAAATAATGCCCAGTCAGCCAAAAGCAGCATTTTGACCACTGGACAAAGTGGTACACTGCCGAACTTGAACAAGGATCCATCAGACCACCATTTTGTCCACAGAACAAACAATGCACCATTGAACCTGAACCGGTATTTTGTCCAATGAACGAATTGTTGTAGTTTTTGGCTTGATTTTAGTGGATCACTATTCATCTCTCTTAGCTCTAGTTAGTATATTTAACATTGTTAGAAGGGTTGCTTTGTGAGGCTGTAGAATCCAAAAGCTTTAAAAAAAGCCATACAAAGACGGAATATATGGATTGTAATTTCAGTGGGCACATAGAAAGAGCGAAACTAATGTGAGGATTGAAGACCATGAGTTACCACAAAGTGATGCTTTCTGTTCCCTTGACTCTATTATTAGTAACGATAGGGAGACTGATGAAGCTGTCGAACATAGGATAAAGGTGGGATGGTTGAAGTGGAGATTTGCTTATGGAGTGCTTTCTGACCAATAAATGGCAAAAAGATTAAAGGGAAAGTTTTTCAAGATGGCGATTAGACCAGTTATAACCTATGGAGTAGAATATGGGCCAATCAAGAAGCAACATATGCACAAAATGGATATAGCATAGATGAGAATGTTAAGGTGAATGTGTGGCAAAACTAGGAAAGATAAAATTAGAAATGAGCGCTTTCGAGAACATTTAGGGGTAGTAACCAAGGATGAAAATAGCGATAGCGGCGGGCGTAGCAGCCTGCCACCAAAACTCTACGTAGTGTAGCGGCGTTACGTAGCGGCGTAGCGGTGTGATTTGGAAAAATCGTCAAAAAAATATGAAGAAATTCTAGAAAATCTAGAATATTGGAAAATGAGAGAGAATATATTTTTTTTGCAAAAGTAACTAAGGTAAGGGGGCGTAGCGGTCCCCTCACTGTATGAGGTCCTGTATCTCTGTATAAATAGAAAATAATAGTAATGATCATTTTTTTTTTCACATGTATTCATGTTGCTTAGTTATGCAAACTTAGAAACTAATGAAAGGCTTATAAAAGAAAAAACTATATCATGAAGTCAAGACTTAAGAGTACCTAGAGAAAAAAAATACATCTACCAAAGGGGATGTCTAATAGGATGTACTTAGACAAGAATCATTGAGAAGAACTCTCTTTATCTACTGTAATTCGGCGGGATCATGTGCTTTTTGGTGTTCTTTTAAACATAAAAGGTAGAAGAGTTGTGTAGAAATGTTATTTGGAGAGAAGAAGAAAAGAAATAAGTTTTATTATGCATTTAAAAAAAAATTGGAAAGTAGGAATTTTTCTCACCCCGTAGCGGCCCCATAGCAGATGCAGCGGCCGCTACGAGCCGCTACGTAGCTATTTTCATCCATGGTAATAACAATAGGGGATAAAATTTGAGAAACACATTTGAGATAGTTTGGCCATGTCCAACGTAGGCCGGCAATGGCGCCAGTAAGGAAAAGTTTAGCTATGAAGGTTGATGGCCCACCAAGGGGAATGGGTAGGCCAAAGAGGACGTGGATGGAGGTAGTAAAAATAGATATGAAGAAATGTTACTTATCTCAGGATTTGGCTCAAGATAGATCAAAATTGAGAAACAGAATTCATGTAACCAACCCCAACATAATTGGGACAAGGCTTTGGTGGTGATCAATGGTGGACCCAGGATTTTCGTTTGAGGGGTGCGAACCTTAATAGGTAGTTTGGTTAGGGGGCAAACTGAGGATTTTCATATGGATTTTGAGGGTAGAGCCCTAATTTTTATCGGATTTTTTAAGTGCACCTTGGTTTAACGGGTGCGGTCGTACCCTCGTGGTTGTGCCTAGGTCCGACCCTGGTGATGATTATGATGATGAGAAGGGTTGCTTTGTGTCTCCAAGCCATATCGTAATCAAATTACAAGTTTTTCATGGAATATGAAGTATGGGAAAAGCCTAAAAGGTTTTGTTAAAACCCTGACATTGGGTTGAATCTCCTCGACAAGATTTCAGTAAGAAGTACTTTAGTATGCTATTTTGTTATCATCTGGCGGTGTGGCTAACAAGAGCATGCTGAAAGAAGTCCTGAAAAACTTAAAGTTCATTTCCTTAGGAAAGAGACGGCAAGACTATTGTTTTTTCCCAAACATCCAATGCCTAAATTCTCGAATTTAATACCTCCAGTATCCCATCTAATTTTAGTTCTATTGAACTAGTTATTCCTATTAACTTCACCTGTTTTTTTATTGCTGGTCTCAAGCCCAAATAAAGGAGGGTTGTGTTTGTAATACCCCTGACGCATTAAGTGGTTGAAATTAGTTTTGGACCTAGTAAAAAAATTTGTGTTAATCTTAATTATTTCTTGGAATGTGGGTGGTGGATTTTAATCAATAGAATAGGGTATTTTGAGTTATTATTGACTATTATAAAGAGTTTAAGTAATTAGTGGGACCACGGGATTAATCCATTAAGAAGTTGGTTCTATGTTAAATAGAAAGGGCCCACAACTTGTGTTAGTAAGAAAATTAGTTTTATCATGAGGATTGGGGGCCCATGATTTTATATTAAATATGTGTGAAGTCTTAGCAAGCATGGGGCCCACGAATTGGTAACTTTGTGAGTGAGGACTGGGGAGGGCTAGGCGCATAATTCCAATGGGATTATGGCTTGCGCACAACTCAAGCCCACTCTTCTTTTTTTTTTTTTTACGTCGACAGCCACACCCCCATCTCCCTTTACTCTCTTTCTTCTCTTCACCTCTCCTTAAGAAAAGCCCTAAACCTATACTCACCTTGGAAGCAAGAAGGAGAAGAACTTGAAGGAGGCCAAAGGAAAATGAGAGAGGAGGAGAAAAGCTTCGTGTTGGATGTCTTACAAGGCTTCCTCAAGTCATTAGGGAAGCAAGGTTCTATTCAAGGTGAGTGCCAATCCCCATCTACTTGAATTTCTTGGATTTTCTTCAACTTTGGGACCCTAATGCATGTAAATCGAAACCACCAAACCAGAATCTCTGAAGAGGGGATTTTTATTACTTGGAAAACAACATTAGGAGAAAATGCAATAGCCAACCTCCACCAAGCAGAGACTAAGCTTGGCAGAACTGGGTATTGTGGGTTTGGGTGAAATCTGAACTCTTTATGGTATTCTAAGCTGGTCGAGCACGATCAGCTGGGTTCAGGTCTTGGCTGAACCCCCATATTTGGGGATTTTGATGGGTTGAACCAAATCTGGTGGTACTTCTTGCCATTGCATTCTGGTAGGATTAATGGTCTGGTGTGTTTTTTTTTTTTTTTTTTTTGAATAGTTTCATAGTTCTGGATTATCCACGTGGTACCTCTTCACAATTTTTTTAATTTTAGTTCTAATATTGATCAACTGTAGGACCTGTCTTATGGTTTCAGATCTGAACTATGTCAAAATGTGTCACTAGTTATGAGATTTGCATACACGATATGTTTGTACATGGGTTTCTAGCTGAATGTAACGGTGGGTTTTCTATTGCCGCCTGACTCCATTATTGGAATGTTAAATATGGGTGAACCCTATTGTAGTTTTGAGAATGGTCGTCTCCTTAAATGCTTGGCCTTTATGTAATCTTGCTAGAACATGCTAAAAATGATAATCTGATGTTGGGAACTTATGCTTAACATACATGTATTATGTTGCTTTTGTGTAGTTCTTGCATATATGAGCCATGTGCCATAACTATGAAATCGTTGGCATTAATTGTGACCCATGATGATGATACTACGTTATTTAGTGGTTTAGATGCATCTCAAACCCGTAAAGATTTTAGTTATGGGACAGCCCGTGCATCAATGGATACCAATGATAACATAGGCAGGGGAAAAATAAATCCTGGTTGTGTGCAGGACTGCCTTCAGGACAAGTCCTTATGGGTATTGGGGTTCATAAAGATAGCGCTTAATCAAATCGAACAACCTAGTTGAATGGAGGAGGCTCTTTCTGGACACCACTAAATTGCTAGTACCATATAGGGTGACACCCTCATACGAAGGCCCAATGAGGTCAATGATTATGTTTTAAGGCCCAAATTTTGTCTTCATAATGGCCCATTTTGAATGATATCAAACATCTCTGAGTCACGGGGATAATATGACCATTGGACCATGTGACTTGGTAGGGCTTAGGAAGCTTCTCAATTGGCTAATGAAGTTTGTCAATGACCTCTTGTGCAACAAAATTCATTGCACAACCATTGTCAATAATCAAATTAGCGGACTTGTCTTTTACTCTTACCCGTGTGTGAAATTTCTGAACCTGTCTCCATTCTTCTTCTTCATTTACACTTGTATTGAGCAATCGACGAATCACAAGAGTGGGATTATCTTCTCCTGCGAAAAGTCTTTCCACAATACAAGCTCTTGATCTTTGCTAAATATTTCCTTTTTGACACTGAGATTGACACATGCGAGATTTTCGAAGCATGTGCTCAACACGAATAGCTTCTTTGTATGCTTCTGGAATGGTTTCACAAAAATTTACTTTTGCTTGTTGCTTGGTCTTAACCCTTTGATATAACGAGCTCCATCATTCTTATTGCTCTCCCATAAGCCACATAAAATTTCCAACTCTTAATATCGAGAGGTATATTCATCAACAGTTAATTTACCTTGCTTCAAATTAATGTGCTGCTCAAAGTAGAGCTCATTCTCATGGTACCGATTAACATATCTGAACTCATACATAACAACTTCAATGTGTCTCATATTGATTTGATAGACTGGGCTAATGACACTCTAAACGGGTCGGATTCGAATTAGGCCCACTCACTCGGACAAGAAAAATTTGCACTGTTCTTTTTTCTTTTTTCTTTTTTTTTTTTTTTTTTTGCTATTGGTGGGCTGGGTCGGGTTCGGACTCATGTCAGGCCAAAACTATGACCTAGTTCAGTGCCCAGACAGAACACGTGTGAAGGAGATAAAAGAAAAAAAATCCTCTCTTTTTCCTCGGGGCTTGTGCGCAAAGAGAGTATATTGGGGAGGGGGGGGGGGGGGGGGGGTTTTTTCTTTTACTTGCTATTAGATGAAAAATGGAGATGGGAGAGGCGTTGCTGCTGCAACGAGAAGGGGGGAAGGAAGCAAAACACAGATGATTTCTTGTTAGGCAGCCTAGCAATGGAGTGGAGACGATGGAGACAATGGCGTCGAAGCAGCAGGGACGTGGTTGGCACTTGTCTTCTCTCTGCTACTGGCATTGGACTGACGAGAGGAGAGGTGCGATTGCGGGAGTCCAACGCTGGCACCTGACTGCTTACGAAGGTGAAGGTGGAGTTTCCCGGACTTCGACGACCGGCAACGCTGCCGCCGTTGGTGCACGGAACGTCTTCTGATCTCAAGCCCTCTTTCTCTCTCTTCATTTCTGTTCTGTAATTGATCGAGAGGGAATGTGGGTTCTGTAATTGAGGGGAATTATGTTAGGGTTTTGGGATTTGTGGCGAAGGAGGGTCAGGTTGGGAGTTGGGGAATTCGATTGGGTTTGGTTTCGGTTGGTTTTGGAAGGCATGGGCAAAGGTGGGTTGGGGTCGGCTGTTGGTGTTTTTTTTTTTTTTTTTTCTTTTGTGATGGTTTGAGAGTGACGATGAATGGTTTTGGGACTAACTGGATGCATGGAGGATGATGATTCGACGAAGGGCAGGGGAAGTGGGTGGTACTGTTCGGATGGTTTGGATTGGGGGTAGCTAGATGACGATGGGACAGAGGGA
Organism: Camphora micrantha; assembly: GCA_003546025.1. Taxonomy (NCBI): domain Eukaryota; kingdom Viridiplantae; phylum Streptophyta; class Magnoliopsida; order Laurales; family Lauraceae; genus Camphora; species Camphora micrantha. The sequence continues at coordinate 62,011,419 of QPKB01000001.1, forward strand.
TGGGGTGGCACGACGATGATGGAATAGGAATTCCAAGACGAACAAACGTCTCCCTGGCGATCACTCTAGGGCTCGGATACCAAATGAAGCAACCAAGATCCGCGATCAGATTGATAGATCAATCTCCCGAAGGATTGATCGAATCCAAGACGGATTCCAGCCACTAGGGTAAACTCACAAGAGATGAAAACACTATAACTGAAGATAAAACTCTCATAAAACTCTCATAACTCAAAAGATTAATTGATAATAAGCCTATCTATTACAACGAGGCCTAACATTCTTTTATAAAGGAGTTGGTTTGATCCCTAAGCAACAATATTTTCTAATATATGAATCATATCTAAAATAAAAAGGAAACTAACTAATATTAATCATAAACAAACCAAACTACTAAATAACATTTCGTAACTAAATGGATGCTCCCTTGGGTCTATGGACTAGACCCAATGGGTTGGCCGACCTATTGTCTGGCCTGCATCAGTTTACTAAACATGTTTTCCAATGCCTGAACTCGTGGGAACTTGGGAATGTCTGAGTGGCATGATGCCAAACAGGGCCATAGTTGCACTAAATCACGAAGTCGGTAATCAAGCACATCCATAGTGTTCCTAAACTAGTTGTAGTGCCCTAATTGTCTTCACTCTATGATGAATGCATGAAACTCTAGAGTTGTCATGTTTTTTCCCCTTATTTATGCTTGTTTGGTCTAGCTTTTATTGTCAAATCTCTTGCATATGAAGAAACCCTAACTTCCCTCTTTAATCTCATCTAAGATGCCACTAATACACGCCTATGAATGAACTGTGCAGAAAATCAAGGACTGCATGCTGACCAAACCACGATTAAGGAGCTCTTCATCAAATCAGGAGGCTAATGTATACAATGGTGCTGGGTAGGTAATTGGTTGCACCTCAGTTTACTCAAAATCAGTTCGGCAATGGATAATAGAACAAGTTTCATCATCTAAGAGCCTGATCATGGACTGTCATAGCTGTTTTATCCCTTAACAAGGTGCTGCATACCTACCGCACTGTGTATATACCCTAATCCCATCAGCCGAATGGTATATTGCCCTAATTAAATTAGCTGAACAGTAAATACGCTCAATCTGTAATGGCAGAATACATACAGCCCCTTCAATGTGCTGAATCTAAGGATATTAATTTAAATATAATGAGTTCGTGTTGGCCAAGCACTATGGAAAGCATCTTGCGCATTACCGATTTGACGCAATCTGACTGTCTAGGGCCCAGACAACAAAAAACAGAAAATATCCCAGCAAACAGAATTCATTGCAGTAGATTGATGAAAATTCAGAATTAAATTAGTGTAAGGAACAATGCAGAAAACCCCAAAATCTGACCTGGAAAGCCTTCTCAATCACCATGCACCAAAGATACTAGGGAGAGAGGTAAACACAAAGCCAAACAAAGCTTTATTTGAATCAGAGAAACTGTCGAACATGAACTGCTCCCTCCCAGCCAACTACTGTATGCATTATACAATGCTAAAAACCTCTCCAAAACCCTAGAACTCTTACCATAATAGAATCATAATACAAATAGGAATTCCTATTATCTTTCCTAATCAAATCAAACTGAAATTTCAAAAAGAAATAAAGAAGTTGAAAGAAAATCAAAATCCCGATCGTGTTTGCTACTTCAGGCAAGAATCACTGTGGGGCCCAAATGGGCCATGCTTTGGAAGCTAGCATCCAACAAATTGAAAGAGGACTCTCGGGCGAACCTAAAGATATATTCCTTCCTTGGATTGGTACAGATCTGGCCCACAAAACTGTAGTTCAAAACAGCTGCACATGGGATTTTTCATATCTGGAACTTCTAAAACTTGCAATACCAAACTATTTTATTAAAACAGCCCCTGTAAACTGGTTTTATTCAATATTTGGGTTTCAGAATTAAAAAAAAAAAAAAAATGAAAATAGTCCTAGTTTTCTGTATTATTCCCCAAAAAGCCCCTGAGATTCATATTTAAGCATAATTCCAAGCTGTTTGGACCCAAGCTTTCAATCAGAACTGAACGGGAACCTTGCGGGCCATCTTCGGATGCTCCAATTGTACCATATAAGATTCAGCCAGCGCAACAATATCACCATCATCAGGTTCTACATCACATCTATACAGTGGCCGAACCCCCTCTGTGACTTGTGTGGATGGGTTTCGGGTGAGATTAATGTTAGATTTTGATCCTAAGTTCCAAACCCTAGTTACTCGTTTCTAATTGATTATCTAATGTTCTTCATGGTCTGAAAAATTATACGATGATGCTGTGTTCAAGAAGATGACTGTTATGAGTCCAAGAATATGGGTTGCTCAAGGTAAGCCACCATGTAACTGTGAACTGCAAAGTCAACAATCCATAGATATGAACTGTTTCATGTTACCAGAAGCATACACAGACTGTTCAGACTAACCGAGCCTAAAAATTGATCCATATGGGTATTTTGTATCCCTCACACTGGATGAAATTCACAACATAAACCTAGTTCTCTTATAATCCTTCCTGTTTATCTATTATATTCTCTAGTTGAATTGATTAGTTATTGAGGTTTACTGTTGCTAAATGACTGTTCATTGTGTACAAATTTATAATAACTTAATGACCATGAAATCTATTGATCCCAACCTAGCGTTTGATCTAGTACCTTGTTAGAGCATAAATGTATGGTGTATTCCCTGTTTCTATCCCCAAAAGACCCTTTGGTTAAAAGTTAGGATTTGATATGAACACACCCTTGATCCTAGTTATCACTATAGGATGTTGATGTCTAAGTTATGATGTAATCAGAGATTTTGTACATGACAGTACCTTTACAACCTAATTTGGAAGGAACAAACGAATCTGAAATCTGGAGATTTTGGTTCCATAGCATTCATCTTTTCGAAGGCTACAGAATCAAATGAAATTTCACATGGTTCCAATGAGATATGACTGATTAGAGAAATGGATCAAATCTGCCCATGCAAAGAATTTCTAGATTTGACAAAACGTGGATGACCGACATTCCCTAGTTCCAGTCCTCATCAAGGGAGATAGCTATCCTCTGAACTGGCTTATGTTTCTAGTAATTCAAGTCCTGTTATGACGTAAATTGAAGTCACTCTTGGATCTTAAAAAAAAAAAAAAAAACAAAGAGACACCATGTGTATTATGTTTCCTAATCCATGATTTACCCAGATAACGTTCTTAAGATTTGGCACTATCAAACGATATCAGGCATTGAGAAGTTGGTATTATCAATTTTGCAGAAATTGAAATGGGCACTACTAAGTGCCATTGGGAAGTAAGCACTACCAATTCCACCACCATGCTAGTCTGCTGCTAGCATGAATCATACACTATACTTGAACAGGAAGTGTGTAAAGTATACGGACCCACAATATTGAATTGTTAAATGAAAACTCTGACTTCCCAAATAGAATTCTTTAATCTTGATGAACTTTGAATATGCAGTGTGGAGCTGACATGCATGATTTGATCTATGGAATAGTGCTCTCAGTCCTAAATAATTTGCCACTTGTATATCCACTATTTCATTGAATCTAAAATGTTGTAGCAGGGTAGATTGGTTACACCGAGTGTTAGCTCACTAACCTGTACTTCTGTTTCTCTTTTCCAGATATAGAGGTAGATGCTAATGTAAATGATGCGCACACGTCCATGGGGAAGTAGATGGATGAGCTAGGGGAAGTAGAAGGATGAGCTATGCAAGCTGTCTATGAGAGCTTGGAGTTTTACAGATTTGTGAAGTCATCTAGTTAGTTCTTTAGACTGTTTATTTTGAGTGTGATTTCTAACATCGGGTTTGATTTACGATTTCTTTAAAAGCTGACTTAAATTTAATTGGCTTAAATAAAATCAGAATGTCTGCTCTATGTTATGATGTGAACGACAGTCCGCTGAAAATGATTTGACCCATACGGGTGAATGTTAACGAAGTGAAATCCGGAGTGTACCTGGGCTTTGGGTCGTCACATCTAGGACAATTATCCGGATCTGTAACTTCCATAATCATCCAAAACACTCAAGGATTAATACAAGAAATGACCAAAATAGCGGTTGCGGCGGGCGTAGTCGTCAATGAAAAAAATGCTACAGAGCAGTTATATCAATACATAGTAGCATGAATTTTTTAAGTGGTCAAAACAATTTAATCTTGTGTTTTTTTAGTGGTTTGGAAACATATAAGGGTAGAGAAAACTTTAGGAAAGGTTATTGATGAGAAGAAATAGGAAAAATAGTGTTTTAAATTAAAACTGCTTGGCACTCCTATGTTTTAGAACACAGTGCTTCTACAGCTGATAATGCAACTGCTAAGCTACATAACAGCCACTATTTTGAACTATGGATACAAGGTCCCGAGGATGAAAATAGCGGTAGCGCCAGGCGTAGCGGCACGCCGCCAAAACGCTACGAAGCAGGCGCAACGTAGCATAGCGGCACAACGGTGCGTTTTGAAAATTTGGTCCAAAAATTCTGAAAAATTTTCAGAAAATCCAGAATATTGGAAAAGGATAGAACACCCTCTTTTTTTTTCTTTTTTTTTTTTTTTTTGCAAAAGTAACTAAGATGAGGGGGTGTAGTGGTCCCCTCATTGTATGAGGTCATGTATCACTGTATGGATAGAAAATAGCAGTAATAATCATTTTTTCACATGTATTCATATTTGTAATCAAACAGTGTCATCAAAATATTATCACCATCTTTGCTTAGAAAATCACATTTCTTAGTTGTATTTTGAAATGTATATATATAGTCTAAACTTTTCTATAAAAAAAAAAATTTGATCAGGGCCTATTTCCTATTAGAGTGTAATTCGGTTAGGGTCCTATTTTTTATTAAAATGAAATTGGTTGAGCCCAATTTGCTATTAAAGTAAAATTTTGCTAGAGCCTATCTTCAATTAGTGTGAAATTTTATTAAATTGTATTTTCAATTAGTGTGAAAGTTGGCCATGGCCCTATTTCCAGTTAGAGTGAAATTTGATTGGTCTCTATTTCTAATTAGAGTGAAATTTGATTGAGCTCTATTTTCAAGTAGAGTGGAATTTGGTTAAGGTCTTGATTTCAATTAAGTAATATTTGGGTAAGGCATGACTTTTTTATTTTTATATTTAGGCCTCATTGTGGAGCCTATCAATGGTTAAAGGCATTAGGTGCTTCAGGTTTTATTTTTTCTTAGAGGGTTTATTTAAATTTTATTTATACCTTTCAAAGTGCCGATAAGTGGCCTCTAATGAAATAAAAGAGGGGGTCCATTTAATTTTTATTTATGCCTTTCAAACTGTCCATAAGTGCCCTCTAATGATTCAATAAAAGAGGGTTTGACACACAAATCAAAAAATAAAAGAGGGGCTCCATCTATTTTTTTTTATATATAACTTAAATAGGGCCCATTAAGTGCCCATTAATGAATTAAAATCAGGGCCAAAATTGAATAGGTTTAGGGGGTTGACACACAAATCGAGAAATAGAAGAGGGGCTCCATTTAATTTTTGCTTAGATTTTCAATAGGGCCCATTAAGTGCCCCCAAATGAATTTAATTTTTGTTTAGAACTTCAATAGGGCCCTTTAAGTGCCCCCAAATGAATTTAATTTTTGTTTAGAACTTCAATAGGGCCCATTAAGTGCCCCCAGTGAATTAAAACCAAGGCTTAAATTAAATAGGGTTTGGTGCCTCTTGCGTTTCCCAACACAAGATCGACAAAAATCGAGAAGGGGAGAGGAATAGAAGAAAAAAGAAAAGAAAAGAAAAGAGGAGAAGGAGAAGGAGAAGAAGAGCAAGCGCTGCTTTGACATGCCTCAGCCGCCTCCACCTCTGCTGCCTGCCTGCCTCTGCTGCTGCTGCCGCCGGCTGCTGCCTCTACTGCTGCTGCTGCTGCATCCATCCGCTGCAGCTGCCTTCGGGACAGGTATGTTTCCCGCATCTCTTCTCTGTATTTATTTTCCTCTTCTTCCTTTTCTTTTTTTTTCATCTTCTTCTTCCTCCAGTAAACAGAAAACTGGCTGTTTTTTTTTTTTTTTTTTTAATTTTCATACCCCAATTGCGCCCGATACGCAACGTATTGGTGCGTATCAGCTGCTATTACACACCGATACGGTTGTGAACGGCGATATTTCATGTGGCCGCTACGCCCGATTTATCGTAGCGGCCACCATTTGCATCCTTGCAAGGTCCCAATATCATATTGATACAAAAATCCTCAAACTCTATAGCTTTATTTTTATTCTCGCTTGCATTTCTTCACCACTCGCCAAATAGAATCATAAGACCATTTGGCAAAACTTATCACATCAGCTCTGCCACTACACCAGAGGTAGATTTATCATGAAAGAAAAAAGAAAGAAAGAAGATAAACTATCAGAATTTAGTGGTCATAATAAACTATCAGAATTTAGTGCTCATACTCATATTAATACTTCAGGATACAAGATTTCAAGTGCATTGACAGAATCCAATTTCCAAATGCAACTGCTAGATGCAATATATGATCAGAGAAAATAATCACAGCAATAAGAAAAAGATGGTTGATAAGAAACAATATATAAACATAACTACCAAGCATAATCACATACATTTCCTAACTTTTCCTTCTTAGATTTTGCTTCAAGAGTCGCCGATTCTGCCTCCTGCACATGCAGAACTACAAGCATTAGAAGCAATGAAAATATAAAGTAAATTTACCATCTTCCGATGCTAGATAAACATTGAGTTTCACGAATCTGAGAATCCACAAAATCCAGATATACTAAACCCAGATTCTGAGAAGAAACTGACAGATGAGATAGAGAGCTACACTCATTAAACAATAGAACGGAATCAAAGTATATCTACCAAGAGGATTTTCACCAACACGTGTCATAAGTCAGAACCCTTCCAGAAACAAATATGCTCCAGAATCTTCACAATCACAAGAAAAAAGTCAAACATACACAGCTGATTGGGTACCCACCTATAATCAGGCCAAACCCCTAATAGTAAAGGGTCTGTTGACAGTGACACTGACCCAATGATCTGACATATGGATTGAATCAACATAAAGCTGCTCCCATTATTGCTACCATATTTTAATGACTTGTAATAATGTATGGATTGAATCAGGAAAAAGATCCTCCCCCCCCCCCCCGCCCCACACCTTTTCTCGTTCCTCCCAAACCAAGACAGCAAAAAAACTTGAATAGAAAAAAGAAAAAAAGAAAAAACTGAATAGGGGAGATCCTCTACAGCGCCAAGGCATGTGTTCCTAAATGGCAAATCCTTTCTGCAGGTCAAGCAGCAGTGGCCTAATCCTTGGGTGGAGCCCAACACTACCCCCTCTCGGGAATTAGTGTCGGGCAATCCATGGAAGCCCATTTAATTGTAAAAAAGAACCTCACTCAACAAAGGCTCCAACTCCGACTCTCTCTCTCTCTCTCTCTCTCTCTCTCGCGTGCGGAATAAGAAGTCCAGGAAGCCCATTTGACCACACAGAAAGAACCACACTTGACACTGGCACCAATTGCTCCCACCTTCATCAAAGTTTGTAGCAATCTTTAAGCATTACCTTCACATCTGCTTCATTCAAACTAGCACCTTCAACAGGATCGACAAATCACAGATAACATCACTAAAAGGATTACAAATGACCCTCCAACCTGCACTCAAGGTTCGTTTGAAACTCTATTCTGATCTAATAAGAGCTAGTTAGATTAGGTCTAGTACAAATAATTCTAGTTTCAGGAATTTGTAAATTCTAATTTATACTTGGTTCCCTTCCTAAAATTCTAAAGAAAGGCTCTCGCTTCATACCAGTATGTTTGGAAAACATACAAATCAGAGATTATAAGAGGTGCATTTTTTTCATTTTCAAAATATAATTTTAACTAGAGAAGGCTTACCCCAATTTGGGGTGTGTCAATTCACAGAGGATATGTGAATTTAAATGTAATATATGGGCTCACTGTGCTAGATAAATTAAGGTCTACATGTAACCTCACTAATAGCAATGTATGATGGAACAATTGCTTTACAGCGTGAATTGCACCTCTATTTTATCATACATGTATAATGCCTTGGGAGTAAATTATGCATAATTAAATAACATAACAATATTCCTACTTGATTCCACATCCCTTTCATGAAATTTATTTTATCTTTAGCTTCTTTCTTCTCATACTGTTTCAGAGTTTTGATGAGTTCCAAGGAAAACATACGAAGTACATTTCAGATTTTGGTATCTCTCAAGTTGAATTACACTTTGCAGTGTATTGGGGTAAGCCAGATTATTTTCGCTAGCTAATATATTAGGTTGATTAAATAGAATTCTCTATCCTAATTTTTTGTGTTTTTTATAACAATTCTTTATCCTAATGGTATTGTATTTTTCTATTATTCTGTTCCAAGGTGCAATTGAAATATATTATGATGTCGGAGATAGCTAACAAAATGAGGTAAAAATTGTACAATTTCATCTTTATATACATTATCCATTTTATTAACATTTTCATAAATATTGTTGTATATAATAAAATTTCTAAAGAATAGAAGGGTCCTGGAGTTGTAGCTGCCAGGATATGACAGTCAAATCTGTTGTATCAAGGGATAGTCGTGCTTGCGCATTGGTGGAAACTTCTTTTTTTTTTTTTTTTTTTTTTTTTTTTTTTGGCTAGGAAGGAATTGAACTCACACACTCTCGCCTGCAGTCTGCACAGAGGGCATTTTAGGAATAAACCCATTTTATCATGGGCATTACTGTTCAAAAAATTTATAAATCAACTCATCCATCTCTTATCACTTTGACGAATAACCTCTTACTAAAAAAACTAACGTGCAAATGAACCTACTATTTAATTTAGAGTGTTGCCACTAGGCCCTTAACTTCTATTTCAATTAGAATTTTAATTAGAGGTTTACCAAATTAGAATTTTAATTAGAGGTTTACCAAACACCCTAACATATAAACAACCTTTGGGACTTGAAATAAGCTCTTAGACTAGAAGTTTCCAAACACCTCCTCAACCTCCCAACTACCAAGGCAAGCTGCTGCCAACAAAGTTAAGCTAGTCAGCCGGAAACTTTCTTGGAACAGGCTGTATTCAATACATCAGAGCCACAAAAACAAATTAATAATAAAATTTAAAAAAAAATTGACCGCAGGTGCTCATTTCTGTGTGATAAGGTCATTGATTTGGTGAAATGGTAAAAGTCTCCGGTGCCATGTGTGATAACGCAGGTTCAAGACCTGCAAGCAGCCACTCTACGCAAAATTGCCAAAGATTAGGTCTCTTTCCCAGACCCTCCCAGGACCTTGCTTCGGCAAGACCCACACTGCGTAATGAACTTTTGTTTTACAAGAATGTTCCCAACATGTTCACTCACAATTGTAAACCCAAGACATGGCTCCTTGACAACATTGTAACCATAGCACAAAATTAATAAATGTGATATTATTATAGTGCAAAGCAAGGATCAGAGCAACAACATGATAAAGCAACAAAAAAACATGAAGTACCATGAAAATAAAACAAATAGGAAGTATAGGGTAACATCTTGTACCTCAATTTGTTGGAGTTTGGCTTCGAAAAGTTTCTCTGTGTGTTCCTCCTAATGATAAAACACCAGGAACAATTTAAACTCAAACAGAAACTAGTGCATGATTTTAGTTAAGGCAATAACAAGCAAGAGAGAAAGTTCATCTATAAGATCAGGGACTTCTTGCCTTGAGATTCTGTCCATCAGGAGCAGGATGTGCAAGAAGAAAAAGTCGATCAATAAGAACAATCACAGGTTCTTTTCCTAGGCCTTTCCAAGGAACCTACAATTAAAGTCTACAGTCAAGATTTTCCAATGGAAGCTGAACTAAAAACAAATAAGGTTGCAATCAATGAAAAAGATTATTTCAAAACAACCACCAAATTGTTCCACACATCTATTTTGGAGGCCCAGTAAGAGATGGTTATGATCATTAAAACAAAGGTGAACTTTTAGACATATGCAATACATGCATAGCCCTCCTTGTTGAGCTATCTAGTATGCTAGTCTTGTAACACAACTAGCTTGCCCTATATCATTCCTCCAAAATAAACATGTGTTGATTTACTTCACAACTTCTGAGTTCGTTTAATAGCTTTTTAACAACAACGTGATCTCATCTTCTATAACAATAGCGCTGGATAACATATATAACACAAGTATCAAAATATCAGCTGATACGCATGAGAACACTCTGTTTTTTTTTTTTTTTTCTTTTCTTTTCTTTTTTACAATTTATCAGTGTGCACACATGTATCAAAGTGAACGGGCCAATACGCCCAAAACAAAATGTACTTGGTGATAAATCGGGCGTATCTGTCAAGGTTGAAATGCCTCGATATGTATCGAATTACCCCTTTTTAAACCAAAACCTCTCCTGCATCTTTCTTTTATGGAAAGATGAATAGAGAGTTGTTTCCCTTTTGATTCTTAAAAAAAAAAAATTAAGTCAGAATCAAAGCCAGTACACCACTTAGAGCTTAGGGCCCGTTTGGCAATTTACTAGGTTAGTAAAAGTAATGTCAAGCCTCCATTTTTCAGACAAGGGGACACATCAAAAGTACTCATATTCATAATTCCCTCCTTTTTCAAAAAAAAAAAAAAAAAAACACACACACTTACTTTTTACACAAAAAGTCAAAAAGATTCAATACCAATCCACTAAACATAAAATACCATCATAACCCCCTTATATTTTATTCTCCCTTGATTTGATGCTTTACGTTACTTTTACTTTAAAAGTAAATTGCTAAAGGGCCCTAAGGGCTTTCCTTTAAGGTAAGAAAAATCCAAACGAAAGCAAAACTTTCAGGTTTTTCATTTGTTTTGGGTAGGAATGATCTGAAAATCATTCAAGATGCATGTTTTTATGTGGGCCATTTTCTTCTCTTTTTTTTTTCTCACAAGTAACCATGAACTTTTGGGGATTTTTTAAAAGATACGATCTTTTGCCCAAAACTTAGCCCACAAAGACCAAGATCATTCATTAGTTCTTTCCCCTAAATTTATATGTTGCATAGATCAATCACTTAACTTAGCCAGTTACCTTAATTGTCAGTCCTAAGCCCGGATAAAGGATGAGGGTTGCGCCAAGAAGGTTTACAGCCGGTGCAACCTTTCGCCGACCACAACATGAAGGAAGAAACATAATTCATGTAGGTGACGCCTACGTAGTTGGGACAGGCTTTGATGATGATGATAAATCAATCCTTTAGATCTAAGTGTAGTTGTCATCATCATTAGCAAAGCCTTGTCCAAGCTACGTTGGGTCAAATAGATCTAAGCATGGTCATCAACTAGTAATTAGTAAGCACTAACTACTTAGTAAGTATTAAATAAGTAGTATCTAATTAAATAAGCAGTAGTATCTAAGCACTAGGACCTGTTTGAAAACTCTTATCTATTTAAATAAAGATGACTCAAGTATAGCTATTTAAAATAGAGTTGTTTCAGCTAGACCCTAACACAAGTAGACCATTTGGCATGTCCAATTCAATTAAAAAAGCAAACTCATCATGTAGTAAAAGTTAAATAAGGCAACCTTGTCATATGGTGAAAGTTATGAGGGAAAACTTGTCAAGGAAAAAAAACGCTGTCTGTTCGCTTGCTTTAGACACTGATGTATGTTTGAAAAAGTTATCCTTTGATTACATTTTGAAAGAGACACAAAAGGCCTTAAAGTTGATTCAATCCAACATTCAAATAAACTTTTCCAAATAGTATAAAGCACTAAAAACATCTGCATGCATTAGTTTTAAGTCAAATCAACCCAAAAAACGTAGACGTGGCAAACAGAACCCTCGTATACTGCATACTACATAGAACATTGTATGTGATTGATGATGTCAATACTACATACTATATACATTATAAATACTAAATAATGAACTTTATTATTAACAATATATTAAGTCTAACAATAAATAAAACATAAATATAGGCGAACAAAGACGTCAGTATTCTTATTTTAAAATAATACCGTAATACAGGACCTCTATCACAATATAATCCCATTTATTTTAGTTGCTGATGAAAATAAACATAAAATGTTAAACTCTTCTAATATCTTTTTGGAAAAAAATTTTCTGCAACCACCTTTTTTTATACTCGTATAGCAGACATCTCTTTGTTGCCTTCATAGAAGGCATTAAGGCAATAAAGAGTTAAAAGCACATTACAATTTGTCCGGCATAATGTGTGACCCTACATTCTAACATCTTTATTTGAATAAAAAAGAAAAATAAAGAAGAAAAACAGAATAAAAATTACATAAAAGTACCTTCAAGGTTATAGTACCAATGAAACCAGCTTTAACAATGACAGGAAGTTTCAAAGAATTTAATGCTTCTGCCTTCAACCGCAAGTCTTTAAGGACAACATCTCCTAAATAAAAGGGAAACAAGCACAGCACATTCAGAAAGATTTCTAGTAGATTTGAAGCTTATGAAAAATTGAGAATCCAATGCCAATGTAAGGAGGGAAAAACTTCTTGCAGTGACAACAAAAAGAAAAAAATGTGCCACGATCAATGACCGAATTGTAGAAGAAAATCCTTCTGATCCATAATGTATCTATCACCTCTAGTGACCAATTTAGTCCATCCCCAACAGATTTCATGTATAAAAGAAAGAGATTGGCCCTTGGCACAGGAAAGGTGACACTACGTCAGTAGATTCAACTAAAGAACATAAAATGAAATGGCTCTCCTTTAAATAAAGGAACACAAAGAAGTTGATATATGTTTTAATGCTTCAATAAAAAAATAACAACACTCAACTTAAGGTTGGAATTAAGATTCTGTGATCTAATAACGGAGGACAACATGTGTTCAGTAGGTTGAGTTGTTTGATGAAAGAAAGTACTTACCTTTGAACTCTATCCTCATACCCAACAAAATAGGCTCATTGAAAACAGACATTTGCTGCAAGTTGTTAGAATGATCTTAAAATGTATTGATTGAAAGTTGTTTGGGCTCGCAAGGATGTTTGTGGTTTGTCCATGTTCTTGGTAAAAGCACCAGGGATAGTCAAATGTGTCTTCGTTGACTATTTATCCAACTAAAAGGGATACAGATGTTTTATCCTCTCTCTCAACTAGAATTATCTCTTCAGATGCTACCTCCTTTCAAATATTATTTATAATGATGTTGAAAACAATGATCATGTGCAATCTCCAAACTGCTAAAGATGCATGAAACATATAAGAAATAAGTAAAACATGATATAGCCACTGACTGAACCAGATGACTCTTTAATGCCAGATATTCCCAATCCTAGTTCCTCTCCCCTCGTTAACGGTTCATATAACTTAACCTACTCCATTACACAAAGGTAAGAAGAGAGCATATTAAAAATCCATTCATCTCTATAGCATATCTTCTACTCAATGCCACTTTCTAGATGCTCTATGTACAACTAAGAATCAACTTGAAACAGTCATGATGACCAAATGACTCTCCAGCACCAAGTATTGTCATTCCTAGTTCCCCTCTTGTTTTCAATCGCTAATTTAACAAACTTCCCATTCATCAGTTTGTTTCATACTGTCACGCGTCCTCTGCTCAACACCAACTCTTCGATAATTTGTAAGACCCCGACCCCTAATTTCTAGGATTAGTACTAACTAACTTTGTGAGTAGTGCACTAAGTAATATTAGTGGCTAATCGTCTTGATTTGAGGGCTAGAATAGATTTTGAATAGCTTTGAGAAGTTTTGAGAGCCTTTGAACCTAGTTGGAGGCCTATAGGGTCCTATTTGTAATTTCGGGAAAGCTTGGGGGTTTATTCGTAAATTCTGGAAAATCGCATTCTTGAGTTCATTAGATAGAGATTGTCGTTCCCAACAACTTTCACGTACATGCCATGGGCATTTGGAGCCCCGAAACCACATATCCGATGATTCTAGTATGTTCGAGGGTAAAAGGACCATTTCTTAAAATTTGCAATTTTTCCCGAAACCCCTGATCATGTCATGCTTGTGCTCATTAGAAACTAGATTTAATTTCGAGCAACTTTTGTTCTTTGACTTTTTCGATCCAAGGCCAGAAATCCTCTGGTTTTTGCATCTCAAGTCACTTCAGTTGTGAGCACCAACAAACCACCCTTATATAAGGACCGAGCCCTTTCTTCCCCTTCATTTCTCATCTCTCTTGATTCCCCAGCCTCGCCCAGCCCTCTACTGCATCTCTTCCTCCATCTCTTTCTCTCCTTCCTTGCTTCTAAGCCAGAATTCAGGCCACCACTCGCCAAACGAAACTCGCCAACGCACTCATCTCTCCTCCCTCGTGCCAAAGACCCCTTCGTTTGTGCATCTTGAGCTTGGCAGCCCCTTCCTTCCCTTCACTCTTCCTGGTCGGACCCCCAACAGGTAGGCACTCACTTCCCTCCTCCCATAATTCAAATAAGCAGTCCTCTAATGGCTTGGATTCCAACATGCATGGTGTTTCTTCCCCTCTCTCCTTATTTGCCATTTTCGGGTAGATATATGGGTTGATTTTGGGTGTTTTTTATTTTAGGATATCCCAGCTGTTTGGAGAGTGTTAGAGGTGATTTTCGAAGCTCCATTGTATGAGGCAAGTGTTTAATTTGAGTTTTACAACATGCATGCAATCCTAGTGTAAATTTCCATGAATTTCTCTTGTTTGTCTAAGCTACTGTTCATGTACTTTTCTCCACTTTTCCATAGGTTGTATGATGATCAAAATGATGGAATTGTAGGAAAATGTTTTCCCCCTAAGAATTCAAAATTTTCGCTAAGATTCAGCCTCAGATTTTCCCAAACTTGTGCCCATAACTGCCCAGTTCGGCAGTTCCTGCATGGCACAACCGGGCCAGGCGCTCGGTTGTCCCACACAAGGACTGCCTAGCCCTCACCGCCAGGTTGTGCCCAAGGCGCCGATTGTGCAAGCCACAACCAGACAGACTAGTAGCGCCTGGTGATGCCAAGCACAATTGGGCGGATGCTCGGTTGTGCTAGGCACAACCAAGCAAACCCGCGGGCATCGGTTGTGCTAGGCACAATCGGACATGTGCCTGATTGTGCAAGACCCCCATTGTTGGGTTTGCCGCACGTGTCCTTCCCGACATCCACCTTAGGACTTGGACCGATTTTATCTAAGCCAAAGCGTTGACCAGAGGCATGTAGGTGTAATAGGACTTGTGGATGCACATGATTAGGGCTCCTAAGGAGCCAGACAACACAATTCAGCACTAAGGAACAAAATAACCGGTAACCGGACCCTAAGTGTACACAATGGCAAATCCTACTACCCCGACATGTCAATGGCAGCCCGCACCATAGGATTAGCAGTTTCTAATGGTTCCTTGACAGTTATACAGATTTATCCAATCTAACTGCTAAGTTATTGTTTATTCACATACGTTGTGTAGGTTGACCTTAATTTGTATGATTCCTCCGTATACCTCCGTACCCGACCTTTACATGGCATGTTGGACTTGTCACCTGCACACAGGGTTCTAGCGAGCATCTATTTGCCCTGCTTGCCCTATGATTTAGTATCCTCGATGTGGTGTATAGGGTTGCGTAGCGAGCATTTGGTTGCCCTGCTCCCTCCCGGTCACCCGAATCTGCCCTTTTCCCTTATTACCCATTCAGGTTAAGCCATTGCATGCCGGAATGCTGCCTGTTTTTCTAGAGACTCTAGGACTAGTTCCGTTGTGTTAATTTCGTCATGTCCAACCCCCACACCCCCCGGGGCTTGTAGTTTTTGTCATTTCTACCCCACGTATGCATGTTATGGACTATTGGATTCTCGAGGGGTGTTAACAATGTATGTACGCTCATGTATGTATGTTTTGTCCTAGAGTCACCCCTCAACTTATGACCACCTCTACAAGTATGTTCAGTATGCATGTCATTGCTAATCCGAGTCAGCACCACTAAGCTTGGGCACGCTCTCCGGTCTGATCAACCATGTTATAGTCCTTAATCATGTAACCATCTGCTGATTGGGATTTTTCCGTTTGAGCTGCTCTATATGAGATGTTCTCCGGAACCATGGCCGATGCCTCGTATGTATGTATGTGCCAGCTATAAAGCCTCCTTGTGAGGTATGGCGTACTATAATTATATATGTTTTCATGCATGTATGCTCCCCTCTACCATATGTATTGGCGAGAATGTAGCTTTATGTGGTTGCCATTTTGCTAGGGTGAGTATGTTATTAGACCCGATCCATTGATGCTCATGTTCATTTTATTTCAATATGTTATTCAAGTATGCTCATGCCTTGTCATGTGTAATTGGTTATTTCCTGTTCATTGTTTATATAGCAAACATGTTATTTTACTCTTATTAAACACCTACCAGCCGTCATGCTTGACTTGATCCATTTTGGTGTTGTAGGTCTCACCCCCGGCACGTAGTAGGAGTGCTTGTGGAGGCGGCATGGAGCCGCAGATCTTAAGTGAAACTTGTGCTGACGATGTCAATTAGACATCCAGTCTTACATTGAGATTACGTAACACCTGGGGGGTATCTTATGTGTTCTAGTTTAGTTTAGGTGTGCTCACCTTTGTTGGCCTTTTATCTTTGGGTTGTAATTAATGGATATTGTATATTGTAACTTGAACACAATGGGCAATAAATTATCCTGGTTACCGTCTTGCTCTCTATTTACTTTTATTATGTCATGTACCAGTCTGATGAGGTATCAAATTATGATAGATTGTGCTCAGTGGTTGGGGCCTACGCAGAATCCAATGGCCACAGACTCCGGATCGCAATGCCACATACGCTTCCGTGAAATATTCATGCAAGTGATGGAATTTTCATATCCCCACACACTCGGATCCTAGGAAGAAACATATTCATTCCTTAATTCTTCTACTCACGTCCCGAGATCAAATAGCTGCAGTAATCCAGTTTCAGGGTGTGACATAATTTGTCTACAATTAAAATCACATCTAGTGCTGTGGCGCTTTCACATCCACATTGGAATACGGCAATCTGAGGAAATGAACATTTTGAGAAAAAAACAACACACTTGAAAGCTAGACTTACCAAAGGGAAAGAAGTCATTTGAATGTACGTGGGACTTCACCATCAAACTAGGCTCAGTGATTCAAACAACAGGTGCAAGGTCGCCTCATTCATGAGTATGCAAACAAATAGTTCGAATTTTCCATATATTTCAATTCCACTGGACCAACTGTTGTAAAACTGGAAGGAAATTGCCCCATCTTATTAGCCTCTCTGCATTTCAGTTTTTTGTTTTGTTTGTCCTGTTTGGTAAACCCTTTTTGGTGTTCTTTGTTAGCTTTTCAGTAATCTCTCTTGTACTGATTGTTGTTTCTTAATGAATTTACCTTTCAAAAAAAAAACAAAGAAAGAAGAATAATTTCGGGAAGCCACAGAAGGATCGTATAACCAACTAAGTTAGTCGACCTTTTTTATGTGGGAATTTCATTATTTTCGAAAATTACAAATAAGTCCCTCAAGTTCCTAAGATTTACAAACAAGCCCTTGACCTTTTCTAATATTGGCATAAAAGTCCCTAACTCACTACAAATTAAACAAGTCTCATTCTTTGACTCACAACAGTTTTAAGGATTACTTGGAATAAGAAGCGCCTTGTTGAGATTGCAACGAGAGAGTAGGGGAGAGGTCCGTATGGGGAATGAAGTTTAGAATATATCTTTTGGAGTGGAAGAAAAACAATACTTGTCTTTGTTTAATCTTACAACTGTAAGTATTTGTAGGGACAAACCCCAACCAGGGACGGAGCTAGGATTTTCTTCTAGTGGGGGCAAAGTTGACTGACCAATAATATTAGTAGGCCCACTTATGAAAAATCTAAACCAATCAAGAAATGACCCCCTCCCTTATCCAAATAAAATTCACTTTAAAGAAAAAATTAATGTTACAGGTAGATCACATGTAAAGTCCAACTCTATGGGGCCTACTTGAGCCAACCTTTGATCAATTTAGCTCCTTCTATACTTGTATCCCCACCTTGATTTGGCACCATGCTAAGTTTTAATGCTCATCAATCAATCCTTTACCCATTAATGGATTGGATCTCATAAAAAAAGAGATAACTATTATTATTAAAATTGTATTATACTTTAAGGTTGTCAAATCAAGAGCTAGGATGATTTCAATGTCCTTGGATGCCATCTACATGGTAAAGATGGTAAAAGAGAAAAAAAAAAAAAAAAAAAAATATATATATATATATATACATATATGATAGAAGAGTTGCATGACAATAGGCCCACTTATAAAACATCTAAATTGTTGAGAAACAACCTCCTCATATAGTGTAAAGACCTTATCAGGTTTCGCTCAAATGACCCCGCTAAAGATTGTTAAGTTAAAAAAAAAAGATATTCCATAAAATCCTAATAAACAAATTCAATTTTTTCATATAAATCAATTTGACTTGGCCCAGATCATATTGAGTTATATTTTTCATAAAGAATTAGAGCATTTATGTTATGGGGTTTACATTTTTCTAAAGTATGGCCCACTCAAGAGCATCGGCCCAAAGGACCCACATTCCAAGCCTATTTAATTTTATTAAGTGGGCTCCACTCAAGAGCTTCATTAAATACTCTCTAAAAATTGTTGGACGTGGGATGAGACATTGGCAATGAATGAGATGAGAATGATGACATTGCAAAGAGAGAGATGGCCATTAGATTCTATCTTTTACGAAAAGAAAATGTCAATAATAACCTTATTAAGACAAGAATACCCTTCTCTAAAAGTTCTCAAAAACTAGAGAAAGTTGACGAGGAAAAAAATGGCATAAAATAGAAATGCCTAAATACACTCCGATATTTTCTCTTGTTTATGAAAGATGAAAGGAAAATTGAGTGGGGGCAAGTGCCCTCACTCAACCCCCCCCTCCCTCCATCCTTGACCCCAACCCTTCGCTTTGGAAACATTACCCTTCTGGGATGTTCTCATCCAAGCCTCTGTAAAGGCTTGTTTGCTAGATCTGCTTTAGTTCTGTTTGTAAACTTGTTTGGTAAGGCTTGACCAGTCTAGGGTTGAGACCTTATGTAGGTTTGAGGAGAGGAAGAATATCGTCAAGCACAAAGATGAAAAATGGACTTTGATTTACAAGGAGTTTCAACATATCTCCCTCGATGATTTGTTGATTACTTGGGAAGCAGCTATGTTCTGTGGGCAGCCTAAGGAAAGAATCTTGGTCCATGTGCAACATGCTCCACAAGTTTCTTTTGATATCAGTGGATGGGCAGCAAAAGCCAGGTGGAAAAGGTCGGGTTTCGACGAAATGATGAGCATGAGCTCTTGTTTTTTCAGTTCAACTGGGATTAAAGACCCAAATTAAACAGGAGTGTTGGCGCTTAGAGAAGCTCTTCCAAGGATTTTTCAGGCAGTCGTCTGCAGGAAAGTTGATCATGAAAATGATTCTTCAATCAGACCTGTGCAAATTCACTTACTAAGGATCTTCAAGTACTCCCATGTCCATGCCATCGATTTTACGGCCCACCTAAATCAAATTTCATCCTCTCCTATTCCACGCAGCAGAGAAACTAAGAATTGAAATAACATAGTCTAACATATTAATAACCAACCAATACAAAATGCAATGAATTAGTGCAACTCAATTAGATCTAAATTCTCTATGCAACTGGGTGATATAACCCAGAGTTAAATTGAAAAAATAAGAACCCAGATTCCCAAGAATATCAATAAACACTGCATTAAATCAGAGTGAATATATAAACACAAACCATTCCAAACACTAATTCTTAGAGCTTCTGTTGAAAGTCCTTGAACATATTCTCCTAAATATTTGCGTAGGAGATGCAAAGCCTACAATCAGTAAAACAGATCAGCAATTAGTTTCTCTGCCTGCATGTCCACAAACGAGAAATTAAACCTACCCCATAACTGTACTACCATAATTAAGTCTATAACTAGATGTGACCATTACAATTACAGTTTCAACAAACAGAAAAAGAAACTCTGTCCACTGACATTCCTTTTTTGCAGAAAAAACTATAAAATAAGTTCAAAAGGGACTGAAGAAACATGCCAAAAATAGCAGCATCAAATCAATATGAGCAGGAAAAGAATAGGTACAGGCAATAACTTTGATTGGATACATAGGAATGAAATTAAAATAAAAGTTTTAAGAAGTTTTTCTAGTTTTCTCAATACCAGTTTTACACAATAATATAGGAATAAAAAATTGACAAATACAACAATACAAATAATAATGATAATAATAATAATAATGAAAGGCATGTGATGCTGTCATAATCACAATGAGCAGTAGAACTCCTTATTTGGGCCAAGCTGATAAAGGATAAGGTTGCATTAGATTAGAAGGCTGCTACAAGAAACTTGCCATAAAAAGAGATGCATGACAGTGAACACATATGTAGGGCTATATGTGTGTGCGTCTATCAGAGAGTTTAAGGAACAGCCTGGCTGCCCATGTAGCCCATGATCAACACTCGCCCAAGTTTTGTTTAGACTTTGGATTGATCACCCAAAAAACACATACATAGCCACTTCATCTAACATTTTAGGAAGTTGGTTAAATTCTTAGCCCCCGAAGAAAATGTTTCCCATTTCCTGCACACACCTAGGTCCTTAATAAGATCGCTGGAAATACCCCTTACTTGAGTATTACCGCAACCAATATGTATCGCCCGATACATATTGCTTTGTCCGCCAGCCAATATGCCAGTCACAACCTATATTTTGATCACTGTTGTGGGAAAAAATTTGGCACAAAGTTTTGCAAGTTTGAAACTTACTATAGTGATGCGGGCCAAGCAATGGGTCGGCCAACCCATTGGGCCCAGTCCATAGGCCCAACGGGACATCCAGTTAATTAGGAATATTATTCTGAGAGTTAATTTATTTAAAAATATTTAAAATTAGAGGTTTTATTTTTGAATGTTAAGAAAATTTAGTGATTTAGCTCCTTTATTGTTTAGAAAGTAGATCCAATTAGAAAAGGGGACGTTTAAACCCTTCTTATATATATATATATATATATATTATATGAGAGGGGCTCTCCTAATCTGCTGCTTAGTCCCACAAATCAAAGTCAACTATCTCTGCTTTTGGCCTAATGGAACTGGAAAATCCGGTCCTGATTGGATTTCTCTTGATTTTGGAGACAATGATTTGAGGCAGTTTGCAATGGAGATGCTTTTACAGATGATTTCAGCTTAAAAATAACATAAGATGCAGCTTAGGAGAGCCTCTCTCTCACTCTCAATGTGTGTGTATATATATATATGGAAATTCTAAAAAACACCACACTTTAAAAACACCCCTTTTTGTGCACCTCTTGTTTTTGGTCATAGGGCCCATGTTGTGTCAATCAAGTCTTTTCACACACACTACGCCCCAATGAATAGTCACGAGTCCAAATTTGACACTCATCCAACTTTTCCTCACCGTTGGATTGAAATCATAATAAAATGATGCCTCTAAACCATTAAGTTTTATGGCCATGGATCAAAAGCTTAGGATGATCTTATGGGCTTAAGATCTTGCATATAGGTAGGCCTCATATGAATCTTTGCATCCAATGGACTTCCATAATCATCATCCATCCCAATGGGCCAAACTAGGAGGAACGTTTTTTTTCTAAGAAACACTCGGGCGCTGTGGAGCACATAAGTGCGTGTGTGTGTGTATATGTAAATCCCTCAATTGGGAGAGATAGCTTTCATTATTCAATTAAAGAAATATTATGGGTTTTTTCTATGAGAATGAGGTTTTCTCTGGGTTGAGAATACTCTGAGTCTCTTTTGAAGCTTGGTCTCTATCATCGAATCCTTCGTGGATTCGGCCAAACCTACACAGAATTGGTCTATTTTCTCATTCACGGATCCATGTGCATCATATAGCCTTTGTATGGCCCACCGTGATGCATGTCAATCACAATTTTAGGATGAAACTTAAAGTCCTTCATTTGGATTAAAGGCATCACCATAGCAATCAACCCCGAAAAGCAATATGACGCAGCGCATCACAGTTCACAGTCATCACGGAGTGAATTTGTTTTTACCCCAAAAAATTTTGAAAAAAGATCCCAAATATTGTAAAATGCTATAAAACAATTTTACTTTTTTTTCCAATTAGTAAACACTATAAGTCTATAAAGCAAAATTTATCAATCCCATTTTAACTGAAACTATATAAAGTTTGTTCAAAGAAATCCGTCAAAATTCAGTGTTTCAGTTCAGTTTTAGTGGAAAGAGTGGTTATTGTTGTGTTTGGAAAGGAATAAACGGAAGAGAAGAGGGAGGAATAGGGTTTTAACCAAAAAATGGACTGTCATCCGATACTTTCAAATCGACAAATACATATCAGTCCAGGCCAATATCCTGAAAATATCAGCCGAGAACAACCGATATTTTGGCAATACTTTGCATTCCATGATCTCGGTACCAATATTTGCAAATTATTGTCACAGTAGAGACACTCATGCTATCAGCCGATAAAACGCGAACTCTCCAAACACTAGAAATGTTCGATGATGAGCAATTGAATTCATGCGCAAGCTCACAACGAACGAATTCAATTATCCCCTTCCGTTCACACACAAAACAATATTACATCTCATTCATCGCTCAGATCACAAAACATACAAACTCAAAACGGATTCTCTACGAATTCAAGAAGAATCACAGCAATCGTACATTCCAAATGAGATCGGAAAAAAGCAGAGAGAGAGAAATAGATGATGAAATAAGAGAGGATCCTTACATGCGCTTCGAACATGGCTACGGATCAAAGGCTCTCGATCTTTCTTTCAAGTTGTGCGGATGATGAGCAGCGTTTGGTGCTCGATCGGGATCGCAATCGAAGGTAAGAAGACCTTCGAATCATTCATGGTATTCGATCATGACGCGAAGAACCCTAGATTTTTCTCGCTGAGGACGGCAAAATGAGAGAAAAACAAACGCGGAGAATATGAGAAAGAGAGAGAGGGGGATTTTTGCTTTTTTACTTGTTTTTCCCTCGAATCGAACAAGGGGAGTGGAGGAGGGGACGTGAAAAGACGCTTTATATATACGCTTCCACTGCCCCTTGTCAGTGCTGCAATTTTGTACACGTTGCGGGGAATCGGTGGGGCCCACCTTATAGATGGGGGCCTCTGGGCGATCTGAGCCATTGATTTGGATGGCTTTAAAGTGGATACGATGAACGGTAGGTGGGAATTTCTTCCCTTCCAATTCGAGGAGATGAGGTTTCCACTCAAGTGAGACTGACTGGTGTATAGATTACCGTGCACTCCTCCCAATGGGGCCCACCTGCGTTCATTTTGCCTGATACGAGGGATTGGGATAGGGACGTGAATATCACATTCAAATAAAATAGCTAATTAATATTAGAGGGATTTACGGGACAAATACTCGTAGAAATAGGACCTCATAAGTCCTATCAAAATTCCGTATCACATTAGATACGGAGCGGTTCTCGTTTGGAATTTTTTTTTATTTTTTTTATCGTTTTGTGATATAGTTGATGTCTATCATTACGTCAGTCATATTTCTTTCTTCAACATGTAATTATCTTATTTGTTAAACACAGCAGAATGGTTAATATAAACTATATCATGAAATAACAAGAAAAACGACGAATCTGGATTTTCTCCCTTGAAAGAGGAGAGGAGGGTCGCCTCAACATGCCCATCTTCTTCTCTTCCCATTCAATACCTCATCCCGCATACACAAAAAAATAAAGCACATTCTCTCTCTCAAACCATTCAATGAAGGAAAAATCTCTCAGACATTTCATCAAACACCTTCGTTACGTATCACCAACCAACACAACATCGACAAAAACAACAATAACCCATCTTTGTCCTCCACTCAAATGCTCATATTCCAACTCTTCTCCTCCTTCTCCCCAAACCCCACCAACCAAATCTCTTAAAATTTCTTTATACTCTTTCCTCGAAGTCCCTTTTCCTCTTTCATCAATCTCTCCACTCTCACCCCTCTTGATGTTTGCAAATGGGCAGGGATCATCTCTCTCGCCCTTGCAGCAACCAAGGAAAAAAACTCAAATTCGACTTTTTTCTTGTTATTTCGCGATATGGTTAATATCGACCATTCTGCTGTATTCAGCAACTAGTACAGTTATATGTTAAAGAAAATATAACTGACATAATGGTCGATATCGACCATCAGGAATGGTCGATATTAACTATATTGCAAAACGATAAAAAAAAAAAAGCCACATGAGGACCCCTCCCGTGTCCAATGTGATATGGGGTCTTGGTAGAACGTATAGAGTCCTACGGGGATTTGTCCCATAAATTCCTCTTGACATTAAGATTTAAATTAATTATCAACTAATAAAAAAGGACATGAATCATTCAATGAATATTCAATAAAGATGAGTTCTTTTTTCCTTTTCTAAATCATTTGAAAATTGGTCTAGAACCACGGTTTGTATCCGGAGGTTGTGGGTTCTAAGTAGCCAAAAAATACGTTCTTATTAAATTGGCCTAAGAAATTGATTGAAGAAGAATTTTATGAATGTTGAAAAGGTCTATATAGATTGTTATAGGGATAGTTCTAAGTAGCTCTTATTAAATTAGACAATAAACAATAATTTTATGAATGTCGAAAAAGTCTATATAGATTGTTATCGGGAAAATTTCTAAGTAGCTCCTATTAAATTAGACAATAGTTTCCAAACAGCCCCTAAAAAAACAATTGTAACAGATTTTAATGTTTTGTTAGAGCGACATCAAGTACCATCTCCATGGATGACTTTTCACATTAAGTAATCAAATTACCAATGCTACACATACTTTTTCACTAAAACATTAATTAATTGAAAGAAAAGAAACTAATGATCTATGCAGACGCAAAACCAAATTAAAAATGCAAAATGACAATGACCATGATACTTTTTCTACAATGCTCTCTCTCTCTCTCTCTCCATCAAATCCACCAACCAAAGCAAATTGAAAATCTCACGCGCAATTAATTCTATACGGAACATGAGAAAAAATGCTGCAAAAAACATATATAAAATATAATCAAAGGATGTTAAAATAATAGTATATAATTAAAAAGGACAAAAAGAGTATATTTTAAAATGTAATATATATATATATATATATATTTATTTATTGGTATATGTTCTTATGAATAGTATCTCTCATCTTATATGAAAGATTCTATGTATATATATATATATATATATATATACGTGGGAAATGTTCAATAGTATAAATATAAGGCCCCACCCCCTTCCTCTCACCCCCTCTCAGTCTAGGCACTGCTCCCCAGTGAAATCAGAACTGGCATGGGTTCCGTTACCATCTGTAACAATTTAGGCCGGCTATACACGTGATATTGTCCGTTTTGGCTCACGGAGTTTGAATCGGATTTTAAAGTAAAAAAGTAAATATATATTAAAATAAAAAACAGCTAGACCATTCACTATCGACGACCAACTAAGTAGACTGGACTTTGGAATTCTAAAGAGACTGGACTTTGGAATTCTCTCCGACTCCGAATGTTACTTTACAACATCTTCAATATGACAAATGAAACCAGAATAGAAGTAAAGGGGAAAGGAGGCGAGCAATCCTCTGACAACAGAGGGCAGATGAAGGTGAAATTTATGGGTTTGTCAATGCATTAACTGTTAATTGTAAGCATTCAAACCCAGCACCCCTCTCCGATCTTTGTCCTGCATTTTAGGTGGGCCCCACTGTTACACGCTTTTAAGGATAGACGTTTCTGAAAACTGAACATACTTTTCATCTCTTTGGGATGCCCGCCCGTGGGTTTCACGGGGAGAGGCAAGTGGGGCTCACATTGGAGGTGGATGAGGGATGGATTGGTCTATCAAATTTTCAAAGGCGAGATGGACATATCAGCCAGCCCCCAAAAAAATCAACGGCTTAAAATTTTTCTAGGGGTGAATCTAACGATCAGTATAATCTTGATGGGTGTCAAATTGGGTCTCTGGTGGGGCTCTTCATGCTTGGGAAGGGGTGGGGGAGGGGATCATGGTATCAAAGGTGGGCCCTGCTGAGCCCAGGAGATCAAGTTAAGGTGGGCCCTGGTGAGCCCAGGAGAGCGCTCTCTTTCAAAAGCAGTGTATCTGTATTTCTTAATCCATTTCTGGGCACTAATTGAAAGGTTCGGATTCTCACATCTGGATGAAACCGTTTGGATATCTGAAAGATGAGGTCAAATTGGATGTAAACTGGGACAGGTTTATCAAAATTTTTTTTTTTTTTATAACCCAGCGTATCTCCTGCCCAGTATATCTCATTAACCTTTGGCCTTTCGGACAGTCGAGAACTAATCTTTAAGAGCACATGCATACCCTCTTGTCCACTTCACCTGGATGCCGTATAAAACTATGGAAAGTGGCCAACGAAGATAGGTGTCGAACACAAGACTTCTCCACTTCCTAAAGCGCACAAAGTCCTTGCCAGCGAAGCTACCACAGGTTGGTTGAGAGGTTTACAATGTTAGCATTGGCTCTCATTAAAGTAATTGTGGAATTCTTGATCGTGGAAAGTTCGAAGTTTTGGTTTTTTTTCTGTCTATTTTTTTATGAGTCAGCCGAGTTAGCATCTTTTGTGGATTCGTGGTACTGGGCATGTTGAATTTCTAATTTCATGTCTTTTGCGACTATTTCCTTTGCCAATAGGTCGTAGAGTTTGGAGGGTACGCCGGAAAAAAACCGAAAGAAAGGAGTAGTAGACTAAAAGGTGGTGGGTTTTCATTATATTTCTGTGGATTTTCTTTTTATTATTTTGGATGACATTTATGATTTACCTTTCCTTTCCTTTCCAATCTAAGAATCAAAATTTAAATTAAAGAAAAATCTAAGAATCAAGATTCAATCCAAGTTGGGTACAATACAACCCAGATTGCATGTAAGGATGACATTTACCTTTCCTCTCCAATCTAAGAATCAAAATTTAAATTAAAGAAAAATCTAAGAATCAAAATTCAATCCAAGTTGGGTACAATACAACCCAGATTGCACGTAAGGCCTTGGAAAATGTTTGTGGGCTTTGTTAGTTTTTTTATTTTCTAAGACATGAAAATCAAATTTTTATGTATTTTATTGGGTCTTCTTATTCCTTTGAATTTTGTGGATTTTTGTCCAAAGAGACTATGACCACATTTTGTGAATTTCATTGGGGTTGTTTCATACATTTTTTTTTCCTAGGAGAACAACATCTTATTTTTATTATTTTGTTCGGGTATTTTTTTCCAAATCCACTAACATATGGTTTTTCTTTCCATTTCTGTGGATTTTTTTTTAGAAAATAAAGATATTATTTTTAGTGAACTTTATAATCCAACAGAATATAATTCGCCTCATCTCTTCTTTTTAACATATTTTTTAGAGTTATTTTTCATTAATTATATTTGAAAACTCCTAAATTTTAACATATCTTCAATTTTGGCCCCAGGCTTAGCACGGGGCTTTGTTGCTAGTTAAAAAAAAAAAAAAAAAAAAGAAAAAAAAAAACTGATTTATACCAGATTAACTTCAAATTAAGAACAGCTGCAATAGATAATGTTGTAAAAAATGACTAGTAAACTTGCCTGTTTCTCCAGGCTTTAATTTTTTTTTTCTTTTTTCTTACAACATTAAAATAGAACTGCCCCGTCAAACAAACCTTTTGCATATTCAACTACATTTTCTAGGATGGAACCTCAGGCAACATTTTTCCTCATCTGAAGGTAAAGCCAAATTCTACTTCTTCTGAGCTACAGCATCAAAGGTTAGGAATTGGACTCTTCAGCTGCAGGTTTGCATAGGCATGGGCAATGCTGATGGTGCATCTTGCTCCGACACAGAATTCTGGTAGTTAAGACTCCTGTCAAAGTTTAGATGCAGGATTCTCCAACCGCTTAGCATACTCTTGGGCAATCCTGATGGCACTCTTGCTGTGACGCAGAGAGAACTCTGCGAGTAAGATCTGGCACTCTTCAGGCATCAGATCACTATGCCTACCCTGTAAAACAAAGAGGGCCCCAAAAGGTCAATTCAGGGTAGTCCACAAAAAATGCATTTATTTCTCGTCCTCATCAATTCGCAACAATGTTCCAGCAAGAAGCATGGGGTTGTTGAAGATGAAATGGTAAAATGCTGCCATGAGTAGGGACTCCATTTTCCCAGAAACCGTAACATTACCACCAGATTCAGTAAACCTAATGATGAAAATATATGCTGCATTCTAAAATACAATGTGACACTAATATGCATTCGAGTGAATAGAAGCAATAAATATAGTGTTAAGTGTTCAGCAGGCCATATCTAGGCAAAACCCCTCCAAAGACAGGATCAGCCAAAGCCAAACATGATAATGATGCAGTCCCAGAAGAAACCCAGCCATGAAAATCCTGGTCCATGCACTGTGTCCTCGTTAGGCCCAACAAACCCAACTTCTTTTACAAGCATGCCTTCTGTTTTCATATTACTTAATTAGATTATTTAAAATTAGTTATGAATTTCTTATAATTTATCTTAGTTTTAGATTGTTGCTCATTAATTAATAATCATGTATTGCACTATAGTTAATCAGAAAAAAAGGAGCTTCTGAGATAATTATTTCAATTTCGAGAATTCTTTCTTAAGTTGGGTTTACGCCTCTGTTGAGGATTCCAATTGTCAACTGCATCTCCACTGAGATCAACGGACAACATCAACCCAACTAATGGGAGATATATGATCTGACAGCATCAAGACTCCTCTTAGCAGATCCGCACTTCATCATTAATGTCAGATACAGTGGGCATTGAAATGCTTCAACACATTAAAAGTTTAAGAAAAGACAGTTTCAGACATTTAAACTGATGTTAGTAAGAACCTACTACTTATAGAAACAACGTCGCCAAGGTTTCTTGAAATTTAACATCTGCAAGCAGATAGAAACGTAATCAACTAGAAAGCAGAACAGATTATCCATATTAAAGACCCAAAAAATAGTAGGAACAAACTAACCGACATGCACACATTCATATAAGCGCATGAAAGGAAAGAACAAATGTATGCATGATACACAGAGGATGGATATTGTAAGACAGGAATAGAGGGCCATACTGTTTCATGAGCTGTCAATTTCATGAACCTGCAGCCATGTTGGCCCACCTTATATCGGATGGCAGTCAGATATTACAGAAAGAAGAAAAATCAGAGTTCGGATTCTCATCAATATGCTTCCAATTAAATAACTGCAATGTTCCAATATGGGAGATCTAGAAGATCTGTAAGAAATCTCATCCACAATGGCCCTCCTAATAATCAATAATATGAATTACTGATAATCAGCCTCAAATGTAAGAAAATGGGGATTGGGAAATCCTTAGTTTGATGAGGCTCAGGATATGCGAATTCATTTTGTATCAGTTACAAGTTGTATTTCCATGTCAAAAAAATATGGACAACAATATTTCTTCTATATTCTTTTTCTTTTGTAGATATGCTGAGAAGAGCAGAAGTCCTATGGTTGCAACAGTAAACTCGACTATTTTATGGGCTTAGCCCTCAAAAATTTTCTACCATTTCAAGTATGAGAAGATTGTAACTCTTACCAAGCGAGACATTCTATCATAAACTGCATGGTGCATGACAATGCCTGCAGCAACCGACACATTGAAAGAGTCTACCATGCCTTTCATTGGGATACTGCAATGAAGATCAGACAGTTCCAAAGCTTCATCACTTATGCCCCTGCAATCAGATAATGTACATCATTTTTTTTTTCTTCTCTGATTTGGAATCCGCCTCACTAAAAAAGAATTTTCTATTTTGAAAGTAAACACTGGTTTGAGCTTAGGTTGCATCACCTCTTGCCAACAGAGGGTATGCTTTACCACTGCACCAAACAGTGGGATGGCAGAGATCATGTACAACAATTAAATACGTAACAGTGTTGTGCATACACACGGTGGTTATCAGGTGCACACTGGGTGCATGGTGCGCACCCTATTGTGGGGCCCACCAGATCCATGGGGTCAATACCTATCCGAATGGACTGGGCTCACAGATCGCTCGTATAAAAGTTTGGATTTATGACAAGAGCTACTACAAAAGCTATTTTCCTTACAAGATCACTCATACAAAAGCTTAGAGACAAGGAACATCAACTTAAAGGCAATTATTGGTCGCCGTTTCATTATTTTATTCATTACTATTATCATTTGCTTCTTATTCTAGATATGTTCCCATTTCGAACAAACTTCTATCGTATCCAACTGTTTTCACATGTTTTATAATGAAAGGAGACTTCCTCTCCTGGCTCATGTTTCGAGAAAGACTGAAAGAGAGTTCAGCATAGCAAAAATCATGTGCTAGAGTACTTGAATGGTATCCAACAAGTCTCCATGCAGAACCGAATACCAATATCAATACCGTCATCCTAAGATACGGGGATGTTGGCATGAATGATTTTCTACAAAGGAAGCAATGCACAAAAACATAGTCAAAACTAAGAGGTTTACACTCACCTGTGCTCATTGCCAACAACTATAGCTGTTGGACATGACCAATCCATGTCATAAATGGAAACCTATAAGAAATCAATTATCACGTGTCAAAAACCAAATTATTTATGGAGGTAAAACTTGTGATGGAATGCAAATTTCAAGCATGTCAATTATGTCATATATTTTGTCTGACGAAGAGATGATCTGATTGCATATACATTGTGCCCACCAACATTATTACCAATCAAGGGGATTAAAGGGAACACCATGGATTACAAATGACCTAAACATCATCCTTGTTGCATTTTTGAATGATAATAGCCGTCAGTTCAAGGGGCAAAACTTTAATGGTTATATTTTATGGTGAGTTCAAAACAACATTGAGGACCACTTTGAATGTAGTGATCTACAAGAAATCTACAATCCAGTGATGTTACTCTTTGCACCTCGAATGTGGCTTCACGATTGGCCATGAGTGCTCATTATGGTTTAAATTTTTGTCCACCACGGACTCAACAAAGGCAAGTCGATGTCGCGCCAATCAGTTGACTCGGTAATGGTATGGGTCAATGACTAGTATTGTGAAATTGCCCCAACACGGTTAACAACTCAGTTGAGTAACTGCAGCATGAGCAACAAACAGGCATGGGACCAACACGAACTTAGTAGAGTGGTGATTCATTAAACCAATAAGATAAAGAGATTTTAATTTTTTTCGCTTTATCTCTTTGAGTTTCAAGCAAAAAAAGGACAGGTATCGAATCCTTATTTTCTAATACCAATTTGCAGACTATGCTTAGTGGTAGAGTACTATCTCTATATAGTAGACCCAGTTTATGGTTAGGCAAGGTGTTATAGTCCACTTTTTGCCTAATAAGCAGCAGTTGCACTAATTTTTTTCAAATTGTTTTCTTCATTCCACTAGCTACTTCTCTCCTTTTTGTCCTTTCCATTGCTTTCTAAAGTCTAGATTTTAACCAAGAAAAAAAAAAACTTCGATAAAAAAGGTTTTAATGAGATGAAAGAGAAAAATACCCATAGCAGGAGAGGGAGAGAGAGAGAGCAATACCATATCAGTTCCCAAATGGGTTGTAGCAATGCGATAACCACGCGACTTCAACACTTTAAAGCACTCTTGGGTGGACTCCCAAAGTTCAATGTCCAACCATTTCTCAGCACCCATGCTAACATGGCGATTGTCTCTATACCTGTAATTAGGAAAGTAATACCATAAATTAGCATGAAAACATGAGGGAAAGCAATGTGATAACCTGTCATATAAGGAAGCGTCAGTCATGAAATTCATGACCTAAATAACTGCAATAACCAATGTCCATTCATGTTAAAGACCACTTCATTACCAACAACCATACATGAGAGTTAAATAACTCCAATCAAGCTACTTTTACACCTCTCTCTCTCTTGCTAATTGCCGTTTTTAAGGCACCATGAACCCACAACCCTGAGGTAGCAAACATAAGCATCTTGCACTGTACCATAGGCTCTTGTCTCTCTTGGTCATTGGTAACATGACTGGAACCTTCAACCACACGCTGCAACAGTGAGCACCTTCCAACTGTGCTACAGACTAGTCAGAATACCATAGATTTTTTCCTTTTCATTTATTTACCTCTTTTTCTTTTGAGATGGAGGAATACATAGAATATTAGAGTACCATAAGTGTGAACATGAACTAAATCAAGTAATCATGTTCAACCACAGGACTTTTCATATATATGTAGGATTCAAAAGTTCATAATTTAAACACCAAAAACGCAATAAATGGTTGGACAACTCAACTGCATATTAAAAAAAAAAAAAAACTCATTTGATAGCAAAAGCTTAAATTTCAAGAATGGATTCCAAAAAAAAAAAAAAACACTCCAAGAGAGTTTCAGGGCAAAATTGCAAAGTGCTTGATAATATATATAAAACCCTCAAGAACTCAATTTACACATGGGATAAGAAAATGGGTTTTACATGCGTAAAGGACTCATATGC
Source organism: Camphora micrantha (assembly GCA_003546025.1). Taxonomy (NCBI): domain Eukaryota; kingdom Viridiplantae; phylum Streptophyta; class Magnoliopsida; order Laurales; family Lauraceae; genus Camphora; species Camphora micrantha. The sequence continues at coordinate 62,043,906 of QPKB01000001.1, forward strand.
AAAATGTTACATATGTGAAACACATTGCCATGTTTGTCAAAATCACCATTTTCCCATAAGTAAAAAAAGAGTACATCCAACGGGCTTAGATGTGTTTGGATGTTTGAACATCTTTAATAAATTTCTAAAAAATTTACAAAGATTTACGGGGTGCGTTTGTGCAACGAGAGGAATCCTTGGTAAAGAGAAAAATTGTGCTAATTATCCATGCAACTTCTTTTTCAGTCGTTTGGGGCGACACGTTTTCGGAAAAGGAAAAAAATGAACTAATTTTCCTAGATAGAGAGGATTTCCATTTCCAATTTGACAGATGGGAATGTAGGATTCTCACTCACGGAAATGGAAATCCATAGAGAGCGGAATCCTCTCGCTGCACGACTGCACCCTTAAGATACGAAACTAAACATCTTGGTGCTCATCATTAATATGAGAATATTGAATGGTTCGGACCATAAATTGGAGGCCTACATTTAATGTAACCATTCAAAAAAAAAAAAAAAAAAACAGAGGCCCACAAAAGTGCAGAAGATTAAACCTATAGGTTGGAATCTTTTGGAAGTTTTTAAAATTCGTCAAAATCTTTGAAGATTTAAGACACGAAATTAAACGTCTTAGGGTTTATTAGACCAGTAAAGAAGAACAGCAGCCCAGATTACCAATCTGGCGCCCTCAAAAGTGCAGAAAATGGGCCCTTAAGATTTATTACCGCTTCTCCTCATTTGACATGTAATGGTTTACCACCTCCTTGGCCATGTAAACGAGAGGCTGAAAATGCCTCACACATGCATAAATGAGCGCAAACAAACACGATCATGCGTAATGCATTTGGCATGCGAATGTAAATGAGTGCAAACAAAAAACCCCTTATGACTTGTCCACTTTTTAAATCAACAACAGAACAAAACAGTTAAGGAACATTATCATTTAGAAAAGGGTTGTTACCAAATCAGTACCCTATTTAGAGGTAGTCACGCCGTCACAGAGCTAATTCTACATTAAATGTATTTAACTAGTTACGAATGCAGATTGTTCCAAATAACCAAAATGCCCTTGGTCACAGAAACCCATTTAGAAAAGGGTTTTTCACCAAAATAGTACTATTTTTTGAGGAAGTTACTGAACCACTGCCGTCTTAAATGTATTTAGCTAATTATGAATCCATAGTTCCATACAATCCAAATACTCAAAATTTCTATAAGTCATACGCACCCTTCTTCAACTGCAACAATCAATCAAATCCCATTGCCAAAACCTTGATTTAAGAATATGGAGATGATTATGATAAAAACAATTAGACCAATTGTTAAAATGACTACTATTCATACTCTCTTAACGACATCCGCTTCTCAAAAATGGCTCCTCTTTCAAAGGGACGTTAAAAATGCTTCCTTTAACGGTTTTATCTTAAAAGAAATTTATACAAAAGCTCCTCCAAGCTTGCTTCATCCTTCTGAACATTTTTGCCATCTTTATCTTGCCCTTTGTGGCTTAATAAAAATCTCCTTGTGCCTGATTTGCCTGATTTAGTGAGACCATCTGTAAAATTGGCTTTACTCAGAGCCATTCAGATTCCACACTGTTTTATCGCAGTACATCTCTTGAGCATGACTTATTGAATTTGTATGTCGATTAAATGATCATTACGCATCATATTCAACTAATGAAGCGGTTTCTTCACAAACAATTTGATATGAAAGACTTGGGGTTTTTGTTATTTCTCGGATTTCTCGGACATCAGTCACCACCTCACCCCAAGGAGTCCTTACATGACAAGAATATATCTGAGATATTATTTCTTGAGCAGGTCTTACTGATGATAAGAGAGTGTTTACAGCATTAGAAGTTAATGCTGAATTAGGCATTTGCAATAGAAGTCTTCTACCTGATTTGACTCACTATCGTCAAGTTGTTGGCAACCTAGTATTACTTGACTCATTAATCATTATTGCCTTTGTTGTTCATACTATCAATCAGTTTCTTTCCGCTTCCACCGCAACTCATTGGCAGTCGTACTAAGCATTCTTCGGTATCTTCATCATACATTGACCCAGGGGAGTGGTTTTTCCCTCCTATAGCTCTCTCTAATCTCAACCTTACTGCGCCGCTCCTCTATAAGGTATTGCATTTTCCTTTGCAGCACTCTCATCTCCTCAAAAAATAAGGAAAAAAAAAATCTGTCTCTCTCACTCCTTTGCCAAAGCCAACTGTGCTCCCGCTCACACTACCACCAAGATTGTTTAGATTCACCTTCTTATTCACATTGGCATTCAACTTTTACAGCCCACTCCTATTTACTACAACAGCATCAAAACTAACATATTGTGAACAGAGCCACAATAATGTTTTCCATGAAAGCAGCAATTTCCAGCACATTCTTCAATGCACCATCATCCTTCATTTCTATCTTCCACTGACCGGCAGGCTGACTTTATCAGAAACTCTCATTCAACTTAGTGGTTTAATCAACTGCTTCACAATCTCTTGATGTTCTCATATCTGCCGATTCTGCGCTTAAGGGAGGTGTAAAAAGAGACAGTTGTGGGTGCTTGGGCCAAGCCTAGATCATAGGCCCATGGGTCAATGACCCACAAATATACTTTAAACATTAAGCTTAGTAACAATAGTTACTTCTATGAATAATTATAATCCTTTGCGATTAGGCTAATAAGGGTTACGTACGCTAATTGTACTCTTACGTTTACTCATGTATATATACATTAGTGAGGTGCAAAGAAAGGTCACCAAAATTTCTCCAAAACCACTTTCTTCTCCTTCATTCAAAATAGAAACTTTAGCCTTTAAGACATCAGAATGTCTCAAATGATGAAGATGAACATTTAGATTAGTGTCATTCAAAAAAAAAAAAACTTTAGATTAGCACTATATACAAAGATTTCGTCAAGGGAACTGGTTTGAACTCCCACATGAATGGTTGCAATTACACGTATTTGGAGCATTTGATGACCGAATGGCATGATGAGACCCTCATATGACCCATATTTTGCCTTGATAGTTGTTTTCCACTCGTCTCTTGAGTGACTTTGAAAATGATGATAACCACTCAAATCAATCATTGAGAAGAATCTAGCACCATGCAATTCGTCAGGCATCAAATATAACCTAGGAATGGGAAGCTCGTATTTAGCAATAATCTAGTTAATTGCTTGGCCATTAAAAACTTATTCTCCATGAACCAACCTTAGCTATAAATGGTGCGAGAACTGTTCAAAAAGGCATGCTTTTCCTAATCAACCCGTTTTGTAGAAGTGCTATAAACTGCTTATGTAGTTCCACATTCTTATATGGAATCCTTTGATAATGTGACCAAGTTGGAAATGCAGCTTCAATTCAGTACCAAATCAATGTGATGTTGAAAGTATTACATTGGTGGTAAACTAGTTGGCAAGATTTACATACTCACTTGATAATGGCTTGGTGGCAAGATGAACTCGTCTTTCTGTGGAAGCTTTGGCCTTGCAACCAACACAAACACCACATTTCCTTCCTTACTCTCTAACTCAAATGGTAGCATTCAAGGCCTTTTGGCTACTCAGTTTGTGGAGAATTTTTCTTTGATGGAATGCTTCTTGATCGGAAGCTTTTATCATGGATAAAAGGTCACATTAAAGTTGCCGTTGTTGAATGTATAGGTATTGGTGTTACCCTTGTAAAAAGCATCTTGAACATCCAGCCATAGATGCCTCAATAGAATTTATGTCCACCATAGCAATAACGGGTGACAAGAAGTTCACAACGGATTATAGGTTGTAAAATGAGCATTTACTCGATCCAAGAGGAAAACAGTTTTCAGGTACATCATTCTACGTAAGTATGTTGGTATTTGTTCATTCATAACTTGCAAGAGGTAAAATTTTGATTTAATGAATCTCTAGTAACAATGTTGGCACAGATATTTCATAGCTAGTAAAGCATTACAAAAATGAGAGAGAGAGAGAGAGAGAGAGAGTGGTGCATCGTTATCTTCAACAAGGAGATTTGATTCAGAGTTTGGTCAGGCAATAGACCAACTTTTGAATGGGTGGTGGGAGAGTCTCTAAAAGAATCAAATTTCTTGGGTTGCTTAGAGTTGCAACTTGCAACTAACAAAACACCAATGGTGAGTGACTTAAATGGTTGGAGGTGAAGTAGGGTGGAGTATACATTTTAGAAGAAGTTTGTCCGAAATCATAGTTAGGGAAGTAAAGTTGCTTTTCAAGTCTAGTAGTAAATGTGTTTATTTGCAAGAATGATAGCATTACTGGGTTTTGGATTCCTAGCTCCTCAGGAGAGTAACCTTCAAAAACTTTCCTGAAAGAGTTCGCCTCCCTATCTCAAAGTGACTCCCCCATGTACTTTGGTTGAAAGGTTTGGCCTCTCCTAAAGTGGAAGCATTCTATTAGTTATCAATTGCAGTATATCCGCTTTTGACAATCTTATAGGGCCTTTATCTATATAGTAGGTTCACGCCTAATTCAAAACGGATGAGGAGAGTGGAACATCCTTTCCTTCATTATGAGTTTTCATAGAAATTCCTGTGCTTAATTATTTCGTTGTTGGAATTGAAGAGTTCTCCAAATTCATTGGGAGATGTCATAACTCTTAAAATGTTGTGGAAATGGTTCTTATTAAAAAAATGAGACAGGCGCTTACTTCTATTCCTTTTTTTTACTGATTTCTCTAGAATTTAATGCAGTTTCATGTTTGTTCATTATGGGGAGGGAGGGGAATAAGAAATTTAACAAAATCTGCTTGGAAGACATTGCCTCATTAAAATAAGGGTAGGACTATGGGTTTCTGCTATGAAGGAATTGACAAATATTGCATTTTACAACATTGTGGGAAATCAGAATGCTTGTTTCTTAGGGCAAGCAAGTGTAAGGTCTTAAGGTGGATATGCCTTCCAACTAGACATCTCGAGTTTAATTTAGATGATGGCTCAAAAGGAAAATGGAGTCATAGGGTATTGGTGGAGTCCCTTGAGACAAAAAATGCTTTCCTTAAGGTCGCTTTTCCCAGCTCTATCAGAGTTGAGAGACTTCGCAGAAGTGTTGATTATCAGAGAAGCATTAAGAATCTTGAAAGACTCTTCTTCAAGTAACCTAATTGTGAAAAAGGAATCCACAAAAGCTATTAAGTGGTCTCTATAGGAGTAAAAAGTTTGTGGATAACAAAGTTTACTACTTACGAGATTAAAGAGCTATGTAGGTTTTTGGATGTAGTATTTACAAATAACTTGAGGAACTAATGAGATACTGGATTCTTTCCTAAACAATGAATGAATAGAACTAAGCATATGTAGGGCCCGTGGTCTAATAGGTACTTTCCTTTATTTCCACTTTGTGCATTCGTCTCCTATAACACCTATACCTCTCTTCTTATGATTTATTTATTTTTGGCTGATGTAGGTCCCTGAGGTCTATGACCCAACAATACTAATCCCCTGGGTAGCACCCGCTAAACCCACATAAGCACCACTGGGCAAATCAGGGACAGTTTTGAATGCAACCCCACGCCATATGCCACTCCACCAACTCCCAAGTGGGTCTCTTTTTATGAAAGCTGACAGCAACCATTCAAAAACAATGTGATAATGAATGCTTTTGCTTGTAGTATTCTTCTTTTCATCAATAATAGGACCAAGCATTACATGCAATTTACATAGATCTCCAAACATCAGTATACTAGTCGAACTAGCTAGCCAAATAGCTTTCTTCACTTTATTTCGCTCTGAATTTAAAAGCATGTTTGTTTGAGCCCTACTGGGTTCCTAGAGATTCAAAACAATGCATTCCTATCATGGGTTTAATTCAAAGGTGTAAAGGTGAAGATCTTGGGAAATGATTACACAGCCATCACCCTAGTGAACCAAGTCCTAGGAAATAGTGGGTCCTATTCACATCTCCACCTTATATCTTTCATTCCTCACCTCTTCAATATTGCTTCATTAGGCCCACTTCATTATGAAATGCTAGGAATTCAACATTAAGTACACAAAAGTGATTTGGATCCCTAGGAATTCATGGTAAATGGGTTCAAACAAAGGATTATTAAAGAGGTAAGGGATGAAGGATATTAGGTTGATACGACCCTCAATTCCAAGCACTTGATTTGATATGGTGACAGCTAAATATCCATTTTCCATTAAAGGGAAGCTTATTTAATGGCCATTCATGGATCTTCACCATTTTTTATTTAATTCTTGCCACTTTTAAAAACACATTTCTTAGAACTCTTAGTAATTCAATTCCACATAAACAAACAGACCCTAATGCGCAGTTTGTTTTGTTTGCATAGAATACATAGGAATTAATATCATAAGTGGTTATCCAAGGTGAATATACAAAAATGTCCGTCAAATAAGCTCCCCTTTTATCCTTTTATGGGAAGTGAGTCAATGGAACATGAGAAAAGAACACTCTTCCATCACCCTAGTAATTTAAATCCTAGAAATGACAAGGTACCATCAACATTGCTACCCTGCATCCTTCACCCCTCGCCCCATATCATCCACACTTCACCACTTTAAAAGGCTTTCAGTGGAGCTCATTTGATCATGAATTTGTATGTATCCCACCTCAAACAAGCAGACCATAAATTAAACAAAGAATGCTTTCACCTCAATTTCTTCTGCACCTTTTCGTGCCGTGGCCCGAAACCACATGAACAGACTGAATCCCAAGCGCATCCGCCGACCGAAACGCCGCAGACACATTTCCCAAATCCGACAATCCCTCCACCACCAAGCAAACAGAGTAACTCCGATTCTCCGCCACTGTCCGCATCCTCTCCATCCGCGACTCCAATATACACGGACCCAGCGCATCAATCACCTCACGGCTCGTCATGTCCGCATCTCCGCATCGAAGTCTATCCAGATACGGAAACCACCGCCTTCCATTTCCAGCTATGCAACAAAAGAAACAGACAAGAACCAGATATGAGATTATACGAAATGAGAACAGAAGATAAAGCGATCAAAACTGAAAATGCAGTTACGTGCTACTTCTCCTTCATGTATCTCAGATCTTCTTCTTTCCATCTTCATCGACCTGCCAACATCATCTGCATTAGAAAGCAATTCCTCGACGGTGTCTTTCGACAGATCGTTGGGAGTTTCTTTTGAGGGTTCTATGCAGAGTGCGGCAGTGGATAGATGAGAAGTTCGGTTTCGATGAAACCCTAACCCTAGATGGATTGGTCTCGATCTGCAACTGAGGAAGGAAAGATTGAGGGGTGGAAAGGGGGAGTAGGGAAGAGTGAGAGAGATGGGATTGAGATTTTTGAGAGGGAATGAGAGGAGTTTTCGTCGTGTGGTTGTTCCTTCGAAGGAGGATAGAGATAGAGATGTGCGGATTAGGGTTTTGCAGGTGGACATTGCGGGAAGGGAGATGAGACTTGAGAGAGAGAGAGAGCTGCGAAGTGTTTGTTGCGCGGCAGAGCCGCAGAGGAAGGTGGATTTAGATGAGATGTTATTGGGTCGGATTTGTGTTTGGGTATGGTCCATGATGTTTCTGACCTCCCTCAGCTACAGTGGCTAGTGCTCTAGCACATGTGATGGGGCCAGGTTTAAATCTATCCATGATGTTTCTGAAACCCCGCCCCACCGCACTCCGAATGAACGAGGCCGTTGAATCAAGTGTGCACTTATTTTGGACGGTGAAAGTTGGTGGTGGTGAATAAGGGGGTTTAGAGATGATCGGAGCCTCCGTCACAGTACAAATGATGTGTTAGGGGAGATCGACCCCCCGGCCTATACTCGGGTGGGGCCCGAGGTGGGCCCAGTGGAGGGGCTCCCATTTATAATAATACAATTTCAATATAGTTTCTGTGTATATAACATATCATTTATAACTAAATTGTATTTCTTATAGGGTAAGGGATGTTTATAGATCACCTCTTTTTTCTATGGAAAGTCTTCCATGGTATTTATTGGATTGGCCGGGACAATTCCTTAAAGTAGGGATGGCAAAGAGGCGGGTTTGGTACGGATTGGGGTAAACCCAAACCTAAATTAAACTTTGCTCGGCTCGTGACGGGTCACTAGGTTGTGATACCAACCCAACCCCATTTGGTTGGGTTAGATCATATTCAAAGCTTGAAACTTCTAAAATATATAAAACTTCATGAAAATGAGTGTGGTAGTGATTGAACACACCACTTTCTCTACCCACGTACGTTAAGTTAAGGCCCAAAACCATGTACACCACATGAGTTTTTTGTCTATCACTTTAGTAATAAGTATACATATAGTATATATTCAGAGTTGAGGAAAAGGTACATGACGCCCTTAATGCCTGAATCGAAGATTTTCCTCCAGTAAGAGAGGAGGAAAAGCGACATCAGGCTCATCATGCCTTAAATCGCTAGCAGGTTTTCGTCTACTAAGAGAGGAGGAAAAGCTGCATTGAGCCCATAATGCCTCAATAACAGGTTTTCCTCCACTCAGCATCAGGCCTGAAAAGGCTACATCTGGCCCATAATGCCTTAAATCACAGGTTTTCCTCCACTAAGAGAGGAGAAAAAACTGCATCAAGCCCATAATGCCTAAATCATAGGTTTTCCATCACTAAGAGGGGAGAAAAAGCTGCATTATGCCTGAAAAAGCTAAATCCAGGTCATAATGCCTCAAATCGCTGGTTTTCCTCCACTAAGAGAGGAGGAAAACGATATCCTCCACTAACAGTGGATGAAAAGCTGATCAAGCTTCGAAAAGCTACATCTTGCTCATAATGCCTTAAGTCGCTGGTTTTCCTCTGCTAAGAGAGGAGGAAAAGCATGATTATGTTCATAATGCCTAAATCACAGGTTTTCCACCACTAAGAGAGGAGGAATAGAGGAGGAAAAGCTATATCAGGCCCATAACGCCTTAAATCACTAGTTTTCTTCCATGAAGAGAGGAGGAAAAACTGCATCAGGCCTAGAAAAGCTACAACTATCCCTTGATGCCTTAAATCGGAGGTTTTCCTCCACTAAGAGAGGAGGAAAAGCTGCATCAGGCCCATAATGTTTAAATTGCAGGTTTTCCCCCACTAAGAGTGGAGGAAAAGCTGCATCAAGCCCAGAAAAGCTAAATCATCGATTTCTCTCCACTAAGAGAGGAGGAAAAGCTGCATCGGACTCAGAATAGCTACATCAGGCTCATAATGCCTAAAATCAAAGGTTTTCCTCCACTAAGAGAGGAGGAAAACCTGCATTATGCCCATAATGCTTAAATCACTGGTTTTTCTCCACTTAGAGAGGACGAAAAGCTCCATCAGACTCGAAAAAGCTACATCTGGCCCATAATGCCTTAAATCGTAGGTTTTCCTCCACTAGCAGCGGAGGAAAAGCTGCATCAGGCCCTTAATGCCTAAATCGAAAATTTTCCTCTAGTAAGAGAGGAGGAAAAGCTTCAGCATGCTCGGAAAAACTACATTAGGTTCATTATGCCTTAAATCGCAGGTATTCCTCCACTAAGAGAAGAGGAAAAGCTTCATTAGGACTATAATGCCTAAGTCGCAAGTTTTCCTCCACTAAGAGAGGAGGAAATCTACATCAGGCTCTTAATGCCTAAATCGTTGATTTTACTCCACTAAGAAAGGAGGAAAGGTTGTAGTAGGCCCGGAAAACCTACTTTAGTTATTATGCATTAGATCGCAGGTTTTCCACCACTAAGAGAGGAGGAAAAACTTCATTAGCCCAATATTGCCTAAATCAAGGGTTTTCCTCTCCCAAGAGAGGAGGAAAAGCTGGATCAGGCCTATAAAAGCTATATACAGGCCCATAATGCCTTTAGATAGCAGGTTTTCCTTCATTAAGAGAGGAGGAAAAACTAGATTAGGCCCATCATGCCTAAATCATAGGTTTTCCTCCACTAAGAGTGGTGGAAAAATTGCATCTAACCCAGAAAAGCTACAACTGGCCCATAATGCTTTGAATCGCAGTTTTTTCTTCCTAAAGAGAGGAGGAAAAGCTGCATCAGGCTCATAATGCCTAAATCATAGGTTTTCCCCCAGTAAGAGAGGAGAAAAAGTTGCATTAGGCCAAGAAAAAGCTAAATCCGGATCATAATGCATCAAATCGCAGGTTTTCCTCCACTAAGAGAGGAGGAAAACCTACATCAAGCCCATTATGTCTAAATCTTTCCTTTACTAACACTGGAGGAAAAGCTGCATCAGGCTCGAACAAGCTACATCTGGCCCATTATGCCCTAAATCGCAGGTTTTCCTCTACTAAGAGAAGAGGAAAAGCATGATTAGGCCCATGATGACTAAATCACAGCTTTTTCCTCAATTAAGAGAGGAGGAAAAGTTGTTTTAGGCCCACAATGCCTTATATCACAGTTTTCATCCACTCAGAGTGGAGGAAAACTTGCATCAGGCCTGCTGCAACTGGTCCATAATGCCTTAAATTACAGATTTTCCTCCACTGAAAGAGGAGGAAAAGCTGCATCAAGCTTATAATGTCTAAATCGCAGGTTTTTCTCCAGTAAGAAGGGAGGAAAAGCTACATCAGGCCCGAAAAAGCTACGTCGAGCCCAAAAGAGCTAAATCACAGATTTCTCTCCACTAAGAAAGGCGGAAAAGCTGCATCAGGCCCAAAATAGTTACATCAGGCTTATAATGCCTAAAATCACAAGTTTTCCTCCACTAGGAGAGGAGGAAAAGCTGCATCATGTCCATAACACCTAAATCACAAGTTTTCCTCCACTTAGAGAAGACGAAAAGCTCCATCAGATCTGAAAAGGCTACAACCGACCCATCACTCCTTAAATCGCATGTTTTCCTCCACTAACAGTGGAGGAAAAGCTGCATTAGGCCCTTAATGCCCGAATCGGAGATTTTCCTCCACTAAGAGAGAAGGAAAAGTTGCAACAGGCCCGGAAAAACTACATTAGGCTCATTATGCCTTAAATTGCGAGTTTTCCTCCACTAAGAGTGGAGGAAAAGCTTCATTAGGCCCATAATGCCTAAATCATAGGTATTCCTCCCCCAATAGAGGAGGAAAAGTTGCATCAGGCCCGTAAAAGTTACAACTAGCCCATAATGTATTAAATAACAGGTTTTCCTCCACTAAGAGAGTGTGAAAAGATGCATCAGGCACATAATGCCAAAATCGCAGGTTTTCCTCCACTCTTGAAAAACTGCATCAGGTCCGGAAAAGTTACATCTGGCCCATGATGCCTTGAATCGCATGTCTTCCTCCACAAATAGAGGAGGAAAAGCTGCAATAGGCTCATAATGCCTAAATCATAGGTTTTCTTTCACTAAGAGAGGAGAAAAGGCAGCATTAGGACCAGAAAAACTAAATCTGGATCATAATGCCTCAAGTCGCAGGTATTCGCAGGTTTTCCCTCCATTAAGAGAGGAGGAAAACCTGCATTTAGCCCATTATGCCTAAATCGCAAGATGTCCTCTACTGTTAGCTGCATCAGGCTCGGAAAAGCTAAATCTGGCCCATAATGCCTTAAATCGCAGGTTTTCCTATACAAAGAGAGGAGGAAAAATATGATTAAACTCATAATGCCTAAATCACAGGTTTTTCCTCCACTGAGACAGTAGGAAAAGCTATATCAAGCCTATAATGTGTTAAATCACTGGTGTTCCTCCACTAAGAGAGGAGGAAAAGCCTGATGGTTTTTCTTCACTTAGAGAGGACGAAAAGCTCCATCAAACTCGAAAAAGCTACATCCGACTCATAATGCCTTAAAGGTTTCCTCCTCTATGAGTGGAGGAAAAGTTGCATCAGGCCCTTAATCCCTAAATCGAAGATTTTCCCCCAATAAGAGAGGAGGAAAAGCTACCACAGGCTCAGAAAAACTACATTAGGCTCATTATGCCTTAAATCGCATGTTTTCTTATCTAAAAGAGGAGGAAAAGCTTCATTAGGCCCATAAGGCCTAAATCACAAGTTTTCCTCCTCAAAGAGAGGTGGAAAAGTTGTTTTAGCTCGAAAAAGCTACAACTGGCCCAGAATAGCTACAAACAGTAGGTTTTCCTCCACTAAAAAAGGAGTAAAAGCTGCATCAGGCCCATAATGCCTAAATCACATGTTTTCCTCCTTTAAGAGTGGAGGAAATGCTGCATCAGGCCCAGAAATGCGACATCTGGCCCATAATGCCTTGAATCGCAGGTTTTCCTCCACTAAAAGTGAAGAGGAAAAGCTACATCCGGCCCATAATACCTTAAATCGCAGGTTTTCCTCCACTAAGAGTGGAGGAAAAGCTTCATTAGGCCCATAATGTCCAATTCACTGGTTTTCCTCCACTAAGAGAGGAGGAAAAGCTAAATCAGGCCCATTATGCGTTAAAATCACTAGTTTTCCTCCACTAAGGGAGGAGAAAAGGCTGCATCAAGCCCGTAAAACTATTAGGCGCATAATGCCTTAAATCACAAGTTTTCCTATACTAAGAGAGGAGGAAAAGCTGCGGCAGGCCCGAAAAAGCTATATCAGGCCCATAATGCCTTAAATCACATGTTTTCCTCCATTGAGAGAGGAAGAAAAGCTGCAACAAGCATGGAAAAGCTACATCCGGCCCATAATGCCTTAAATCGTAGGTTTTCCTATACTAAGAGTGGAGGAAAGGCTTCAATAGGCCCTTAATGCCTAAATCACTGGTTTTCCTCCACTAGGAGTGGAGAAAAGCTAAATCAGGCTCATTATGCTTTAAATGACTGGTTTCCTCTACTAAGAGAGTAGGAAAAGTTTTATCTGGCCCGGAAAAGCTACATCAAGCTCATAATCCCTTAAATTGCAGGTTTTCCTCCATTGTGAGAAGAGGAAAAGCTGCATCAAGCTCATAATGCCTAAATCACAGGTTCTCCTCTCATAAGAGAGGAGGAAAAGCTGCATTAGGCCCGAAAAACCCACAATTGGCCCATGATGTCTTAAATCGCAGGTTTTCCTCCACTAAGAGAGGAGGAAACGTTGCATTAGGCCCATAATGCCTAAATCGCAGTTTTTCCTCTATTAAGAGTGGAGGAAAAGCTGCATCAGACTCGAAAAAGCTACATCTGGCCCATAATGCCTTGAATCACTGGTTTTCCTCCACTAAGAAAGGACGAAAGATGCATCAGGCCCATAATACCTAAATCGTTTGCAGACTCTTTAGCTAAATAAAGAGTCCACAGATTGTCTCCATTGGTTGTTAGTTCTATGTAGTGTCAGGTTGTCCCTTTGATATGATGTTCTTATATCATTGGGCATCAATGCTTTTGGGTTTTGTGTTCCTTTGTAGCCCTTTCATTTTTGAACGAAATCTTTTGTTATCGGTAGAACAAAAAAAAGGTTGGCATTATGAAGGAAAACCTTCTGCTTCCACATTTACACCAGCCAATCCATTATACCATCTTGAACTACAAGATAACTCACGTATGTACACCCACAAACTCTTCTCATGGTAGAAGTTATTGGAGCCAATTATTTGAGTATTGAGCTCATTCTAAGAGTCGTAAGAGTTATTGGTGCACCCATGACAATAAGCTAATTTGATATGTTACGTTTGCAACCAAATTCTTGAGGGAAATACTTGCGTAAAAGTTTTTGAGGTAGGCGCGCGTACCTTTTGAAAACCTCACAAAATGAAAATCAAGAGAACAATTGAGTGTGGTGCTCTTGAGAATTAGTGCACGTCAGGAACCGGACCACTATAAAATTGTGAATCTACATCTCATTATCGCTTTTCATTTTTATGTGCATGCTCTGGGATGTATGAGTAGAATGTATGATATTTAAATTGACCAGCAAGAACTCGTGTTAGATTTATATTCAAATTATTACTGTTCATTTTTGTATTAGTCATGCGTTATTGATCTCTTATTGCTTCCGCACTTGAATTTGATATTTAAATTGTTAAGAGATTGATTTTGTCTGTTTAAATTGGCATAACGAAAACCATTTGATATTTTAATTGTTAAGAGATTGATTTTGTCTGTTTAAATTGGCATAACGAAAACAGCCCCCCCCCCCCCCCCCGCCGAATGCGCCCACACACACACACACACACAAAAAAAAAAAAAAAAATGAAGAAAAGACTTGGACATACCCCCTATGAGGAATTTTCATAAAGGTTAACATATGTAAAAGATTGTGAACAAACGACCCCTTCCAAATCTATGTAAAATATTGTGAACACCCCCGCCCTTCCCCAGTGAGGAATTTTCATAAAGGTTGCATGTGTAAAATATTGTGAACAAACGACCCCTTCCGAATCATTCACTATATGCATTTCTAGACTCTAGCCCGAGTTGGGTTTGGAGTGGGTTTTGGTTTTGGTTGTGCTTGACCTGCCCTGCTCCACTTGTCTTCAATTCATATGTCCCTCAATAAGATTTCGGAACATAAGACTATATTAGCACAAATATTAGTAGACGATGATATTTTTCCACATATAACAACCCGTAACAAATCCAACCCATAAACAAATCCAACCCATTCAAATCTAGCTGAATCTTGTGAATTGCTTTGATCTTAAGACTCTTGCCTTCAAAACTTTTTGATGGTCAACAATCATCCCATGGCTGCCCTTCCTATTCTCAACTTCATCTCCCCTAGGCCAGAGGTCACTTCCCTATGATCAGCCAACAACACTCAACAAAAGAGGTTAAACGGCACTAAAACTTAATAGGTCAACCATCTTGCAAAATATCATTTCATTTTTCATTTTGCTAAAGTTAATATTACATGTGCCATTGCCGGAAAGCTAAGTTGTGTATTCTAAACTTGGAGGGTGATTTTCTTGGATTTTTTAAGAAAATACTATCCTAGAAAATGACTATTTTCTAAATCACTGGATTTGACCATTTGATCGAGACTTGCCTTGATCGCATGAAGTATCTAAAAGCTCCAATTGTTTAAAGCTTAATGTGCATCAAATTTTCTTAGACGGGCTTGTTTGAATGGGGAAAAAATAGAGTAAAGTGAAGTTAAATGTGCCCTAACAATTTAAATTTTCAACTTTATCATGTTTGGATGAGTCTGACCTCAACAAAGGAAATATTGCCGTCAGCCACATGTATATCTATTTCACTTCAACCCTAAATACTCTAAAATGAGATTTTACTCCAAACTTTAACTTCACACCAAACTTCTAACAATAGTGAAGTGAAGTATTCTACTTTAGTTTCAACTACTTCTTTCACTTCACTTTTTTTCTCATGTGAAATCTACTACACTTTTTTTTTTCCTACAAAAATCTACTCCACTTTACTACATTCCTTATTCATCTAAACAGACCCGAAAAAAAATGGAATATAAAAGAAATAGCATTCTTTATTATCGAGAACACATACGAGCCTTCATTTTATGCCCCAAATCACAACTTTGAATGAAAACTAATGAGAACCACACAACTGAAAGCAAAGGGAAAGCTAACATTGATTCCTGAAAGAGTTCCACTGTAATGTCCTCATGAAGTCCTAAGCAGGGATACGAGTTTAATTTAATTTAGTAAGGTGAAAGCTAGTGTTTGAGAAACTAGCTGATGGCCATTTGTTGACCTTCCACTTATTATTCCTTCAATTTAGCCCATTGTCATTAAACACATGTTCTAAAATTACTATTTGTAGATCTTCTTGCTATTCAACATTTTCATTGGTACATATGCACCTATAAAATCGATGAAACTTACTCATATAGTTGTAAGTAAGAGCGGAACTAAGAAAAAAAGTTCCCACCAAACATGAATTTCTAAATTCTACAAAAATTCCTTTTCAAGGTTTCCAATTCTATGAAATTTGCTGACGTGACAATTTTCCATTTTCGCGGAAAAGGTGTGTACACAAACGTACCCTTAGAGTCATTATGTAAAAAAATTTATATAGGATGTGCGTGGGGATATTAAAAAATAAATTAAAAGCTCCATAACATTAAAGTGGATTTCCAGGTTTTTTGAGAGCCAATGTAAACAAAGCTCAATTTTTTTATAACCTCAAGGGAGCTTTCGGAATCTTTGGGGCCCATGGCTCCCCAACCCCCCACCTAGTCCCGCCCCTACCTAATCTTAAGTATAATGTCCAACCACATGGGAACCATCAAATAATCTGGAGAGTGACTTTCTAATTCCTCCCTACCTCATGGATCAACATAAGATGAGTTGGGGGCCACAACCATGTTAGGAGGACGGTAGGTAGCAGAACATCTCTATTCTTGAAATAGAATTTCTCATATCAAAGGGTCAAAATTGTACATATGAATGAAAACTAGTCGGCCTCAACCTCACATGAACTGCCTCCCTCCACCCATGCTTGGCTCTGGTACACTTGCCATGGGTGGGATGTCCAAAACTCCGTTTGTTAGATTATATGTATTTAATTTAGTGGATAATGTGAATAAATTGATTGATTTATAATTCCATGCTTTATTCATGTGATGAATGTTATTTTATTTCATGGTTGCACATAAATAATACAAAATGATATTATGGTTCGTGAAATGAACCGAAACCCACAAGTATATTAAATGTAATCCATCAATGTGTATAGATGAGATTTACATACATAAAATATGGATCACAACTCTTATACTTTAAGTAATTTCATAACTAGTGATGGGACTGGGCATCTCATCTGAGTAAGGTTGCATCACCTCAGTCACTATAAGATAGTATAGTTTGTCTTAACCATTAAAGTGAAAGACTACAGATTGTTGTACTAGTATATTTGATGTACTGAAGGACAATGAGTAACATCTTATGCAAATCTGTCTTTGATTAATGATTACTCTTATAATTTCCAAGCAATAGGCTCTTAATATTGAGATATTAATGGACTCAAGTTTCTGCTATATATTTACTTTGAGTCACCAATGGGTGAGGCCAACTGTAGGTCAACGCTTTGGTGTGTTGGGCATGTGGTAGTGGGACTATGAGAACATATAGTTCTCAAGATGGAATCTATCATCTAAGAGATAAATATTCTATTATGCCAATTAATGAGTTTTTTTATCATTGGTAATTGTGCACCTACTTTGATTAAGAGTTAATCATATGGCACTGATGATTACTGTGATTAATTGGGTTACAAGGATAATAAGATGTGCATCTAATTTGGTTGGACATATTTAATCAAATTGACCCATGGATATAATTGATGGAGGAGCCTACTTACAGTAATTGAAAAGTTTAGGGTCTTCTTGTAAATATTTTTAAAACTGCAGTGTAATTGCATTTATATAATAAAGTTATTTACAATTAACTGTGTGTACGGAATTCACATGAGATATGGGGTCTAGATTTTCAGATGGAGCCAGTTTCTAAGGAATACCTACGGGTCCTCATGCTAGCCTTAAGAAGAGAATGTTACTAATTCAATGGGAACTCTTTAAGGAAATGAGGAGTAGTACATATAGTAATAATGGAAGTATGACTTCTAATTATAAGCTAATAGGAGGTGCTCTATGTACTATAAATAGATGTGGGGGGTGGACGCCCCATACCAAGCATCTCACCATTCTCTGTTAAGAAGTTTTCTAATAAGAGGGTCATAGCGTGAAAGAACACCATGTTGGAAAAATGGCTAAGAGTACCACTAATTTTTGTCAACTTTGAGCTAAAATCTAAGTGGGACCCACTTATCATTTTAGGTGAGAATACATGAGAACGTAATCTACTCCATGAGTTGTATTGGGTTGCTCTAATCTATTAAGGAGTAAATGAGAAATTACCTCCTAAATACCACTACTTGAACATGTTAGACATGGTAACAAAAAAAGTAGTAAACTTGATTTCTACATTGCTTGAGAGCAAAACATTCATTGAGTATAAATATATTTACATTGGTAGTATAAGATGAGCCCCAAGGGGCATCCCACTTTTGTGGAGGAGAGAGGACCTAAACCAAGGTGGGGTCACCACCACACACGCGCACCGAACCGGGCCAGGCTGGGGCTCGGGCTTGGGCTTGACGCGCAAGTTGGGCCTGGCTCGGCCCACTATCCATTTTTTTGGAGAAATTTTATTTTATAAAATTTTCTTTTTTCAAATGGGATGTGTCCTTAGTGGTTTGTCATTTTGTTTGTGAAAGGGTGTGTCCAACCAAAGGAGGTGCATCTGTTCATTTGAACAGTCACTGTTCTAAACAGATGCAACCCCCATAAAAAGACCTGATATAATCTATAAATAAGCATCTTGTCCATACGTTTTTCATCATCCAATTCGTTGTTGTTGTGCATTGCATTTTCAAGTCATCATCAGAGTCAAGGAGAGAGTACTGTCCCACTGTTGGTTCGCCGGTCATTCAGGTTGTAGTGCTGCAATTATTGTGAGACCGATCATTGTATCCTAGGAGACAACGCTGCTGAAGCTCGTTAGCACTATTCTGGGGGCGAAATTTATCTTAAGGACATAGTGTTAAATACTAGCCTTGATCAACATCTTTCTGCAATTTTTTCTGAGTTTAGTAAATTCAACAACAGAGTACTGAAAACAGTAAGTGTATTTCAATTTAATGTAAGATTATTTTCTATAATTCTGTTTTGTTGGTTTGCTTGCTTCACTGTTGTGAAGAGCTGTTTTCTAAATACTGAATTATTACTGTCTATACTCGGAATAACACACCAAGGCTAAGGAGATCAAATCTACGAAAGGGTTTCATGGAATTGATTAGTCAAGTTCTTGATTTGAGAGCAACAAAACTCCTAAGGTATAGATCTACAACTTCTTTGTTTTAGCAGATCTTCTTGATATGCTTGCTTGTTCTTATTGATCTGTCTTTTCTTAATGGAGCTTTGATCTTAATGCATGAGACGAGGGCTTTAGACTGTGGGATTGGGTTCTTGGCCCTATAAGTATTGGATCAATGTATCAAGTGGGTCAAATATTTTGAAAACCTATCAACGAGGCCCACCTACTTTCAACACCATCACCTTTGGGCCATCTATTGATCGTTGTAAATATCGAATTCCATCCCCTCCAATCACATACAGTCATATTTTACTTTAATAGGAATTGGTCCCCCTGCACTGTTGAGCATTTCAAAGCTAACGTGATTAATACAATCTTATCTATCAAATTTCTTTTATAGAAATCTTATCCATCATTAATCATATGCATTTTCCCATGCTAGAAGACCAACTCATACAAAAGTAAAATTTGAATATTTGAAAGGTCCAATTAGGTAGCTCCATGGTAAAGGTTCGGACGTCACACTCACAAGAATGATGTGGCAATACTCAAGAGATCCACGACTCCTACTATAGTTAGGAATGGAAGGGCATCTGAAAGAAGATAAACGGGTCAAAATTATAATTAGGAATGGAAACCAGTCTTAGCCCTTACATGAAGTGCGTCGTACCTCACTCCAACCATGCTTGGCCTATGGTAAATAGGCTTGCTATGGGCTTCCACTCACAGAATGCGTGAGTTCCGTGAGTGGGAGGAGAGGGGAAATTAATTTTTCCTCCTTTTGTTTGGATAGTCAAAAAGTAGGAATTTATTTGTTTGTGAGGTAGAGGGACAAAAATCATTTTATCCTTGCTTTTGCAAAAGTTTTCATTGGACATGAGGGCAATTTAATAATTTCATATATTTTCCCGTCTTTCCCCTCATTTTCCTTCATTTTTTAGGAAAAAATTTTGGAGTGGACCCCACACTCATTTTCCCCCTAAAAGTCCCTCCCCCATTTTCCCTCTCCCCTTCTCAAACAAACACCCTTAATTTCCACTTACCCTCCATTTTTCCCCTTTTTTTTTTATCTCCCCATTTTACCCCCTTCCAAAGGGTACCTTAAAGAACCGAGTGCCTCCCGCGTACACACTTCCCAGAGTGTGGGATGTCCGGAACTCCACAACCGGAACTCCACCACCCTAAGGCCATCTAGGGATCCATTGTTAAAAATGAATTCCGCCCCTACAGTGACGTATTTACAAATTACATTAATAGAAGTCGCTCCCTCTACAACATTGACCATTTCAATAATAACATGATTAATACAATCTTATCTATCAATTTTCTTTTATAGGAATCTCATCCATCATCAATCATATGCATTTTCCCATACCAAAAGACCAACTCATGCTAAAGTAAAATTCGAAAATCTGAAGCGACCAATAATAAGGTTAGATAGCTCCATGGTGAAGGTCAGACATCACACTCGCAAAGAAATGGTGTGGGCAACACTCGGAGATCCCACACTCCTATTTATAGATGTAGATAGATAGATAAAGATAGCATGAGTTTCATCACCCTCTTTTGCTCAATCCACACTTCACACCTCACTCGTTTGCACGTGTACCAGAATACATGGATGGATAAAAACGTTAATAAAAACCACTCCATCAATAGTATGAAAACATGTTGAAACAAAAGGCAGGAGAAGTAAAGCTGTTTTTGCAGCCCACGGAAAACTGTACCATCCCATCTCATGGCCCCTGGTTTTCAGCCCCAGAAAACATTGTTATTGTTTTCTCCAACCACAACTCTTTTCCCTTTTAATCCTCTTCTTCCTCATCAGAAACACAACCTATCATCATCAGAAACACATCCCAACATACAGGCCCTTCCAATCTCCCTTCCTACACAATTGTACGGCAAGATCATTCAATAGTACATTGGAAACTCCTGTTTTCTTGGGCTTTTTTTATTTTATATTTTTTTATTCCTTTGTGTGTTTGGATGAAGATTGAGGCTGGTTTAGTCGATCGAAAACGGCAAGGAAACTGTCAATTGCCCAAGGAGATGAGCAGGAGCAGCAAGAAGAACCGTAGGGGCCAGAAGAAGTCGATGACCGTTGTGCAGAAGCTCTTTGAGACGTGCAAGGATGTATTCTCTACAAGTGGGGCTGGGATCGTTCCGTCTCCTGGGGACGTCGAGCGCATTCGATTAGTTCTTGGTATGGGTTTTTTTTTTTTTTTTCCTTCCTGGGTTGATTTGGCATCTGGGTTTTGCTCACTTGGCCTTATTTGAATCTGGGTTCGTTTCTTTTGAATGAAAATGGGCTCTATTTGGAGTAAAGTAGGAATCTTGTTTTGTTATTGTTAGCTGAAACCTGTGAATTGGAGTTGGGTTTTCTGATTTTATATGTCTTTGGCTTGTCAGACTGTTAGATGAATGTGATTTTGTGAAAAATGATTGCTTTGCGTGTGTTGGAGCAGAGATTTATTTTGATTTGGGAGGAAATGAATGAGTTGTATTTGATTGAATACGTTTTGTTTTGATGGTAATGTATTCTAGGAATTGTGGGATGTTTTGTGTGCTTTTGCTGCCATATGTGGAGAAACATATATAATTAGCATTTGCTATAGAAATCTTGATTGAAATAGTTTATTAAACCATAGTTGCTCAATGAAGAACAAATGAGGGAAATGAAATAGGAATCAAATGCATCAAATAATTCTTTGTGTAATAAGTACATTACGATGGAACTTGGAAGCCAGTCTTCATGAAGTCTTATCTCAACTTTCAAGAAAAAAAAAAAAAAAAACAGTTCATGATCCTTTTATTGCTTACATGGGTTGTAGGATCCACATCTACACATCTGATTAAAGCTTTATTAAGTGCATTGGAAGTTCCATGTTCAAGGAAATAGGAAAAGAGGGAGACAGGTAAAGACCCATGTCGAAGCAGTGAGAAGAGAGTCAATGGATTATGAGGTATCTGAAAACATGGCTGCTAAAAAGGTTGAGTTGAAAAGTAGAACTAATAGAGCCAACCCAAATAGATGGGATTAGGTCTTGATGGTGATGTTGATGTCTTATTCTTTAATTCTTGGAGAATTGTTCCTTCATACTTAATATTAATTCCATTTCATGGATTTTCAGAGATTTGTCTGTGCTATTAATTTTTTATTCTATAGAAAGAGACCGTCATTGATGCCTGATTGCCCATCTTTATCCAGGCGTAACAACTTAGCTCCTAACACAGTTTGGTCGGGTGATTCTGTATAATTTAGGAATGCTTCTTGCTTTTGCCATATGCTTATTAGAACCTTTGGTCAATGTTCTTTTTTGTTCATTGCCACTATCAGAGCTTTACCCCATCAATTTGGGATGGGCTAAATGCATATGGATGTGTCATTCAGTGGATATACTCATGCACATTTGGGCAACAGTTCTATTCATTATCATACAGGACATATGAATACATCATGTCGTGTATATACTCATGCACATTTATTGACACAGAAGGTTATTTTGCAGCACAATCTTATACAACACAGTGCAGGTCTTTAACTTTTTATGTGATGCATGACCGGTCAAATTTCCATATTTACAAGAATCAGAATGGCTTTCACTAAAAAAAGGTATTATTTTACCAAGTCCAACTAAGAAAAGTGAAGTACCTGAGACCAGAGCTGCACATCTTTGAAAACAAACATGTCTTATGTGTTCACAAGTAAAATGTAAATGCATGCAGATCCGTACGTACTAGTATCACTCTGTGCTGTAAGTCAACTAAAAGCAAAACTGACCTACAACTAAATCCCAAAGAAACGTGAATAGCTGTTATATCTTAACCTGTCTATCAGACATGAATTTGTGTGTATTGCAACTATGCTTGCACAATTTTAATCGCGTAAATGTGATTGTTAAGTGGCATACATGTTAACATATCTTGAAGCACTTGTGGCATATATGAATGTAATGCACCTGATTCCCACCATCTCCTCTTAAACAAATAATCCATACAAATGCATTTATATCTATTGTTTTGGATGTGTCGTGATTTGGATGGTTTTATTCTAAAGCTTATGAGGATGTTTTTTTGTTGTTGTTGTTGTTGTTGTCCAGATAGCCTGAAACCAATTCATGTTGGATTGCGTCAAGAAATGCCATATTTCAGGACGGAGGAGTCTGACAAAGCCCCACCAGTAACATATATGCACCTCTATGAGTGTGACAAGTTCTCTGTATGTCGCGTTAAATCTTACCACTATGAGTGTGTTTAGATGTAAATGGATCATCTGGTTTCATTCGATGCTCATTCTCTTCTTCCATTCCTTTAGATTGGGATCTTCTGTTTGCCTCCGTCGGCTGTCATTCCACTCCACAACCATCCAGGCATGACCGTTTTCAGCAAGCTTCTCTTTGGCTCCATGCACATTAAATCATATGATTGGGCTGATATTCCTTGTAGTTCTGACAAAACTCACAATCCCTCACACTGTAAGTTTCAACCACTACTGCATGGTCTCGATATGCAAATGTATTCCCATGCAATCATGTTCATGTGTATGGAATTAGCATGCTCTAATGCTTTTAAGATAAGCTTCCGGAGGTGGAAACCCTGGTCTGATGCTTGCATGTAAATTTGCTTTACTAGCTGTAACCCTTTATGGTTGCATGACCTATAGTAACAATAGAAATATGTATAACTGCATGTGGAAAGTTAGAATGCAGTGTCCTAATAGATTGGGCCATTTCCTTTTTAAGGACTATTATTCATCAGAATTATAGAAAGATAAGTAATGAGTTAGAAATGAATTGGTTAGCCGCACTATATGGTAAATCAAGTTAATTCTGTAAATGTGGAGCCTGCCTTCCAAAAGATCCAAACCATCCATGTTGTGGCCCCATAATATTTAGCTGTAGCTCTTCTTGAAAGAAAGCAATCCTCACCATTGGGTTCAAGAAAGACATGATTAAAGCACTAATTGATAATGATTTTTAGTTAATTCATTTTACCACATAGTAGGTCCCCCACCTATTGGTGATTCAGATTGTCCATAACCTGCAAAATTTACTCCCTGATAACTTTACGAAATTTCAGTTCAGTTGAAGTTATATATTCACCGTTGGATTGGACAAGCACGATTTAGTCATGTTTTTTACATGTGATCAATCCAATGATTAATCTTACTTAAAGTAGCCTAAAGTGTATTGTGTATTCCAATTTCAGGAGGAAGGTTTAATAGCAAATCTGTTGTGATAAAACCCAATGGCGTAATATTTGAATTGTGTGAAACTTGGATCAGTGCTGAGAAAGGGGGATTTTTTTTTTTTTTGTATTGAATATAGGGGGGCCTACCTTAGGAAAGGGGCACTAAAAAAGTGGGTTATTTGTAAAATTTCACTATATATATGTATATATATATGTGTGTGTGTGTGTGTGTCTATATATATATATATATGTGTATATATATGGGGGATATTCATGTGTATCCATCCCTCACCATAGGGTGAAGGCACTTTTCCTTTTTTGCACATGAATTCCCCTTTTGTACTTCACCCTATGTACTTGAAATCCCCCTTTTGTACTTGAAAATTTCCATTTATGGAAGCATCCCTCACCCTATGGTGAGGGATAGATGCACTTGAATATTTCCATATATATATATATATATATATATAGGGAGATGCTCCTGTGAGAGATGCTCTCACCTTACAAATATTCAAGTCCTGTGCGTTGCAGACGCAGCAGCGCGCCTGCACGCACCGACCACCCGCACGGGGCCGATGCAGCAGCACGCACCGACCGACTGGGCACCGACCGGACAGACAGCGCAACGCCACAACAAGGTAGGGGTTGGTGCCGTCCATTGTTTCCCACCTCCTGGGAATAAACGTCCGAGAATGAGGAAATCGAACTTTCGGCATGTTCCCGGATCCCAATGCACAAATCCTTTCACACAATGATTGTTAAACATGTCTTCCATGTTTTCAATGCATTGAACATGCATTTGTCTCCAGAAAACACATACTTGGTCGGGGGGTGAAAATCTGCCGCACGCAGCACGCACGGACCGCCTGCACACGGCCGACGCAGCAGCACGCACCGACGGATAGCGCACGTCGGACGCAGCAGCGGCCGCCCGCACGAAGGAACGGACAGGGCAGACGCAGCAGCACGCCTGCACGCACCGACAGGCAGCAGCACGCACCGACCGCCCGCACGGGGCCGACGCAGCAGCACGCACCGACCGACTGGGCACCGACCGGACAGACAGCGCAACGCCACAACAAGGTAGGGGTTGGTGCCGTCCATTGTTTCCCACCTCCTGGGAATAAACGTCCGAGAATGAGGGAGTTATAAGGGCCCCCACCTTATCTCTCATGGTAAGGTGAGAGAATCTCTCACAGGAGCATCTCCCATATATATATATATATGTAAGTGTGTGTGTGTTTGTGTGTAACCCAAAAGTGTCCAGTAAGACATATTAAAGTGTTATATGTTCAAGGAATTAGGAATGGAGGGAGACCGGTTAAGACCATAAGTAGTAGTAACATGATGGATTCTGGATTTATTGAAATCATGGCTGTAAATAAGGTTGAGTAGAAATGCAAAACTCACAACTATATATATAGTTACCTTCTGCTAAGAGGTAATTATCATAGATTGCTTGAGGTAAAAATGTAAGCCCCTCGTGGCGCATGAAGATCATGGGAGAATAGCGTGATGGAAAGGTCTCACTGTGGATATGACTTAGGGGAAAATTCATCTCAATCATTGATTTAAGCACCTTCAAATTTAACGGTTTGCAAGTTACCTTTTTTTTTTTTTTTTTTTTTTTTTTTTTTTTTTTTTTTTTTTTTTTTTTTTTTTTATGAAATTCAATCTACCAAGGACTGTAGTACATATTAGTGTAAAATTAGGGCGAGTGCCAATTCATGGGGCGTTAGTTAGTGTGAGGGGTTGGAATGGTCCATGGGGGTCCTATGCGGCGGTAGAAAAGTTACCTCTCTTCTCAAGCAATCCAAGAGAGGCACCTCTTAGCAAAAAGTGTTCCTTAAATACCTCTTAGAAGAATGTGACCATGTATATGTGTGTTCCTTATTTGGAAATTAGCATGTGTGTGTTTTCCTTATAGGTAGAAAAGATTGCCCCTATCAAATCATCCTATGCGGCTATGACACTCGAATACTTGTACAAGCCCAACGTATTCGTATCCTGTTAAATAGGCCCAAGGCCCATAAACATAGTCCAGAATATCATATCTCACGTGGATGATTGGGTCAACTTGTAACGGCTGTACATATTCTCTTCATTAGATTGTCTCTTGTAATTAGTTAGTTTCCTAAAAGATAGAATAGCAATTGATGTAATTAGCTAGTTTCCTAACTAAGAAGCCTTGATTGAGGCATGTAATACTCTATATATTGGGGCTCGATCTCCAAAGGAAAACACACAGAAATAATACAAACTGAGAAGAAGTTTCTTCCAAAATCTGTGATCATCAGTTTGTCATATCCTACTAATACGGCACTTGTATTGGTACCCTGATATTGCACTAATACTTCTAGGGACCAAGTTTAACATATCATACTTATAAATCCTTTATTTCATATAGTTCTTTTAATATTTTTACTTCTCACCATAAAAAATGCTAGAAAGGGACGAAAACAATGATAATTTCATTTATTCAAAAGTTATCTCAAGAAAAAAATTTAAGACACTGTATCCACATCTGTGTCCTAGATTTTCTAAAGTGAGGAGTTGTATCCACAATCCCTGTATCAGTGTCCGTATCTGGGCATCATCATAGCTAGGTAGCCTTGATTTAGGGTCCTTAAAGATTTATCCCTTAGATACTGTCCGTGTATGTAAATCTAGTGGTTTATAATAGTTTGGTGAGTGTCAAATGGGGTTAGTGCTAGTACATTGAGGGGTAGGTGCATGTTGAGGTTTGATCCATCATGTTCTTCTCCTTTTCCCCCCTTGAAACACCTTTTTCATCTTTGATTTTTTGGCCTTAGAAATTCACTCCATACAGAATTTGACCTCGTTGATTTTTTCGGAGCATCTCTTATCCATGCGTAGACCTTCCTATCCCTCCCACCCCCTTGATTAGTGGTGTTTCAAAGTGGGCCACACATGTTGCACAGGTGTTGGTCATAGAACTTCGATGATGTGTATGTGTATAAATGACATTGATCTTTTGTGCCATCCTTATACGAGCATGATTTGCACGACATTGTGGGCCCACATTGGGGATGGGAGGATGGGAGCCTAGGGTTCTATGCGTGGATGAGGGTTACATCACAATCACCTTGTAAACCATTATACTTAGAGGGCTATAGTTCAAGGGTTTAGGATGATGCACATTGGCCTGATCTTTTTCCCAATTTTCCCAACCCTAGATCTCAATGAGATCTTTTCACATCCCACGATCCCCCAAATGATTGCCATGCATCTATGTGGGCTCCATCAGGTTCATGCTAAGTTAGGTGTGGGTGGTGCACACCTGATCTTGTGATGCTTTTAATCCTTTTGATGTTCTTTTCTTCCACATTTTAAGGTACCTTTGAAAATTTTGAAGTCCAGGTTGCTGGGATGCGTTTGGCAAAGGTGAAAACAGATGCTGTATTCACTGCTCCTTGCAATACATCGATACTCTACCCAGCTGAAGGAGGCAACATGCATCGTTTCACAGCAAAGACGTCATGTGCAGTTCTGGATGTTCTTGGGCCTCCTTATTCTGATCCTGAAGGCAGGCATTGCACATATTATCGCGATTTTCCATATGCAAGTTTCTCAGGTTTGTTGTCGAGTCTCTTGTTTTGCTTTGTGTATGGCATGTCTTGTGTGCATTTGTTAAAAAATCTGCCAGTGCCCTTCTTCATACAAGTATGTTTCTGGGATTGTATTTCAGTGATTCTACTATTTTATTGATACATTTTTAGTATCATTCGAATTAGAACAAGCAGTCTTTTATGACTAGTATTCCTTTGGATAGGCAACTAACCACCATCCGGCATATATTTCATATTATTAGAACAAGTGGTTTTGTAAAACCTCCCTTAGGCCTTGGTCCGTATGGAAAATATAATATTCATATTACAGTTGATGTGGACATTGGTGAGTATTGGAACTGTGCAAAAAGTCCTTTGCAATGGATAGTGCTAAGAAGTCACTGTGTGAATGATGCAGTAGGATTAGTACTGTTGGCCCTACTGAATCAGGATTGAACATTTTATTTTGTATAATGTGCTTCCCAGCATTTCTTCCACCTGCTTGAAAATTTCTATCATTTATACCTTAAAAATATTGCATGGGTACTTTTCCTTATACTACTAAAACCAAGACGTCCAATGGAGGCACCTGTTAAAAGGTGTGAAAGCATGAAGATTGCCAGGAGTAGGAGAGGGAAAAGGAGACCCAAGAGAAGTTGGAAAGAAACTATTAAACATGACCTTGCCTACATGGATCTAACGGAGGACATGGCCCTAAACATATTTAATTGGCGTTGTCAAATCTATATAGCCGACCCCACCTAGTGGGAAAAGGCTTGGTTTGATTTGGTTTGGTTTACCATTTCATCAACCTAGTTAATAGCAAATCCATGGTCCTGATTTCTATTTGATTGATTTAGAATTTCTAATCCTTTTTTGTTCAAATTTATACTTGTTGGTTGTAGTGAAAAACTACTCTTGCCCCCTGATTGCAAATTAAGTTCCCTGCTTTATTCTATTTATCATCAGAATGTGGTATCTTTGTTTGTATGCTTTGCTGCTGAACTCTTCTTCAATCAGTTAGTATAATGCACCTGCATCACCTATAAATATCAAAGGCATTCTGTATCACTCTTGTTTCCTCCATGCTTCATATACATTCGGTACTTCAGATTGTCTTGCATAGTCTTCTCATAACTATATAAGGGAACTGTGATGTGTTGGACCTGTTAAGTGGGGCCTATGTTGCCTATGTTTTTAATTATGACTTTTGGAGATAGGTACCATATTGAGTTTTAGTAACAGACTAAAGTCCGTATTCATTGCACGTGCAGAAGTCAGGACTTAGTAATTTTGCATTGAGTTAAAGGGTGAGAGTAGACTGTAGAGCATTATCTATGATTTTGAATTGTGGGGTTGGTGGGCCACCTTTTTCAGATGGTTTGAGGAGAGAATTAATTTTAAAACTCTCTTCCTAGTTATGTTCAGAACATGCATCTATTCACCTTGAACTGTGGGGACCTAAGTTTCTTTGATGACTTCCTCGGATGGGTGGTGCACCTAGGGAGCGTTATCCCTTATGTATCAACTTGCTCAGATGTTCTTCTCGTTCCGGAAAGAAATCGAGGCTCAATAAATTTGGCCTGGCTGTCCATGTTTGAGGCTCTTGATGGATGGCCAAGAATATAAAATGTTGAAGGCTGGGACAGTGGGCCGCTGCCCATCTAACTGTCAACATGATCATATATGGTCTCATCCATAGTGAGGACCATCCGATTTTAATATTGTGCCACTTTCTAAGGTTAATCTTTAAACGCATTTTGGAATTTGGATAATCTTTATCTTTGCTACTCACCAGATTGGGGTTCTGATGTGTGCAATCATCCTACCAGTATCATGTCATTTATTTCATTTGCTCTATTGCTTGTTTCAGTGGATAAAGAACTGGGTTATGAAGGAGAGGGGTTTGCATGGTTGGAAGAGAAGGAGAAGCTGGAAGATCTCTCTGTATTGGGAGCTCCATACATGGGCCCCAAAATTGTGGAGAATTGATTTAGGTTAATACCATCAACTGATGCCATTGCTTGGTGTATTGTTCCCTTTTCTGTTTGTATGTAAATACACAGAGGAAGGAGAAAGAAAGAAAAGCGAAGCTTCGAATTCATCTTTTCCCCATGATATAATCAAAAATTTTTCCTTTCCCCAGATGGATTACCTTGAATCTACTGGCATTTCCATTGATTTTTTTTTTTAAAATTCAATTTTCCTCCTTTTGTATGATGTCTTTGCTTTACCATGCATCTTCGTAAAACAGCCTAGTCTTCTTGCCTTCATATGATCAATCCAACGTTGTTACTTCTTCTCTCCAATCAGTTCACAATTTTGGTTGCTTACTTTATGCAATTGAGCATTTGATATGTAATGAAGTAATGGAACCTATATAAGTCATTGGATGGTGAGTTTGATTCCATCGTCCAACTTAAGAAAACACATCAGATTGAGGCAAGCACTTTTTCTGGAAATCAGACAAAGCCCTGTTGGAAGTCTCAAATGGAGATTGGAGAATTTCCTTTGTTGAATCTGTCCCATATGTGTGTAACTATCTGCGCTTGGCACTAGCTTATTAGTTTTTGATCTTTTGGAAGATTTTCACCTACTAGCAAAAGCTGTATGCCATGCTTGTGCAGTCTAGCTCGTGGGGCCTACTTGGATGCATTTTGAATTGATGGAAAGGTCTAGTCTCTTTGCCGATAAGAGTCAAGCAAAAAATGTGCCCAATCAAATTATCCAAGTCCTTGGATTTAACGGCCTTAAAAGTTTAACGGTTTTTTAACCATATAAAATCTTTTGAGATTCGACGGTATGCAAAGGTACGATGGGCATAGAGTTGTGCATGGTGCCAGATCATGGGGGATCAGATTGTAAAGGGAGTAACGTTGATCAAAGGTAGGCCCAAGTGGCCCATTCAAAAAAGAGAAAAAAAGGGAGACCTAAGTGAGCCCAGTATGGAAGGACCATACATGAAGTATACT
The DNA here is from genome assembly GCA_003546025.1 of Camphora micrantha. NCBI lineage: Eukaryota > Viridiplantae > Streptophyta > Magnoliopsida > Laurales > Lauraceae > Camphora > Camphora micrantha. The sequence goes on from QPKB01000001.1 coordinate 62,074,238, forward strand.
CGCGGGAGAAAATCCTTGTACATCTTTTCACTATCAAACCATTCATGGTTTAGTTAATGTGGGTTCCTTTTTTTTCTTGATCTGGTTCACTAATGTCACATGCTTGGGTTTTTTATTTATAAATATTTTTCATATTTGGATAAGAAAAGTAGAGTGGAGAAGTAAGCGTATGATGTTATGTTTTACAACCTTTACTACCCCTTGCAAGCTCTAAAGAAACATTTTACCTTACACTGATTTCTTTTTCGATCTTTTATCATTTTCATGATGTGACATTTATGTCACCTTTATACTCCACTCACGTAAAAGAGATATGCTACACGGACCGAACATTGGGACCGGTCTGTGGACCGATCCCAATGTTCAAGTCCACATTGGGATCAGTCCACAGACCGGTCCCAATGTTCAGGCCATTTAGACTTTTTCCATGTAAAAAGCATGCATGGTCAAATATCAATCCCATGAGATGCACTTTGGGATTTACCAAGACCAGATATGATCAATGGAACAGTGTGCATTACTTCAATTAAAACGAAAATTCAGCCACTCTCTGCATACGTGAGTAAATAAACGATAGAATTGGTTTAAATTTCCAAATCTAGGTTTCAAGAGCTTAAAGGTCCTATCGGTTTATGATAAATACCTATTATTTAATTTTTATAAATATATATTTATCTAATATTTAGTATAGATAATTAATAGTCTTTTGTCAGTATTTTATATTTTATTAGAATTTTTTATTACGATTCTTAATTGTATTTAAAATAGTATTGTCCAGATTGTATGTAAATAGGCTTTATGTAAGTGGAAGAGTGGAGAGATAGTGGGTTAGTGGAGTAGTGGTTTAGTGGTAGAGTTATTTTAGGATTGCAGTAGTTTTAACAGTTATGAAATATTTATAAATATTTGTAGATGTCGTATGGTTGAATATATGAATGAAGTACAATTTTAAAGGAATATAAAAGCTTTGCTCTTGTCTTAGGAGTTGTAGTTCTCCTCGAAACGAATCTTAGGAGGTCCACCCCCCCCCCCCCCCCCCTCGAAGTGGACTCTTCCTTTATCATTTTAATTTTTTGTTTTTTTTTTATTTTATTATGTAAAATGGTACGTTTCAGTATCATTATTTAAAGGCCCTTTTGTTTGCATGGAATTGAGCACAGAGGAGCTCATAGTAAAATGGATTATGGTTATTAAAGAGGTGAGTGGTGAAGGACATGGGATGTAAATGTAGATGAGAAGCCCTCCTCACATAAATGGAGCTAGAGAGCCCCACCAATGGGTCTAATATTACCTTCTCTAATTGGCATGCATCTAGGCTGGCCTTCTGAGCTGGTCCACATGCAACATGAAGTGGTCCACTTGTTAAGGACATTATTCCTATGGTTAAGAACTGGGCTGATATATTAATATAATATATATATAGCATGAAGGGGACATCATATATGAACATATGTATCAATCCATCCACCATGAAGAGGTCCTTAACGTGGAGGAATAGCTGGTGATGAATTGAAAAGCAAACGAATAGCCACTGGCGGAACCAGAGGGGAGTCGGCAGGGGCTAAGGCGCCCCCAAAATTTTAAAAAAGTCGTTTAAGATTTCAAGATTTTTATCATTTTTCACATATGCTTCCCAAAAACTTTAGAAAAGCACCTATATATTTGGAAAACTACATTCATTTTTTTTTATCAACACAACCCCCCCCCCCCCCCCCCCCCGCAAATAGTTCTAGAGAAATGAAGAGAGATTTGAAGTGAAGGAACTATTGACAACAAAAGTGACAAGACCTTATTTCTCTTATTTTCTTAGATAAAACATTTTTGCAATAAAACTTGATAGTGAGAAATGAGCTTTCACTTGTAGAATAATATGAGAAGTTGCATAGTTGGGCTTAGTTAGTTTTCCCTTTTACAAATAGCTATGCAGCCAAGGGTGGTAAAAATTGATCCAACTTGCTAACCCACCTGTATCCTATACAGATTATGGATTTGAGTAAACCTGGCCTTTAGTAAAATGGGTTAGATTAGGATGGATCCGCAAGATCTGTTTGACTCGAAATAAAATCTCATAACCCTAGCCTAAAGAACAGGAAGAGGAAGTAGCTTTTTTTTGTTTTTGGTTCTATTGTAAGATTGATTTTTGTGATTATGGTTTTCTTTTCATGCTGCCTATCTCAATCTCTGCATCCTGGCCATAGCACTACAACCCCTTCTTCTCAGGCCATCATGTTGCAGGTTCAACTTGATCATGGCTATGAGCCACCCATAGTTGGGCCATAAGGTATCAAATCTTCCAATCATCTATTCTCCACAACCCTACACAAGAGAACCTTTTGTTTGATGTTGAAATGCTTAGCTTGATGTTGTTTTTTTTCTAATTTAAAAATTGATACACTTAAATCACTTCAAATATTCTACCATATTTATGAATCTTGGTTGGGGATTTATTGAATCAATTCTAATGTTGGTTTGCAATGTGTATTTTTATGAATTTAAGCTAAATTCTTGTTCTAAATATGATGATAATGTACAAAAGGTAATTATATATTTTTATTTTGATATTTAAGTATTGAAATATTCATATAACTATTTAATGTAAGATTTGTATGTGTTCTTTTTTGATATATAGTTATCTCAAAATAATAATAAATTGTGTGCTCAGTGTTCGAATTTTGAAGAAAGAAAATGCTTCCAATTGTAAAGTGGGAGAAACAAGGGTAGAAATATGTAAAGAAACCCTAAAAAAGGGTGGTTCCCAAAATTTCCGCCCATGGGGAGTAGACTTCATGGACTCGGTCAACTATTTACGATATATTTGTGTCACGTGAAAGAAGACCCTATTATTTTTCATGGGAAGCATTTTCTCCACGCATAGTGCAAAACATCAAACATAGCCCCAACCATTAAAAAAAAGTCCTTACTTGACTACTTCTTCCATTTCCTCTCTTTCAATGAGGAAGCCTAAGAAGGCCATTATAGATCTACCTCCATCCTCAAACGTTTATTTCTCCTTTGGCAATATTAAGTGATGGTGAGGAAGCATAGAAACATAGATTTTAGAACCCTCATCTTCTTCCTCCTTTTAGATTATTATGTGCCTTGGGAAAGAGTTCTAAAAAACCATTAAGAAAATTATAAGAGGAACAAACTTATCCTTAAGATCTAATCCACCCATTAGCTCATTCATTAAGCATCCATGTCTAAGCTTGTAGACGATAGAGAGTGATTTGAGTAGGAGAGATTTCTAATAGGTGCCGTTTGGCATCTCTAATTCTCAGCTCTAAATGTCTGAAACCAGAATGATATAGACATTTTCTGCAAATAGACCATTTGGCAAATGCATACTAAATCTCTATTTCAATCTGTCTAACAGACATTTTTGTCTATGGTAAAAAGTACCGAAAATGAGGCTTTACAAAACAAACGTTTTATCTAAAGCACGCAGACAACGCGTTACTACAGTAATATTGGCGGAAGGGTGTGTTATTTTCTTTTGGTTTTGTTTTTTAAATTGTAGGCCACTGAGTCAAGATCCTAACCGTTAGATATCTTAACCAACTCAAACAAGGCCATCTTGTAAAATTAGAACAGTTGATTCAACACAGATCTCGAGATATTTTCCAAAAACCATAGACCTTTGGATGTGCATTTTTCGAATTATGTGGGCCCCAATATCAAAATCAAAACCGTTGATCCTCTTTGGCATGCCAAAAGCGGCCACTGGGTCAAATCTCGACCTTTCATTAATTAAGGATCTTGAGTTAATCGTAAAATACTGTGAGCCATTGATCCTCTCTGTATGTGCACTTTGGCTGGGTTTCACTTGATATAAGTCATATTTTTACTTTTTCAATTATGGGAAATTAAGTGAGATCTGAACTGGTATATCTTTTTGTAACTTCAAACTTGACTACGAAACCAAATTTGCGTCGTTGATCCATTACGTATCTCGAGAAATGCATGATACAGTGTTATCACTTAATGTACTCTATGTAAAATGATTTTGTTTCACTTGACAAACATCAGACCGTTTTTTCTTTATTTTTTAAATTATGGCCTACTGAAATAACACATGACCTTTGTATTTCTTGGGAGCCTCAAGCATGGCAATGACATCAAATTTGAATCATTGATTTGTCACGAATGTTGAGATATTGGTGAAATTGGAAAACCTTAGATCTGTAATTCTTTTATTTTCTGTGGGCCCCAAAATACGATCCGAACTGTTGATCCCCTTTGGAAGGCTTAAAACATCTAAGACATCAAATTTCATGCCTTGATTCATCATTAATCTCGAGACACTTGTGAAAAATCATGAATCATTGGATTAAAAAATGTCTATTTCATAGTCTTTTCATTTTACCAAACGATAAATTTTGGAAAACATCTATTTCATGCAGATCTATACCATATAGATCTACTTCATTCAGATCTGCTTCATACAGATAAGACTTGCCAAACAAGCCCTTAATCTCCTTTGGCCTTTTAACAAATACACGATCTCATCCTTTGCATGATCGGTGGTGGAAAAGGGAAAATTACCGTACGGAAGCTCCTAAATCCCACAATTACCCAATACAAGATGAGAAACTATGAATTACCCATGAGCAGATCGTACATAAAAGGACATGGAAAGTTGTAAATTTTTACCCTTTTCCATGCGATATCCTAATGTACTAGGATATCCCAAGGTTCGATATCCCATACCAGTGCGATATCGCACTGTTAGATATCCTACACTTGTAGGATATCGCACAGGTCGATATCCTATGCTTGTAGGATATTGCATAGTTACCTACTCCCACTTTTTACACAACATAGAAACCTCCGTTTCCAAAAGCTGTAGTAAGAACTCCATTTCCAAAAGCTGCAGAGCTCTGTTTCCGTTTCCATCTCGTTTTGTCTTGTGGGTTTCCATAGGATATTAAGATTCCATCTTCTTTCTTCACTACTTTATACAATTTATTCATCACAAAAGGTATGTAGGACCATAAAATTTCTGAATAGGTTAAAAAAATAGCCCATAAATGTTGTTTTGATAAACCTTTTTTTTTCTTTGATTCTTATGATGGAAACCGTAAATCACTCGTTAAGATCTAGATTCCTCCATGAAATGCATTATTTTGTTAAACTTCCTGATTTTTTTTTATTTAATAGTCCATTGGTGAAGCCTTTTTTTTTTTTTTTTTAATTTTTATGTTATAATAAAATGTATGAATTTGTTACTCACTAGAAAATAAGGCAGAAGAGTCCTATGATTACTAATATTGTTGCATTATATTGTTTTTCACTAGAAAATAAGGCAGAAGAGTCCTATGATTACTAATATTGTTGCATTATATTGTTTTTATAAATCTCATAACAAGTGATTTGATGGTAAAATTCATCCTATGGTTACTACATATTTCCAACCCATGCAATTTTTATTAATAAAATATATTTTAGTTTTATTATTTGAATTAGGATGTCAAATGTTGATTTGTGTCTTATACTGGTGGGCAGGAGAATTCGATGAAGTGGGTGAGATGAATCAGTGCAGTGAGTAGAAGCATTCACTGCAGTGGGTGTGATATAACAGTGGATGAAAAAAGAATCCAAAAATATCATCGCCATCATAAGCATCTATGAAGACTAAGTCATATAGATTTGCATCATGAAGGACAAAACTCTCAGCATCTGATTCATATAGGAAAAGTCTATTGTGGATGCCTTTCCACATTAATTTATCAATCGCATCGATTTGTGAGACTGGATAGTTAATAGAAGTTCTCTTCAGTACAGATGTCATTAGGCTCGCAATTTAATAAGAGAAACATTGAGTTGTGCATGTTATGTTTTATTTTTATTTTTTTTTTCACTTCTGAAACAAACATAAGTATATAAAGAAACAAAATGACGATGAGACTATTCAGAGTACAAGATGAGCAACATTGAAACCTTAGTCAAATTCAATGGACAAAAATACCCTTCATCTGAAGGAAACCTCGCTATAGCGAGTGAAGTTCTCGGTATAGTGAGGCATCACTCTATCTTCTGAGAAACAAAAATTAGAATTATTTTCGCTATAGCGAGAAACAAGTCGCTCTAGCGAGACTATCCTCTGACCTGACTGATTTTCGATATATCAAGAAAAGTGTGGATGCGATAAATTATGAAGACTAATAATTAATAGCAGAGAAGAGTGATTCATCCATTAAAATAAGACATTTTATTATTATTATTTTATTATAATAATTTCAATTCAAACATTTTACAATATGATGGTATGATTTTTTTCCATTAATAAATTATTATTTTTTGTCATATTTATCACCCTGGTTGGACCCATAATTTCAAGATATTGGTGGGTATACTGCTGACCGAAACACAAAGTATAACTTAAAAAAAAAAAAAAAAAAAAAATGGGGTCAAAAATCTAGTAAACATATATATTAAAAACCTGTACACTGTTATTTACATTGCTGAGGGATAAATAAAAAAAATTAATGATTGACCTCAAAAATGACATTGCCTGATATAACAAAATTAAACTGGACATCACATTCAAAAAATCCTCTCAGTCATCTGTCGTACATTCGAGAAAATCACTATTTTCCCATTGCTTGTAAAATATATCATGTACGATCTTCTGTCTGCAAAACCACATATCGCTCTGTGTGAACTGCATTGGTCGTCCAAGTAATAGATGCTCAGCATATGCCATCACAAATAGTCCACAATCATCCCTGCACAAATGTTCACACGTGAGAACATGCATCCAATCATTTAATAATGCAAACATCCAACATTTGTAACTTAAACTCACGTATTATCTTGTTTAGGACATTCATAAGGTATAATTGGCCAGCCAGCATGATTGTCCCAACCAAGTTGGGAGAAAACCCCGGTAATGAATAAAACCTGTACAATCAATGGGACCGGGTTGAAATGGTTCCATCTGCCAATCATTACTCAAATCAGGTGAAGATAACATTTGAGAAAAAATATAATGCAATTTAACAGCCAATCTAACATTAAAAAAAAAAAAAAACCAATCTATCATAATCAACTCAGACATTAGAATAGCAGTGCTATGACACTCATTTTTATGTACATTATACATAATTTCAATGGTTGAAGCCACAATATACCATTTTTCAAAGAGTGGTCAGGCGAAAATTCAGTCAGGGAGGGAGCCATGCCATGGTGGTTGTTTGTTTTTTTTTAAACATTGACCACTATGCTGTGGGAGTGATAATCTGGAGATGGAAGGGCACCTATTTATTGGACTAATTTTGAATGAAGTAGCATTCAAACTAGCTTGTGCTACTTAAAAGTTTTAATCTGCTGATATATCATTTTGTGAGTGTTCAACCTTTTAAGCCTAAAAGTAAAACATGGAGAGCAATAAAGTTTCATGGAAAAATGATAAAATAAGCAGACAGCAACACCAATACCAAATTTTTTAACAACGGCTCTCCAATACTCAAAAGAGTGGAAGAAAAAATAAGATTCGTAGCAACATCACACGATGCAACCCCCAAATAACAATAAAAACCCAAATGCCCAGCCTCAAAACAAGCCCTAATCCAGAAAAAAACAAAAACAAATAGAGAGATAAAGGAAAAAGAATACTTCTTTCCCTTACCTTAAACTTCTAACGATTGGGTATATTTCCCACAGTAAAACCCTAGAAACTTGAAGATCCACCACGTTGCAGCTACTGATGAAAGAGAATAGAGTGAAAAGTTGTGTTCGTGCAGAATCCATAATAAGACGATGAGAAAAACAACGAAGAAAAACCATGGGAGGATTGAAGGAGGATGATGATCACAGATTCACAGTAAAATGGGTTTTTACCGAGTTCCTCGTCTTGTTTTACCTGGTAGAAAGACGAATGATGAAAACTTTATCCTGTATATCTAGGATATCCAACGGTGCAATATCCGAATGTCTTGAGATATCGAAAACTGGGATATCCTATACTATTAGGATATCCCGGGATATATAAAGGGTAAAATCATCATACTTTTATGTACGATCTTTGCTTTGGTCATTTGTAATTTTTTATCTTTCTTTGGGTAAATGTGAGATTTTAGAGCTTCTGTATGGTCATTTTCCCGGTGGAAAAAAAACCCTTGCATGTATGTGGGCCCGACAATCAGAAGTTTAAAAGAAACACCTTATATTTAAGTGTGTTCCACGACAGAGATATAGTTGAGAGGTGAGAAAAGAAATGCCTTGCATCTAAGTGGGTCCCACGAGCAGAGATACAGTAGGTTAGTGGTGGGGTAAAAAACCTTGTATATATGTTGGCCCCATACAAAGAGGTTAAAAAAATACATTGTATCTAAGTGGGTCCCATGAGTCACCATTTCATGGGTAGCATGTGTTATGCACTTAGGGTCATTGCTTTGGTGCAATGGTAAAAGTCTTGGGCGTCATGCGTGATAACACATAATCGAGACCTGCGAGCAACCACTTTGTGCAAAAATTGCCAAAGTTTAGGCATGTCTCCGGTCTAGACCCTCCCAGGACCCTGTTTCGGTAGGACCGCATGGGTGATGACCTTTTTTTTTATGTGTTGTACACAAGTTTCTTTGCAACCAGTATTTATAGATTGATTAAATGGTGGAGATAGCATTAACGGTAAAGGTGGAGTCTCCATTGTAGAAAATATCACCTGTTAATTTATCTGATACTAATTGAGATACACTAAGTGGGCCTTGTGAGCAGAGCTAGGAAGTGTCCAACCAAAAGGGGATGAAACTCCTTTTAATATATGGGTAGAATCATGAATAGTGAGTTCAATATATGGGTATTGAAAAATTAAAATTTTTTGTCCAATTAAGTGGAAGCACGCTTTGTGGACCTTAACTACTATAAACTATACCAATTTTAATCTCCCACTTTCATAGATAGATTAAGACTCCATTTTTAAAAGTCACCATCCATAGCTCCCTACCCTCTTTCCCCTTTGAATTGACTCATCCAATTGTTGTATGCCAAACTTGACTTGAGTTATTCCATTGTAGTTAAAGCATATTACAGGTGGCCAATATCCCAATGTTGTTTTCAACTCTTTTATGGTGACCTTACATTTGTGGACATGTGATATGAGTGGCTTGAAGAATTTCAAAAGGTAATATCACTATGATAAAATCACCTTAACACTCTTAAGAGACCTACACCCCAGTTAATACAAAAAGAAATGAATTGAAATTCTAATTTTGTTTCATCTCTTTCCTCACTTTTCTCAATAATACCTCATAACTCTTAGCCCCTCAACTATTCTCATTTATCTCTAACCTTAACAGAATCAATATCCTTAAAAACCTCCTCTTTAATAAAAAGGATTTTATAATTTTTAAGAATATTTATTAGATGATAGGTCTAGTTCCTTTGAGATTAGAATTGTTACCTTTGTTACAGGTTGGGTTAATTTGAATTTGATTTATGTTGTTCTGTTCTCTACATTTATATAGAAACTTGTGTTAATAAAACTTATAGTGAATTTATTACAAATTTAATGATTCTTGAAATGCTGAGTATCATAACAGTCATGCCGTACTTTTATAGAGATATCGATCTAACAATTAGGCACATAACTTCTTCAGAGAGTATACCAATGACCCAACCATTGAAATCTGTATATTTTTTTTTCTTATTTGTCGTCATTTTTGTAGCAGCAGCTGTAGATGAATGTGCAAGAACTTATTCTGACATAAAGTAACCTATGTTAACAAATCCCAACATATCTTGGCTTTCAATGAAGCCTGAGACCATCTCCAAGAGGAGTAACAAATTTGAGGTAGCAAATGTGTACTTTGCTACCTCAAATACAAATTTGCTACTTTCAAAAAGTCTCACTCCAATAGATGTAACAAATTTTATTATTTCTTTTACTTTTCAACCCGTTGGAACCCATGCCGTTGCATTATTGTATTCCATGTGTTACATTATTTTATTCTATTTTATCATTTACTACTTTGAGTTGCTACATGGCAAAGTCAAGGTATTTGGGAGACGTAGCGATTTTGAGTTTGACACTTGCTGTTTTGGTTGGAGAGTTGAACATCCTACGTAGCATAGTAACTTGGTGTTGCTACTTCAATTGCCGTCTCGATTGGAGATGGTCTAAAAACTTTTGGGTTTTCCATAAAAGGAAATTCAATTGGGCTAGTTTAATAGAAACAAAGTTTACCATTTTTAGTGTAGATGGATATGGGTACTTGAGTCCATAAGAAGAAGATGAAGTAGAGTCAAAGTCAATCATTGATATTGGAAAAGTGATAGATATGAGGGAATATTGGTTGGTGGAATGGAGAGTGAAAAAGAGTGTTTTGAGATGGGCTTTGTAAGTACCCAACCCCATAAACTTGCTCATAATTATTTTAAATTGTATATGATGGGACCCATGGACCCAACTTATGTCTGAATTAATTAATATTGAGTTTCTACTATAAATAGAATTATAGTTAAATAGGGAGGATTATACAACATTGAGATTTATCAATGAAAGTGTGGGTGAACTTGTATTGGGACCCACACATGTGACACGGATCCCAAGGGAGGCATACCACCATGTTTGAGGCAGCCAAAGGACCTATATGCAATTTTTCATAATGTCAAGGCATTTTCATAATTTTGTAATATATGAGAATTAGATTTATTAGTTACTAATTAGTTATTATTTAATATTATTAGTCATGTGGACCCCACTTGGTTAGCAACAACCTCCCAATTAGTTAGGAAAGTTAGTCAAATATCCCATGTATGTTGAATTTTAAATAAAGAAAAAAAAGTTTCTCTTAAGAAAAAGGCTAAAAAAAACTAGAAAGTGGATTTTTTTTATAAATAAAACAAACATGTCATAAATGGCAAGAAAGCTATGTAACTTTGCACACTTGTAAAACATGTGCAAGAGGGCCTCATGAGTTAGTGACTTACTGAATTTTAAGTTAGAAGTGAAAAAGAAATCAATATTTTATTAAAGTTCAGAGTAAGAAAAAACTTTCTAAATAAACTAAGAATCTTATATTTATTAGGAAACCAACTAAAAGGACCAAAAACACATGGAGCCTTCCGTATGAAAACATGTTCCCCCTAGTTGTTGCATTAGAATATATTTAAACAATAGTAGTATATATAAAATAAGAAGTAAGAAAATTATTAGGTAATCACGAATCCCTTTTTGAATGAGATGACAACTAATCAAAATCACTTACACTCAACATGAACACATTGAGGAGAAACCCCTGAGTGGTTGCTTAGAATTTTTAAATTAAACGTAAAGGACAAATAATAAAGATCCTAGTACAACTAAGAGTACTGATAGCATTCAAACACTCAACCAACCCTCTTTCTTAAAGGGAGTTAACGTTTACACCCACCCTATATGGCTATGCCTGTGTAATCTAATCATACACATGCAATGAACTCATGTGTTTGTCTTATCATGTCTTATCTTATTTTGTCTAAATTGGACTCTTTTAAGCTTTACATGCGCATGTCATATTTCTTTTCACTTAAAAGAAAGGGACCGATCGTACGCCGTAAATATGTGTGTCTTAATTTGTTAACGTTTACACCTGCAGGGAGTCGTCAACTCAAGTGTCAACTTTAGTTTCAATGAATATATTCTCTGTTAAAGGGTGTCTCTTTAGTTCCATCAGACTTGTGTGCATTATGTATAAGTCTATATATACATAGATATGGTTTTTCTTAGCAATATACATGCCAGCAGAAGATATGAATTTGGATCAACTGAGGATTTGGGTCAATAATCTGCGATTGTCAAGTGGTTCAAGTCTTAGAAACGAAAAATGTGAAGCCACGAGATATCTTGACATCGTTGAAGAAGCGGAATTCGGACAACGTGTCTACCATTAAGAACATATACAATGCACGCCAAAAATTTCGGACTCCAGAGAAAGCCTGTAAAACCCAGATGCAAGTTGTCATGTCATTCCTACAACGTGAAGGATACATTTTTGAGAGTCGAACAAATGCTGTAACCAATGAGCTTGAAGATTTATTCTTCGCACATCCAAGATCATTAGAGCGATGGCATGCATTCCCGCATGTGTTATTGATGGACGTAACATATAAAACAAACAGGTACATGACGCCTCTCCTTGAGATTGTCGGCGTGACTGCAACTAATATGACATTTTGCATAGCATTCGTGTTCATGCACTCAGAAAAAGTGTTCAATTATACTTGGGCTGTAAGGTGTCTGCAGTCAACAATGGATGGATGCACCGATACACGAGTTATTGTCACGGACAGAGAGTTGGCTTTGATGAATGCGTCTGCCTAGGCATTTTCCGAGGCTAAGAAATTACTCTGTAGGTGACACATTTATAGGAGTATTTTGAGCAAGTGCATGCCATCAACAACAGACAACAAATCTTGGAATGCATTCTACAAAATGTGGAATATATTGCTGGAATCTGAAACTGAGAATGCGTATGTGTGTAAATTGGCGGACCTTGAGGTAGTGTTATAAAACTTTCTAGATATGATTAATTATCTTAAGGATGTATGGTTGACACCGAATAAGGAGATGTTCGTATTCGCCTGGACCGATAGATATTTGCATTTTGAAAACCAGACAAGTAATAGAGTCGAGAGCCAGCATGCGAAGTTGAAACGATACTTGGAGTCATCACAATCAAATTTGGAGACATCGCTGTTGTTTATTCACTAAGTCATCCAATCACAGGACATAGCTATCAAAGCGAGTATTGAGCAAAGCAAAACTATCGTCCAACATCGATTCAATATACTGCACTTCCGGGAATTATGTTGTTTCGTTTCAAGCCCCGCATTGCATCTGATTTTGAAGGAATTTGAGCAGTCTAAGGATGTTGGAGAAGTTTCCTACAAATGCAGATGTCGACTTTGTACGAGTTACGGACTACCATGTGTGCACGAGCAAGCAATATATTTGAACGATGGTCCTCACATACCAATTGATTCCATAGATAAATTTTGGAGAAAACTTGACTTATCACCGTGTGTGTCTTTTCAAGACGATGACATCGATTATGACGTCTAGCTACAAGTGTTCACGGAACAGTTTATGCAGCAAACAAGGCATGGTAAATTCAGTCTTTTAAGGAAGTTGAGGGAGATAATCACACCATCAACAACTTCAATTCGTGAACCTGCTGTTAAGACGAACACTTGTGGATGCCCCTCTTCGAAAAAAAAGTTGCAACAACTACTCGTGTTAATCCAACTGTATTAGTGTTCGTTGAGTCTGATTCCCTTCATTCTCGAGAACCAAGCAGAAACAGTTATTCATTTGGAGGCCCCGACTCGAAGGACAGGGAAGACATATTAACTCGTGCTAATACGGATACATTTGAGTTTATTGAGCCAGATATTTTCCAGTTTTAGGAACCAGCGAGACATAGTTGCTCCTCTATTTATAGCTACTCTGTACATGCCTATGTTCGTCAGTTTCCACCTATACTACATCCTTACATTATGTACGTACAAGACGTAAAACCTGATGAAAATTGCGGATTTTGGGCGATAGCTGTCTGTCTTGGTCTTCACGAAGATGAATGGGCAACTATCCAGTATAACTTAATAGAAGAGTTGCATACATTTAGGACACAATATGTTGCAATATTTGATAGTGATGACCAGTGGACTCGTGTTTACAACTCACTGAACTTTTTTGCATTAGATAGAGGAGCACCGATTAAGCATTGGATGACCATGCCAGACATGGGTCTCTTAATTGCTTCGAAGTTCAATGTGATATTACATGTTTTAAGTGCTGCAAAGAACTTTACGTATTTGCCACTTCGATCTACTCCACCACCGTTGTATCAACATATTGCTATCGCTATCGGGTATGTAAATAATAATCACTACATCCAGGTTGCATTGACAGATGGTCACCCGATGCCTCCCATTATGCCTCAATGGGTTCACTTCAGGCATGATTGTGCAGCTACATGAGCTACCCCGTATGCTGAGCGAATTAATGCGTTCATGCAGTATATGCGTTATAGGTTTCCTTCTGAAACCATTGTGTCGGAAAATCAGGAATGTAACATATGTTAATATGTTTGAATAAATTTGTTTAAAATATCCAAGACTTTTGAGATTAGGAAGATTTTTGTGTTATTAGTATTTAGTAATTATAATCCAGTGTTTTAAGATTTAATACAGAGTTTAGAATATAAGGTTTAAAATTTAGAATCCGACATACAAAGCTAGTCAAAGGTGATAGGCATTCATAATAGGTTGAGTCCAGCTTGAATGTTTGCATAATTTACAATATCCGAAAAGCTATATAATTAATTATATTTTAACATTACAATCATTAAAATAGTTAACAACACAAAAATCTTTTTTTAAAAAAACTTGGCAGATAATTATGCCTAAAAGTGGATTTTTTTTCTAATTAACAATTATTAATTAATTAATTAGTGCTATAACAAGTGCTGATATATTGTGGGTGTATCAAAAAAAAATTATTTGGTCAATAATCATACTGTCATGTGTGAAGGCACTTGCTGGGAACCAAGAATGACCTAATTAGAACTCTCCACGTGGCAAAGAGTTGTTAAAGCAGAATTTTAGAACTTTATTGGTAATTTCAACGAATCATCCCTGATGCATTTACTTATCTCTGTCAAATCCTAGCATTCATCAAGGGAACATTAGTCTTGGGAAGCGTGAGAAGTCTTAATTGGGATATAGGGTGGGTACATCAAGTAAATAGGATGGGTGTATTTAGAAATACCCTTCTTAAACCCCACACATCCAATATTCGAATCTCAAGCCCGAACAGAGAGTGAGAGAGAGTAGAGAAAATAGGAGAAAGAAGCTTAAAAGAAAAAAGTTCTAGAGAGTGAAAATTGATCAGGAAGGATTCAATTCTATATGCCTTAATTCACTTCTAACTGTGTTTACATATTAAAAAGGTAGATAGTTGAATCTATAAATAAAGAAATCAATAAGAAATTCTAAATAATGATGAAAGACTTTAAAAAGTGGCAAACCACACTTGGCCATGAGCCAAAGAGGGGGCCCCACATAGGTTCAACCAACATGGGTTTGCGCCCACGTGGCTTGGTTTTGAGTTTTTCTCAATGATTTCTTGGTTTGTATGATGATTTGTGATCCCTCAAGTGTAGATCTCTTCGTGTTTATATAAAAGTAGGTAAATCCATCTCTATTTGTAATACCCCGATTTAGGGGCCACACTATTGATCTCAATTGAATATGTTTACATATTATTCACATGTTTCTTGAACCCTATCATGTTATCAATCTTCTTGACGTGTCAAATTTTATTTTCTTGTGATCTATGTGATATGTAAATTTCATATTTGTGATTTAATATAATGTTAGTAACATTAGGATTATGTAAATCAGAGTTTTAACTATATTAATGTTGTACTTGAACCAATTTATGATGCTTGGAAGAGATTTGAATACAAACAATGGTGTTTTATCTAGTTTTACAAAAACATAGATTTATCTTAAAAAATTGTGATAAAATACTATTTTTCAGTTAAGTAGATTTTTCAGTAAATTCTATAAAAATTACATTTGGCATCATTGGCTTGTTCCACCCAAAAAGTCTATCCAGGTGACATTGTTAATTGAATAGGGTTTACTAAATTCCCAGGACGCACTGGGATGAACGTGGACCAAACAGAATAGAGGAGATACTTCTTTCTCTCCCACCTCCCTTTCTACTAATGAGAGGTTTTCACTTGCAGGAGTCCATGTACATGACCAATTCTCCTAGGTTATTACTAGATAATATTTTCTTACGACTAAAATGCAATCTAGCTCATGAGGCCCATTTATATTATTTATTATTGGGATGAGGACAGATGGAAAGGTCTTCTTATGGACAAGAGGGAACCAAAAAATAGCCTCACTAGATGACTCTAGCCCTTGATTTAACAACCTTAAAGTTTAATGGCATCTAAACCATAGATTTTTCTGAGGTTCAATCCAACGGTGAGTGAACGTTTGGTGAGTATAAAATTGGTCCTAAAACTAAAATATGGGATGAGAAGAGTATTCAAGGAGCTGAGATGATCAAAGGTGGGCCCAAGTAGGCTCTATAAAGCTAATCTGCACATGTTGTTTGCTCTTATGAGAACATTATTTGTTTAGATGGAAATCCAATCAAACTCCAATATAACCCCCCAAGCATATATAAGGCAAGTACATGAATTACAGGGACAATGCTCCATCAAAAATTAAAATTAATTGAGATAGGTCAAGATTGAACTATATTAATATACTTGCAGGATTATACTAAAAATTGACAAAGCAAAACTCCTTAAAAATATGGCCACCACTTAGAAGGGTGGTTGTGGTCAAAAAATAGATTGATGTGGGTTCTAGTGAGAGTTAAAATTGAAAGGTAGCGGTCAAAATTGAATTGAAATCTTTCCGCTATAATATAAAATAATAGGTTGATGAGGGGTTCAGTGAGAGGTAAAAATGAAACGTGGCAATCAAAATTGAATTGAAGACCTTCTGGTATAATATATAATAATAGATTGATGTCGGTTCTAGTGAGAGTTAAAATTGAAAGGTAGTTGTCAAAATTGAATTGAAAGCCTTCCACTATAATATATAATAATTGGGACAAAGCTATCATTTTTACAAGAATTTAGCACAAACCTAATGCAGCTGTGCAAAGTTATTGCTTTGTTGATGACTATCAAATATGTTCAATAGCGGAGTCAAGATTTGCTTGCAGGGGATATGATTGATGAATAGTTTCAATAAAGCTACTTATGAAAGGCCTAAACCATTTAATAAATGGCCCTTCCCTATAATCCCACGTAAGATTTGACTTAAATGGTCCTAGTCAGAATGACACTCTTAAATAAATTTTATTTTTTTGGTAGAACACACTTAGATAAAATATTATAAGAATCTAAATATTTTGCAAAGATCGATTTCATAGTAGCCTACATCATACTGGAATCACTTCTCATAGAAAAGGAGTAAATTCTTCAAGGCCCTAATAATATCTATGCATTAGAGACAATAAAAGGAAAAGAAAAGAGAAACCAATGAATCACATAAGAGTTCTACAATAGTGGGTCCATTTATAAGACATCTAAATTATTGATAAAATGGCCTCCTCATGTAGTGTAAAATGCCATCAAATTTCACTCAAATGACCCACCTTCAAATTGATATATTTTAAAACACTCAAATAATATTATTATAAACAATTCAAAATTTTCATATAAATCAGTCTAACGTTGGGCCAAAACTATAGTGACTTAGAATCTTCATAGAGAACAAGGAATTTCTTTTGTGATGTTTAGCCTCTTTCTACTGGGCCCCAATCAGGAGATCAGCTCTAGAACATCCGCCTTTCTAGTATATTTTCATTTTTTAAAGTGGCCCATGTTCAAGAGTCTCATAAAATGATAAAACTCTATTTGCGAGAAGTGGTAATGGGATGCCTACTGTTAGGGATGCAAAGAGAGTAACAAGGAAAACTCCCTCATCGAAAAGGGATATGATAAGTTTATTTTTTTAACTCTTTCATAACAAAGAAAAAGATAAGAATACCCTTTATTGTTTGCTAAAATTCTCTTTTTTTAAAACGAAGTATAAATTGAAGAGGGGAAAAATGGCATAAAATTAAAATCCCTGTAGAAATCCCTAAAATCTCTCTTGTTTATTCATTATAAAAAGAAAATTGAGGAGGGGCAACTCCTTCGCCACTGGATGTGTTCAATGGTTCAAGAAGAGGACAGATGGAATTCAATGCATCCTTGTAGTTGAATTATCCTCTTTCTACATGTTGAGAAATGATCATATGTTAATGTTCATATAAGTTTCAAGTATATACATATGTGTGTGTATTAGAAAGCAGGGTCTTGGGTTTATTTTAGACTACCCTTGTGATTTTGATCATAAGTTCTTTCACTTTCTTCAAATGTTCCACATTCTCTTTCCCCACTCCTTATCTTATACAACTCTTATCTTATCTCTTTACATCAACCACTCATGTCTACTCCCCACTTTTCAAGTTTCCTTTTTTGCAATACTTTCCTTTCTATTCCACTTTTTGTATTTCCTTTTTGCATGTTCTCCCATTTCCTCCACTTCACTTATTCCCTTTCTATTCCACTTATGACAACATGCACAGTCATAAACTTTTTCTTTTTTTCTTTCAAAAAAATTAGGAGCAATATTAGCAGGTGATTGTTTTTAAGTGAAAGTGCATGAATGACCCTTCATCTCCTAAGAGCCATTTTAATTGAAAGGGTTAGAGTGCGTAGTATTTTCAATCCAAGGGTTGACCCATTTATCTACTATTGGATACGTTGGGTTTGGCAATTTGTTTTACCTCCATGATACTTGCTATTCATATTGATGATACCATTTGAAATAACTATTATATGATATTCTTTATCAATTTGTTTCAACATTCAATGCATAATGTCCAATAAAATATATATAAGATGATGTATAAAACCATGCCCAAACTCAAGTGCCCAATCCTGAATATACAAGTCCTAGATGTGGACATGACAAAAATGATTCCCAACTCTAGGAGTTCTTCTTTCTTTCTTTCTTCCTTCCTTTATTCTCCCCCTTTGGGTAATTCACATGTAAAGTGAATTTAAGTTAAGGGTTACTTTAAGAGATAAAAAAAAGAATATGGGTCTTCTAAAAAAGTCACAAAATTTCAAAAATCGCCTCTTTTTTTTTACTAAAAAAAAAGTCAACTCTCATTCCACTAAAAGACAAAAATGCCTCTTCTTTTTATCCAAAAAATGTCAAAAGAGCTCTTTCACATGCCACAAAATGACAAAAAGTCAAGGAGGATTTTAAAATTTTGCACTTTTTTATAAGACCCCTCTTCTTTTCTTTTCGTTTAAAGTGACCATTCACTTTTCTTTTCTTATTTATTTTTGCTAAATGGTAAAATGTATTTTGAGAGAAAAAGAAGGAAAGAAATATGGGCAAAAAGCCCTCAGGCCAAGAGGTTACAAAAACAAAGATATAGAAGCTTTACAAAGGATGAAACAGAAAGTCAGGCCATGCCTAGAAAAACCAAAATGGGATGGGGATAGATTGTAATCTTAACAAAAAATAGAGATATGATCATACCTTTAATCCGTACCTTTGCGCGCTCTAAAGTAGACTTTCGATTGTTGTGCCTAGCATCATTATGAAGAAGCCAAATGATAGAGATGGCATGGAAGAAGATAGCAGCTGCCTATTTTCTTCCAAAGACATCTCCAACATTTGAAATGATTTCCCAAATAGAAGCAGTAGAAGTAGGAATAAGATGGGGATAGCTACAGGGACCGAGAAGCCATGATCAGAAGGCATTTGCCAAATTGTAAGAGAAGAAAAGGTGGATGTCTGATTCTTCCCAAAGATGACAATTATAACATCTTGAAGCCATGTTGCATCCTCTGTATTTGGTCACAAAATCTATTAGAGTTTTCCCAAGGAGAAGATGTCGAGAGAAACAGGCTCGCGCTAACCGAGGGTTCACATACTTGTTCCAAATAAGGCCTATCCAAGGAAGATCAATTGCTCGGGTTCACAAGAGATGCCAAGCAGCCTTAAGGGAGAGGTTTCCAAAAGATGAATCGATCCAAGATAGAGTGTCAAGCTGGAGTTGTCAACTATCAATATATCCCTCGTCGATTGAAGCAGATAGTCCTTAAAGTGAAAAGATAGGTGGGGAGGGATAGTCCAAGAATTCTCATGGATAATGTCTATAACCATGTCCATGGACAAGAATTGGATTGTTGGAAATCTGGAGGAGATAGAGTCTTGGTCGATCAAACCATAAGCAAAGTGATCATTCACTTAAATTCACTTTACAAGTTCTTCGTTTACATTTCGTCACTTTTATGAATGTTTAATTTGCAAAACTTGCAATTATAAATTTTTTTTTTCTTATATCTATTCCTACAATGAAATTATGTTTAATTTGCAATATATGAACATATACTTATACTTAGCATGGGTTATTGTGCTAGCCAGAATAAGTCAACTAGGGTTGGCCTTTACCTAATTTACACTACCGCAAGAGCCTAGTTATGCTCGTCAAATTTAATTCGGTATACATGGTTAGATTGAACTGTGTAATTTTTTTTTTATTTTTCATATTGATCAATCTATGATGAATATTTATTATAAATGAAGTGATAGTTGCGCTTATACCTTTCTATCGAAGAGCATCTAATATGCATTGCTTCGATCAATCAAGAAGTGGCAGTATTTTACTAATATCTTTTTCTTTAATTCAATCCAACAATGAATAAAGGTCTTTAATATCCTTCACTTAAGGACTTTTATAAAAGATTAAGCTAAAATCTTAATTAAACGGTTTTATGGAGAAAAAAATCATAAAATGACCGAAGAGTTGCTCGTACATATTTTTAATGATAAAAAATCATAAAACGACCGAAGAGTTGCTCGTACATATTTTTAATCAAAATTACTCCTTTTGACAATATCATCAATCTGCGTTGCTAAAAAAAAAAAACATATTCTGTTTCGTCTTCTTCCACTTTGAAGATGAAAGAAACGAGGTGATAGGCCTGAGATGGATGATGAAGTTGGTGAACCAGTCTTGGGAAGGGTGCCTGGAAAATGAATGGGAAAGAAGTGGGTTCGGTTTGGAAGATGGATGAGATGTGGGTCCGGTGGTTGTGAAGTGTTTGGAAGATGAAAGGGTGTGGGGTTCAATGGCTGCGAGGTGTTAACAAGTGGGTTTGCCCCTGCCATGGCACCATCTCTCTGCTCTCACCCACTTTCTTCTTCCCCACTGTCTTACTTACTGCCTTCCTTACCTCTTCTCCCAACACCACCAACACACCAACATCATCACCACCATTTGCCCCTTCCATCGAACCCCACACTCTTCCATCAACTTTTCCTTGTCAACCCACTTCTCATCCACCTTTCGAACCCCTCACAGCTACCGAACCCATTTCCAAACCCTTTCATCCTCCAAATACCTCACAGCCACCGAACCCAAAATTGGTGCAGTGAAAGACATCTATGAGTAAGGGTATCCATGTTTTGAACAATTCAGATCTTCAAAATGTGCGCCGAAAGACTTACAAGATAGAGAGTGTCACAAGTAAATTCATTGTTAACGCGCTAGTTCTTTTTATGTAAAGGGTTTTACAAACACACCCTACCCCAACTCTTGGAAGTGGTAAGCTGTCCAACCAAGCAAAGTAAGAGCACATCAATAAATAAACAGTAAACATTTCGCAATTAGCCGAAATCGAAGAAGCTATCTTTTATAGATAACTTATCCACCAAAACCTCTTTTATACATTGGACCAATGGAGCCTAACTTCATGGAATGCCCATATAAAGCCTTGTAAATCCTTCTCAACAAGATGACCTTCTCAATATTTAAAAGATTTTTTAATGGAATGTAATGATTTGTTAGAATGGTTTAGCAAACAAAAGATTTAAGGCTCACCCGCTTATATGATTTACAATGGCACTGCAACAACAAAGAAAAACCACCAAAAGCACAGAAATATGTTTGATATTATTACAGCCATCCAACTTAAGACCTTGAAAATGAATAATTCATGTTCAGAAACCCAACAATGATGGCATACTGAAATGAGAACTTCTAACAAGTACTTATTAAATAATTTTCCAGATGCATGTACCAGAACCAGTAAGAAAGCTAGTGCCAAAGCACGAAAACAGATCAATTGGGTTTGTGCATCGCAATCTTCTGTTGCAACTCCTCTTTCCTTGCACCAACAACCTTGTCTACTATCTTCCCTTCCTTCAGGAACATGAAGGTTGGCATCGCCTCTATTGCCCAATCCGTCGCAACAGACTGCAATAATGTAATTTAGTTGATTATTCAGGTAGTAAAAATGACAGAAATATGGATGAAGAACCACAAATACTAGTGAAACAGTAGATTCATATTCAACACATTATCTGATTGTGAGGTGTTGATGGAAGTTACCTTCAATTCATCAACATCCACCTTCAGAAAAGTAACGTCAGGCAGCATCTGCGCCAGCTCTCCCAGATATGGGGCAATAAAACGGCATGGCCCGCACCATGAAGCAGTAAAATCAACCACCACCTGTGCATAAATAACAAAGTAGCAATACTGTGTTGGTGAGGACCGAGAAAAATATCAGCCGGCAGCCAATATAGAGGCCAGATCAAGTAGAATCTCCTATTTATTAAAGATTGAACAAAAAAGATAAAGCTAGTTCCATCGAGAAATTAATACTTCATGCAAGATGAGGATATGAAAAGTAAGTATTTGCCATAGAATGCAAAGAGTGAAAAAAGAATTTGGTATGGTAGAAATAAGAAATTATTCGATACGGTGTGAGTTAATTTATAATTTGTTGATGGGACATTGTATGATGGGACATTATAAACCTTTTGCTGTGACCATACCGCTAATAAAATAGGATGTGGTATCATCTATGGTGCTGACATACAGCATGGATGTGACAGGGAGATGTAATGGATATGGTAGGCACACAAATTTTACACATAAAAACTGAAGTATTGGATATGGTATGGCACAATACATTGTCTATTTTGAAGTATCCGGGCATCATGGGGTATCATGTTTTCTGCAATTTATCAGGAATATGCAAATAAAACAGGATTTGGTTGTACATGAGAAATTCTTCTCCTTCTTTCTCCCTCTCCTTCTTTCCTTAGGACTTCCACATTTTTAATATAATTGGTGTCAGCGCAGGCATCCATTCTTGTTTTATGCTCACACCACCAATAAATCTTTACTCAATAACCCATATGCTGACAACAGCACCTGCATGGACAGAAGTAAGAGGAAGTTGAATATGGCCTGATTCGCCTGGATTTGTAGGCTCTTTTAGTCATTTTTGCTGGGTTTTTCGAAATCTTAAAGCATTTATGTTGTCTCCTCTCTCCAAAATTGAAATTCCTAGAAAAATTATTTCTGTCTTAGAGAGTGAGATCCACTCAAGGGCCTGATTGAATATATGTTTGGGCTTCCTTAAGAAGTGTTTTTGAGTTTTTCCTTCTAGTCAAAAACCTTCTTCTGATTACCGAAGGAGCATCAACATCCCTATGAAGGAAACTCACTGAGTAATGGTCCAGAATTTCTTAGAGGTGGAAGACAGTTTGTGACGATTTTTTGTGCCCTAATTTAGTGACAATAAGAGCCATAATTTGACTGTGAAAACTCCATTTTTTTCCTGCTTCCAAATTGTGTAGACTGGCAAGCTTTACTTTTTGTTCTTTAACCCTCAGAAATCGTCATACTGGTGTTGAAGGGATATGGCTGAGAAAAAATCAATCAAGTAGTAGTGAGGATACTAGTGTTGTATGAACTGCTGTTGGTCAACAAAACATTAGTAATCAGCCTCTTCAGGTTAATACCGTAATTTTAATGAGACTAAATGACTAATTACCTCAAATGGGCATGATTGGCCAACATCTATCTTTGTGGAGTGAAGAAACTTGAATGTGTTAATATTACTCTACCAAAAAGCCAGAGAGGATGATAAAGAATAAGCTTCTTTGGATGCCAAGTACTAGATGATACTCTCTCTCCTTCATTCTAGGGAGAAGTTTCTCTTTCAGACATTCAAGTTTCCTAAGACATCTGAAGTGGAAGGGTCTCATTCTCATAAAAAGTATCACTTGGTTGCATGAACTCCGGTTAGAAATTCAAGGAGACAAATTGATTATTAAAGCCAATAGTATGAATCAAAGAGTTCTATATAATGAAAGTCAATAGTATGAATCAAAGGAGTTTTGTATAATGAACTTTGTACAGTGCGTATCACTTGGGTGGGCCCCTGGAAGTCACGTAGAGGGAGTGAAGAAATAGAATATGCAAGAAAATATGAAATTCAGAAATGAAAAGGGATCGTATTTTCTTAGTACTGTATCTGATATGAATCATGTCTATTCCTATCCTTCGACTCCCCTAGGCTAGACTTTTGGGTTTCAGCCAACTAACTTTGGATAGCTTGGAGAATTATAACTCAGGACTAAAAGGGTTGTGGGAAGAACTAACTATCAGCCCATCTATGTGTGTTGTTCAGAGTACAAAGGAAGTTGAATGAGCATCAGCACAATCTTTGATTTGTTAGGGCCCTGAATTCTGAGTATGAAGCTGTCAGCTGGAGTGTTCTAGCTGATGAGACTGCCCTCTGCAAGAGGACCACGGGAGACGTGACGAAGGCTGAAAGTTCCACGACTGACGCTCTATATCTTCTTTCTACAATGGCGGCAGTTCTTGTCAGTAACGTGATATCCATTACTGGCAATTACATGACAGGTAATATATTATGTGCAGATTTTTTTATTTTTTTTTTTTTCACCTTTCCACTTAAGGTTGCATTGATCTTTTCACTCCTACTTTGAGTCTCCCTGCATTCTTTCATATAGGCAACTTCTTGAACTGTCAATTTTCCCATTCCAACAAGAATGGCCATACAAAACTAAATGAAGTGGCTAGCAAGATAGATTGAGAGAGGTCATCAGAAAAGTTTTGGATGACAGAGTTGAAGCATTGTTAAAAAAATAAAAGTGACTTAAAAGCAAGACTGAGAGTGGTCATCAGATAAGTAATGGATGAACAAGTTGAAGAATTCAGGGTTTTATTTCTATTTTTATTTTTATTGTTTTGAATGGTAATAAAAATAATAATTAAGCAAGCATATGGAGATACAAGGGGCACTTCTCAAGTGGAAAGTCACGTTAAACAAGGTAGAAGCAAACATAACAGTAAGAACAGATCTATGGACCAAAAATAATAGCATTATTCCATTCAACCTCGCCCCTAGGTAATGCATCTGCTTCAAAATTAGCCACTTTCAATAAATGGGAGAAAGAGGCCTCATGCTTAACAGAAAGATCCCTCATCTTGTCCAGCCAGGGCCCAGTTCTGCAAGTTTCCAAGCATGAACCATATGCACACAAGATGGCACAAGTAAAATCACCTTCTATCACTAACAAAAGAGACCAAAGTCACAAGCTACTTGCATTTTCACCAACATTGCAAGGGATTCGGCTTATTGATGTTTCTATGCAGTGGCCACCAGAACCTAAAAACCATCTGTCCGTATTTTATCCATGATGTCATTTAAAACCAGCAATGCTATGTCCACATTGTATCCACGCTGTCATGAATCAAACCCGCAATACCAACCATTATTAGATACCCAAGGCACAAGCATCAAAGATGAGTTCCTAACAACCTAGTGGGGAAGGCTTCCAAGAGAGCTACAGGTGATTATGAGAGCTAACATTCTCTATCACCTCAATCTGCATCACCTCAATCCAACTCCCATCCAATAGGTCTGCAAAAAACTCCAATGAATGAATCTGAAGACAGGGCCCTGAGATGACTTGTTTCCTAACAAGGATGAGGAAGCTCTTGACGCCCTTCTGCTTATCATCAAAACATTCCTTCTTGTTCCCCTTCTAAATGGGGCTAAATCTTTTTATGCATTTATGAGTTAATTTGTTTACCCGCTCATGAATAAACCAATAAGTAAACTTTGTAGATTACCAAGTGCAATACCAAACACAATTGCAGAGAGGTTGATAAAAAGAAATTTTCAAGGTAAGAGTCCATCTTTAAGTTGTTGTGATGATCGATTTAAACAATAAGTCATTTATATAATTCTTTATATGTTTCTTCCTTTCTTTTTAGTTCTGGTTGGTTTAGTGGTGGATCAATTGCAGAGAAAGAGGTCCACAAATGAGGAAAGTAGACATTGGACTCCTCATCCAAAAAATATCATCAAAATTTTGAAAGAATTACATTACATTCTTTTCATCCATAGCAGGCCCAAAAAAATTGTCTATCCATAGAGAAGCCAAATAAGTTGGTAATTGTGCATTGTAACAGCTTGAAATTAATTTAGCATGAGAGAGGAAGCAGAGGAATTCATCTGATTATTGCCAAATTAACCTTGACCACATTTTCAAGGAGGATCATCTTGCACGTCCTTGGTTAGTAGAGGAAGAACCGTAATAGATGCTGATGAACAATTTGGCAAGAGACCTGATGAAGATTCTAACGAGATAAGCAACATTACTGGAGCACCCACTAGGATATGAGCATAAACAGGAAGCAGCAATCAGCCTTAACAAGTGAACGTGAATCCTCAGTCAAAGAAGACAAAACTACCTTGCAAACTCCTTCACATACTCAAGCTCCACTTGAAGGTGATATTAAAAATGTCGGGGGACATGACGAGGACTGCATGGCCATCCATGAGACAGTCCAAGAGTTTCTGGATAGTGCCCATGTAGACAGAGATCGTTATTATAGAAAATAAAGGCCCCCACAATCAAATGGCGAGGAGCAAGAATCTCATGATGATATTGGGGATGGACATATGCAAACAACAAGATATTAGAGGGCAATAAATAATGCGGGATTATGGCTTCTACAATTCAGCTTAGATGCCCAATGGGTGTATGAAGAAAATACCTGTACATCCCCAGCCAGTGTAGCCACAATCATTAGGGCCTTATGGTTAAGATGATCATCAATCGACATGTGTACATAACTTGTCTGATTTTCATATCCTTATCCTCACCACACATATGGATAAGCCCAAAAATATCATCATTATGAAACTGATGATCTCCTCAACATTCTACTTGGCACTGACTTGCAATTTGTTAGCCCATAGGTACGGTCTATCAGTCGATTTTATTTCTTCATGTATTCAACCAATCACGCTGTTCCATATTCATTGTTCATTATACAGTGTAAACTATTGAGTACATCTACTTTCAGTCAAACAGTTAATTATCACGCATTCATGCTATATAGTTGCTTTGTTTCAACTGCTTGTCACTTAATGTCTTAGTGAGTTACTGGCTTTAACATTTAACAACGTAGAGTAAAATAGATATTTCAATTGATAGAATCCATGACAGGAATGCAGTAGAACAAATTGAATAGTTTTGTTCATTTTAAAGTCATACATCCAGTGAAGTATATAGGATCTACATGACATTTAACGGTCCAATAATATGTATATACCACTTGAAACTGCAATTAAACATCAAAGTTAACATATTCTAGTATCTTTGATGTTTTTAAGGTTTCTCCCAAAAAGAAAAAAAAGAAAAGAAAAGGAAAGGAAAGAAATGGCTCCATAACCAATATGCTAATAAACCAAGTTAATCCAGTAACCTTAAGATGCATATCATTTCTCGGACTGGCCAACACATGTAACGGTACTGCTATTTTGAACTTCAAAACCAAGTCAATCCAGCAAGTATGACTGTCTCAGCTTGACTTGTCATGATTTGGTTGCATCGGTCCATCTTAAGGCATTTCTATCTCTAAATATTATAAAAGCTAACAAACGTCATATATAAGCCTTACATTAGTAGAAATGATAAATTTTAAAAAATATTTTAGGAGTAACATACACTTTTATTAACGTTGCATACATTTTCGATATTTTTAGATACTATAAACATATATATATATATATATTATAATATAACCCAAGCCTAGGACAGAGGTATCCAAAGGATGCAAAACATCATACCCATACTAGTGCTGGTAATTGCTACTACACCAATACCTTGTATGATACAGTTTCAGGGTATCCTACCCTTCTAATTCCCTTACTTCACTGGGGTCGTTTGATTGTGGAGAAAATTAAGGAGACGATTTTCCTATAGGACATCCTTTTTCCTTGTTTAGATTCTTTTAAGAGGAGAAAAGTAATCCTCCCTTTCCTTGAACTAGCTTTTGTAAAAGGTAAGAGAAATGTTCTTCTCCTCCATAAGGTGGAGAGAACACCAGTTTCTTTAGTAAAATGAGTTTTATTATTGAAAGTAGCATTTAACCTGTTAATAATATTTATATATTTTTTTGACTTAAGTAAAGGGTTCAAGTTGTTTTTCTCCTCAAGATCTTTTGCCTTTCAAACCCAAAATCATCAGACAATCAAGACCAGAGAAAAGTGATGATTTTAATGAAGCAATATCCCACACCTAAATTTCTCTTCTGGGGATCCTACTGGTCATTTTTCTCTCCATCCATACAGGCTCAGAGTTTTATTAGCTGTCTTACTTTTCAACACAAACAAACAAACAAAAAACTGTCACAAATAAATTATACATAGCCAGCAACTGTACCCCATATTTATACCCATACCATGTAGAATTTTGCTCAACGGAGAAACAGAATTCGTGTAGCCGACCCCAACATAGTTGGGACAAGGCTTTGATGATGATGATCATGATATTTGTACCCATACCCACACCCCCTACGTCCTACCTACGTATCTAGGCATCATAGGTTCCACATGTTGACTTTAACACCCAGTTAGTAATCTCTTTCATCGGTTGACCGAAACTTGATACCTAACGGAGTGAAATCAACCCAATCCAGAAACGATCAAAAAAAAAAAGAGTCTTTTTGACTCCAATCACACTCCCAATTGAAATCTCAACTAGTTTGAACTCCCTCCACGTCTTTCAACCTTTGTATCTTCTACTCTTTTTCCTCCACCACCAAATCCAAAACCCTAGGACAAGACAGAATCACATACATACTTACTTCCGATCGCATTCTCTATCTCAGATTGGATTGGCAAACAGTAGGATAAAATCAAATCGAGTATATGCATGCCCAATTTTTCTAACAAACACGAACAGAAAACCAACCAAACCAAACCAATCAGATCATCAGACATGAGCAACATCCATCAACCTCATCAATTTCAATTTGTGGTAGAAACATTAGAAAGAATCAGCAATGAAGGCATTAAAAAAAAATCAAAGAGAATCGAATCGTACGAGTTTCTTAGAATCGTTGCCCTTTTGGAGCTGTTCGTTCCATGCATCGAGAGAGTGGCAACTGATTACGGTTCCTTCCTCTGCCATCTTTTCCTCTTTAGTCTTCACAGAGATCGATAGATTGCAATGAGAGGTTGGGATCGAGATCTTGAATTTATAGAATTTACTTACAGTCTATATACATACATAGATTTTATTTGACAACGAAGAATCCGCATATCTTAGATTTCACTCACGACTGAGGGATTTCGTGAAGGACAAGTAAAAGTGAGGATAGTATGTATGAAAATCTAAACCGTCCATAGTAAATGGCCCACCATTGGTATCTAATCATGGACATGGGAAAATATCTAAGGGAAAGTTTAAAATAAGTTCTAAAGTTTTTGCATTGTTTCAAAGACAGATGAGAGTTTCAAAACTTTACAAAATAGTCTATAAACTTTCTAGAGATTTTCAATTAAGGACATTCATCAATTTAAAGTTATTTTTGACAAATGTTTTCTAGCGATTTCTTAAAAAGATACATACGATATCTTACGTTAAAATAAAACTCTCATTCACTTTTTTTATATTTTCCTCATTTTCGCTTCAAAGACAACTCCGGCGACCACACGACAATTGGTTACATGTAGCAGTTGCCGGAAGCTTAAAGCCATGTAATAGCTTTTAATGAAATATAATTTAGATATTTAAAAAAAAAAAAAAAAAAAGGGAAAAAAATTGCTAGAGAATACGTTTAAATGGCCGGACATCCTTAATTGAGAATTTACTGAAAAATTTAAAACTAATTTGAAAAGCTTTAAAATTTATGTCTTCTTTTTAAATAAGATAAAAATTTAAAAGACTCATTTGAAACTTTTCCAGATATCGCAAGGCATTGAAGGTAAGGAAAGTCATCTTTTAGGACAAGCTTAATTAAGGTTTCTTAAATCTATATACAGACTCTAACCTTGACATCTTTCTTGAGCCTGATATGATAGGTCCATAGCAGAGAATTTTGAAATCATTTCAAGGTCTCTAACAATTGTTAACATACGGAAATTTTGGAGATTGATATTTTGTTTTTCTTGGGAGATCGATAGTTTTGGATATGGAGAAAAGAAGAACATAATTGTTTTAGGATTTATTTATTTATCGGGATTTGAACTTGCACACTCCACTCACACACTAATGTCTCTGGCCAACTGAAAGACAGTCGAAGGACCTCTTTTGGATGAATTTTGGGGGCAGCACAAGAAAGCGTGCAAGCTTGTTTGAATAAATCACTTGTAAAGTGAAGCCTCCATTTAACAGAAATGAAAAGGTGAGGGGTCATATAAAAAGTACAAAAAATAAAAAAATTTCCCCATTTAAAAAAAAAGTGAAAAAAGCAACTTCTTTAAGCCACTAAATGATAAAAAGCTATCTATTTTCTTTACAAAAAAAGGATTTCACTAAAAAAAAAAAAAAAAAACCACCTTAGATGCACCCTATATCAAAATAATCATTTTAGTTTCCCTCCTACTAAAAGGAAGTCTTCCTTCCAAAAAATTCTTTTTTTAATCAACTTTTTCAAAGGTCGATATCGACCCTTGTTTTGTATTGTAAGGGTCCATATCGACCATCCACGCGTGAAAAACATTGTTTCTATCATTTTCCTCCTCTTTTCCCCAAACCCAACCCAAAAACATTGTTTCTATCATTTTCCTCCTCTTTTCCCCAAACCCAACCCAATAGGAAGACCCAAATGCTCAGTTCCACACCAGACACTCAGATTCGATGAAACAATATGTATGCCTTCAACAAAATCTTAAGGGGCGTCCATCTATGCATCCATTTAAATAGTAGATAGGAAAAGATTTGTGATGCTTGAAGATCATTCCATATGAAATGGACACCTTGCACAAGATAGCCTTCAAACCAAATCTAGGGCTGCAACTTTAATTAAAAAATAAATATATATATATATATATATATATATACAATCTCATCAGCATATACACCACCCAATCTCCCATGCTACATAGAAACCAACAGTTTAAGAGCTTAAGCTTTTTGTGGGGAAGAATATCATCTGATAAGCAAATACACCACCAAATCACCCATTAAATCATTTGGTTCATTGATCTGAGTGTCTGGTGTGAAACTAAGCATTTAGGTCTTCCCCATTGGATTGGATTTAGGGAAGAGAGGAGGAAGATGATGAAAAACTATTTTTTATCGCATGCAGAGGGTTGATATCGACCCTTAAATACAAAACAGGGGCCAATATTGACCCTCAAAAAATTTGGTAAAAACAGAAATAATTTTTTGGCGAGAAGACGACTTTGGTAGGAGGAAAACTAAAATGACCGTTTTAATATAGGGTGCATCTAAAGGTCTCCTTTTTTTTTTTTTTTTTTTGTTTTCCATGTAAAATCTTCAAAAAAAAAAAAAAAAAAAAGGTAAAAAAGATTCATTATCAAGCCACTAAAGGCAAAAGGCCTTCATATTATAATTAGACCCCCCCTCGTATTTTATTTTCTCTTAATATGAGGCTTTACTTCAATTCAATTTACAAGTGAATTACACAAAGGTTTGTGGGGGTATGCACAGTCAGATTATCAGTCTGTGTTCGGTCTCCTTTCTCGTGTCTTTACAAGGATGACTTCAGATTATCAGTCTGTGTTCGGTCTCCTTTCTCGTGTCTTTACAAGGATGACTTGGGTCAGCTAATTTGGAAGACATGTCCTTTATTGTTCTCTCTTTCAAGTCCTTTGCTAGGTCCTTGTGAGTGGGGAGTCAGGTGTTGACCTTCTTAGTTCTCTTGACCGTCAAGGTCTGGCTCCTCCTAAAGTGGAGGCTTTTTGTTGGCTTGTGGCTTCTGAGAAGTTGCCTCGGCGATCTTGCTCCGGGAGAGAGGCATTTCATTAGAGAACATCTTAGGTTTGTTACCTCTTTGCAGGCAGCATGGGGAATTGGTGGATCACTTACTCCTTAATTGCAGTTTCTCTTATTGGGTGTGGAGCGTTTGTTTTTTGCTATGAGTGGTGTCTCTTGGTGTTTCCCCGGGTAGTTGGTGGGTTTGTTTGAGGTTTAGAGAATGTGTCCCTTTTTGGCTTTGCAAGGCAAGTATTTCAATTTACTTATAATGAACATATATTACAGAAAGGAGAGTCACTGCTGTAGAAACAAACCCATTTTTCTGATGTCAAACTAATACAACCATGGAGTAGAACATGGATTATTGAAAAAACCAATAATTCTTGTGGATCCATTTCAATAGTAAGTCCTTGAATATCCAAAGGAATGATGAGTTGAAGAAGCTCACTTGGTGAATTTACATATAGCAAAAAGTGGGGCTTCCTGTAGGATGGAATTCGACAATGTGAAGGCGGATGGGGTCTTATTCAATTGGAAGGCCTCTCTTTTTCTTGGGCTCCTCCTACAGTCCTAGTCCATTCTCAGGTGAAAAAGTCACTTTCTTGGGCTCCTCTTAGTTCAAGTGTGTTGAAGTGTAATGTTAATGGAGCTGCAAAAGGCAAGCCGGGCTAGCCCGGTATTGGTGGGGTGCTTCGAAACACTGAAGGGATTGTGTTGGCCTTGTTCTAAGTCTATGGGGTACATGGAGTCTAATGAAGCGTAGATTTTGACTTATCTTAAAAGCTCTTTAGCATTTTGTTCACCACTGTCAGTAACAATCTTACAGTAGAGAGAGACTCTTTAAATGTCATTTCGTTGGTGTGCTCTTGTGCATCTCCGCCTCGGAGGTTTCAGTTTTATTTTAACGAGATTATGGAGCTGTCTTCATCAATCTCTGTGGATTTATGTCATGTGGTGAGGTCGGCTAATGGTTTCACCGATTCGTTGGCCAAGCAAGGGGTTGATAGATCCTTGGAGGTTTCAGTTATATTTTAACGAGATTAAGGAGCTGTCTTCGTCAATCTCTGCGGAATTCCATCATGTAGGGAGGTCAGCTAATGGTTTCGTCGATTAGATGGCTAAGCAAAGGGTGGATAGATCCCCTTCCAGATGTTGCTTTCTCCTAGTTGTTTTGTTGTGTTGTAACCTTGCTGTGGCTCTCTGTGTTCTTATTGTAGGTATAATGCTTTTATACCTATAGGCCCCCTTTGTGGTCAGGGCCAGTGGTTCTTCATATTTCTTTTTAATGGAAATTCTTTTACTGATAATAAAAAAAAAAAAAGGAGAAATGGGATTCTCTGGAGGAAAGACATTCTTCCACCCCACTTTTAGGATTTCCTTTCCTAATAAATGATACCATGACCACAAGTCTCCACGTCTATTTAAATATATAACACAAATGAACTTACAACTTTTCCTCTTAATGTAAGGTTAAGCTTTGGTTCTGGTGAGCCAAAACCTAACATAAAACAACAGAAAATCTCAAACTAACTTGTAATCTCTTACAATATGCAAACAACACATGCAAATGATATTCCCTGATTAATACCAACAGCAGCAGCAGAAGCAGCAAGCTTAGATGAATAGAATCGAACGTCATCACCCGAGAAGTGCTGAAACGGCCAGACAATAAGTCAGTGACATACCTCACTTGATGCCAAAGAGGAAACAGTCAGAGTCACGGCATTCTAAGCTCGCTTCACTTGTGCAGACCATGTCACTCTTTCTTTTCCATTTATGGAACCCCGCACCAGAAGCCATACTTGACCCAAAGTGATGAGAGACAGTGGAACAAACCATGGTCACATATTGGCAGCAAGTTTTAAAAGCATCATCATTTAGCTCCGGAGAAAGGTATTCAATGAAAATGGTGGCGGCCCATCCTGGTAATCCACAAGTTAAAAAAGAGTAAGATCATGCTCACACACTTCAATCAAGATCATTCAGGATAATCATTTCAACAATTTATACATTTGACTTCAAACTGCGGGGAACCTATAAAGCAGAGCGGTTTGTTCCGTGGTCTCCAGTCCTAAACTTTGCAGTAGAAAATTATTTGCCATGAAATAAGTATATCCCTTATACAGCATGCAAGCAAAACAAAAGCAGACATAACCAATTAATTAAAATCACACGAAGTTCCAAATAGTTCTTGAAAGATGGCGGGAGAACAGGTAACAGTTGTTGTCTAGGAATTTGTACTAGACCAGCAACAAGAATTAAACAGATGGTTGGTATTGAAGACAAGACACCTTAACAAATTCCATAGGTCACATACCTTGCCAAGTTCTTGATTTAAGCAGAGACTAACCACTGTAGTTTGTTGTAACAGCCTTTCCATTGTCGAATGGCTAGGTAAGTTAGAATGGGCTGACAACAAGAGAAGTTAAGAGATTTTAGCTTGCAAGATTTCGTTCTCATTCAAGCATGTGAATAGGGAAAATGAAGTCATCTTCAAAACAGCAAACTGGTTAAACTTTATGGCGGCAAGGTAATCAATATTCTAAATAAGGGTGAAAATATAATGAAGGAAACATACCAAGGATTGCTCGATTGAGGCTTTCCACCACACTCTGTCTATACTCTAGGCTGAGTAGATGGAACATTGGAGACTTTTCCGGCTCCTCGTATGCTAGCAAGGCAATTAAATCCTGCAGTGATTGTGATCATCATATTCATAGCAGGCACTAGGCCTTTTGATCGTGAAAGGTGAGAGCACGAGAAAATGTAGGCATCTACTCAAGGTCTATGTATTAACAGATAATAATCATGTAAGCCTACAAATTATGTAATTAGTCAATAAAGTTCCATTGGAAACAGAAATAAACATACCAAAATAATAAATTATCTTCCAGGGAAAAGGATTAAAAGAAGTTTGGACAAAAATGTAGCATGATATCAAGTCCTCAAAACAATCTTCAACTGAAGCATTAAAAATGAAAGGAAACAAGATGGTTGTTAACTGTTAAGAAGACACATCCAGGTTTCCCTTTTTTTTCTTCTTTTTTATAGTAATATAAAAAAAAAAAAAAAAGAAATGATAAGTAACATGACTCAAATGTCAAACCACTCAAACGTCAAACCAGCAACCTTGTGGCATTAAGCACTTTCCAATAGTACTATGGAATCTTGTCCAGGTTTTCTCAGCAAAGGAGGCTCTTTCCCTTCAGTTGTCTGACTTGTCTCACATTCCCAACTGCCTCACCTTATCTAATCAAGTAGTGGTTCAAGGACTTTGACAACCTTTCATCTCTCCAAAGAGCCTCCTGGCTCCCATCAAACATGGTTTACAGACAACTCTTCTGGCATTGGTTGGATGAAAATTCAAGTACTGTGCCAACAACCAATTATTGTCACATTCTTTTATAGCCATTCTTCCTCCTTCGAAAATGTTGCTCAACTTCGCATCCCTTCTATGTTTTTTAGCGGGCAAGCATAAAAGGAGGAAAGAGTTGCATCATTTGCCGGTCCCAAGCACAATTGAAGAAGACATGCCAACCTTTAGAAGACTTTTTACTTGAAGAATAAATCCTAAATTCCTAATGCCAGGGCATGCACTACAATAAATCTGCTGCTACAAAGCTTACTTGTAACGAGAAATAAGCAAGGGTTGACTAAGGGCTGTAAAGAAGAAAAGATATTTCACACATGTCAACATGGGTGAGTGTGTTAGAAAAATTAGAACTCATGAGGACAAAGATAAGAATAAGTGAATAACATCTTTTCGTCGCCCTTATTGTTGTTTTTGTGCCTTTTTTTTTTCAGTTTCTGTTTTTGCTGGAGGGCTGGTGGGTATAGTGCTATTATACCTTTCGTCGCCCTCATTTTTTATTTTTTATTTTTTGTAATCTTGTTTCAAATCTTTCGGTTTAGTATATTTTTCCCATTACTGTTAAAATAATAATAATAATAAAAGGACATTGATTGTGAGGTTTGTCAACTGAATGTAGGAGCTCTTATCCATTAAGTGTTAGTGAAAAGAATGAAGTTCATTTTTTATTTATTTTTAATACATACTGGTGTTCAGTATGCTTCCTTGACTTCAATTATCGGCCATTGGAATTTTGTTTCCTTTATCGATCATGCAACGAGGTGTGCTTGGGTATTAAACGACCACTCATGGGGAGTTACTCGCAATATTTGTGAATTTTCATAAAATGGCCATTACAAAATTTGATGCAAAAGTTTGATCTTTCACATTCAAATAGCAGAAAAGAATATATTTCAAAGGAATTTCACTATGTGGGCTCTAATTCCACTTCAATTATTATTTAGATGCTTGCGGGCCTTCTTGCGATGATCAATCAACTACAAATAGGCTCTAGCGATTTCAAATTCATAACTCTAAAAGTAATTCTGCATGATAGTTTTATATCAAAGGGGCAAGAAGGAAAGAGTTGTTGACTGATGAAAGCATAGTGAGATTTAAAACACTCACCTTCTGCTTGGTTTGATAGGATTAGTAAAGCAATGGTGCAATATGTAATAAAAAAAGGTGCCATGTGGATGTGAGAGGCAGATCACATAGTATTTGAGAAAAATGCTAAACGTCATCTTACTATTCCCATTGTCTGTGGATGACATGGTGATTACCAACAATGACAAAGCAGATGTCAAAAATCTAAAGATGTCATAGGAAAGAATTGGAAACAAAAGATCTTCAAGAGCCATATATATTTTTTGGACCCAAAATCGAAGAAGGGTATTGTGACAGTGGAAGTATGCATTAGACATGCTTGAAGAAACAAGAAAATAAGGCGCAAAATCAGTGGACATGAGCAACATGCATATTAGAGACTGGTTAGAAAATTAATTAATTTGGCGATAACCCAGCGAGACATGTAAGTCAGTTTACGCATGCTCCAAGGAACTGAACATCTAGCGATCTAAGATCGATAAGAGATTGACTACAAGATCCACACACATGTTGGTGGTAGCTATTGCATGATCAAGTTCTAAAGCCGAATAAAAAGACATGGCCCATGAAAGTTGTGAATTGTTGTGGTTGAAGATCTTGCTGCAGAAATTGGGATTTAAGCATATAGGACCAATGACTTTACATTGTGAGAAACTGCTTTCTCATATTTCACTCTTAAAAATTACCTCATCTTCTCATAAGATTGACAGCATTAGTTGCTTAAGATGACAGGAAAAGTAAAATATAATATGTGATAATTTTGCCATCCAATATGTCATATTTTTTACACGCGATTTAAACAGAAGCCGGTAGAAGTGGTATAATCAGCCACATTTTCAGCACACACCGTATGATGTTTAAGTTTTTTATTTTTCTAAATGAAGATCAACTAGAAAAGATTGAAGGATGAGATTTGTAAAAGAAACATACTTCCAATTTCTCGACATATTTTTGCGCCTTCCCAAATGGTGTCAGCTTGGTCTGTGCAAACTCTAGAGCTTCTATGCTGCCATAGAAAGAAAGTGAATGTTTTGTGCAGTTTAAAAAATGAGTATAATTCATACCGAGCACTTTAACAGTTTGCTCACCATTTTCTAGAGCAGACTAGCTCAACAAAATGAAGGCTTAGAAGATCAAAATGCAGGTCCTTATTTTCCTCTAGTAAGCCATGAGCTAGCTGTTTTGTCAATTCTATGGCCTTGAGAGCATCACCCTCCAATGCAAAATGGAAAATTGCTACAATATGAAACCAAGGAAAGTATGAAATCAGTACCATAGTTTTCTATTAAACAGAATTCAAAACTCTAATTCTTCACAGATATAAAATAAGAAAATATTATAGCCACCACATAAAGAAACATTTCAGACTCCACATATATATAAATTGCAGTGTCTAAAAGACATCAGGTAGCAAATACTTCTGTTCCAGCATTCATGGAAATTGTTTATTCCATCCTCCACTCTTTCTTAACCATTTTCCTCATGTCTTCAGATCCAGTCTCTAAGGATTAAAATTCTTACTATTGTTGTTAGAGTTTTTAAACAAGTTTCGTCATATAAAAATATGTTTAGGATACATGTCTATATATTATAATATTATTTAATTACATGTTTCAGTATCAGATTATTGAAGAATTTCATGTCCAAAACACACGCCAATGTCTGTCACCACACATCCATGTCCAAGTTACCTACAAAGAAAAACCCACATTTTCTTTTTTCCATATCTATAAGATAATCAGCAGGTTGCTTCATTCTAGTACAAGCAATGAAAGTCTCTGCAGTCTCTTTGAAGCAATTATGCACAAGGTATGATAGGACAATGCTGCGAACATCATTTTCATTGATAGCCTGCAACAATGCAGAAAAAATAGAGGTCTTTAGAAGTTAACAATGAATTAAGGTTATAGAGATAAATCCAAGTTCCTATCAAAATTAAGAGACAACACAAAACGATAGACAGAAAAATCAATCAAAAAATATCATGAGAGAGAGAGAGAAGTTTGCAATCTTACATTTCATTGGAGGAAAAACAAATTGCTTAAATGAATCAAATGACTTTTATGCAAGAATAATTGAAAGTTGGAGGAATGACGATAAAAATAATAAATGTCAGTTTCAACTGAATGGACAATGCTAACAAGTTGTGTTGTATTTTTTTGTAGATGGAGAACAGGGTGTGTTGTTTCTGTTGATAGGAACTTTTTCTGTCAGCTAAGAATCGGCCACAAAATTTAGGGTCAGTATCATTACGTACGAATTGCGGGGATCCAGGGCTGGAAGGTTCCACTGTGTATTTGTTAGTGGTGGACCAAACCATTAAAATAAGGTACCCGTTATGCATTCACTTACAAAACCATTAAAATTGAGACCTTTAAATAGATGGCTACAACCATCATAACATAGTGATATTTGGCTGACCTAATGGATAGCATGACCTTCAAATTCCCCCACCCTAGAAATTCCCATGCATCAAGGTGGGCCCCCCAAGCATGAATTGCACCCTCACTTT
Source organism: Camphora micrantha (assembly GCA_003546025.1). Lineage (NCBI taxonomy): Eukaryota > Viridiplantae > Streptophyta > Magnoliopsida > Laurales > Lauraceae > Camphora > Camphora micrantha. The sequence continues at coordinate 62,112,856 of QPKB01000001.1, forward strand.
TGCAGTCCGTTCCTAGCCAAACTAAGATTGAGAGTAATGGGGACAAAGACGGCTTAGTGGGTAACAAGAATAATCTGGTGTTGGACTACAAGCCTGTTGGAAATTAGGACAACTAAGTCTCTTAAAAGGGCTTGCAATCAGTCAAAATTTGAGAAATAGGCACTGAATAGACTAACTCGTTACCCTAACCACGTCCATTTAGGCCTAACATGGGACCCAAATCAATTCATCGCGGCCCTATTGGGCCTGTGCAGCTTAAGCAAATCATCCCAGCCCACTCACTTTCCTTTCTCAATGACTCTCCTACTTCTTTTCCACTTTATTTGATTTCCTCTTTAAAACCTCTTCCTCTTCTATCTAGTTTCTTCTTTAAAACTCTATTAGATGGATAGCTTGGACTAAAGATTTACTAAAGTAAGTGGTGGTTGACATTTAAAGATTTCTAGGGCTTCTCTTAGTTGGATTATTTGGTGTAAAGAGATCTAGGGTTGTTTCCAAGAAAGCCGGAAAAAATCCTAAAGTAGAAAAGACAAGAAAAAAAGAGGAAGAAAAGGAGATGAGGATGAAGAATGATATGGTAGTGGCGGCCAGGGTTGGCAGACCACAACCATATATATAATTCATTGATCTTTTCACAATTAAAAGAAAAACTGCAGTTTTCCCTAATTACATGCAAGCCTGTAACTAATTTGAAGACTAAACTTGTGAGGCAATCTGTTTTATGTCCATTTAACCTGATTTCTATTCCACAAAGACCCCAACCCAGAAAAGCACACAAGCTTAGCTTTTCAAGATTGCATATGCAAATACCCCACAAAACTTTTCAAGAGTACACCACCCATTCATGTATACATTACAAACCCAGTGTATATACCAATGAAAAAGGAGAATGCATGAATTTTATTGGGTTTGAGCTTGTAAAAGGGACAACACTAACTTGACACTTGACACATCACATAAAATCTCCTAGATAGTTTCATCCTCACCATCCTTTTTTTTTTTTTTTTCTTATTTTCTGCTGGAATATGGACCACTCTTCATTTTTTTTTCATCAATAGGATGTGTCATTTTCTAATTTCATTCTTAAACATCAATTCATCATAGATTCTCCCATCTAGGAGACTTTTGGAAGTTGGACTACCAATCATTACCTAACTACATGTGCAAGCTGAAAAACCCAGCAAATCTTATCTTTCTTCTCACAAAACCAAAAAACAAAAAATTAAATAAAGCTTCTTCGCCACATTTGCTGTAAAAGAGTGCTTTTTATCAGGGGAACAAATCCAAATTCAATTCTCTCATTCAACGCTCACCATCATAAATCATGAAATATTCATATTCAATGTACAAATCAATCCACATAAGCACAAAGTTCCGCGAGCAAAACAAAAACAGGCAACCAAACAAAAAATATCAAAACCCAGCATCAGAAACTAAAAATCTGATCATATCCTATTCACAATCATCAATATTAATTTCTAGCATGTCCCCCAACTTCTTAGATTGTAATTGAGGTCACAAATCAACAGACCCAAACGATAATCTTGCAAAATATCAATAACCCAGATCGTAAAATATTTAAGATCATCATTTCTACAACCACCCAGATTAAGTCTGTGCATGGGTTTTCTGAGATTGAAGAGATCTTACCACATGCTCGTACTGCCGAGGATCCAGATCCATCTTGGAGAGGAGAGAGAGAGAGAGATCTGAAATCTTTTTCTTCCTCTGTGTTTGTTATTGTTACTTCTCTGTCTCCGCAATGAAAACTGGTTCCTGTTGTTTGGTATCTGTGAAACTCAACGGATAGGAAAGGAATGTTTTATGTCATGGGTGTTGTTGGGATGGGACAAGAGGATTCCCTGTAGGCATGAGACAGGAAATTCTGTCAGCCCATTTCTTTTGATCCATCAGTGGAGCCTACTTTGAAATCCAATACCATACAAACCACTGTCCACCTTGTGTTTATCAGATGGATGGAACCCACCATAACTCCCTCCCATTGAAACAAGATTCATCAAAATGAGAAAATAAGGTTGGGACACCAAGGGCCCGTCGGACATCGTTTTTGTATTGTTCTCAATTTTGTGCTTGGATTAAATTGTGTTGAGTTCGGATTATACTGTAACTATATTCTCCTGAGCTTATTTGGAAACATTATGGTAAATTACTCTATTGGGAATATATTAAACTAAGGAGTGGACATAAGTTTTGGTCGAGTGTCAAGGGTGTTTCATCTCACACAATTACGTACGTCTCAACGGTAGATTGTCTCACAAGTTATATACCACTCACCATTGAAGGAATTAAAGAAAAAAAGAGTGAAACTTTACCGCGGGCTCAGCCATTAAAATTTGAACAGTTCAAAACAAACTCTTATCTTATTTATGGGGCATCCTTGGATTTTACTCCTTTAAGTTGACTTTTTGATCACATTGGAACATACTCAGATTTTTAGTAAAAATTGAGGATATGCAGTGGGCATTCAATTTGATTGGTTAAGATATCAAGAAGGTGGCTCAGTGTACAGTTTCACTCCTTTTAACAGAACCTCTCTAGGTTAAAAGCCAAGGGTTTGGATTTTGAAGGTTAATGTTCCTGTGATTTCAATATTTGGTCATACATCATTGTACCTTTTGATTTTTAATACCCTGTGTGTTCTCAAAGTCAAAAGCCCTAATCACAATGTACTACCACATTAGATTTGTTCTAAATTCATGTGAAAGTAGCAGCTGTGTTCCTACATTTATTAATGAGAAATGGATGTGTTACATATACAATTACTTTGTACCAACCAAATCTCAGCTTTCTCTTTAGCTTCCAATCACATGTTTTGAAACTTTTGTCAGTCTAGTCAACTGGTAAGCAGTGCATGAATTATGGTTAATTATAACCAATTATAAGTAAATGAATTTATGTCGTTATAATTGATTTCGATTTCAGAAAATGAGCCCTATATTGATAAAATGAATTTATGGAAGGTTACTCTCTTATATGGGTGTTCAAGGACCAGGCCAGCCTGGACCCGACTTCTTTGGGCTGGGTTCTGGATTGATTTTAGTGCTTGGGCTGGGCTTGGCTCTAGGTTTTTTGCCCGTTTAATAAATGGATCGGACTTGGATTAAGTGGTAGAAAGCTTGAAGCTCAGCCCATCGGAATAAATAATACATGCGGTGTAGACTATGTGGTAAACTCACACCAACCCGTCAATTTGGGATCCAATTTGGGATTTTCCCCGGGAGGTATTGGGAAGGAATTGGAATGTAATAATATCAATTCATATAGAAGAAAAGGTTCTCTATTGAATATTGATCAAACGCTATACCTTTGATAACTCTTTCACCCAAAATAAGTCATTAAAAAAATGCTCAAAATAATAATTCAAAAAAAAAAAAAAAACCTCAGCCTGGCTGTCCTGATTGGCTAAATGGGCAAGCTCAGGCTTACATTTGTAAGGGGCCTGGGCTCATGCTTGCGTTTCTCGAGGCGGGCTAGGACCGATACTCTCAACTCACCCTAGCCCGGGCCATGAACATCCCTGCTCTCTCCCGTCACATATACTAGTATTTTGTAATTAAGTTGAGAAATAATACATGATTACTATCGATGGTTAGTGATACAAAAAAAATGAATGTTGCAAAGCTTTAGAGAAAAAAACAAGCCCAATCAAAAGCAATATTCCATGTTGTTTACAAAGAAATATTTATTTACATTTTTATTCTAAATTTGTTTAAGAATCTTGTTTGAAAACCTGTAAACTATTCTCTACCACATACAAACGTTGATAAAATGCACATTGCCATACATAAAAAGAAAACATATCCCAACCAAAACTGGTACCTTACAACAATAAATAATTTAGTTTATGCAATAAACTATTTTCTATATTCAATTTTTTTGGCACCCAACTTACTGGGTTGAGACCCCAGCCCTTTGGTGAGAGAAGTAGACATTGGGTGAGGTAGAACAGCTATAGAGCAAGGGAAGGTTACTGTGCAAGTTCGAATCCCGGCAATCATGTAAGAATTGACGCCTCTTGACACCGGGGTAATGTTTTAAGGAAAAAAAAAAATATAAAACAGGAAATTCACCTCCATGGGAAAACGAAAAAGAAAAAGAGGATGCCATCAATCACTGACTGTATGAAATGCCATCGATATATAAGTCATCGGATAATAAAATGATGGAATGAGAAGGGAAAGCTAAGTAGAGGAAGAAGAAATTGAGAACAAAATGTGAAGTGAAAGAAGAAGTAAAAAAGTTATAGGAAAGGGAATAGGAGTGGGTGATTGGTATTTTTATAATTTTGCATGAAAGACATAAAGACATGAGCAAAAGCATAATTCATTCTCAAATGTAAAAGTGGTTTTAGGGCTATCGATTTCAGAAAAATGGAAGATATTAAAATGAAAAATATGGATGTATGACTGAATAATAAAGCTACACAAGCCTACTTTTTATTTTGAAAAACCATAATATAAAGTAATTATATTATGGTGGTAGTCTATGCACCATAACCATTTTATGAAATAGTGGGTTCGAGTTTTTGAGGGTGCGTTCGAGGTTGTGGTAGTCTATCCACTATAACCATTTTATGAAATAGTGGGGTTGAGTTTTTGAGGGTGCGTTTGAGGTTGTGGTAGTCTATGTACCATAATCATTTTATGAAATAGTGGGTTTGAGTTTTGTGGTAGTTAATGTACCATAACCATTTTATGAAATACTGGGTTTGAGTTTTTGAGGGTGCGTTCAAGGTTGTCGTAGTCTATATATCATAACCATTTTATTAAATAGTGGGTTTGAGTTTTTGAGGGTACGTTTAAGGTTATGATAGTTTATGTACCATAACCATTTTATGAAATAGTGGGGTTGCCTTTTTGAGGGTGCGTTCAAAGTTGTGGTAGTCTATGTATCATATCCATTTTATGAAATAGTGGGTTTGAGTTTTTGAGGGTGCTTTCAAGGTTGTGGTAGTCTATGCACCATAACCATTTTATGAAACAGTGGGGTTGTGTTTTTGAAGGTGCGTTCAAGGTTGTGGTAGTCTATGCATCATAACCATTTTATGAAATAGTAGGGTTGCGTTTTTGAAGGTGCGTTCAAGTTTGTGGTAGTCTATGCACCATGACCAAAACCATTTTATGAAATAATGGGGTTGAGTCTTTGAGTGTGCGTTCAAGGTTATGGTAGTCTATGCACCATAACCATTTTATAATATAGTGGGTTTGCGTTTTTGAGAGTACATTCAAGGTTGTGGTAGTCTATGCACCATAACCATTTTATGAAATAGTGGGGTTGAGTTTTTGAGGGTGCATCGAGGTTGTAATAGTCTAGTAGTCTACCGTTCAAGGAAATTTTGTTAGCATGTTTCTCGCGAGAAACTCAACTTAATCCATAGTCCTCTATTGTTGTGACCAACTAAACATGGAAAGGTAAAAATCTTTGCAACTCTAATTACTTTATAACATATTTGACTTTACCACTTAAAAAAAAAACACCGCCGAGTAAACTTGAGTGATAGATACTTGGAGGATCCAGACTTGTGGTATATGTGGTATTTGTGGGTTCTCAGAGATTGCGACAAAAGAAAGGGAGTGAACTCATAAAAAGGATGAGCTATAGATCATTGTCACAAATCCAGGTTTTCTAGTCTCAATGAGATGATATTGGTGTGCTTTCAAAAGAAAGATTAGTGCTTCATAAATTAATTAACACCAAGTCAGCCCAGTAAATGTTGTCTTGCCCTCATTCTATACAGCAAACTTTTGATTATCTTCCGGAATCTATGTCATTTTCAAGCTATGGATATCTTTTAATGTTGTAAAATATTTGCTGAAAGGTGTGCAAATTTCATTACTGCAAACATTCTGCAACGTTGAAAGCCAAAGTACCCTTCATATTGCAATCTTATAGGTACTATAATTTATTTTTTTACAGCAAAAGCAAATAATATCATAGGTACAACTGAAATAAACTTAGTTTGTTAGGATTTGAATCAAATTTCTCTAATCCAACTGTTGATATTGTTTTTTTCTCAAAAACTCAAGCCTACTTGGGGTGATCAAGGTGGATCCACAGGATGGTTTGAGTTTACAGGTAGGTTTTGCAAGAGGCATGACAAATGCATAAATGCCTATCTGAAATCCCTTTATCTTGTAGAATCTGTATCCTCTATCGCAGTTGGTATATATATATATATATATATATATATATTTTTTTTTCGGAGTGATGTAGCTCACCGTGAGTGGTCTACTCATAGTGCCCATAACAGTAAAAAACTATTAATGACGAGACAAAAATTGGATTGAGATATTGAAAACCCCTATAATTTTTTTTTTGCTTTACAAAAAGACTAACATGCGTACACAATATACTATGTTCAGGCCGTGAAGATACATAGGAAAAAAATACCCTTGCGATCTTCTGTAACCATAAGCTCTACTGATGCAAGACCTGTACATAAGGATGTAAACTGGATCGATTTACATCACTATGTACAGGTATTGCATCGGCAGAGTACCCCGGAACTGAACTTACTAATAAGAAGGTGGAATCGGACCTGGATCTGGAATTGTTTTGGAACCGATTTATTGGTCGTGGAACCAAAACCGTTAATGAAAAGAAGGAACCGAAATCGAAACCATAATTGTATATGGGACGGGTCCATATCCGGGTCTGGGTCTAAGTAGATAATGATATGTGAAAATGCCTAGTCTTTTTTTTGGAGGAATTCTAAAAAATTAAGGTAATATGTCTAGTTTCGAGTCCATGGATCCAAACCAAGGTAGAACCAGACGTAGGACTCACCGACTCTAAATTAAAGGAGTGGAACTTTACAATAGGGCTCACTTTTTTAAATCCGAGCCACTCAAAATAGACTTCCTTTCAATAAATGAGGTATTCTCAAATATTCACCATTCAATAGAAAATATAATCCATGAATATGGATAAGATAATATTAATTACATTTTTAACCAAACTGCCAATCCAGGGTGTTACTACCGACACCTGAGAGTGGATTTTGAGAATGGCCGATAAAGAGGGCGGTTAATTTGTGTCGGACAGAACGTGAAGGTGCATTTCTTGGCCACAACGATACGGACTCCCAAAAGTAAGATGCAAAGAGAATCCGTACGATGCTCTATCCGGCCTCTATCTTCCAGTACTCTCTCGTTGTGTCTTAGACAGTGCTTTTAACGAGTCACCGTTCAAAATGGGGCCAGGTTTGACAACTCTACGTGAAGTAAAGTTGGTTTTGGAGAAATAATAAAATATGAATAAATTACTGATGGTATTTTATTTTATGTTGTTTGTTATGGAATTTTTTTGAAAAAAATAGAGGGTGTTTTGAAGTAAAGTAATTTTGATGTGACGTCTTGTCTAGGCTTTATTTGACCTTTATTATATCAGTAAAGTGCCAAACTAGCCCTATCTAGGCGTATTTGGATGCACAGTGATTTGAAGTATAGTGATGTAAAACATTAAATCAAGAGAGAATAAAATAGAATGAGTTATGATGGTGTTTTGTTTTTAGTTGTTTGATATAAAAGTTTTTTGATTTTTTGTATAGAAAAGTTTTTTGTTTTTTTTTTTGTCTTTTAGTGGATAAAGGAGGTTGCTTTTTTGACTTTTTTTTTTAAATTCGAGATTTTTTTTTTTTTTGAAAATTTTGATATAATCCCTTGTCATTTCTTGTCTGAATTCACTTTACTTTAACTTAACTAGTTAATTGCCCAACACGCCTTAAACTTTCAAAATGAATACTCCCATGTTAAATAGGTCTTGTTTTAATTTTACTAAAAAAAAGTTGGTTCTTCAATGGGATTGAACATATAATTATTAATCACATTATTAACTATATGCTCATTCTTACAAAAGAGAAATTCTATTTGCACCCACATGTTTTGTTTAGTCCACCCATTTTCTGAGGTCACCACATCTAAAAAAATAAAAAAGGCTATTTTTGCTGAACCCATTCTCAATAATATCCAAAACACCCTTTTCTCGGCTTCTCCTCTCCTTTTCTCTTATCCTCTTCTCTACCCCTCCCACCAGTTGTGATTGAACCCATATGTCCGCCCCATCACCGGCGACCATCTTTCCCTCCGGCTAGATCCCGTCTCTGCCCAGCCATCACCGGTGGCCTTCTTATCCTCTTTCTTCACTTGTATCGCTCGTTGGTGGGGTGCACGAAGTTTTAGGGCTATGCACATTTACAGCCGTGCACATGATATATGCACGAGATTTCACATCCGTACACTTGTTGAGAAGATGAAGTTTATGGGTATTTTTGTCATTTCATGCATGGGTATTTTGATAATGATATTTTTTTTAAAAAAAAGTGGGTGTGCTAAGTTATTTCCAAAGTGCAAATTGAATTTCCTTTCTTACAATGCCTTCAAATCTTATTATAAAAAATCTGAATACAGAGTGTTCATTTTAAGCTGTTCACATGAACTGTATTTTAAAGTTTCATTATCCTCATCAAATCACAAAAGGCCAAAAGTGAGACAAGAGAGCTTCCAAACTTCTCTCTTTCTCAAAAACCCATAAAAGAGAGAGAGAGAAAAAACATACTAAACATAGAGTAAATCAAAGAAGGGTTGGAGAAAAGAAAAGTCAGGAATAGAAAAAAGACCAGATATTGACAACTTTCCTGTCACTGTTAGTGGAAGGTCATATGTTTATAGTGGGGAAGATTTTCTTTTCCTTCGGATCTCTCTCTTGACTGGCCCAGCAGATCGAATCTCTCCATCAATTCTTCTATTCGATGACGATCTGAGCTCTTCAATGGCGTTGGAGAAAAACCCACTTGTTGGTTTCTTCGTTTGGTCACTTTTGTCTTTGGCTTTGTTGGTAGGCTTTTGGGCTTCTTCTCAGTTGCTTCTTCCTTCTTGTCCTTTTCCTTTGGAGTGGGTCGACCACTGTGAATTGCAATGGCTGGGATCGGGTTCTTGGGTTCTAATTTTATCTGGGATTTACTAAATCAGTGTTGGGTCGTCGAAGATCTATGTTTTAGAATGTGGGTTTAAGGTAATTTACCTTTTCCCCTCCTCATTTCATTGCTTTTTGGCTATTTGCATCTATCTTTTTCTTTTTCTGTTATTATGGGTTTGTTTCTTTCTTGATTTTTTTCCTGTTTGGTGGGTTTTTTCTGTTTTGATGATTTGGTTAATGGGTTAAAGCTAGATTTTTTTTTTGGGGTGTGTTGAGGGATTTGGATTATTATTATTATCAAACATTATTATTAGTAATACTATGTTTATGTTGTCTTTCATTTAGTTTGAGGGTCTTGGTGATTTGTATCTGTTGATTTGGATTCCTAATCATGTTATTGCAATCCTAATTTTTGTTTGTTATTGATTTGAATGATTGATGATTTGGTCTCTCTTTGCATGTTTGTTTTTAATTTGTTTACTTTTTTATGGTATCGTTTGAATCACAGCATCTGCTGATTTTTATTAGGATCTCGATAGCTTTCCATCTTTTCTTTTTTTCTATATAGATGACGACGACGACTTCAGCTATTTGGGACTAATTACTTCCAAACAATAGACAAAAAGGGCAAGGGGAGAAAAAAGAATCTAACTTTGGGTTTTGTTACTGGTGGGAAAGAAGAGATGCGGCTGCCTTTATTTTTTTGTTTTTCATTTTTGAAGCTCCCGGCTATTCGAGTCAAAGTTTGTTTTTTTTTTTTTTTTTTCGTTTTCTTTTGTTTCTCCTTTTTGTTTTCCCCATTCTCTTAGAATGTACTGTAAATTGATTTCATATGAAATGGTTTATGAGTTGACCTGCTTGAGGATAAAAGGTGTTTATTTAGTGTCTAGTGCATGGTGCTGTAAGCAATGACATCGAGTGTTTGTATCTTATTTAACTTCTCAATGGCTAATTCATCTCTTCAAGCTATTCGATGATGACGACAAAAATCTATTGCCAAGTTGGAAGATTCTCATTGTTGCAACCATGAGGTTGCGACTTCCAGTCATATTACTTGTCAAAAGAAGAAAGAAGAAGAGGTGTTTAGATGACATTTTACTATAAAACCATATATTGCCTGCTTGGGAAAGTCCAGCATCTTAAAATCACCACATAAAAGGAATAAAGGGAGAGGCAGAGATTCCATTGATGAAATTTTCTACCTCAATGTGAGGAATAAACTATTATTTATAATCAGAGAAATCATGCAGCAAAGATATGGATGAAGAGGGAGATGAATTTAATGATGAGGAAAGAATCGTTGTTCAAGAAAAAATGATATTATGAGATATACAAAACCTTTTAACCTTAACACAAGAATCCGTCTTGTCCAGATGCTTAATTCAAAATGACAGGTTTGCCGGCTGACCAGAAAGTTTGCTGCATTTGTAGGGATAAAGATGAACAAAACATACACATCTATAGTTTATTGCAGGAGGTTCGTAACATGGAAACCTTTTTTCTGTTCTTTTGTATAACCCAAAGAGATACATTGGGGTGACTGATTTGAAATTTTGTTGAACACTTAAAGGAGGAAGATGAAAAAACACCCACATCCAACATTTGTAAATTGAATGGGACTTATGGAGGTGGAGAAACAATCTCAATGCTTAGAAACGTAGAAACTTGTTGATTGATTAGAGGAAACCTAAATCTTCTGTTCAGAAAGTTCTCGGAATAGGTGATTCAATGAGTGCAAACCATTTCTAGTACATGATAATGTTCTCTTTCAGTAACTTTATTTTATTGAGGGTGTTTAATGGGACGCATGAAGCTTGTTGATGTGGTCATGTATCACTTGCTGAAGCTTTTCATACTTAGTCCCAGGATGAAATTTGTCCAATGGCTTTTTTGTTTGATTACTTGGAGTGGTTGGGAATTTAGTGGTTTGAACATCAATATTTCCGAGAAATCTTCCAGATGAGGAGATACGTCAGTTGTGAACTTGTATCTTTTCTTCTGGGTGTTTTTTGCGGTGTATGATGGTGCTGATTAAGTAATCATTGCACTTGGAAGCCACAAAGATGAAATGTTCTCTGTTAAGTCATTTATGAACATTTCACTGGCCAAAGTGAATTTTCAAAAGCGTAGGTTTACTGGTGGAAGAAGATATCACCAAGAGTACTGACTGTTTGTCGGACGACTGTATTGCATCTTTACTCTTTTCAAGACACCAACCAACAATCCAAGTATCCAACACACACGAGAAACATTTGATCGTGGGATTGAACTTCTTATGAAGTAACCCAAAATAACCCAAAATTCATGATTAACGATGATTTTCTCAAATTATAATGATATGGTCGATGTTGCCTCAAAAGCACACAGTTTGCTTAGAGGAATTAGAAGAAATAGAAAGTAAAGAACACTCGTGAGAAATAAAAAAAAGCTAGTGAGGGTCCCAAATTTAGAGAAAAGAGTTCTTCATCCCTTTCTCCATTGCAATAATTCCCAATTTCATGGCCATATATATTGCGACCTTGGCAAGGAAAGAAAAACTGAACAGTTACTACAAACGAATTGTTCAACAGAGAACAATTTATTAGACAATTACGGGACAAGAAACACAGTTTTGAGATTGTACAACTGGTGTGGTGAGGCAACTTCTACCTTACTGGCTCTTTATAGGAATGCTTGCTCCATTTGCAGTTTGGACTCTAGATGTACCATATTATTTTTGAATGGAAGAATGATCCGAGGCATGTGACTGGATGCTCCCAAGTTTAGATACCACACTGATGGAGTGATGGTGAAGATTGAGGTTTACTTGAGAACCTCATGGCCTAGAAGGTAGCCCAGATCATTGTTGACTAAAATGCAAGTTTCATCTGTGGTGTAAGCTTCAAATGGAAGCCATGGCTTCAGACTTGAGCTGTTGGGCATTTCTGGGATGCCTCGCCATGAGGTTAGTCTCGATGCATAAGCCCTAAATGCTTGCATATATACTCTAAAGGAATTTTTCCGACAGTATATTCTTCATGAATGATGCAGTGCTCCATGTGTGATATATGTTTTATTGCTCATAGTTTCATTTTGGTTCATGGATAGTCCAATCCACTAAGACCATTCCTTCTATATTCATCCCCACGTCATAGACCTTGAGCACAAATGAGCATGCGTGTTTTTTTCCCAATCTGGAAAATGATCCAGTTTTCCATGTGGACTACAAGTTTTAGTGCCCATTGTTGCATTTTGATTCATTGAAAGTCCGATTATAAAATTCATACTATTCCTTCCATACATTCCCACTGGTTATAGGCAGCAGGCGTAAAATATGCTGTATTCAACCTAGATGAATGATGAGTGCTCCATGCGCTCATTAAGTTTTATGGCTCATTGTTGCATTTCAATTTATGGATAGTCCAACAAAACCAATCTGGACCATTCCTCCTGTTTGACTCAATTGGTCATTAGCTGTAAGCACCACTGATGTTGATTGAATAATGCTAACGATCAACAAGGCCTAAAAATATACAGCTTAAAGATTTTTTTTGAAAAATATACAGCTAGAAGATGGGTTTAATAATTAAACTGAACCACCCATTTTATGGGAATTCCTTTCATATATTAGAATGGTTTGAGAGAACCATCTAGATCTGCTAAATCCAACCAATCATATCTGTGGCTTGGAAGATGGCACGGCCGCCTGATCATTTTGATTACGAAAAGGGAAAAATTACAAATGTTAGCGTGGATAGCATAGCCTGATCATAGTCATTTCATCATGGTCTTGACTGGCTGAAATAGATGGCTACTGAATATATTGTCTCCATATCAAACACAAATGTGAGCACTGTACTATCCATAAGCACCGGAACTTCTATCATCCTCTTTCTTTTTTTCCTAATTGGATTGATAGTGTTGGAGGTTCTTTCCTCGCTATTATGCAGGTGCCATCTTGTCTTCTGTTTTTCTTTATGCAATATTAAACATGTGACAGCTGCAAAACTCTCTATGGGCCCCACCTGGATGCTTTACAATGTAGAGTTGAAAAAAAAAAAGGGCCGTGTTTGATCGTGTCCAACTAGACATGAATCGGGTCTAGCTTGCAGGAGCAGGACCCACCTGGAACCTGAATTCTATATTATTAAAGACCCGAACCCAGACTCGGACAGTCAGACTCCAAAAAAAAAAAGGCTTGGACCAGATCCAAATGAAGGCTTCTTACATATATGCTGCTATAATATACCTATATATACTTGATATGAATAATAATACTTGATATACATAATAATACATATTATATAGCTATGACATTGGGTATTTGGAGTCCTCAGGTATGGATTCCACAGACCCCAACTTGGACGCAAATTAAAAATGGTTCCAAAAGTGGATCCCTGCCCAGATTTTCCAACTTGGTCCTTCAGTACCCGTTTTCATCCCTAGGGAGCAAGGGATATCTTGATTCTGATGTGTATTACGAGTGGACCTAATAGCTGTATGATCAAATGTTCCAAACCCTTTACAGTGCATATTTTTGTGATTAAAATTAAATCCAATCGTGGATATTGGATCAATGTTAAATTGGGCTACTGCTATTCAGCGAAGGTAGATGTGTGTGAAGGCGTTGGATTAAGCATAGGTGGCCTGTCTACAAAAACAAAAGGATGTGTAAAGTGGGGGGCTGTTTCTTAAAATTTGTCATCAAGCATTTTTCTTTTTTCCTTTTGAATGGTAATTAATTTTCATCTTTTATTCTGCCTCTTCATTGTACATTTCTTTTAAATTGTTTGTTTTGAAATTGAAAATCATAGAATCGTGTTCCTTCCATGTAACTTGGGTTCTAAGCTGACTCAGTCCCATTTAAAAGTTTCTCTCAAGGAATGTTTTTGGTGGACTTTCTGCTGCTTTTTTGAGATTCGGCAGAAATGGGAACAAAAGTGCACTGTAAAAGCTACTTGCCAGGATATTACTCCATGAGGGATCTTAATGAGAATGGTCAATACTTCAACTGTTTTATGCCAATGGCTCAGAATGGATATCTGGAGTGTGACAAGGAAGTCCTAAAGCAGATAATTCTTCAGCATGAAGCCATTTTCAGGACGCAGGTATGCTTAATGTGTTATTTTCAGACCAAGGTATGCATTTAATCTGTTAAGTATGCAGGAAACAATAGAAGTTTGTTCGGATTTTTACTGTTATGTTTAAATGGGTTGGTTTGGACCCTGGACAGTATTAGACCCAAAAAAATACTAGGTCTAGGTCTGGGCCTGGAGTAGAGGGCCGAAGACCTTATGGACCTAAATGAGACTCAATGCGGTTTTTAATTGTTATTCACGTTTTAATCATGGTCCCGACCACACCTGATTATAAACAATCTGGTCTCAGTCCATGTGGAACCAATCTGAATATAGCACTAGTTCCTACTTTGTGGAATTCTTTTATCATTTATTTCGGTGGATGTAGGATTAAAAACATGAGGCTTTGACCATGAGACCTGACTGCAGTCAACATGGAACTTAATAATGTTTCTTAAGTTTTAAAAGCTCAGTAAATTACTTTTTGTGAAAAAAAGGCTTATTAGATTATCATCGTTATTGTTTTTGTTTATTTTTTTATTTACTTTTTGGAGTAGTTTGCTAATTTTTCTCAGCTTTTACATAGATTGATAATCCTTGCAGAGTTGTAGTTTGATAATAGGCTATTAGATTGATAATCCTTGCAGAGTTGTAGTTTGATAATAGGCTTGATGGTATTAAATCACTGAGTTTGTCAAGCACTCATACAAAATCTAGAATATCAGTATATTTTGAGTAAATGCATGTATTTTCTTCTGATCCAGGTCTTTGAACTACACCGTCTTTATAAAATACAAAGGGACTTGATGAATGAGCTTCAAAGGAAAGAACTATGCAAATATTCCATCACAACGGAAACATCACCATTTAATCCATTTTCATTTCACATGCCATCTGAAGACACACAAAAGATGAGGCAAATGCCTACAGTAACTGCGGTGAATTCCACTTATAGCAGGTCATCCTTTTATGGCACTGAAGATAGACGAGCTCCTTTACACTTAATGAAGGAAAGCAAAGTGCAGTCAGACTCTGGGTTACTCCAGAATGGCATTGGTATTAATGATTATGATTTGTTGGACTCCAAAGTCAAGAAGTTTCAGAAAAGGATGTTTGACTTACAACTTCCTGCTGATGCGTACATTGACAGTGAAGAAGGGGAAGGAACTGCAAAGCGGACATTTCCTGAGGTGTCTTTAGGGTCAGTCTATAGTCAAAATAAAAAGTATGGTATAGAATCTGAAGGTGAAGGTGACATGAGTCTGAATCTTGGCGCTGGTGACAAGATGATACATGGAGTATATAAGAAAATAGATTCTCATCTACGGAGTAGTCGCAACACCCACTGTTTGGCTGACTTAAATGAACCTATCCCAGGAATTTGCATTGAGGAAGCTTCAGCTTTAGCTTCTGTTAATCATGTAGGTCCTGTGTCTTGCCATGAAGGGATTCAGGGGCAAGAACTGCCAATGGAACAGAAGAATCTAAGCATCTTAGGCGTGTCAAAGGATTTCTCACAGTCACAAGATAACCGAAAATGCAGAGACGAGTGGAGTCTCCCGGATTTGATGCATTCAAAGAATGAAGAACATAAGAGGAAATGGCTAGCCCATAGCCTCGACGCTGGTAAGAGCTCCTTTAATTATTTTTTTTTTCTTTTTAATTTTTGAATAGATAACATGACTTGAACCTGTGGTTGCCACAATACCTTCAATCCATATTTTCAAATCAGCACGAGAACCTTTGATTCATTTTTATTTTACATGTATATACTCTTTCTCATGCTGTGATGCATGTTCTTCTGGGATCCAATAGATAACAGTCAGATTGTATTATATTGCATGTTCTATGGTAGCCTTCATGATATATACAGGAACAGGTGCATGACTCATCAGACAGAGCAAGCTCAGAAAACTCAATATGCAAAAAACATATTCTCTTAGTGGTATGTGAGCTGCCAGTGAACCCATGACAAAAGGTTTATGATTGGAATTTCATCTTGATAGCTATTCAAGATAGTCCATTACAACTTTTTTGTACTACTTATTTTCTGCATGGTTCTATATACTGAGGCATCAGTTGGGTGTATCTGCTAATCTAAAATATCAGAATTATTTGATACATACCTGTTATTGGTTGTATCTGTTCGTATTGGCACAATTTTTTTGAGCCCCAATGACTTGAAAAATATGAAAAAAAATCATTTATCTTAAAATGGTAGTTTGCTTCTTTTTGAAAAAAAATTAGGAAATAATTTATGGGTATGTGTCGGACCCCAAAAGGTCATATGTAGGTTCTTGAACGATGTTTAATTCTAAACTGTTCTCTGGTAGATTCTACTTATTCTTCACTAGGCCATTGTATATGGGTATGAGGTGGAACCAGAAAGGTCATTTAGTTTCTATGTTGTTTGATTCTAAACTGTTCTTTGTTTAGGTTTAGTGATTCGATGTACTCTTTTATCTTAAAGTAATCACAAACAAATGTTACATCAGATGTAATTGATGTGCTATTATTTTATTCATAAACTAAGGAATATAAACTCATTCCAAATGGATACGAAAGTTTGGAAATATTTAAAGCACAAAGTACAAAAATTGATACAAATGAAGCAAGAAGATAACTAGATATCAAATTAATAAGTAATCAAATAGAGCTAATTATTTTATTACTGAATTGAGTCTTAATTAGAAAGTTGGGAGACTTGGAGCATTAAACACGGTAGTAAAAAAAAATATATCTTTTAAGAAATTTAGTAAAAACATGAAAAAAAAAAAAAAAACAGCTCAAAATTCAGGCATCCATCAACTGGAAATACTTGTTACCTCGAATGCTACACGCCTACACACTAAAGAAGCATTACCCCAAATCTTCACCGTAAAAAAACACAAAAATTAATTTGTTTCAATTCAGTCCCATATCTGTCATGAGGGGCCAACAAGGGAGTTTTTGAATTAGCTGATATGCTTCAAATTGTCTCATTGGAGATGGAGGATGAGGTCAAGGAAGATGGTGGTTGTGATGGAGGAGGCCGTGGTAGATTCCAATGGCTGATTGCTACTATACATTGTGGTTGGAATCAAATGTTTCTGTCATGTTGGGATCTACATGGGAAACCACCTGCATGTTCGTGATGGGGGATGAGGTTAAGGCAGAGGCCAATGAAGAGATAGTGGTGATTGTGATGGAGAGGGCTGTGGTATGCCAAGGGCACATTGCTACTGCAAATTGTGGTTGTTGGAATCAATTGATTTGAGTCATGTTGGGATCTACACGGGAAGCCATCAGCATGCACCGCTAGAGTTGGATCCTCGCTGTCTGCAGTTATAGCATCTTCACTAGTTATACCTAATGTTCTGGTTTTGTTTGGAAAGTCATCTTTCCATCTATATTTCAGTCATCGGATACTTGGAACTTTAATTTGGAAATATGGTTTTTTGTCCAAACATGATTATAGTTTTTACCCTACCAGTGATAATAGATGATCTGATGCTACGTTTTCTCTCACTCCCTTTGATATATATATGTATATATATATCGTCTTGCCCCAGTTACTTCATCTGGCTATCATTGTTTTTCTACATTTGTTGATGATGCCTTTAGAATGACTTGGATTTACTTGTTGGAAGCCAAAGATTGAGTATTTTCTTTGTTTTTGAAGTTTCCCATAATTTGGTCATAATGGATGAAAGTACTTGTCAAATGCGTTTTAAAAGTAATGGTTGTCACCAAGTCCCAGATCGAATGTTCATATTTGCTTTAGAGAAGAATGAAGTTGTTGAAAGGAAGAGCCCCATCTTGGGGTAACTTAATCACTACTGGTTGAGATGCTAATTTTGAGGAAGTATTGGCCTAAATGCTGATCTAGAAATGGACTTAACAGAGGTTATGGAGCTGAACAAAAACAGAATTAGGGGATACTGTTGATGAATGGGTATTACCTGCTTCAGTACCAACATGATTGATAGGGTGAGAAAAAACTGGAGTCCAACTTGATCAAATGGTGTACAAAGATTGTTCATATATTCAATGTGTGCAGGACTTGATCAAATGGTCCCCAAGCCATCTCTAAATCCAACTCTTCTTGTAAAGTACTCATGCAACCATGGGCACACATTATGATTTGCATGCTAAGCAGTGTATAATCTATTATGATATATATATATATATATATATATATATATTTTGTTGTTGTTGTTGTAATTTCTTGGTAAGATGACTTGAACCCACAACCTCAAGGTTGCAACAGTGGGCACCTTCCACTATGCCTTGGGCTCCCGTTTGAAAAAACAGAGAAAATCTATGTTTACTATGTATCTTCAATTGACTTTTTCCTATTGGTCTGGCTCATGTGGGGCCTCAGTAGTCACTTATAAGAAAATAAAGAACAAGGAAAAAACTCAAAAACTATTTTGACAATCATTAACTATATGAATAAATGAAAACAGCATACACATCCACCTCATGTTACCTTTTAGTCATTGGTTTGGAATCTAGAGGGGCTTTCAGATCACTTTTATAGCGGCATTTTGCTGAACTCTTCGATCTAATAATTGCATACTTGTGTTTTACATTTTTGTATTTATAGCAATGTTAACATCGATTTTACAGGGCAAAGTAGAGTAAACCCAAGTTCCGCTACTTCCACCTTTTGTCATGAGAAATGGACTGTGTCATCTGAACACTCACAAGCTGATATAAAAAAGGCACATGAACTGCCAAAGTTTCTTGCATCAGATCAGGGTAGAAGAGAAACATGGTTTGGAGGGAAAGCAACTTGTGCTGAGATGACTAAAAGAGATTCTAGTCATACTGTCTCTAGTGCTATAGAACAGGTGGCTTCTCCAATATCACCTCTTCATTCAGCTGTTTCTCGCACTGATGATGCCAATACTGCATCTCCCTCAGTTTCGCCCTGGAGAAAGCCAGCAGACTGCATATCCCAGGTCCCATTAGCAGCAGTTCAAGCACTTCCATGTGTGAATGGATCATTAGCGCTGGACAGACACAGTAAGAGTTCCAACTCATCATTGCAATGCCCCGGCGTTAAGAAAGATATGTGGGATCTTAATGTTAGCTTGAGCTCACATCAAAGTTCCATGACTGAGGTGCCCTGTCGAAATGGTTATAATTATGGGTTTCAATCAGAAAGTAGTATGTCAATTGATAAGCTGAACCTAAATTGCAGTGATTGTTCATCTTATGAACATAATGATGTTCATGGGCATGGAAAACTATCCAAGGGTATGCACTGCACAGATGTGAATTCTGTGAAGGACATGAATTTGAATCTCAGTGTTCCCAATGGTTGTAGGGATGGAATTAGTTCTATAGTGGATCATGTGCAAGTTGATGGGGAAGGAAAGCATGGAGATCCATTAAGCAGAGTGTCATGGGTTAGGACAAAGTCAACCTCGAATGAAGCAGCAAGTATTGGGGGAGGTTTTACCCAGAAGGATTTGGGTTGGCTAAGGGGTTGCTCTCAGGCGGTGTCTAGTGGAGAGCTAGATTCCCAGCCATTTCATATTAAAATTGAAAAAGAAAAAGGTCCTTCAGGTTCCATAAAGGATTTCACATATACTATTCATACCAAGGATGCAGAAGCCAACAAAATTGCTCTTGCCAATGGCACAGGCATGAAGATTTTTGGTTTTCCTGCACTAACAAGCTGTCCTATTCTAGAGGATCCATGTCCATATAGCTCATTGCCCATGTCATGTCAGAATCAATCTGGAATTGCTGATAGTGATAATGGTGTGCCAGCTGGTTTACCTTGTGTTGACACATCTAGTAAGCCTTCATTGCTCAACTTGGAAAAGAAGCTGTTGGTAGAAGATCATCTCTCAGAAAAAGAGAGTGATAGAAGCTCAACTGATTTTAGAGGCCACATTAATTTGAATTCTGTGCCGGTTACAAGTAAGGAGCAGCCATCTGAGTTGTTGAAGATGAAGATCTTATCTGAAAATGACAGAGATGCTCTGATACCTTCTGTTCCAGAACCTACTACTGAGTTTGCAGCTGAGATAGATTTGGAGGCCCCTGTAATATTGTCGGATGGAGTGAAGGATATTCCTACCGAGAGTGAAACTCTAGGATGTAACCAATCAGTGAAACTTGTCCAACTGAAGCATTGTGAGACAGACTCAAATGATACACTTGTCAAATCGGCAGTAGAGGCTATTCTCGCCCTGTCGACATGCAATTATAGCCATTTGGATGATGCCAATTACCTCTCGTCTTCTGCCCTCAAGGACTCCCTTCTTTGGTTCTCGGAAGTGGTTTCTTTAAACTCAGGTGAACTTGAGGGCACCATGGCAGCATCCAAGGGAAGGGGGGATGCTGATATTGAGCTGTCAGATGATGGAGTTGATTTCTTTGAGGCCATGACGTTGAAACTGACCGAGATGCAGGTGGAGGAGTGCTGTTGGAAGCCCTGGGACCGAGAAAATTTAGAGGAGGAAGAAACTCATTCCTCAAAATTGCTAACCCGACCACGGAGAACCCAGAGGAGGGGAAGGCAAAAGAGGGACTTTCAGAAGGACATCCTGCCTAGTCTCGTTTCCCTCTCGAGGCATGAAGTGACCGAGGATCTCCAGATTATTGAAGGGCTGATGATAGCTTCTGGTTACTCTTGGCAGACTGGGATGACAAGGAAGAATGCAGCAAGAAATGGATGGCACTGCCGGGGAAGAGGAAGGCGGAGGCCCAGAGGCTCAGCTGCAGCTGGGATGGGCAATTGGGGTTGTCTACTGCCAAGGCAGTCAAGTAATGAGGAAATTGAACTTGAGGGGGGAATAAGCCTACAAGGCTGGGGGAAGACGACAAGGCGGTGCCGGAGGCAGAGGTTCCCAAGCAGTAATGCGTCTACTGCTTTGACTTGAAAGTTTTATTATAGAGGGAAAATTTGATAGGAATATTTTCTGTAGTTCTAGAGCGAGAGAGGTGTAGCCTTGATATGGATGCTCTGTACATGTCGTCTTGGCCCATTATTTTGGGCGATTTGATTATCTTCCTTGAGTTTCTTGAGTCGTTACGATTTGTATAAATTCATAATAATGTTGCATTGTCTCTTATGTGCAGTGTTTCATAGGCCTCTATTTTCTTCTTTTAAGGACAAAAATCTGCTAATTTGAGTTTGAGAAATTTTCCTGATTTCTAGATACCAGCTACCATCTTCAATCTCGAAAAGTCTTTCTGCGTGGTAGAATTTCAATACCCAGATGTGTAATTCACTTGAGCACAACTTTTGATTGAAGGGTGTCTGAAATATCAAAACAGAAATTTCAATGCTACCTGCTGGTTTTATGTGATGGACTTGTATTTTTAAGGCTTTTAGATGCTGCCTGGTGAGAAGTGAGAACTCCCACAGCTCACTGACGCTTGTTTTGAGGAATTTTTGGTTTTAGGACCGTGCCATTGACCTGATTAAGGTACCCCTTCTCACTTCATAAAATCTTATTACGACATACTCTACCACTGTACCTTGTAAAACTCTCATGCACAAATTCTCTAAAAAAATTGTCAAAACTAGTTACAGACAGTACAAACATTGGAGATCTATTTTTCAGCCATGCATTATGCCTAGCTTTCATCCATTTTAATTGCCCATATCCAATCATATCTAGGAAAGCCTATTGTTCTATATTTTAAGATTGTCACACAAGAACATATTATCCTCCTTATAGTATGTTTCTGTTTTTGAGAAAGAATGTCATTAACGACTTGTGATGATCCAACTTACCTATGTATTACCACTTATGATGCACGGATACGCCATGGACAGGGTAGAGACATGGATTTTACACATAAAAAGTGAAGTATCGAATACGACACAATACGTTTTCCGTTTTGAAGTATCTGTGCACCACTCATAGTTTACCACCACTCGAGATACCCACTTAGAATCTTAGCAAAAAAAGCCCCATTTTATTCTTATAAAGTAGACTGGGATGGCCCTGGGCTTACATATTTTTAGACAGGCGGGGCTTGGGCCAACCACTCAGGCCCGGTTAGGGCTTGGCTGAGCCTGGATATGCCTTAGCTCGGCTAATAAATACCCCTATTTGAAACCGCCCCAAATTTACCTAACATGCGCTTGTATGGATTTAGTGGGCCCCACTCGGGGGAGTTCATCCTATTGGGTCAGAAGACCTCAATGATACACACCTCATAAGAAGGGAAAAGTAAAACCACTTCAGTAGTTTGGTCAGGCTCGGTTGGAAAGATATGTAACATGACCCGACCCGAACCTGGCACTTGACCTCCCGCTCATCCCCTTTGCCTATCTATTATACTAAGGGAATGTAGACTCCCTTAGTATGCCGACACCTGTCTGCATACATGCAGACACACGTCAACCCCAATCTCCACTCATCCGTACGTCATCCTCACTCCCCACTCTTCGTAACTGATCCTAACTGATGCACATTCCAAAGCAAAATCAGCGTTCTCTTACTTCTTACTACTTACTTTCTCTCTCTTCTCTACCATTTCGTCGAAAGAACGGAAGCGCTTACAATTGCGATTGACTTCAAACCAAAAATGCCCTCTCATGATAGATTTTCAATCAATAGAAGCAACAAGCTTTCATCGGATTTTCTGTAATAGGTAATCTTTTCTATATATGATAGTAGATTGTTTGATTCTTTCTGTGTTTTACTGAATCATCTGTGTTCAAATCTTTTCTATGTGGTCCTTATGTATCCAAACGTATTGGGTGTTTCTGGATGTTTCATATTGATCTTTGTTTGACTGTTTCAAAGAGAGAGATGAATACAGAGTTTGGTTTCATTACTAGGATCTGTGTGTTTTGGGATATGCATTCAAGGGTTGGATTGGGCTTAGATAGGTAGATGGGTGCAGTGGGTGTGCGGTGAAGGAGTGCAGGTGGGTGAACAAGTTTGGTGCACGTTATACCGGTGGATTGGGCTCGGGTCGAGGAGATGGGTGCGCACGGAGAGAGAGAGAGAGAGGAGAGGGAATGCGGGCTGAGAGAGAAGAGGCAGAGAGAGGAGGGAATCGGGCAATGAGAGAGAGAGAGAGTGGGGCGGAGTGAGGAGAGGGAGTGAGAGAAAGAGGCAGAGAGAGAGTGGTAGGGAGAGGGAGAGAGAGAGTGGGCAGAGAGAGGGAGTGGGGTGGAGTGAGGGGGAGAGCAGCAGTAGAGAAAGAGAGAGGGAATGATGCAGGGAGGCAGGGAAATGGAGAGGGCGCATTGGCAAGAAGAGAAGGAGGGAAGAGAGGGGGAAGATAGAAGATGAAGGGGTGCAGGGGTGGAGTGCAGGTGTGTGTGTGGCAGCAAGTGGGTTGTGTGCAGTGAAGAAGAATAAGGAGGGAGAGAAAGAACAGAAAGAAAGAGTGCACAGTGCAGGGAAAGGGGAAGAAGAGAGGAAGAGAAGAAAGAAAGAAAGAGAAAGAGATGGGTTCGGGGGGGCTGTGAGGGTGGAATACAGCATTGACGGAGGGAAATAGAAGGAGGGAAAGAAAGAAGAGAAGGAAGAAAGAAAATGGTTGTTCGGTGTGTGCTGTGGTGAGAAGGTGGTTCGGTGAGTGCAGGTGCAGGTGAGGGCAGAGGAAGAAGAGAGAAAAAAAGGAAAAAGGTGTGGGCGTGCAGACGGTGGAGTGTTGTGAAGTGGGAGAGAAGAAAGGTAAGGGATAGAGAGAGAGAGAGAGAGGAGAGAGATGGGAAAGAAAGAAAGAAATAAGAGGAGGATAAAAGCTGTAGGTGCGCAGGTAAAGCACCTGGGCCAAATCCTTTTGACCCAGGGTAAATGATTAGTGGTTGGTTGGAGAAAAATGAGTAATTAACCTAAAAATGATTAGTGCTATGGTGATTAGTTAGAAATGATTTACGGACTTAATAAATGATCATCTTATTTTGTAGCAAAATATATGGATGAACTGTTATGACGTCAAATAATTTTGTTGAATGATCAATTTTGGATGAATGTCATTCTAGAAACCCATATAGGCAAAAAAAAGTCAAATAATGACTATGAAAAGAAATAAGCCAATTATTTCTATAATCATTTACGATCATTTTGCCTGTCATAATTAATAATTTACAGAATGATCATTTTATAAATGATCATATATGATTATATTGGTAATTATCATTGACCAAATAATGGTTGAATAATAAAAAAAAACGGAGATAGCGGGAGCCGGTGATTAGTCACAATCCTATTTGGGTCAATCAGTTGATAATAGGGATCATCCTAAGCTATTAGGATGAGGGTAATATTCGACTGATCATCCTATATTATATGACCATCAGGATCATATATTAACTGATGATTCATCCTTGATGGGGTCAATCATCTTAAGGGGGGATATTATTTTGCCCCTGACTGACTAAATCAACTAATTAAGATGATTAGTTAGAAATGATTTACAGACTTGATAAATGATCATCTTATTTTGTAGCAAAATAAATGGATGAACTGTTACGACGTCAAATCATTTTGTTGAATGATCATTTTGAGATAATATTATTCTGGAAACCCAAACAGATAAAAAAAAAGACAAATAATCACTATGAAAAGAAATAAGCCAATTATTTCTATGATCATTTACGATCATTTTGCCCGTCATAATTAATAATCAAAACTAATAATTTACAAAATGATCATTTTATAAATGATCATATATGATTATATTGGTAATTATCATTGACCAAATAATGGTTGAATAATCATAATAATCATTATTTGTGGACCGATAACAAATTGGTAATTAGCGTATATACATAGAATTGTCTTTCACTTAATTTTTTTACACCTGCCCGAGCTCAGCATGCTCCATTAATACCTCACGTAAATAATAAAACATCTAGAAAAACTCATAAAAATCAAATTAACAACAAAGAAATGACTAAACTGTTTTCTAAATAAATTATTTAATAAAAATAATACATGTTAGTCTGTGCATTTAGTAGTTTTGTGGTCCGTGTATAGCACGGGGTGTTGCTAGTAAACCCTATACCCATGTAAAACCCCTCTATTCTTCTCTCTCTCTCTATGCTCCCAACTCCGATACGACATCCTAAGGAACGTGAAACTGAGGATCTTCGGCCTAAAGTATCATAGATTTAGTCCTTCATTCCTTCTATAAGATTAGATTTCGGGACTTTTGAAGGTTAGATGCATTGTTTTCCTTCATTTTATCCACTGTAAAACGATCAAAGATCAGTTTTTTGGATTTAGGGCACGTTAATCTGACATGTATCTACAGAAAAACCGAATCTTCCCGTGAATATGTGCTTATACGAGCTTTTGCGTGGAGAATTTTGACAAAAATCCTCAATTTTGGGTGGGAGGGGTTGGAAATGTAACTTTTTTCGACGAAAAATCTCGTCTTTCTTCCTTCTCCTTCATGTCTACATCCAAAATAAAATTGGGGTTCCTTTGATTTTACCTGATACTGTTTTTTCTTTGCTTCTTTGCAGGCCATTTATTTATACAATCTGACAATTGGTTTGTTTGCAATGCGACTTGCAAAGTGTTTAAGAGTGGTTCCCAGCATGCCACGCCTTACCCTTGGTAAGATTTCCTCCTTGTATTTGTATTCGGTGTTTGATATTGGTTCTTGAAGCATTGGTCATATTATTTGTTTAGAAATCAAGATTTTGTATTTCCATTGCTGATAAATTGATGTCTCTTCTACTTCTATTTTTCCGTTTGCTTGTTGTTTGGGTCATCACATATGCAGAATACAAGCATGATAGAGGAGAGGGGGGTGGGGGGCGGGCTTGATTGGTCACCGCTAACCATCGAATATAAGGCAATGAAACCGATTGTAGGAAAAAATGACTTGTGAATGGCTCGCTCATTTTCATTGAACTAGATGAGTAGTGACTTCTAGAGCCATGATGCGCAGATACTTTAAAAATGGGGAATGTATCATGTCGTATCGTATCTGATACTTCACTTTTTACATATAAAATCCGTGTCCCTGGCATGTCTATGCCGTGTCCCAATCGTATCTGTGCTGTATCTGGGCAATCATAGCTTCTAAGGGCTAGTTTTGTATAGCTGTCTCATCCATGAAATCTTATCTGATGGGGACTGTGAACCCCACCAGCATGTTGCTTGTTCCGCTTTTATTGTTGTCACTTTAGTATGGGATATGTGCTGACAAGCTTTGGGCTTACTAGCTGAGTCAATTTTGTTCTAAATCTAGGTATTATGCAGCCAAGTGCATGAAATTCTACACTTGGGCGCTTATGCTTCTCTCTGGGCCCATTCACTATAGGTCCCAAGTTACTAGAGCTTGATTGATTAGAGCATAAGCCTGGACGAATACCTTGTGTTCAACTAGTTCAAGGGAGACGTTTGTTGCTTTATTTTAAGATTTTTATGACTGTATTATTAGTAGTGTTATTATTTATTAAATCCAAGGGTTTGTGTATTCAATTTAGTTAGCATGGATTCTTTTTTGGAGTTCTTAATAAGTTGATCTGGGTCTAGAAGTTTGTTTTCCACACTTCATTTTAGTTAGCGAAGCTTAAGCATATTTAAGCTTATTGATATGGTCAATGCATTAGTTTTGCCTTGGTTTCACAATAAAGGAGCAGAACACTCTTGTTTTGTTGTTACAGACTCACAGATAAAAATAATGCAAGCACTAAATGATAATGTTAAGTACTTTTTCAAATGATGATCGTCTTTGTAGATGCATATTATTCCACAGGTCGAATGTTGTTGTGGATCTCTATTTGAAAACTGCTGCAGACATTTTGTGTGTATTTGCAAATACTAGTCTTGGCTGATAAGTGCTTAATATCTGTAGGCCTGCTCAAAGGTTCACAGTTTTGTTACTCAACTGTGTCATTTGATGAAGAAAATGAAGCACCGGATGCAAAAATAGAAGATGATGATTTTATGTCTAACAAGAGAGAGTTAGAACCACAAGGCGTTGACCCTAAAAGGGGTTGGGGTTTCAGAGGAGTGCATAAGGTATTCTCATTGTACTGCACCTGTAAACTGTTTATTTTTTATTTTTTATTTTTTGAGCTCTTTAAAGATATATGAATATTTATTGTTGTTTATGGTTATATGTAGGCAATCATTTGTGGCAAAATCGGGCAAGCTCCTGTACAGAAGATCTTGAGAAATGGAAGGACAGTGACCATTTTAACTGTTGGAACTGGGGGTATGTATGATCAAAGAATTGAAGGAGCGGAGCACTTGCCAAAACCAGCTCAATGGCACCGGATTGCAGTGCATAATGAACAGCTTGGGGCATATGCCGTACAGCAACTAGTGAAAAAGTATATATTGCTTCCCTGGGATTTTGAACAAGATGTTCTCAATGTTTGTAGGAAGAGTTTGCCTGTTCTGCTATGTCAGTTCTCTGTCGATGTTATTTTTCATGTTATTATGTTGTTGATACTTTTATGTTTGTCCCGTCTATCAGCTCACCAGTTTTTGTAGAGGGAGACATTGAAACTAGAGTCTACAATGACAACATCAGTGGTGCAATTAAAAACGTCCCTGAGATTTGTGTCCGCCGTGATGGTAATATATTTATCCATCCATCTATCAGTCGATATCTTGTTATTTGTTTATTTATACCATGTAAGTATTTATGTTTAACAAATTTTTTTCTTGCCCCACATTAGTTGGACATTTGAAGTGATCAGTACATTCTTTTTTTCTTTACTAGAATAGGCTGAATACCTTTGTTTTACACTAGTTATTATTATTATTGTTTTTTTCTTCTAAACATTATGCATTCCCCTACTCTATAAGTATTGGTACTGTGATCCGACCATATTGAATCCCATACCAGATGTTTTTTATAATTAATGATCAATGGGAGCCATAAATTGTGAAAAAATGACAAGCTTCTTCAAAGTAAAACCTCACATCCCGTTTCAGGTATTAGAGATCTATGCCCAATGCTCACTTATTGAAGCATTCTTGTATCCATACAATGATTCCATTACTTTTGAACTTTGATATTGGTCATATGTAAAAGAATCATCATCATCATCATCAAAGCCTTGTCCCAACTATGTTTGAGGTCGGCTACATGAATTCTGTATCTCCTTTCCAATCTATCTTGAGCCAAATCCTCATATAAGTTGCATGTCTTCAAATCTATTTTTACTATCTCCATCCACATCCTCTTCGGCCTACCCCTTCCCATTGGTGGGATGTTTGGGTTGTGACAAAATTTTATGTTGGCTGTTAACCTTAATCCGGGCTTGGGATTGGTAGTAAAAACTGGCGAAGTTATTCCTTAAATGCACATATCTGGACGGTCTAGATAAAAGTTGGGCCAAAAATGAACCCAACAATAAAGAGGCAAAATGACTTACCTCTGGGCACTGAAAAATTCTCAAAAAATGTTCAAAAAGATCTCTGGATGCCCTCATAGTAACCCATGATCTCATGAACAGTGACATCCCGTTCCTTTTTTATAAAATAAATAAATAATTGCGGAATCTCTTAGCAGATACCACGACAAACTGGAAGCAAATGCTAAAGAGAACCTGGATTGAATTGAGTGTTCTCCTATTGTGGTTTGTTCTTCTAATTATATTCACCTCTTTCCTTGTTTACAAGATAATTCTAATCAATCTTCTCCTAATTACAATCAATCAAATATTCTAACTACACTTGACTTGGATAATGAGAATCAGAAATCCATATGGTACACCCATGGTACAAACAGATAATGCCCTCCACTAAATTTGTTAGTCAACATGACTATCTTATTTGTTATGGATAATGTTCTTCATTAGATTGCTTGGAATTTCAGATGTGATAGTTCCTATTTCTCAATGAGATTTATTTTCTTCAACTTGCTTCCTATCAATTTATCCTTGCAGGCAAGATTCAACTAATAAAAACAGGAGAAGGCATCAGCCACATTTCACTGGATGATATAAGTAAGTTTCTCTCTTGACTCTCGAGCTCATTTATCATAGAATCATAGCTATCCTCATTGTTCCTACTGTGGTTGTGTTGTATGCTCATTATTCCTGCTGTGATTTTATTTTACTTTTAACAATTGCTGGCAGGGGACGGATTGTTATAAGTTAAAGCGGCACATGGGAAGTCATTTTGTGACCCAACTTGCATTCGCTAGCTGTGAAGCATCGAATTTTGGTAAATGACGTGATTTATTTTACTTCTTTTTTGTAAGACGCTTCTTGGTCAAGCTAATGAAAATACAATGAACTTGTGTTCTCATGCACTTTCTTTTCAAATATTGGTTCTACAACCGAAGGCTCTTTCAGAAGACATAGGCGTTTGCTTCATTTGAATGACATTTAGTAGATTATATGCAATGTCTGTTATGGTAAGATTTGAGATCCTTGAGTTTGTTCGATTTAGTTGCTTCAAGATTCTTGCATTGAGAGACGATGCTAAGATCAAGATTCAAGCGTATGCTTTTCATTTTTAATCAGAATCTAGTTGTTTCTCAGGTCTTTACAAATATAATATGCGTGAAATATGGTATCGTATTATTATCACTGATTTGTATTATTGTTTATGGCATGAGGCTTTGATGATGATGAATAATTAACCTCTACCCGTACCAGGGTTCTCTTTTTTTTTTTTTTTTTTTTTTTTCTGTCACATTTCTGCCCACAGCCTGGATGAAGAGGGTTGTGTCACATGAACAGTCGGTTGCAAAAACTTGCAACAGTTAATTATAAGTTTTAATTAAGAATCTTGGTGTGGGTTCGACCTAGGGGTGGATAAACCTGACCTCATGAGCCCAACCTGCATTTGACCTATGTATAACCTAATCCGCAACTGACCCGCAACTTATATGGGTCAGATGTGGATTAGGAATTCTTGACCTGCCACTTGAATGGGTTGGGTTCTGATCTGTCTAAAAAATATGTTAGATTTTTTCCCAAAAAATTATAAGAAATCCATTAATCCACTATTAATGTCAAGGATTTGAATTTATATTAAAAAAAAAGGTAACTAAAAGAATGGGATATTCTTTTTGGAGAAATTGCTCATAGGTGGCAATATAATATTGCAATGATGAAATGACCTTGAAAATCTTTGATTTTGGCTATGCTTTTTGCGCTATTAGGGATTCGAGAATTCTACCATCCAAGGTCAGACTTCCGGTGTTGTGGAAGAGGAAATGCTTACACGACTCTACACAAACATACCCTAAGGGCCAGTTTTGCAACTCTACTAATAGAGTCAAGCAAAATAAAGTTGATTCTGAATAAAGAATAAAATATAAGTGAGTTATGATAATATTTTATTTTTAGTTGTTTGTTATAAAAAAAATTATATAGACTTTTTGTATGGAAAAGTGGAGGTTTTTTTTTTTTTTTTTTTTTTTTCGTATTTTTGATGGGGCTAGTTTGACACGTTTACTAGCATAGTAAAAGTCAAGTTAAGCTTTCATTTTTTAGATAAAATATCACATCAAAAGTACTTTAATTTAAAACCTCCTTCATCCTTTTAAAAAAAAAAGTCAAAAACTAACCACTCTTATCCACTAAAATATAAAAAAAAAAATTCACTTTTTCATACAAAAAGTCAAGAAGATTCTATAATAAACAATTAAAAACTGTTGTTGGGACTTGGACGGCTGATTGGGCATGTTTTTTAATCCAACAATCTAATGACGCAGTGAGATCTTTGCCAAAGGGATTAGAATAGTTACTGTCATAGATACACCTCTTGGCGTAAGATTCTTGATGACTATACATACGCGTGCATGCACACCTAACCTTCGGGAATAGTCTCTGCAGATCCCATGCGAAGAATGATCTATACTCTATGGGGCCTGTTTTGATGCTGATAATCACGAGTGCGAGCTGATAATCCGAATTTGACATGACCATGAATTGGATGATTGGAACATATTTCCTTTAACTTGTGAATACTCGATTCGACACTTTCTTAACACTTTCTTGACTGCGCTGAGTACCGTTGGATTTTTTATTTTTTTAAGTGACCCAGGATATCATATGGTATCCGAATAATGAAGGGGTGGGAGTCGAACGAAAGTTTAAACCTAAGTATCCGGATAATGCAAGGGATGGAAATCAAACTCAAGAGTTTAACCCAAGTACCTGGATAATGCAAGGGGTGGGAGACGAACGAAAGTTTAACCTAAGTACCCGGATAATGCAAGGGGTCGAAGTCGAACTTGAGAATTTAACATCCAGAACCTAGAAAATGTAAGGGGTGGGAGTCAAACTCGAGAATTTAATCGAAGACTCAAAAGCTGATTTGACTGCAGCATTGTATTAGGAAGCAGACCGTAATTTTTGGAGGGTTCACATCTCAAGGATCTTCAATTTCATGTGCCCTACTGCAAAAGGCAGGCCTGCGGTGAAATCGAACATGGCAGAGAGTCCACCACTCGTGGACTAAATCATTCAAGTTAAAAGAGTTAAAGACCACCCCAATTTGTCTGTTCACAGTGGATTTGAGCTCATGACACTGGTACGAATTGCTTTAACACAATGTCTTTCATAGGAGTCCATGAGCAACCATTTATCATCGTGCTCATACTATGATTTTTAACATGAGTCCATGACCCAAGGTGTCTAGGAGAAGTGCAATTGAAAAAAAAAAAAAATCAATCAAAATGAATAATTAAAAAATAAAAGAGAGAGAGAGAGAGAGAGGAGGGACACAACTTATAATTAAGAGACTTTTCTTAAACTGATTTCTCCAATTCGGAAGCAGACTAATTAGAAATTCTATCCCCAATAACAGTGGGATTGGTAGAAATCAAAACCAGATTGAGTCCCAAGTGGTAGTGTAGTTGGTTAGGACCACGGCTCAGGAATTATAAGTTGTGGTTTCGACATTGAATTATTTCTTTTTGCTTAGAAACTAAATGGGTTTTCCTTAGCTCCTACAATGCGGTTGATCTAGCAAGGAATGCGAGTGTGTGAGCATGAGTTTTCAATATAACAAGAAAATTTGGAGTTTCTTTGCATAAATATTGAAGGGTCGCAATCAACTAGGATTTGTGTTGCCAACACACTCATGGTACAGTAGTATCACATGTGCACATGATCCATCAGTGGATCTTCAAGTTTAAAATATCACTCCACACTTGTACCCCAACCTAGACAAAAAAAAAAAAAAAAAAACCTTGGGTTTGGGTTAAACGCAATCATACTTGCTTAAAGGCTGAGTGCCCAAATCTCGGAGCGGGAGCGTTGAAACGCTAAATTTTTAAAATAATTGTATGTCTGGAACACCTATACAATATAAATATAATGCTTGTGGCTTTATAAATAATTAACTAATTGGCAGAAACATGTGTTAACCATATATTCAAGTATAAAAAGTGGAGAAAATTTAATTTTGTAATTTAATCACATAAAGTAAATGATAATTAATAAGTCAATAGGAAATTTCTTCATTCAAAAGATAAATGATAAGCTTATAGTAAAAGAAAATACACAAAAAATCAAAAATTCTGTACGATTCACTCCATATTCGATCGAAATCATATTTTGAGGATGGTCGAACCGTCAACCGTCCTTCGAAAACAGTTAAACCGCACTTTAAAAGTAAATAATCTTTAAAAATGCATATCCGATCTACATTTTTAGAACGGGATTGAGAAATGCTGTGAAGAGGTTCTCCAAAGTCCCACCCAAAGTCCACAAGTACCCTACTCAACCCGAAACGCATAAGAAGCCTCGACGCAGGTGAAATTTCCAAATTTTTTGTGGGGCGCGGTGAAACTCGTTTTGAAACTCAAATCGCAAGACGAAATCTCAGAATTTGAAAAAACAGGAAAGAAGAAAAACCCGGCAAACAGTACCTTGTTGAATTGAAAAGACATCATCTCAGTCTCTCTTCTCTACTCTTTTTATATACCCTCATTCCACTTCACTTCACTTTCCACTCTCTTCATCTAGGCCTAGGGTTTCCAGTATCTTATCCATCAAAATCATCGATGGCCAAGACAGTCAAACGCGAGTCTACCACAGCCCGACCGGACGACCGCGCCGAGTCGACTCGCCAAGGCGTGACCGAGCGCCGAGTCCTCCGATCCCGGTATCTTGCCGTAAAGAATCTGATCAACGGTCTGGAATCTCCCTCCCTCTCTCTCTCTCTGTGTGTGTGTGTGTTTTTCACTTGGAGTATGAAAAATTTTCTTTGTTTTTCTTTTGCAGATGAAAAGGATGATATTTCTAAAGTGGATTCTGACAAGTTTGGATCGATTATTGGAGAAGTAGAAAGCCTCCATCAGTTTGGTAATTTGAATAAAGAAAACCCCAAATCTTGTTTTCTTCATTTTCCCCATCCTTGGGTCAATACTCAATCGTCATTCTTTTCAGCTATATGATGTTTAGAACCTTCCCTTTTTTTTTTTTTTGCCCCTTGTCTTTAGATGAGTGATGCCTCTAGTTTTCATTAGATTTTACTGGGCATTGTTGGATTTCTAGAGTTATGTTGATTATTATGGGTCTGGTCAAGAGTGGAAAATGCAGTATTCCAGTATCTTGGTATGATATTATCATGGGTTTGGTCGCATTGTCACAAGTATTTATTGGAAGATTGTAATATCTGGAAAATGTGAGGTGTTTACAAATTTGGGGTCTTTCTTGTCTCTTGATGTAATGGCTAAAACCCAAGTAATTGTCAATAAATCTTTCCACTGCCCATTACACATTATCCATCAGCATTAGTCAATCCTGCCCAAAATCCATGTTAATGAAGTTTACTCATTTAAACTACTAGGGATAAGAGTAACAGACCCACAAAGAATTTGGTTTCTCGTAGATGAAAGATTCTTGAGTATAGATTAGAGAAGCACTAGAGTTAGATGTGAAATTTATGTTGTTGACATTTGGATATTTGCAACACAATATTAGTTAGTGGCGGTGGTATATAAAAGGATATTAAACAATGTAGACATATCTTGCTTCTTTTCCTGTCTTGTGGTTTTTCCCTTCTTTTTTTTTAAATAATAATTTGGAAGAGCAATTGTTGGGGTTGGTTGGGTTGGGGTGTTATGGTGGTTTTCAGTTCTTTGCAGACTGTTATCAGATGTGATTCTCCAAAACAATCATGAATCTGGATCTTCTATTTGCCGCCATTAATTCAATATATGGCCTTTCAAAATATTTCTCTCTCCTTGTTGTAGAATTGGGCAAAAGTTGACTCTGATTGAGTACAATTTACAGTTAGATTTTAATAGTGTGTTCCACGTGTGATCAATCTACCAAGGCTCTACTCATTGTAGTGAAATTTGGCCAGTTCTAAAACAAGGCAAAAGCCTATTTTAGGCTTTTTAGTTTAATAAGTGGGGTCTCTCCATCAAATTAAAGGGCCTCGTGCAGATAATTTGCTTTACATAAATCCAAATTCTCTATTCACAAGTAAAATGCAACTGGGAATTGATGGTGCATTTTTGTGAGTCAATTCATACCTGAACTGGTAATCTAGAGGGCTAACCTTACCTGATGACTTTAATAAAAGTTAGTATCAACGATGATGATCATTTCAAAGATCCATGCTCAGGTCACTAATCAGATGATACCATGGGATGGAATTATTGGTTGCGTACTATAATGCAGTAATTATTACTAGTTTACTAGTACTGTTCTCTATTTAGTGAGACAAGTTTTACAATAGTTACCCCACCTATTGCAATTTGTTATGACATGCTTGTCCTCCTTTTAGGGAGGAACAGCTTGAAGGTTTGAGCCAACTGGACATTGCCACTTGGGAACCATTATGTATATATAAGACAAGTCTTGTGATATCAGCTTTGAACTTGGTATTTATAATTGATTAGCAGAAATCAAGTAGTTCTTTTTGTTTACAGTTCAGCGGCCTCGAGAACAAGTTGCAGATGCAGAGGCTCTTTTAGATATTGCCAATACTTTGGTGGTATCTGTAAAATCACAGGGGAATGAAGGCTTGACACCATCAGATTTCATAACATCTTTGCTTAAAAATTATGGGCAACAAAATGGAGCAGGAGCTGGGGAGAGTTCTGGCAATTTGATTTCCTGGAAGGATGTTGGCCTCGCAGTTTCTTGTATTTTTACGAAAGCCTCTGGATGTTGCACGATGTAAGATCATATTTATAATCCCATTAGAGCAAAAAGGCTGGAGAAAGTTCGTGTTGAAGTTCTTATTTATTTCTTCTACCATTGTTGGCTGTTAGGGTTGGGCCCATGAATAATGAACTTAAGCAACGGAGGGCTGCGGTTCAACGAAAACGTGCAAGGCCAACTGAAAGAACTTGTCCTGAAGAGGTAGTTCTGTCTTGTTTCCATTTCTAATGTGTGCTTTTGTGCCTTTCAAAGTTGTTTCTTTATTCCCAATTTGTTTTTGGTTGAGAAATTATGATTGTCACTGCATTTAGTTTTTTTCTTTCAGAAAATATGCATCTGCAAACTATAATATTGATCTTAACATTCTAATATGAAAAGAAGAAAATATAAGGTGTCGTTTGTCTTTTATGCATGAGATATGCATATTGGATTTACATTTGTAAAATTTACACATTTAAAACCTAATACCATGTTTTTTTTCTTGGAAGAACCATTTTCACGTGAGTAAACATTGAATGGCTTGAATTGCACATCTAAATTGACCATTTTGGGGTCGAATGGGTTGACTAGAATTTTGAATGGTTCAAATTAAAATTTTGGTGACACCTTTTCAGATGTGAAAATTTTCATTTGAGAATGGCAACATTTACACACCATGTTTACAAACCTAATCCTCCTAAATGTTGTCTATGATTTTAAGTAATTTTTATGGATATAGGAAAAAGTTACATGCTATTTCCTACTATTTTTTTCTTTTTTCTTTGGAAAATTGAGCTATTTGCTACTTGGTAGAGCAGCAAAGAAATAGAAAGTTGAAGATCTTCCAATCACTTCATATGAATGCTGTTGTCTCGATATTTCTGTTTTGTAAAAGGATTCTATTTTGAAATATGTTTCTCCAGTTAGGCATCTCTTCTATCATGCGACTGCTAGAGGATTCTACTTTTTAACAATGGTGTTACCTTTCCTTTTTTATTTGGATGTAAAATGTGCTGTCCTTGATAGTTAGGGAACTTTGATTAACTAACTCATGCTTTCTTCACAAACAGCATTTCCTTCCTCTTCATAAAGTAAATCGAGGTATTGGGATCTTATTAGAATTCTGCAGATGAACATGGAACTCAATCAATTGTTCCTACTTGATTTAAACTAATTTGCGTTTTTGCACAGAGAGCTCACTAGAATTTAGCTGTCAAAATTTTGATTTTATGTAATTGGCCTTGTGTTTGTGTGCAGGTTGATGACACAGGCACAGAAGAGAAAACAGATACCGATAAGAACATGTCAACCATGTTTGAGATATTGAGGAAGAAGAGACGTGTCAAGCTTGAAGCCTTGGTGTTGAATAGGAAGTCTTTTGCACAGACAGTAGAGAATTTATTTGCTCTCTCTTTTCTGGTTAAAGACGGGAGAGCTGAAATAGCTGTAAATGACCATGGTCATCATCTAATCTGTAAGTGTTAGTGGTAAAGGTAGATGCTTTTCTTTGATTTCTTTCAGGTTTTAATTTTGTTACTTATTATTGTATTCTGTTGTTTTGCCAGCACCTAGAAATGCCCCTGCTGCCAATGCAGTAACCTCAGGAGATGTTTCTTACAATCATTTTGTTTTCAGATTTGACTTCAAGGACTGGAAGGTACAGAGCAGATATTTTTTATGATTTAATTCCTTGTATTTATCTGGAAAGACTTGATTCACAGACTGTTTTTTTGTGGAAATACTATGGAGAGTTCCCAAAGAACACCCATTTTCTGCATGGGGAGTTGTTGGGTCTTTTTCTTCTTCTCAGGACTCTCCATTCCTAAAATTAAGCTAGAAAGGGCTTTGGGGAACTTAAGTCCCATTGGTTTTCTTGGTATTGAATTCTTAGAAGTTCATGGTAAACTTAGGTCTTGCAAGCGAATGATGGAAGAGGTGAGGAGATATAAGGTGTAAATGTAGATGAGACCCTCACTTCCTAGGACTTGATACTAAACTGATGGTTGGGTAATCATTTTCTACAAAAGAGGAGAATATTTGATGCTCTTTTGTAGATCTTCACCATTACTTAATTTTAGCCCCTCTGATGGGAAGCAATTACTTAGAATTCCTATGAATTCAATTCTGAGCGAACTTCCCTCTAATGATTCCCATGATATTCATAACAGCAGAACTGTAATGGATATCTGGTTTTAGTTTTTTTATTTTATTTTATTTTTGAGAGTTGCCATGATGTATATAGCCTTGGAATCTATGATACTTGGATACTGCAAATTACTTGTGGTACCCGTACCGATACAGTCCGATACGGATACCAGTACGGGATACGGCAAGATACGGCTTGGATATGGGGGGCCAATTTTAGGATACGGCTTGTATTATTTTTCGCTCAATATTTCAACAGATTTTTTAATTTGGCCAATTTCTCTTTTTCTATGCTGAGATATTGTATTGTGAGGCCCACCTCATTGAAAATTTGAAACAAACAATGGGCCTTGTAATATTTGAGCTCTAAATTGAGATAAAATAAGCATTCCACCTAAAATAAATCCCTAACCAAATATTTATATTTATATATTTCTAGGAATGCCGTACCCGTATTCGTATCCTAAAATTTTGAAGTTGACGTATCGGATGCTCGTTCTCGTGTCCCATATCCGTACCCGTACCCGTGTCCGTATCCGGGCATCATAGCTTGGAATGGATGAACCCGGTCGCTCTAATCTATATAATGATTTGATTGCCTTAATGTTTAGGAAATGGTTAAAACCAGTTACTAAGTGGCATTAGTTTTTTTTTACTCTTTGGTTACATTACTGCAAATATATTCATGTCTTTGCATTCTGCCCTTTTTCTAATGAATGAGTGCCTTTTTTTGTGTGTAGTTGATGAGTGATTCAGCTGTGGATGGAGAAGAGTTGATGCCTCATAGGAATGCACTCATATCTCGTAATAATCAGATGGTGCCTGCACAAAATGCTTCACAGCCTTCTGCACCTACAACACCTATAAGGAAGCTGTCCAGGAACCGTGGCTTGATCATACAGGAAGAATCGATTGTTGATGATACACCAGAAAATGACAATTGCAAACGTAAGCGCCTGTTCTGATAAGTTGGATGGAGAAGTATAGATCTCCTTACAACTAGCTTTTTTGTTGATGACCAGGCAGTTTTTGTATCTATAGCTTTATGTAGCTTGTGTATAGATCAATTTGTAACCTGCTTTAACTTCTATCATCTTGCTTAATTTAATCTATCTTTTAAACATATCACAAGACATTTCTTCTGTGCCTCCAGTAAGAGATATACTCGGTTTTTAAAACTTGGATTCAGTCCTAGCTGAGTTGAGTTGCCTTCTGTTCGACCTGCAATGCACTCCACTGCAGCCAAGTCCCTCCATTGATCAAAGTTTAGATTAGGAGCACCAAGGCTCTCCCATTCCTTTCAACCTGGGGCTGCAAATTGCCACACTTGAAAGGCTGAGACTAGAGTGCATTTATCTTTCCCTCTATGAAAGAAATATGAAACCCTATCCTTAGAAATTGGTAGAAGCTTGCAGGGAGGGAGGATCTTGCCTACAAGAATGAGATCTTCAGTTTTACTGTTTTAGGCTTTTAGGGGATTATTATTAGGGGCCAAAGTGAATGGGCCCGACTCAACTCAAATTGGGCAGAGTTGCCCCCTTCTTTTGATCCTTGGCTATGCTTCAAGAGATTATGACTTGAATCATTTGGCCATCAAATTGGTAAAACTTATGGTTTGGCAAATCTGCGATAAAATAGAGGGTTCTTTGGTTCTGTTCAAGTCTTGAAATACCACGGTATTTGTTCTTCATTTGACTGTTTCCTATTTTAGCACTACAGTTTGTCATTAATCTTTCTAATAAGATTGGGTGTAATGCCTGGTGAATTTCTCATTTTACCTGGATTCAGGTGGTCTGTACCAATTACCTTGTGTTTTTGGACCCTCTTGCTCTAGATCCTTTGGGATGATTTGGTAACTTTTCATCTTTCTACTTGGAGGATTTGAACCATGGCTCCTCTGACTTCAACTCTTTTATATGGATTATATCCATTTATGTGCACATGATTTAATATTTCTTCATTGCTACCCTAGCCTAGGGATTGGTACCTGAGCCCATATAAGCAGGGAGAATAAGCCCACAAAGTGGGAATGATAGCACACATGTGGGAATAATGGTGTATCCATGGATCTATACCTAGGCAGTCAGGTGACAATTGGGGTTCCCAACCAATTGAGCAACTCCTCCTTGCGCATAATTTACTTTTAGAGCCCACTAAAAGTTGTGAAGTATAAACAAGTGTGGTGGCGCTAGCTAAAGTCTCTGTTCAAGAAGAACAGAGAAGTTGGAGGTGCACACCAAAGCATTGTACAGCCATCCTGCACAAGAACCAGCTAAATCAAGCAACAACCAGAGGCTCCATGGCCAGGCTAGCAAGACCTTGGACACAGGTGCCTGGGCACTCCCAATCAGCCACTACATTCTGGTAGAGGCTTCTTTTGGAAACTCCATTAGTGGAATGGCAGCGTGAGTTGTGTATCTATTATTAGCAGCCTGAAGAGGCCACTAAATAATAATATAGAGCTTTCTTTTGTTACATGCTTTAATCCTTGATTTTTCTCATCCATCAAAAGCTGAAAGTCTAATGTTTTTACATGTAAATATATCACAATTTATTTTCTGAATTATCTTTTCTTTCTGTTTGACTGTTACCCAACTAGCAAAGGGCCTTACACAAAATAATAAAATATGGAGTGCCTACTAGGACTAGGTTTTTTTTTCCTGGAAAAAGTAGATTGCTTAAAAGTTAAAGGGACTTTTATGAAAAAAATAAGCTTAAACCTTAATTAAATGATTTTATGAAGAAAAACAATAAAATGATGAGATAATTGTTCTTACGTTTTTTAAAGGATGAAATCACCCCACTTGACGATATTATCAACTCAATTGACAATAATCTCATCAACTTTCATGACAAAAAAAAAAAAAAAAAAAAAGATATTTTGCTCTATCTTCTTCTATTTTCAATCTCGTCAACTTTCATAACAAAAAAATGATATTTAGCTCCATCTTCTTCTACCTAGTGATGAAAAGGTTATGAAAATCATTATATTTTATGTCCCAGTGATCTTTCTTTAGTAGTTTTGACAATATTCCTTAGGTGTGTGATTCACATGCTTAGTTTCTACATATTTATTGCCTCCTTTGCATGAGTTTTGAGAGTTCAAGTTTGAAGTGGAAGGTGTTTGGTGAAATGTTTAAATGAGGATTTTATCTCGAAGTGATGTTGGAGGGGATGAATTTAGATATGCTTTTGTAAACATTAAGAGTTTAAAGCAATTTGCTTGGGGAACTTTTGTAGGTTCTTATATTTGTGAGCAACATGTAGGGTGCTATGTTAGGCAATCTTTGCGTAGTGAGTGTGAGATTTTCACCTAGGTATTGTATTGTTTGTATGGAGTTTTAGATCCTAAGAGTACCTTTTGTTTCCTTAATTCAGAATCTTTGAACCAGCTTT
Organism: Camphora micrantha; assembly: GCA_003546025.1. NCBI lineage: Eukaryota > Viridiplantae > Streptophyta > Magnoliopsida > Laurales > Lauraceae > Camphora > Camphora micrantha. The sequence goes on from QPKB01000001.1 coordinate 62,153,395, forward strand.
AAGAATGGATTTGATAGTGGATGGATTGAACATACTTCATGATATGATTTGTGAAAGACTTGTCAAACCCTTCTTCTTTGATGCACTCATCACCTCCTTTTGATTTTCGTTCATTTAGTTTAAATGGATATTCATCTTCCGCTAAATTTTAGTATCATTTCCTTCAAACTTAAGACAATCAGATATGGAAACCATAGAAGAAGAAGAAAAATCCAATAAAAAGAAGAAAAGTTGCAAAAGGTTGACAATAGTCAACTGGGGTAATTTCATCCAAAAACATGTATGGACAATCATCTCATTTTACGGTTATTCTTCATAAAATCAAAAGTGGGATAAGGAGAGCAATACTGGTAAAAATAAATAAATAAATAAAAATGTATGGAAGGTTTTTTTTCGCAAATTTGCATAAAATCAAGCAAATAAAGTTGCTTTTTCTACCAAAAAGAAATTGTTTACACCAAATGTTGGAAAAATGAAGTCTACAGAAAAGTAGAACACTTTTTGTTCTTTTCTTCAGAAAATGCATTATACAACATGCCCCTCATAAAAACAAGAATTTTTTTGCTAATCTAACAATGGGGAGTATTCAAGTGCATCTATCCCTCACCATGTGGTGAGGGACACCCCTTTTTGTACTTGAAACACCCCAAAAAAAAGGGTGTCCCTCACCACAAATGGTGAGGGATAGATGCACTTAAATATTTCCCTCCAACAATATTGTCATAATATATAGGGGTCTAGATGCAATCCTCAGTTGATTTTATCTTCAAATCCTCATCTTTGAATTTAATCTTTATTAAAATTCTATACCCTACACAACACCCAGAAGGATCATTAGATCCATTATAAAGGGATAAGTAAATGGAATTCATATATGTACAATTTGATTATGTGAACCCTTCATAGGTAAAAATCTTATGCGTAACACTACCATATTTGTTTCGAAGCTCACATGAGCAAATGATGAATGGTTTGAATCAAGTATTAAAAAAATTCATTATCTCAAAAACCATCAATATTTAAGATGTTGGAGCTTAATTGGTCAAGAAAATGACTGGTTTGGGATAAAAGTTTAGAGCCTATAGGAGTAGCAAAAAATAATACATGATGGTGGGTCTTGAAACCATGGGATATTAGACACATCACTTGCTCTAGCAATTCTCTCGCCAAAAAGAGTGTAATACTTCCACATTCCTTTGTGTTTAAATGAGTGCAAATAAAAATTACCATTCATAAATGTTATATATGTGCATCACTTACATATGTAAATTGGTGCTTGACTTCTTAATGTCTTTGGGATTTGGGAAATGTAATGTTTCCAAAGCTGCAAAATCTCATCTATGTGGTGGGCTAATGTTTTAGTCGATAGTTGATTAGAACTTACCAAGACTTATGGGTCATTATCTTCTATGGATGGAAAATGAAAATGGAATTTATATATGTAAGTTGGCATAAATTTGTAAAATATTTTACTCGTGAAACACATTTCCGTGGTTCATTGGGAGAACCATTCACACGTGAGTAAACATTGAATTGTTTGAGTTACATATAAAAAGTTTGGGTCTCATAGCATCTCTCACCTTACTAATAGTAAGGTGAGAGATGTTTTTATAGGAGCTTCTCCCATATATATATATATATATATATATAAACTTTGGCAAGTTTTATAACTACAACATATCAAACACTCTAGTTGTACTAGAGGCTCTTCTAGCCAAAGAGGTGTGCATCATTTTCACATTTCTTTGAGTGTGTAAGTTCTTATATGGAAACGACCTCATTTACACACTATTTTCAAAGCTTAGCACAAACAAAAATGACCTTGCATATAAATGTTACACATGCATCATTTGGAATTGTCAATAGGTGCAAACAAACGGCTAAACTCTTCCTTTCACATTTATTTGAATTTAGATTGCTATAAATCAAAGGTCAAAATATGATTTAACTAATTTTCTTCTTTCAAAGTATCCATGGTGTTTTGAAATTTAAAAATGTCTTAAATGTGTGTTTGAGAATTCTTGGAGACAAATTAGAAGTTTGAAGGGAAACCAAATTTTAATATATTTTTTTTTTTGAATTGCCCTTTTTAAAATAATCGGTTCACATATTAATGAAGAATCCGAGAATTGGTTTGAGGGAGAATCGACAAAGACTATTTAACCTTTTCAACTTATTTAGCTTCCAAGTATAGAGACTTTCATATCTTGCCTCGATCAATATCGGTTTTCTAATTAACCATTATATCCAGGGATGCACTCACCTATAAAAACAGGAGTCGGGATCATCGAAGCTTTTACTCATAGTGCCCGTGGGGAGACCAATCATGATTTGTCACATCACCATAGGTAGCCTATCATGGGCTGTCCGTAGTGACGTGACGGACTGTGATACGTTCTCCTCACGGTCACTCGTGGGGAAAAGCCTCACCATATCTGGACACTCGCAAAACCAATAGGCGAAATTTAAATCCCAGCCGTTTGGGTTATTGTCCAAATAAGGCAGGAGAGGCGAGGGCTTCAACGCAATTAAAGAATAAAATTAATTTGCTTTGCCACATTTCCTAATTTTGAAAAATCAAACAATCTCTCTCCATGTTAAATACCTTTGTAAGGATTCGTGAAGAAGCAAAATCAGCCATGGCATATGTATCAAAGCATCATCAATCTCTTTTTGCTGGAGTTCCAACACAATCCAGCATGAAAATGGCTCCTCACAATCCTTCTTATATACTCCTATTCTTAGTTTCTTCCAATGGAGCCCTATCTTGGTCCCTGTCTTACTTTATTCGAGCATTTCAACAACTTTCAGGTATGATTCCACTGAACTATTTCAATATGAGATGATCATTATACTAAGTTTTTGGTGTTTGATGTTAGTTTGGTGGTTGCTGATTTTGATGGTTGCTCTATTGAGTGGGCTTGCTACTCCAAGAAGAAGTAAAATATATTCAAATACAAAAGGGGCATAGGTCACGCGGGCTTCATGCGGCTAAATTATAGGCAAGGCGTATATCATCAAAGCGTTGCCCCAACTATAATGGGTTGGCCGTAGGATATCTATTTCTCCATTTCGATACATCTTAAGTCACATCCTCAGATAAGTTGTACTTCTTTAGATTGTCCTTGCTACTTACATCTGTCATTTTCGGCATACCACTTATTTTTCGCGGGCCACCAACTTGCATAAACTTTTTTCCTCATTGACACCATTCTTGAGGCTTGCCTTGGTTATGTTTAAACCATCTCAAATGAATTTCTCTTACTTTTCACCCATTGAATCATTGATGCCACCCTAAGGTCACGTTTGGCAACCAAATCTTTAGGGAAAAGATTTTAAGTTTTCTAATGTTGTTATAAATCCATGTTTGGCAATTGTAAATTTCTGAGGATTTTGACGAATAAAAATCTTCATTTGTTAGGATTTTCAGATTTGACCACCCCCCATAAGATTTGAAAATTCTCATTTACGTGGATTTGCACATCGAACCCTATTTTTCTCAACTATATGCATCGAAACACACCGATATCAATGTGAAATCATCAACTATGCAAATCCCCAATGAGGAATTCTTATTCCAGTGGCAGTGAAGAATCATCAGATCTATAGATTCATCGCCTGTTACTAAACACGCTCTAAATGTTCTTGAAAATGCTCATTTTTCATTCTATCTTTCCTATGTTTAACACACATCCATCTCAACACTTTCACCCGTACTACACTCATTTTGTACATGTATTGTTTCTTGATTGGCCAATATTATTCTCTATAAATGTTCAAATCATCTCAAACGAATTTCTCTTAACCTTGAAATGCATTACTCCCTATGAAAATCCAACTTAAAATGATATGAGCCTCAAGTTAATTTATATATTATGGTTGAGTTGTTTATATATTTTCTAGTTTTTTTTTTTAAAAGCTATCAATCTCTGACTGAACTCTAATGAGGAATATCCATTACATGGGGAGGTTGTTTTTTCAAGATTTAGATTTCTTGTAAGTGGATCCATTATCATGGATCTTTATTATGAATCATTGTTTTCTCTTCGTTTTTTCCCCCCTATCTTACTGTGCAGATAACATGGGTAAACTTTGAAATCACTAGTGGACTAGAAAAGAATTGGCCCAAATTTCTGTGAGAGATTTCACTCCAAAATCCAGAGTCAAATTAATCTTTTGAAAGATTTATATTTTCATAATATTTTATCTAAGTGTTCTAAAAGCCTTCATTCTGGTTATGGACCATTGAAGTAAAATCTTGTGAAGAATACAAGGGAAGGGACCATTTCTTGAATGGTCTAGACTTTTCATAAGTGGGACTAGTGGCACCACATTAGTTGATCACCCTAACCTCCTACGAGGAAATCCTAGCTCTGCCTCTATTAGTGGGCTACACATGCTCGTTCACCAAGAATTGAGAACAAATTTTTATTTGTTGAATGTGGTATGTTATTACTCTAAGCAAAGGGAGCAACTACAGACTTTTTCTTTTTAACCCAGCCAAGGGGGTTGAGACCCAAGTGAGAGCCCGCACGCGCACGGGAAGACAATCCACTCAAGCAGAAAAGGAGCCAACACACGCAAGAAAAAAGTCTACACACGCGGGAAGGGAAGTCGGCACATGTGGGAAGAGGTGGCATATCCCAGGTTCGAACCCTTTTTCTAACACCAACATGATTTTTTTTTTTTTTTTTTTACAAGCCCTCTGCAAAACTGGAAAAGAAGACCTAACATACTAACCTCTAGATGCAGATTCCTAAATGGAAGAGTGGGGACCGAAAGCCCTTTATTGAAAACTCTATTGTATTCTTAATCCATCATTAGGACCTTCTCCAAAGGCTAAGCATCTTATAGCTCTTGGCCAAAACAAATAACATTCTTTCAATTAGATTATATATGTAGAAGATGAAGTATTTTAAGCAAAAAGAAAAGAAGAAACAAACCTAAGGAGTAGCTGATACACCTGTGCATGTGTGTGGTTTCATACGTGCATGTGGTCCTGAGAACCACCAATAGTTAGCCCCATATGTTGACATTCTTCCACTTTGCCTAAAACTAAAACCTCATATCAAACAAAACTATGATGTGGTCAATTTCTTTTGCAACTATTCAGAAATTTCTTTTACAAGCTTGGTCAAATTTCTTTTGCAACTATTCAGAAATTTGGCCTGACCTCAATTATCCTACATTCAAAGAAAAATATGATTCGGGTTCTCGATTCAAAAATAAAATAAAATGATGAGGGTTCAATGTTAATTTCATTTCTACTTTCTAAAAAAGAAAAAATCATTTTTCCCCCCGCGTATTGCCATTGGACATAATTTCATTCCAATAAGAATTGGGCCTACTACCATATCATGCCTAACCATATAATTTCACTCCTTTTTTGTGTTTTATAGTCGTGTTTCTTAAACATGTTGATCTAACACCCATCCTATGTCAAATTGAGTTGTATGAACCATGGGGGTATAAACTCTGAGCAATTTAGGTTTGACAAGTGAACCCATTGATGCAGGACGGCTCCAGGAATTCAAATTAGTGGGGTCAAAAAATACTTATCTTCTGCAACCCTGCAACTAGAACTATGATCCAGGCCAAGCTGAGGTTAAGCTCTTATCCTACACTCTTATTTGCGAACCGGACTTAAATGAGCAAAAACCTTCGACTTTCAAATGGGGGGCTGTAATTTTTAGGCCCTTACCTTACCTTCAAATATTTAGTATTAGAAAAATGAGAGAAAAAGGATAAAAATAAAATGACCTAAGATAAAAATACTATTTGAGCTTCCTATGAGTTAAGGTATGTCGATTTAAATTTATAAGCCATTTAAAATTATTGGGCTACCTATGACACAAAAGTACACGGTTTATCTTAATTGGATGTTACAAAATGGTTAAAAATTTGTAAGTCATTTTCTCTCCTTCAGGTCAAACTCTTAAATTAAGTTGGTTCAAAATCTTCCCATAAGATTGTTTTTATATTTCAGTGGGGTCAAAACTACCCATAAATGTTTTCTTCTTTTTTTTTTAGATCTCAGTGAGTCAAAAGCTTTCCACTCATAGGTTTGCAAAAATTTTATAAATATATTCTGAGATCTCAGTGGGGTTAGTTGACCCCACTGTGAACGACATGGCACCGCCCATGCATTGATGGGATTATATGCATAATACCAAAAGATTTGGAACTTAGAATAATTCTTCACACGTTGGGTGGCGTAGCGGAATGAATAACAATCTGGTATCGTCAAACACTTACAAACACACAATTCTCCCAATCACATGCAAACAATTCATGAAGATGAAAACACAACGATTTACATGGTTGGCCAAAATTCTTACGTCCATGAAGAGAACTCTCATTAATCTTTTCTCTTCTGTACTTAGAATTAGTGTCACTAAAAAACAACAATATGCCCTCGAGCCCTGAACTTCGGTCCTGGCTAACCAAGACGAACTGATTAACTAAACCAAAATAGAAGACATACTCCAAACGATCTCCACCTTGGCTTGGACTCCGTCAATCCTCAATCCACCTTGAAGATACCAGTTAGTCTTCCTTCTGCATGTACCTTGCCGAAAGGTACATCCCCGCATCCACTACGATCAGACCTCCTACAATCACAATGATATGATGCAACCATCAAGTCCAAGCGTACCTTGAGCTTTTCAACGTCACCTCAACTGATCTTTTCTTTATCTTTTGAACATGCTCCACCTCTTTTTCTGACTCTGTTCCCTGCCAATTGTAGAGACTCTAGACCAATTTGTCCTTCATCATGACCATTGCTCCTCTAACCACCTTTATGACTGCACCTGCTACTATGCACTCATAGTCCTTGGAGTTTGAGGTCCCTAAAGAAATCAAATCTCTTTTCAATTCTAGAACATGCATTACATTTATAAGGGTCTCTGTATTTTCCAATGCTCTTGCATTATGCATTATTGGATATGAAAACGAATTCGTCCTCACAAGATGTATGATTGTCAAACATATCTATACTATAATACATATAACAACCACAACTGGAATCTGGAATCTAAGAATCAGTATATCATCATGCGGACCATGCCTTTGGTGACATAAAGTACCCCTAAGGGATCCTTGTTGTCTGAACCTTTTGTCACGCCTGTATATTATGATTCTGATTCTTCCATGGTCAAGTTCTTTCTTCTCTTTGGATAGTCCCTCTTGAAATCACCTTCTATATCACAGGTAATTGCAAGTAACCATTTTACCTTATCATTTCAACTTGGAGTGTCCTTAATCTCCTGATCCTTTCAACTTGGATCTCCCCCTTCTTTGGTTTGAACCCGATGTGATGATATAAAGATTGTCTTCTTGAGATTTCTCAATGTTGGTCTTCATGATTACTTGTCCACGTTAAGCGTACGTATCCTTCTTGTACATCAGAGTTGTCACCAAATGCTTGTATAATGGAGGCAATGAAGACAAAAATAGAAGTGTCTTGTCTTCTTCTTCTCAGTTGTATGATGATCTTGTTAAACTCATTGACTGATCATTTTGTCATTTTCAAATAGTACAACTGTTTCTTCAAAAATATCTTGTTTGTCTTTGCTAAGTAGATACAGACTAACTTGTCCCATTATTGTAAAGTGGATTCTATGGAAAAGGAAAAGTCATTTGAGGTCGAGTTAGATGAAAAATCGAAAGATAGTACAACAAGCATTTCTAAGAGTGAGAAATTCTCACACAAACAGCTTAAACCGATTTTAGCAAGTCTCACATTTTTCCCCGACAGATGACATCTCTATTCCATGCATCAAATTTTGAAAGGAAAATACTATTACTAGTTATCTATTTCTCTTCATTGTTCTATAGCTCTTTTCATCACCCTAGCATCACTTTTAATTCATTCCAATTGGAGCTAGGCCCACTATCTTGTCATGTGTTAGCCATTTGATTTTCCTCCTTTTCTATGCATTGCAATTTGTATTCCTAAATGTAATCAATCTTACCATTGTCTTTAATCTATTTGAGCTAGTGTGAATTAGGGAAGTGCAACTTTCAGGAGTTGTTTGTTTACATTGAAATACATAAATATTGAATGCTTAGGGTGGTTAAAAAAACCGGAGATCAAAGGTAAATTCCCAAAATGAGCATAAAAAATATCTTATTTTGACTATTGTTCCCCTAAAAAAGAATGTTACTTGATGTCTATTTTTGAAAATTCATCATTAATATTCATTTTAACCACACTATGTATTCAATTCATAGGTATTCTAATTCAAAAATAATTTAGGGCAAAGTCCACTTCTGAAATCTAAATTTCTCGGGCCTTGAATAGGATAAAATAATTATTTTTATATTTATTTAAAAAAAGTAGTATTTTTGTCAATGATCCAAAATGTACATTTTCTGGGTCCTAACATAGAGAATCACATTGATTGATAGATGGTGATGATGAAAGACTCATGAAGTTTTAGTTGTATGTCTTGCTTAGGGCTGATTTGATTGCATGAAAATATTTCTTAGGAATTATAGAGTTACTTTTACCTATAATTTCTTATCCTAAATATATTACAGTGTCTATTTATTTCCATGGAATTGAATTCTCATATTTAAATAGTATAGTATGGATTCAGATTTCTAAAAAACTCAAAGGAATCCATTATGCCATGAACAATAGGACCTATTTGCTCGCATGAAATTGAATTCCTGTGAATTCAAAGGAACTCATTTTACAATGAACTCCCTTGTCTTGATAATTTATAATATATTTGTTTGTATGAATAGAATTCTTAGAAAATCAAAGAAACCACTTTACCTTGAATTCCTCAGCATGAAAATATAAATGGATTTTCTTTATTTCCATGGAATTAAATTCCTAGAAAATATTGTAACCGTCTTAGAATTTTAATAAAATTATGAAAACAAAATCATAAAGCTATTGACAATTTCTTTGATTTGGAAATTGAGGTCAATCTTGAATTTAATATATATTATAAAATGTGATAAATGACAAATAGCTCAGTTCAAGATCTATTGAATTTTTTAAGAAACTGTAAAACAACAACAATACTGCAATTATAATATTATAATATTTTATTATGTAATAATTTATTCTGGTAGTATTTAAATGTCAAAATATCTTATTCTATACATATCCAAATAGACCCTAAGATCCAAAAGAATTAATAAAAACGCATGTTCAATAACTATTGCTCAATTATATGATAATGCTATATATTTTTATCTAATCCATTTACATCGATATATTTTCACCCCCACAAATACAATAATATAACTTTGCCAAAATCCCAAATCCATTCAAAATAAAAATACATCTTTTATATGATAGTCTGAAAAATATAGTAATTATAGCTGTGAGGAAATATTAATAAATTTGACAAGGGGAGGAGAGGGAAAAACCATCTCTCTAGAGAGAGGTTAGATAGAGGAAAGAAAAATCTCTACTTTTTATTCAAAATCCACAACAGCCCCTCTATGAGATTTCCCACTCCTTCAAGGGCATTTTCCACAGGCTCTCTCACAGAAAAGGAAAAGTTGACAACTTTAGAGATTTTTAGGACCTGCCGTATCGAATAGCTCGACTACATTTCCCAACTTTTGCTCTCATCCTGTCCATCCATCGGATCCATAAGCCTATCATCCGCCGTCCATCTATTTTCTCCTTTAAGAGACTTTTTCTCAGTCTATTAAATGCCGTTAGGGTTTCAATCTTTTTCGAAACAATCTCCACCCTCAGATCCAGATCCTACGGTCCATATCAAACGGAGTCGTCGCATATCGGAACTGTAAATTTTTTTATTTATTTTAGAAAACTATCGTTTTCTGGTTATCGTCTAAACCCTAGGTGTACTCCTCGTGAAATCGAAGAAACATCATCTCTCTCTGTTATGGCTCCTGCGAGAGAGGAATCCTGAAATTGATTGAGGAATCTACCGATTCTCATGCCAAAGCGTCAGATTGTGATGTTTTTCTCTTGGATCTGTGGTAAAAATCGGATCTTTCGGGCTATTTCGATCCAGGTATGAGTTTTCTGGCACTTTTTGCTTAATCAATTCGTTTGTTTTTACGATTTGGAAGATATGGGGGCGATTTGGGGGTGATTTTTGTGGTTTTGTATGATATGACAATTGGGAATTGGGTTCTAAATCTGAGATCGGTTTGATTGGTTTTTTTTTTTTTTTTTGCAGAATGTATAATGGGAGATGAGAATTGGGGGTTTATGGTTTTTAGATGGGAGATAGAGTAAGGAATCCGGAAAGTCTTGAAATTCCTGAGAAATCAGAATCTTTGGATGGGCATAGTGCCCCTGCTGGGAAATCTAGGGCTCAGAATGGGCAGGAAAATAGGGTTATGAAGAGAAAGAGTTGGCTGACGAATAAAAATGAGAGCAGCTTTCTGCAAGAGAAGAGAAGGAAGGGTCGAAAAGAGGTTTCTCTGAGTAGAATTGAAGATTCCACTAAGAAGAGTGGCAGTTTAGACTCCAAGCCCTTCAATTTGAATGACTTTGGGCTGAAATTGAGTAGTATTGCATTGTTTGAGAAGAACCCAGTGGGGAAGAAGCGCACAGAGGATGGAGCTAATGTTCAAGAAGAAAAGCTTGAGACTTTGAGAAGTCTCAATGATCTTTCCCATTCTTTAGATGACAATAACGACAATGTTATTGTGATTCCAAAGCGCCCAAGAGGCTTTTCTGGTCGAAACAAATTTCAAGCAGTAAATTCTGGTTCAAGGAGAGAGATCAGTCGGCCTCCTACTTTGAACCACAATAGTGGTGCTGAATTTAAAAGGAGTAAGTTAATTGGGGTTCGTAAAGAACCGGTCCAGTCATTCTTAGATAAAAGGAGAAGGATTCTTGACAAAGTGAAGGGCAATAGAACTAATTCAAATTCAGTTTCACAGTTTAAGCATGAAGACAATGATCCAGTCCAATCTGGCTCTCCCACTCCAAAGAGGGCTCGCAGGCTCCGTCTCAGGGAGAAGAAATATGAAGGAGAGAAGCAAACTCAGGAGGACAAGCGGCCACTACTTGAGACCTCTATAAATTCCATTGAAAACTCCCAAGAAAATGATGAGGAGAACCTTGAACAGAATGCTGCAAGAATGCTCTCATCTCGCTTTGATCCCAGCTGTACTGGGTTTTCTGGGAGAGGAGGTGCTTTGAAATCACAATCTGCTGATGGGTTGTCTTTATCACCGTTTCTTGAACGGGCATACAAGAGTTTGGGTAAGGATGCCTCAGTTGGTTCAGAGACTGCCGGTAGAAAATTGCGGCCTAGGAACCAGCAAATGCAGAATGGGTTTTTCAAACGGCAGCGGCGTCACTTTTATGAGGTCTGCTACTTGGACATGGATCCATATTGGGTCGTAAACCAGAGGATCAAGGTCTTTTGGCCCTTGGATCAGAGCTGGTATTATGGCATTGTCAAGGCTTATGATACCGTGACCAAATCACACCATATCAAATACGATGATCGGGATGAAGAATGGATCAACCTTCAAAATGAGAGATTCAAGCTCTTGCTCCTTCCTGATGAAGTTCGTGGTAAATCTTATCCAGAGAAACGAGGGAGGGATCGAAGGCTCTTGCAAGAGGACGTTGATGCGAATTTCATGCATGAGAGCTGCATGGGTAACTTTACGGAGTCAGAGCCTATTATATCTTGGTTGTCTCGAGCAACTCATCGAGTGAAATCGTCCTCACATGATATTATGAAGAAACAGAAGCAATCTCATGTGTCAAAGAATCCTCCACAACATATCTTTTCTGAGAATTCAGTTGAGATGCCTAATGGGTGCAGTGATATCGGTCCCTCTAGTTCAGGTACAAGTAAATTATTTATGAGCTCTGAGGTACGATCAGTTATCCAAGAAGTTGCAGAAAAATCTTTGGAGGAGTCAGGCACATGTTCCAGTGATAGAAAGATGCCTCTTGTTTACTTCAGGAGGCGCTTCCGCAATAGGCGTCAAGGGTCGGGAAATATATTGGAGGAATCTGCATGTAGAAGTGTGGATAATTCTGTTACTTTGCTTGCTCCTGTCATTGACAAGGTAGGGCCTTTATATGAATTTGATATTGCTCTACAAAGTTCCAGTATAAAAGATTTGAAACTTGCGGAAAAGGACAGCTCATCGATGTCTCTGGAAAATCTTATGTCAAAACTGCCTGGTTCTTCTACTAAATCAGAAATAAATTTGATGTTGAGCCTACCACCACTGCGGGTCCTTGATCTTGCATTTGGAGCTGAAAGCTTTTGGCTATACCATATGCTTCTCCTGTTTAAATATGGTAATCTGACAACTGTTTGGCCAAGTGTTCGAGTTGAAATGCTTTTTGTTGACAACATCGTGGGTTTGAGGTTTATGTTGTTTGAAGGGTGTTTGAACCAGGCTGTGGCCTTTTTGTGTTATATTATGGCAGTATTTTATTGGCCTAAAGAACATGGCCTGCTTGAAGACTTCCGGTTCCCTGTAACATCAATTAGATTTAAGCTTTTGGGCTTGCAAGGCATTGAAAGACAGTTAGAATTCGTGTTCTACAACTTCCTGGAGCTCAAAAACTCAAAGTGGGCTCACTTGGATAGGAAACTTAAACAACACTGTATAATCTCCAGGGAGCTACCCCTTTCAGAGTGCACATATGCTAATATTAAGACCATTCAAAGTGGAAGTGATAAAATTCCTGTATCTCCGGTTTGTGAGGTGCCTGTTTCCCTTCAGGTATTTCTTTTCCTTTTTCCATTTTCATATGCTTTCTTTGTTTGTTATTTTAATTTTGGATTGTCCTGGAAGTTCATGCAACTGAATTTGGAGATAATTAAATAAAAGAGATCCTGACATTACAATGGGTTAAGTGATGTTATGCTCCCATTTAGCAGAATCATAGTCTCTGATTTAGCGATCTAGGCATTGATCTGATGGCCTTTCTGAGTTCTGAATATCCTTACAGACTGGAACTTCCTAGCCACCCGGCCCCAGTCTTTTGCCCTATATATATAAAATCTGTTGACCTTCTAAGGAAATTACTTTTTAGGTTTATCCTCTTTCTTAGACGAGAGCCATCAGACCAATGTTCCACAATCTGGATTGTGAAACAATGGATGCACTTGTATTAGTAGCATGACAAGATACACAGTGTTAATGACCTTGTTAATCCCCCCTGCATTCTTTTGTCCTTTCGCTCTTTAAAAATTCTCCTCTCTGTTTTCTTTGTAAAAAAAAGTTTCTCTTACAAAATGGCATCGACAACAGCAATGAATGAGATATCCATCGGTCAGCTTGTAATTGCTGTGTTAGCAATTAGAATATTGATTATATGCCTTAATTGTAAAATTACAGTTTTTTTGAATGCTGAACTAGTAATGAGATGCTAATAATTTTGCTCTCATTTGTTTCATCCATGAATTGTAGAAGAAGTCAAGGCGAAGTATTATGTGTCGGAATTGCTCATCTTGCAAATTTGATGGGAAGCTCAGAAGGCTCCCTCCATTAGTTCTTTCTTTTGCTGCTGCTCCTACTTTCTTTCTGAGCTTACATCTCAGTCTGCTCATTGCAAATAATGTTGCTTCTGGCAACCTTCAAAACCATGACCTTATGTCTTTGCGGGAGCGTCTAGAGGGGTCTCCCAAATTGGTTGGTGATGGTGGCTCTCTGGTCGGGGATTCTTTGGACCTAGATTCAGAAACTATGCTTGAGAACATGCAGTGCTCTTTGAGCTGTGATGCAGCTTCCGTTGGATGGTTATCTAATGCAAACAGGAAGTTGGAGTCGGTGGCTCCCTCTGTAGGTGATGATGGTAATTGGATGAAGACATGTCAGGAATGCCTACATGGTGAGTTGGATGTATGTGGAACTACTGGAGGTTGTCGAGGAGCAGGAAAGAGTCAGAGTGACAGGAATGTTGCTGGGCCTGAGATTTGTCCATGCCATAGTGGGCCTCAGAGATCTGTTGGGACATGTTCTTCAGTTCCTGACAGATCTTTTCCTGAAAAGGCTAATGGGTGCATTTCTTTTTTTAATGATAGTGACATTCAGTCCTCGTCATCTGTTGATGTGGAAGATCAACCATTGGACCACCCAGCACAAGTGGCAAAAATGTCCTCGAACAATTTGGGTGCCCGGAACATGGTTGAGGGCAACATCTACAACCCAAATCCAACTGCACCTAGGAGTACGTGGCATCGAAGTAGACATGGCTCTGTGTCATCATCATTTGGTTATCGCTCAAAATTGTGGCCAGAATTTATTAGCAATGATTTTGTTAATGGCTCTAGGAAACCTCGAACTCAGGTTTCATCCCTATTGCCATTTGAAGGTTATAACCTTGGCTCAAAGCCTAGAAGCCATCGCCGAAAGGGACATACTTATAAAAGGATCAGTAATGAGAATGCAAAGGCGTCTGATGGTGCTGGATGTCCTCAGAGGTACCTGGAGTCATTATGCTGTGATGCAAATGTCTTGGTGACGGTCAGTGATAGAGGGTGGAGAGAAAGGGGTGCCCAAGTTGTGTTAGAGTCTGTTGATCGCAAGGACTGGAGACTTTTGGTGAAAATTTCAGGGGTTACTAAGTATTCACACAAGGCACACCAGTTTTTGCAACCGGGGCCAACTAATAAGTACACACATGCTATGACGTGGAAAGGAGGGAAGGACTGGATCTTGGAATTTCCTGATAGAAGACAGTGGGCTCTTTTCAAAGAGATGCATGAAGAATGCTACAATCGGAACATTAGGGCTGCTTCAGTTAAGAACATTCCTATTCCAGGGGTTCGCTTGATTGAGGATAGCGATGAATGTACTGTTGAAGTGCCATTTGTTCGCTCCCCAAAGTACTTTCGGCAGATTGGGACTGATGTTGATATGGCCATGGATCCATCACGTGTTTTTTATGACATGGAGGATGATGATGAGGACTGGTTTTCGAAATTTAAAAGTTCTTCAGATACTAATGGGACTAATCCACCTGAGATAACAGAGGAAATATTCGAGAGGGTGATGGACTTGTTTGAGAAAATTGCATATGCTCAACAGTGTGAGAACTTTACAAGTGATGAAATAGAGCATTTCATGGTTGGCATTGGACCAATAGATGCTATTAAAGCTATCTATGATTATTGGCAGCAGAAGAGGCTGAAGAAAGGCATGCCCTTGATTCGACATCTGCAGGTGACAATACTCCTCTCTGACTTTTACTCCTGCAATCATGCATTTGTGCATACATGCATACATACACATATGGAAATGAAAAAGGTTCATAATTCCTTTTAGAATTTAGATATACTCTTCTACCATTTATATATAACAGATGGAGGGTTTATGGATAAAATAAAAGTTATGATTGAACGGTGAGTTTTTTTTTGGTAAAAGATTGGACGGTGTTGAAACTTCACCTTCCCCTATCATTGTAACCCTTTCACTTCCCTTTTAGTTTCCCATCTTAGCACACTCTTTGCATGAATACACTATTGTTTAAGGACCAAAATAAAATGCTGGCTGGCCATCTAACCAGTGCACATGTATTATTGCAGTTTAGTGCCAAGCTGTTAAAAAATGGAAAAAGTTGCAAGCACAATTAAAACATCTGGTCAATGCATTATTGTACATTAAAAAGCTAACATGTTGATATTGCTTCTAGAATCAGAAGAAAGCAACAGAAGTAATGCGCGCGCACACACACACAAAAAAAAAAAAAGAGGGTCAAATCACCAGAAGAACAAATGCACAAAAATGTAATGATTCTGGAGCTCATATCACAAACCAATCTATTTGTTGAGAAAACGCCAAATGTTTTTTTTTTTTTTTTTTTTTTTTTTTTTTTTTTTTTTTTTTTTTCTGAAAGACAAATCACTTGAATCATAAGATTCAAACAAAGCAAGTATTGAATCATTAGATTCACACTTGAATCATAGGGTTTACCTATAAATGGGATTCGTTGTACAGATACGAATCTTCTTCCTTCGGATTCAATATTAATCGTAAGATTTCTGCAACAGCGATTGTTTGCATTACAATATATAGAGTGATAGAGATGTCACTTTCCTTGCAATAGTTGACCACTTTAGAAAAGTTTTCTATTGATATATTGCCAAAACTTTCTTTCAACCTATACTCATTTTATCTGTTTTTCTCTTTCCTTTTACTCTCCTTTTTTGTAATCTCTTTTCTCTAATGAAAGTCTCTGTTACCGATCTCTCTGCCTCTCTCTCTCTCTCTCTCTATATATATATATATATATAAACATTTTTTTCCTGGCTTAAACTTTGCAAGAATATTGGACTGTTGCTTTTCTAAAAAAAGGACTCACTAGGCTTGGGAAACTTTTCCAGTACTGCCTAGAAACACATAAAAAAACACTTTCTATACTAGGATATAAGAAAGAAATAAAACTGCTTAAATTGTGTGGTTCCACATTTGCAGTTAGTCATGTGATAAATTATCCAGTTGGACCTTCCCTTTGAACATGTTGGCCCTTGGGCCCTGGGCTGGATCTGATCCATGATTCGAAATCCTATTCCCTTTCCTCTGTTCGGCTGCATTGCTACCATATTGTATTCTTTCTCAAAATCAATCTTACAAACAATCCCAGCTTTCAGGTTTTATGTTTATACTTAATACAGTTGCGCAATCAGGACTGAATCTAATGTCTTTTGAACTTTAACAAATGCACCTTGTTCCTTAGAGTTGGTCGTAATCAATTAGCGAGGTAATCACTTTCCACAGCTGATTAGACAAAACTCACTAACCCTCACTGGACTGAGTACAAAAAGCGACACCCATTTCTTTAGACAACTTACCTCTTTGATGAAACTCTCCAAGGAATGCCATCAGATTGTCTTTAAATTCATCCCAGATCTTCTAATGAAACAAACGACCACCAAAATCAAATGCTGTTGGCTTCACTCTAAAAAAGGAGCTTGCAGCCATGGTTCAAAATAGTGGCAGCTACTGCATTATCAGCTGTAGTGGTTGAGGCTACTACGCTATTTTGAAAATAGTGGCCCTACGGTCTAAACTCTAGTGGAGCCAAGCAGTTTTAATTTAAGACATTGTTTTTCTTATTTCTTCTCCTCAGTAGCCTTTGCTAAAGTTGTCTCTAAGTTGCCTCTACCCTTGTATGGTTCCAAATCACTAAAAAATTCACAGGATTGGCTGCTACATAAGATTTGAGTTCTTTTGGCTACTTAAAACATTCACGCCGCTACGTATCGCCGCAACCGCTACATATCACCTGCTACATGGCGTTTTGGGTATTGGCCACTACGCCCGTTGCAACAGCTATTTCGATCCTTGCTTGCAACATTAATACCATATCCAAATAGATCCTTTCAAATTATAGCCCATCCAAATTTAGAAATTATAGTTTTGCACTTCTTTTTATAATTCTTCACAAATGAACAATCTGGCATGCGATACCCTCCTGAGCTTCGCACAAAATTCCTCTACTTCCATGGTTTGAATACAGCTAGTCCTTCAATCCCTGGCTAGATTGTGGATTTTTTTTTCTTTATTCCATGGCCCTGTTAATCCATTTATTCATGGGTCTTTTCCATAATTATTCATGGATCTTTTCCTATGGAGATTTTCTTTTGAAATTTTCCTCTAGTCTTCCTCATTGAAGCTTTTGGCTGTGGAAAGCTAACCATTTTCCTTGTGAACATCTGTATTTTACAATTATAAGCCGCCCCCCCCGGCCCACGATGATGTTGGCCCTAGGGTTAGGGCTCGCATGGAGTGGCGAAGCACGTGTCCGAAGACATTTCAAAAGTCTCCGCAGAGACGATAGCGAGGACGCACCTCAATAGGAAAACCCAATTCATTTACTAAAATTCTGAAATTCCGTTCTCTACAATGCCAATGCCATATAAGTAAGAAAGCATAACTTAAGGCCTAAGAAACCTAATTAAATTAGGAAACTAAGCAAATTAGAATCCTATCCTAATTAGGACTCATTAAAATTAAAAATAATAACTAATGACAACTAATTAAATAAAATAGAAAAATCCCTAAACTATCTTGGCCTGACACTTGTGGCCTAACGTTGATCTACCACCGCCACCCCCCCCCCCCCCCCACCCCCCCACCCCAACCAAACCCCAAAAAAAAAAAAAAAAAAAAAAAAAAAAAACACAAAAAAAAATAATAATAATAATAACAAAAAGGGAAAAAAGATCCTTTCTCTTTTTGTGACATTAACTCAAATAAAAAAGGCGTCAAACCCCAAGATTCTAAGATGAATTTTAGGAGGATAATAGGCTGTGATCCAAAATTGGCAACGCGAAGTGAAGTGTGCTGATAAGTAGTTGCAAAGGGCTCCAATTAACTATTAGATTGAAAACTTATCAGTGTTTCAACAGAGATAGGTCCTTTTTGTTATTAGCCCATGTTAATGATGTGTCAATCATATTGAGATTGGCAGCAAGAATAAAAAAACAGTTGCGGAGGATGTATCACCCACCCCTCAGAGCTAGCCATATCATTTTTGGCAACTTGTATATCATCTCGACTTGTATCTGATGTTAAAAAAAGACTGAAAATTATCAAAGAATCCAAAATATTAGAAATTATTAGATCTTTACATTTATTTTTTTCAGCAACTAAAAAATAAATGTATGTATTAGACTGTTCAATGTTATAGAGGTTCTATCTCTTTTTATGGGTGGAGAGAGACCAGAAAATGATTCATTTGGATGCATTGGCTCAACTATACTCATGTAACCTAGGTATTTGAAGTTAAATTCTAATAAAATGTTAAGGGACTAAGATTTGAAACTAATTTTGATTAGTATTTAGTATTCTCTATGTATGGTATCATCAATCATGGACTATGTGCTATGTACTATATATAGTATACTAGTACTTAGAATCCATAGATATGATGAGAAAAACCCCAAAGGACTTGCTAGTGGCCCAAGTAATGCATGCTTTATTCTCAAAACATGTATTGCAAAACCATTCTTAAAAATAGAAAATAAAAAAAATTCTATTATGAAGGATTGGAGCCCATTCTCATCCAAAAGAAATTTAAAAGACCTAAAATCAAGAACCTTAAATTCTTTCAACCTATGACAACATAAAATCGATATTCCCCATTTTGTACAACAACAAATCTTCCTAATCGTCAAATACATGAATGAGATGAGATATGACTATCACAACAGTATGATGGGACAGGACTCTGACTGGGCTTCTGCTAATCAATTTATAAGTGCATTCCTTTCCAAGACATACTTGTGTTTAGATGTGAAATATTTCAACATTTCCTAAGTTTTACTGCATGAGTTTTGCTCTTCCACTCGAACCTAGCCATGCTCCTAGTGACTCCACATTTTGACACACTTTTTTTTTTAATTATTTCACCGAAGATTTTTAACCGATCTTTTTCTCTTAGCTCATTGGACATGTAACTGTTCAGTTCTTTTTATGGGTGTTGTTTTTTGCCTTCTTTGAATGTGCCAGCACCGTTGTTACCCAATTCGTTTCACAGGGTTTCGAATTGCAAACAGTTCATTCCGAACAACTCGCTATTCGATTCGTTGAAATGTGGGGTCCTTGAACAATCCAATTCGGTTCAGTTCAATGAGCAAAAAGATGAGGTTCTGCACAGTTTGAAAAGGAATAGCATGAAATGTGAATTTTGAGTAACCATGCAATGACAAAATATGCATAATATAGACCACAGTGTAGCCCAATAGCACCACCACAAAAACAGGGGCCCATTAGATTGGTTGTTAATAAAAAATCTGTTTCACCAAAAATTATTTATCATCCAATCAAAAGAAATAAAAGCAGATGGTGAATATAGATGCATTGAATGGTTGAAAATCATTTCCTTTGTATGACCAAATATGTCCGATGAGGTCTATTTTTCTCATATCACTAATCCATCAAGCTCTCTTCCGTATGACGAGACCGCTAGGCTACTCGTACATACCACATGACCAGCATCTCACAATGCACAAAAACCTTTGTTAATAAGTGAATGTATGGAAGAAAAGTCGGTAAACATACACCGCATAAAAGCCCAATTGTATATCCATTTGTAGTCAAGATTTTCTAAGTGTTTGACTTAGAGAAATCCAAAGGCAAAGGAGTGAAACTCCATAGTGGGACTTACCTTCGAAAATCCGACCAACTCAAAATAAATTACCTTCGAGGGTATGAGGGTACCTTCAGATTTTACTCTAGAAGGAGTTGGTATCATTGTAAGAATAAACATTTAATTTAAAAAAAAGTGATTACACAACCTAATGCATTAATTCATTAATATTTTATTCGGAAATATTCAGGTGAGAACTAGTTCTCACCTATTATATAAGAACTTTTTGTGGGGCCCACCTAGCAATCCATCCAAACCATGCACAAATAGGGATCCCCCTTGATAGTCACTTATTCTAAGGATTGGCACATCCGAATGGACTGAACCGTTGGATCGAGGGTTGAATCTTTTTTTTACTAGGAAGCCATTAAACTTGTGGGCCACGGATGAAGAGAGTTAGGGGCATGTGTTTGAGGTCAAACTTGATATTGGAGTGGTCTCACATAGATCTTTCCATCCTCCTGATCCCATCCCCAAATGTGGGCCCCACAAAAAAGTTCTCATATAATAGGTGAGAACTAGTTCTCACGTGAATATTTCCATATTTTATTTATCAAATGGTCAATCTTATGGCAGGACCGAATTCTGTTTGGCTAAAATTTGCAAGTAGCCCACACAATCGGTTGGCATTTATTTTGAGTGGCCCACATTTTCAATAGACGGGCTCCATTGTAGAGTTTCACTCCTTTAAGTCAGGATTTCTTTAAGTTAAAGCCTCAGAGAATAGAATTACCCTTCTAATCATGATCTCCTTTTGCATGTCATAGAGGACTAGTAATTATTAACTGCATTGCATTATCGAATTAGTGCATCAAACTCGAACTTCGAATTAAGCGAACTGAAAAACGAATTAAATAAGCCGACCGCATCGAACTTTCGAATTTATTTAGCAGCCGAACTACAAACTCAAATGCAAACAGACGAACTGCAAATTAGGTAACTATGGTCGGCACCATCTCGAATGATATTCCTTGATTTTTATCTTAAACTGTAGCCATTCTTAGTTTTTTCCTTATGTATCCATTCCTAATTTTATCATTTCTGGTAACTCCACATTTAGTGTGCGCATTTACATATAATCTAGCTTTTCTTGTTTCTTCGTTGCCCAAAATTCAGCTCCATACAACATAACTAGGACTATCTGCTGTTGAATGAAAAATGCCCTTTTGATTGGAGTGGCTGTCAATAATCGCATAACAGTCAACTAGTTTTCAGTTTGTCTCCACTTAGTCCAATCTGCATGATCCTATCTGCCATATTTAATTCAATACCTTTGTTTTGTTCTCTGATTGCACCAAGATATTAAAGTATCCTACACTCTGTGTTCTCTCCTATTTGTTCTATGACTGCGCTTAGATATTGAAATCATTCACATTATGGTATGTTGTTTTCGATTTTGATCATCTTTAACTTACCCACACATGAATCACAGAGCTCGAATTGCTAAATTTGACCCCCCCACTCCCCACAACCCAACCCCCCCTCCCTCCTTTTCTTCACACCCCAAGCCCAATCAATTAATACGACATCATCCTTCAAACTTATACCATACACTGTCTTAGATAGCTGCCAGGAAATTGTCCATAATTTAGACAAATAAAATAGGAGCTTAAAGATGTCCTCTTGTTTTTTAAAATTGCTTAAAGAGGTCCCTTGATGGAATCAACTTCAATAGGGGGACCTCAGGCAAAGCCCCACACGAAGTTCTCACTCTTGGTATTGATTTCTGTAATTCAATACCTAATGTCTTTTTCCATTAGAGCATGTTACATAAGGGCATGTGGCAGCCCCTCAAAGTGTGCAAGTTCTATACCATTTTTTTTTATCTTAAACTTTTGAATTTATTGAAGTTTAGTGTTTGATTTAAATATATTTTCGTAAGTGTCAATCTGATCTTTCCTTTTTGATCTAAAATGATTGCCGCATATGCATGAGCATTTTAGGTAATTCTTATTATTGATGCATTGTTTCCATGTGCTCTTCCTTCCATTGCATTTGATCCTATGCAAGCAATGCTGGAATATGCCTTTGTGATTATAAGACATAGATAGAAAATGATGCCTTATTATTAAGCCATCTGTTCTATAATTTTTGGCCATTGATCCAACTTTCTCACACTCAACCACTATCTATGTTGGCAATGACAAAAATGATCTAGTGACATGACATCTTCTGCTGGATTGGATCATCCTAGTTTTACATTTTTAAGAACATTTGGAGCCCTTAAATTGATTGCTATAACATTTTAATACCCTTTTAGTCAAAACTGCATCTATGTTGAATCCTTCCTATTCCACTACACTACAATTGGTGGTAGCCTCAAGTAGGCGCCATGAAGTAGATCCACAAAGAGATCACACTATAATTGGTACTATATTTAATTAACAGCTCGTTTGCCTACTTGGTATTGTGTTTGTGGAAATTCATTAAAGGGTGAGGGGTGGAGGGATTAAGGTGTAGATCTAGATACAACCATCTTTTTCTTATGATTTCATTTATGATGGTGATGGTTTGGTAAGAATTTCCTTATCAATGTTATATGATTTGGCAGCCCCATTGTGGATCTTTATATATGATCTCTCTCCCTTTGGCAGAATGGAATTATTTAGAAATCCTAGGAACTCCATACCTTTTAAATAAACATGCTCTATTCTTATTTTTCATATTTTCATTATATATATGTATATTTTTAATTTGCAGTCAGTGGCCAAAATGACAATATCGACAAGAGACAGGCAATACAGGCTGATATTGCTTTAGTAGTAAAATATCCTAGCATCAGTTTTGCCTGCCATTTTAAACCATGATAGATCTATCTGTCATATACCCAAATTGTTTCTTTGAAGTGTTTGATTCTTCCTCTGTCTGAAATTTTATCGAACAACTTGGTTAACCTATCAATCCTTATTTTGCTATAGCAACCCATGAAACTATATTTCCGGCCAATGCTCTTTTTTTTTTTTTTTTTTTTTTTTTTTTTTTTCAGCCTAGCTTAGGCCGTCTGTACTTCTAGCTGGATATCTCATGGATTTGGTTCAAACCAATAATTTTCTTCACTCACATGCTCCATAGTTCAAGAGTTTCTAATATAAATCCCACATCTATCTTTTACCTCTTCTTTAACTTGGACACTTTTATTTTTTATCTTTAATTCACCATAAAGAAAGCACCACATCTATCTTTTACCTCTTCTTTAACTTGGCAACTTTTAGCTTTTTTATCTTTAATTCACATTTATGTTCTAAATCTCTAGTTTTTCCATCTCTTAGCATGCTTATAAAATCCCTTCTTCTCCTTCTCACTCTCTCAATTATTTAACTGCCCCATATAAATTGTCACAAGCTATGTACTTGGTTTTACCATTTAGGAAAAAAAAGGGGAGAAAAAAAAAAAAAGTCTTCATAGTTGGTCTTAACTCTTACCTATACTTTTCTAAACAGTATTTTTGTTAGCTTGTACCTTACTGTGAGATTTAAGCTCAAGAGATGTTACAAAGATTCTCTTTGATACCTTGTCTCTATAGAGATTTTTAAGGTTGACAGGGCATTATTTCTCTCAGCAGAAATTAAGGATTCTAGGCTTCTACCCTCAAGATATGTAGTTTCCCAATGCCTTTTTTAATGACAAATATGCAGTTGATATCAAAAATTTGTTCAGTATGTGGGTGTTTCTGTGATTTAGGGATGAGGATTGATCTATCATGCATGGCAGTTAATCGTATCATAATCTTCCCTTCTTTTGGGCTTTCAACCTTGGTGCGTTGTTTTCCTTACTATACATTTGCATGTAATCAGTTAAAAGGTTAGGACCTAATCCATTATGCTAATATTACCGATATTTGTAATTTATCGCCATAATATCACTTTTTGATGGAAATTTCTTATCACTATATTATTACAACAAATTGAATTTATGGTCAGATATGTTTTTATCGCAATATCTATGGTATCATGGGTTGAAAAATATCAGATGGCTGAAGTAGGTATCAAACCCAACAGGAAGAAATCATTAGACAAGCCTTGCCACCCAACCTGCAAGCAATTGCTATACTGAGCTTAAACAGAACAAGGATAATATAACCCTGCTAGTTTTTACTTTTCTAAACTATGTTCTTCTTATGGACGTGTATTTTATTTTTTATCCCCACAGTATTCAAATCATTTATACAATATGTCTTCTCTCTGTTTTATATTGTATTTGACACTTTAGGTTTAGACGTCATGTTTACCATTAAAAAAGAGGGTCAAATTTTTTTTCTTAAAATAGCAAGTGACTTTTAGTTGCTTGCTCTGCCGGGTCAGAGAGTTGTTTCAGATTCAAACTCCCAAACTGATGCGCACTTATTACCGTGTATCTGACCAGCTGAGCAACAGCTAGGGATGGTCATAGAGTTGTTTTACACATATCCTGTTTACCATTATTGGATTAAAGGCTCAGATTAGCTGCTTAAGAGGGCGGTGCTCTGTCTTTCATCCTTGGATTGTCATCTGTGCAATCCCTTGTTAAAATAATAAAAGTTTAATGAAAGAGAATCTGATCTGGCACTAAGCTAATACTGAACTCTGTTTTCCCACTTTTAAGAAGGTTTCTCAATGACTCACCATTCTTTTGCTCAATTCAGCCTGCATTATGGGAGCGATACCGGCAGCAATTAAAGGAGTGGGAATCTGTGAAGAGCAGAACACAAAATTCATCTAATGGATTCACCGAGAAAGCAACATTGGTCGAGAAGCCTCCCATGTTTGCTTTCTGCTTGAGACCACGGGGCTTGGAAGTTCCAAACAAGGGCACAAAGCAAAGGTCACACAGGAAGTTTACAGTTCTTGGTCATCATGGTGGTGTTTCAAGGGACTCAGATGGCCTCCATGTTAATGGTAATTCTACTTCTGTTGGTTTTGTTTGTTTTTTTTGAATTGTGTCATTATTACTTTCGCACTTGTTCTTATCATTTTCATATTATTTGTATTTTTTTGCTGGCACCAGGCAAAAAATTTAATGGGTTTGCTGTTGGAAATGAGAAGGCTTTAGTTACTTACCAGAACTATGCCTCTTCAGATGTTTCTCCTCGGCTTCAGACCTCATCGAAATTATCACCAAGGGATGCAGCAGGGCTGGGAAATCTATCAATGAGCAACGACCGGTCAGGGAGAAACCAGTATCCAAAACTACAAAGAAATAAATCAAAGAAATCTGGCATGCATCTCTCACCTCGCAAAGCTCTAACTGCTTCAATGCCATTTTATCAGAGGACAACGGGTAAAAGGAATGGAGACTGTCAATGGAACAATGCCTCACCTGAATATCATAGCCTTAAACGCAGCCAACTGGATGGGTTTCAGAGACACAGAGGGGATCAGTTAGGTGGTCCAGATTTCGATGAGTTCAGGTTGCGGGATGCATCTGGTGCAGCACAGCATGCATTAAACATGGCCAAGCTCAAGAGGGAAAGAGCTCACAAGCTGCTTTTCAAAGCAGATCTTGCAATGCACAAGGCTGTGGTTGCGCTAATGACTGCAGAGGCTATAAGAGCATCAGAGAGAGAGTCAAATGTCAACGAGTGAGTTAAAATGGAATCAGAGGCAATGAGGGCAAGTTTACTTCGAACACCGCAGGCATTTTCTTACAAAATCATGGCCAAAGGTTGCTCTGCGAAGAGTTTGGCATGTGATCTTGCATGAAAGGTTATCGTCATCAGTGATGGATTCCAAGTGAACTTTTGACATGGTGGGAAAAGAGAGTTATTGTCGCATTAAGTTTTGTTGCATGGCGACTGAGTTCACCAGGGTCACCCTTGCGGATGTAGTTATTCTCTTCTATTCAGCAAAGCGTGGGTGCTAGAATTTTGGTTGTTAATCTCTGTACAGAATTCCTTTTCAACCCTGTTGCCTTCCTCCTTTCAAAGTGCATATGTAGCAATGCTAAAGAAAAATTGGCCTTAATAATACAGACCCTGCTAAATTGATCTGAATTACTTTGTCCAGAAGATGGAGCCCTTGTTTTTGATGGATTGATTTTGTATTTAGGGCCCTCCCATAGTTGCTGGAGTTTACAAAATGCAGTCTATATGATGTTCCTGCTTAAAGTGTTCTTGAATGATTCATGTCCTAAAGAAATGCAAGTAATTTGTACAACACTCTCTAACAGAGATTAGAACCCTTGTTGCCATATTCTGCACTTTCATGTAGAGTTTTGCTGTTGTTATCAAACCAACATGTTTTTGGAACCTGAGTCAGACCTGTGGGTCAAGCAGGTTGGACAAGAACAGTCAGGTCTTCAGGACGACCTCTTCTTACTGGTAACATGACTGAAACCTATAACCTTAATAGAGTTGCCACACAATGAGCACTTTCCAACCTGTTTAATTGGTCAAAATCATTGACCATTAGCTTATTATGTTGTTATTTATAAGACCATCATAATATAAGCAATGAACAAATTCACTATCACCAGTGAGTTGAAAGACAATATCATAAACTGAACTTAAACTTCTCTTCTTCTTTCTTTTTTTTTTTGAAAGGATCAAAAAATGAGTTTTCCTCTATAGCATGGAATATCTGTAATTCCATGATATCGTGGAATATTTGGTGGGATAAGCATTTTGACGAGTTTTGTTCTCTCATTTTTATTCAATCTTAAGGACCTTTTTTTTTTTTTTTTTTTTTTTTTTTTTTGTGGGTGGGGGGTGGTGGTACAAAATATCCCTTTTTTAGATAACCAATTCATAGGACCCTTTTTTGAGAATTAGGAAAAAGTTTAAGACCGTTTTGAAAATTTCACCCGTTTTTATATCTCTACCAGTCCCTTCAACAATGATAGTGTTGGGTCGTCCTAATTTATATCCTTGTGTTTCATCTAAGCTCTCTGGATCCTCGGAATGTAAAGCCTAGACTGAGTTTTACCTTTTAGATTTAGAGGATCTATAAGCTCGAAAACAATCATGGAAGGTAAGCTTTTTTATTTATAGTTTTCTTGTAGGATACATTTAAGTGGATTGAGGCTGAATGTTTAAACTGGTTAGTTTGTTTCAGTTATACTGCATGGAATGGAAATTAGATACACAGTAGTTCAACTTCAAATGAGCTCTACCCAAGGTTTTTTCAATAGGTGAGGGAAGGAAATAAGGTGGAGATGTAGATGTGACCTAGACTTTCTTAAGTATTGAATTACAAATGTAATGGTCGGCTATTCATTTTCCATCTTCAATTTTCATTAAATGAAAGGTTATTTGATGGTCATTTTTGTCTACTTGCCTATAGTCTTCTTTGTAAACTACTTACGGCATGAATTCCAATATATTCATAGGCTCTTAGCAAATTTGTCATAACAATTCTCGTCTCATGATTACCATTTTCGACTTGTTCAGAACATCGGAGAGTCCGTTTGTGTTCTTCATCATTATGGTAATAAGCACTTGGGATAGATAGACTTGAGATGGTTTTAGGGTCTCAGCTTTCTTTTTGTTGTATGATGTTGGATTTGCAATTTTCTCCCCTTATCGTTAGTTACCTGGTATTCAGGCCAAAATTAACCTGCCCTTGACAATTCCTGGTAAGAGAATCAGAGACTGAATCATAGTCTTGTTTGCCTCATTCAGATTAATGAGTGATTAACTGGACGCTAGATTGGCTGCTGCTTGGTATATCACATTAAATGTATACACTATGAAGAACGGCTCATTGCCCGAGTGGTCACCTCTTCCCGCTTGTGTGGGTTTTCTTCTTACTTGTACTGACCTCCTTCCCACTTTTATACGGGCTCTTTCTTGGGTCCCAGCCCCTTGGCTGGGGTACCAGAAAAAAATGTAAATGCTATGATATTAACATTATTGTATGATTTGGTTCATCATCTTATTGTATACTGATCCTCCTGTTTTATATGTTGGAACTTTGAAAATATGTTGAAAATCATTTATTTAAAAGAACTGAATACAAATAAACATGAGAAAAAACTTTCATTTAACTTTAATAATATGTTGATACAAGTGTTCTAGAGGTCTTGTTTTGATCCCTCCGATCACCAGTCAAACCACCTCTCATCAGAAGACTCCCTCACCTCACCCGAGGTCTACTTCCCTCACTAGAGGGCTAGGGTCCCAGCACCCTAAACTGCGTACCAATTAAAAGGAAAAAAGAAAAAAGAAAAAACTTGCACCTATGTATTAAATGTTGTTTCTGAGAAAGATTGCCAACCCCAAATTGTCTCTTTTGGAACACACGTAAAATGACATTTAAAATGTCTACCAAACATCCTCAAATGCTTTTTAAAGCTAAAATGTAAGTTTACAAGTCTCCCTGACCAAACCACCTCAATGTTTTCTAAAAGCTATTCTAATAAAGCACTTTCGACTTTTAAGAACCCCGCAAACACACTCTTAATTAATAAGATAACTTTCACGTGTACAAAGCAATACTAATAGCTACAACTCTGCGCTGATTTATTTGGTGGCCCTTAGAGAAGAACATTTACAACAAAAAAAAGGCCAATCAAGTAGATGGTTGGGATTGTGTATGGAAGATGCCCTTCAAAATCACAGTTAATGTGACGGAAAGTGAATGTGAGAGGAAAGTAAATGGAGTTATATGTAGAGCTTACATTCTTACCTTGCATGAGGCCTTTTGATGGGTTGAGGCCCATCAGAAGCAAAACCGCCCATCAGAAGCAAAACCGTAAGGCCCATGGGCCAAAGCAGACAATATCATGCATGGGTATGGGTGTATGGGTGAGGCGTTACAAATGGTATCAAGCCGACTCTCGACTAGTTCGAGTGTGGGTCCCCTGACGTGGTCTGGTGCAAGTGGGCGGGCCAAGAGGGCTGGCAGGCTACAGAGACTGGCAGGCTACTTGTAACGCCCCACCCATAACACCCTATCTATACCCATACATGATATCCTCACGGTTTTGCTTTTGATGGGCCTCAACCCATTAAAAGGCCTCATGCAAGGTAAGGGATGTGGGACTCCAGAGCGTCACAATTAAGGTCGTCCAATCAGGCAAGTTCTAGACAATCTTCCGTCCAAAAAAAAAAGGCCCATAAGCTTAGACATACCAGATTGGTACATCCAAAGAATTTGCAAATAAGATTATACCCAATTATCAATTCCACGTTCTCCACAGGACAGACGATCTGGAGACAGTTTTCTCTGATAGCAATTTCTTAGTTAGAGGCGATTTTCGATATCGACCTCTAGTTCAAGTGTTTTGCGGCCATACAATTGCAGACGAGCCATTTTCCAGAAGGCATATTGGTATGATCTAGGCACTATTAAACATCTGGGACCTTGATAATACTGGACCAACACCATGAGATCCTCTTAAGAAGTTCATCTGTTTTTTACATCGAAAATGGTTCCATGGTCACCCAAACACGATTCACTTAATTTTTGGTAGGATAAAACAAAGGATAGACATATTGTGAACATATGAACGGCTGGCAGTTGGCATAGCTCCCCTCCACAAAATTTAGCAAGTCAATCATCCTAAAATGAGGAAAATTTTCTCCTGAGTGCAGCATTTTGTATGAGCGCTCATCTGGGCCGCCGTCCCAGAAGGCAGGACCCCATTACAACCAGGAGTTTAAAGCTTCTTCTATCTTCCTCCTCATCCTTAGCTCAGATTCTTGTTAGGGACACCAGAGACCCCCTTTTTAGAGGGCTCAGATTCTTATTAGGGACACCAAAGACCCTCTTTTAAGAGGGGATTGTGTTCAATTCTTGTTAGGGACACCAAACACTTCCCCCGTAGGAACCGGCAGGAAGAAAAGGAAAAGGCAACATGCTTTGGTGCATTTGTGCGGTTGTTTTGGGGAAACACATTATCCTCGCAGGAAAAAATAAAAACTGATTTTCTTCATAGAAAGAATCTTGATTCCCTATGCCGGGCATAGAAAGTAGGATTCCCCTTGCAGTAACATAATTCACAAATGCGCCCCAAACTTTCTTGGCATTTGAGGGAAAAGAGGGACATAACCCCTGAATTACTAGTTAACAAGCGGGGGAAAAGAGGGACATAGCCCCTGAATTTCTAGTTGACAAGCGGGCTTATGCAGGCAATGGCATTATATATAAATACCCCCGCGGGCGCACACTCTGTATGTAAACTCAAATGCACTTCCTACTTCTGCCTGCTAGAAAGCATAGGCCCATCCTCATAATTTAATTACCTGGGACCCCGGTTATCGTAATGCAAATGGGCCCATAATTCTTCTGAACAGCCTCTCATTTGCAGACATGTTGATGCAAATGTAGATTTGGGGTGCAACAAAAAGCACTTTAAGGTGAAAAGTCGAATACGCATTAATCTACTTATACCAGGTTTTTAGTTAAAATAAAATACAAGCGACAGAATCTTTCACAGATACATAGAGATGTATGCAGCAGTATTCCCACTCACATCATAATTAAGGCGGTCTTAGTGCAGTACATTTAGCAATCAGTGCCTATGAGTTATGACACCTTATTAGCCACCAGTGCCCTGCCAAAAACAAAGGGAAAGGTTCAATTTACTTCCCCAGACATTCAAGTTCAATAAGAAGTTAAAAACCCATTAAAATAATCCATAACCACACACCAAAAAAATAAATGTAACCATTCAAGTTCTGAAAAAATACCATCTCATTACCTATATCATCAAATGGAAAAAAAAAAAAAAAAGAAGATTAGGCTCCATTTACTTCTGCAAATATTTAAATTCAGTAACAACACATTAAACTGATCCATGTTTCACATCTAAAAATAATGTGGACATTCAAAACTATCTCATATAGCTATATCATCATACGAAAAAGAAACCACCAAAATAAAATATTAAACCCTAATGTACAAAAAGTAGAGTTTACAGAAGTGAAACAGACACCACAAATCACAAGATTGTTGAGCATGTCCGATCAATTTGGATTAAACAATTGTTAGGTTGCCTCGTTAGTGAAGCTGTGATAATAAAACCACCAAAATTTTAAAATCTGGCACGCATCAGGTACAGTTTGCAACACCGCACTGGACACCACAAATCATCAGATTGTTGAGATCAATCCAGATGAACCAATTGTTAGGTCGCCTCTCTCTCTCTCTCTATATATATATATATATATATTGAGACACCACACTGGACACCACAAATCATCAGATTGTTGAGATCAATCCAGATTAACCAATTGTTAGGTTGCCTCTCTCTCTCTCTCTCTCTCTCTCTCTCTCTCTCTCTCTCTCTCTCTCTCTCTCTCTCTACATATATATATATGAAAAATGTAAATTATTGCATCAAAATCCAGGCATACAGTATGAGACATGTAAACTATATCTACATAGAAAATCAACGATGACCATTATGACATGACAATCCATTAAATACTAGTGTTCTATACCCGATTTACATATTTTCAAAGTTCTTTATGTTTTTTCCATATTTACCGCTTATATTACAATTTAGGATAACACAGTCCCATTCCGCCAAGTCATATCAATATATGCAAATACAACATCCACCCTAGTTCAATTTAGGACTCAAAGGGTGATCAACTTCCACCGTAGTTCAATACTTAAACTCCGCTTAGAATCCCTCTGAGCTCATTCAAGAAAACCCATCAATCATATGGAAAGCAAAATCTTCCTAGTAGGCAAGACCCATCAATGATGGGGCCCACCAGTTGAACAGTCTAGATTTATTTTATTTTATTTTATTTTATGGTTACTTTCATTAGCTAAAGCAAGCAGTACAAGAGAGAGATATACTGACAAGCTAAGAGGTAAAAAAAAAAACTAAAAACAAGTAAGGGCCCCTTGCAAAACTAATTTGGCCCTGCATAGGAAAAAGCCAACTCATTCCAGTGCAACATTATCTGCTATGTAGTGTGTAGTTGAACAGTCTAGATCACCATAAAGTGAGCAACAACTAATTTTTGTATAACTTTAAAAGAGCACAAGCAAACATTGTGGATGCCTTCCTCATATAATCAATGCAAATAAACACCACTAAAATTCAGCGTCCTAATTGTCATCGAACCTGAGAGTTATTTTTCCCCACTAATCTCTATTTAGGACCACCACTTCAAGAAACCTCATCAATCATATGGAAAACAAAATCTTCCTGATAGGCAAGACCCATCAATGATGGTGCCCCATCAATCATGTGCTAGGGGCAGATGCAAACCCTCCTATCCACATGCAACACTGCTAAAATTCAGCGTGGTAATCGTCATTGAATCATTATCCTATTCCTATCAAGGATTGGACCTGTGAGCTATTTTTCCCCACTCATCTCTATTTAGGACCACCACCTCTATCTCTTAATAATCCAACATGTAACTTGAATCACCTAATTCCAGGTTTTTATTAGCTTCCCCCCTTTACATGGTTCCTTGTAGCAACTTCAACACTGTAGCTCTTTTCACAATTCCTGCTCTTGTAAGCACATGCCCTAACAGACAAACAAACAATGACTCAAAACCCCACATCAAGCAACTGGTCCTATTGGGTTTATCCATTGTGTGATCTAGAAAGCTATGACCAAGATGATCTCTCTTAAACTCTTAATTTAATCTAGGGTTTTATCCATACTAATAATTGGCAACCACCCCAATCTCGAACCATAAAAAAACAACAAAATTCAACTAGAAAACAACAACAACAACAACAACACCACTACTTGGTCAAAAACCACAGAGACTTACAATCAGGAGGACGAATGGCGGCCCTCGCACTCGAGGCTATCATCGAAGTTATTGGAAGGATACTTTGCAGTGACCATCCCAACCTCAAACACCAGATTCTCTCCACTCATTCTGATTCCAGTAATCGACCACCACTTGAAGAATGCCCTCACCTGAATCCCGTCCAGCTCCGAGATCTTCCCTTCCACGAGCTTCCCCGTGACCCGGCGGGAGTATGCAGCGAGGTAGTTGTCGGGAGGGAGCGTGATCCGGCAGACATCGTCCAAATTCACGGAGAAATCGCCCGACGTGCGATTCAGAGAGTAATTCAACACGTTCGTTGGGAGCAATCCGATTGGAAAACCCTTGCTCTTCAGCTCGTCGTATGCCGAATTCAGATTAGGGTTAGGGTCAGGGTTTTGGGAGGGATTTGAAGAAGAATCAGATGAATGGATGCAGAGAAGGAGAGAGGTAAAGAGAAGCAGCGAAAAGGCAACTTTTGCCATGACGAGTCTCTTCCGCTTTTGCTTTTGCTTTTGCCTTCGCTTTCGTTTTTCGTCGTGGATTCTGCTTTTGTGCGTATATATACATAGAGTAGTTTATGAAGGTATCGACTTGACCGGATCGAGTAGGGAGAGGAGCAGAGAGAGACACCTAATACAAAGCAGATTTGGTGGTATGTATGTATGTATGTAATGCATGGGTGGTATTTGATACGTGTAGGTTTGTTTTACTAGTGACATATGGAAACATATGAATTAATAGAATTAGAATCCTTTTGAGCCTTTAAGGTCTATAAATCCTAGGAATTGCTGGCAATTAATCATTTTGGAGGATTTGGGCTAGTAGAATTTCTTTTTTATTTTTTATTTTTTTGGATTTTTTTGGATTTTTAGGTCAACCCTTCCTTCGTATTTGAAAATCCCCGTAGTATTTTACCAATTGATGCTGATTTTTGTTATTTATATGCATTGATAGCGATGTGAAATCTTTAGCCATACAAATTTTTAAAAAGGTATAAAAAAATTTTTGGCTCATTTTTAAAGAAAGTACATGAGGTTTTTAATATTTTAAAAAAGTATAAAAGTTTTTTATAATTCTTTTAGGTTAGTCCTCTTAGTAAAAAAAGTTTTTAGAAAATGACTATATTACACATGTTAATTTCTTAAAATATTTCCTTTGATAAATGATAAAGTCCATGTCAAATGACCTAGTGGAGCCCACTCCGACTGTTTTTTATGCATACATGATTAAAATGGAGATTACAAATGACTAAAAAGTTACCTTCATTAATTGCTTGCGATCATCAAAATCAAAATGGTCACTTTTGGGGAGGGAATAGGTTAAAAGAAAACAACAAAAAAAAAGTATCTCGTAAGAGAATGGTATTTTGTCATTTATCAAATAATTTATAAATATGGCTTGATTGAAAGTAATGTGAAAACTTTTATACTTTTTTAAAATATTTAAATTGTCATTTACTTTTCTTTTAAATGAGCCAAAAATTATATACTTTTTGAAACTTTAAAAAGTAAAAGTGATTGAAAATATTCAAAGATGTGTCTTTGTTTGAGCAGTATTTACCACCACTTCATATGCAATGAGAACCTAAAAGATTGAAATTATACACTATTTCACACCTCATTTACGTGTTAACGTCTGTAAATAATTGCGGACAAACATGATGATGAGAAATGCATGCTCTACATTTGAAGAAGTGAAGCCTAGCTCGGCTCTACTTACGAGAGAGTAACATTTGGAAAAGAAGGAAGAATGCGAGGGAGATAAAAGTTTATCATATGGGTTCTCCAATACGTGATTCAAAGTCCTCCATTAAATAAAAAAAAAACCTATCTATTATAATTGGCTTCTCTTCATATGACCCATCTCCCTTCGATCTTCAATCTTTATTAGTGCACTACACCCATTATCTATAAAATAACCGTGAATTTTTCATTGAATTGAGTTAGTATCTCTTAGATATGAAGTGTCGCCCATGTCGATCATAGAAAAATCAACACTCGTTGATCACCTCTTGGAGATCACCGGTACCATTGAGAGGTCCTGATTAGCCCCAATACCTCAACGAGTTGCAATTAGAGAGAGAGAGATGTAGCCCCCAACACCCCTTAGAGCCTATTTATTTGCATGGAATTTAATTGCGACGAAATTATGATAAGATGGTTTTGACATGGAATTATTAAAGAGGCGAAAGGTGAAAAATATAATCATAGAGAATATATTGGCAATGATTTTAAATTGCGAGTGACACAGATGTAGTTTTGTTTTAAGAAATAAAAGTCTTCCTTTTACTTATTTTAACCAACAAAATTAGAAAACAAATGAGATAATTATCTTAACTATACTTGAAAAAGCAAATAATGACTAAATTACTATTAAATGATTAAGCAATTGAAAATCTTTTAGGGTAATAATATAAAGCTAGCAAAACATGTCCACACTTAGCAGGAGTAATATAATTTATAATATTAAAAACAAAAAAAAAAAAAGATCTTTTTATCAAAATTATATTGTGATGATGAAAGTTACAATTAAAACTAAAACCTATAATAATAATAAAATATAGTTGGTTAATTTCTAAACGAAAGCGCTTTAATTTGTTTCAAATCAGCTAAGTATTTTACTTCAAATATTTATTTTAAAATAAAAAAATAAAATTATAATAAAAATAAATTTTGATAAAATATTATAAAAGTATAATATGAAAACAAAAATTCACATACAATCCAATAATAAAAAACCAATTTAGAAGAAACACACATTTGTTTGTGTGGTGTTGTCACCTTGTGTGTTGTTACAAGGGCGCCAACTGAAGAGCTTCTTATATTAGGGCATGCTATGCAAGTGAAGAAACCAGCTCTCCATACAAGAGAGCAACAGGCAACAAGTGGAGAAGAAGAAGAGAGAGAGAGAGATTTCTCAAATGGGTTATCTAAGACGAGCATCAAAGTCCTTCATCAAATCGAGAAACCTATCTATTCTATCTGCCTTCTCTGCATATGGACCATCTACCTTCGATATTCGCTCTAGATTTGCCTACTGTACTCATTCTCGCCAAAACAACCGTGAAAGTCCCATTGATTTGAGCCAGTATCCCCCAGAGAGGATTCGAAACTTCTCCATCATCGCCCACGTCGATCACGGCAAATCTACGCTCGCCGACCGCCTCTTGGAGCTCACTGGTACCATCAAGAGAGGCCATGGCCAGCCCCAATACCTCGACAAGTTGCAGGTAGAGAGATACAGCCTCAATACCTCTTAGAACCTTTTTTTTTTTTTTTTCTCTCGCATGGAATTGAATTGCAAGGAAATCATGGTAAGATGGGTTCCAACATTGGATTGTTAATAGTGGTGAGGAGTGAAGAATAAAAGGTGGAAATGTAGATGCGTTTTCTAGATTTTATTTGATGGGGTGGTTGCTGGGTATTCTTTTTTCATCTTCCTTTACTTGATTTTGATTGAAAGGAGATTACTTGATGGTAATTTATGGATGTTCACAGTTGTTTCTTCAGCTTTAGCCACTTTTGAAAATACATTTCTCAAGTTGCTACAGACAAGGATTGTTCAAGAGGTGAGGGGGAAGTACATAAAATTCCACTACCTTTTCGAACAAAATAAGAAAGGTGAAGAATATAAGGTGGAAATGTAGGTGGGGTTCTAGATTCTATAGGATTTTATTTGCTGGGTATTCATTTTTCATCTCCCCTTACTTCATTTTGATTGAAATGAGATTACTTGATGGTAATTTATGTATGTTCACAGTTGTTTCTTCAACTTTAGCCACTTTTAAAAACACATTTCTCAAGTTGTTACAGACAAGTATTGTTCAAGAGGTTTCTTTTTGGTCATTTATGTGATACTTTCTAATACATGTCATGGGTGCCTTTGTGGTCTTGCTAGTGTCTAATCGTGTTTACTCAACAGCAGAGCTGGTTCAGTTGAGGGTTGTTCTGCTATTAGCTACGAATGCATAGATTAATAGCAGTCAGTTTGGGTTTGAGGCAGTTTAGGGTCTAGTTGATGCCTATTGGTTATTAGTATACCTTGTCTGGGCTAACCTTTATCTCTGTTTTCTTTTGTTTTCTCTCTATTGATGATGCCAACTTCTGCTCCTTGTTCTATCTTATTGGATTTGCGAAAAGTTGTTATGTACAAAAAAGAGTGTTTCTATTTTAGAGACTTAAGAGTTTTTAATTGAAAAACTCCTTAAGTAGAAAAAGAGAAGAAGAAGAAGAAGAAAAAATGCAACTTACAAACACTAGTTCTGTGAGACCAAGTGTTGTTCTATGGTATCCAGTTGTAATATTGCTATACAGCTGCACTGAATCTTCTTTTTTGTGCTTTCAATAAAATGGTTACCAAGATGAAAAAAAAAAAAAAAAACGAAACTATGAATATTTCTTGAATATTGGTCCTTTAAACCTTTGTGGGTTACTATATGATTTGGTTGATTGATAAAATAAAATGGTGCAATTCAAGACTATTCTTGGGTTTGGGATTGAAGTTCCAATCAAATGTGAAATAACATTCTCTTAGTTCCACTTGGATGTTGCCTTCCCCGTTTTGTTACATTTGTGACCTGAGTTCTCTTTGAGAGCAAGAACATGACAATTGTACTTTTAAGTCCTTTTGTTTCTTCATCTATCATGAACTGCTTCCAATTACCTTTTGACCACCTTTTTCAGGTAGAGAGGGAAAGAGGAATAACAGTAAAAGCTCAGACAGCAACCATGTTTTACAGGAATACATTTTCTAGTCCCAATGTAAAGGATACAGAAGAGTCCCCTACTTTTTTGCTTAATCTAATTGACACACCTGGTCATGTCGATTTTAGCTATGAAGTCTCAAGATCGCTTGCAGCATGCCAAGGTGCCCTTCTGGTCGTCGATGCCGCCCAAGGTGTTCAAGCACAGACAGTTGCCAACTTTTATCTGGCTTTTGAATCTAACCTGACCATTATCCCAATCATAAATAAAATTGATCAGCCAACTGCTGATCCTGATCGTGTTAAGGCTCAGTTAAAATCCATGTTTGATCTTGATCCAAATGATACTCTTTTGACTTCGGCCAAAACTGGCCAAGGCCTTGAATATGTTCTTCCTGCAGTCATTGAGCGGATACCTTCTCCTCCTGGGAAATTTGACTCATCGTTACGGATGCTTCTGTTAGATTCTTATTATGATGAATACAAAGGGGTAATATGCCATGTTGCTGTTGTTGATGGTGCTCTAAGAAAAGGGGATAAGATTGCATCTGCAGCAACTAACCAGGTTTATGACGTTTTGGATGTTGGAATCATGCATCCTGAGCTTACTCCAACTGGGGTGCTTTTCACTGGACAAGTTGGTTATGTTGTCAGTGGCATGCGTTCAACCAAAGAGGCCCGTGTTGGAGATACTCTTTATCATGCAAAAAGCGTGGTAGAGCCTCTTCTTGGTATGTTTAGCACTTTCTTCACATTATTACCAATTTTTTTCTCATCATCATTTTTATTAGCGTCATTACTGTATAGTCAAACAGAATGAAATGGCTTCTTTTTCTTCTTATTATTTGAAATAGATGAAGAACATATACTTCTTAGTTCTTACTATTTGATTAGTTTTTTTTCCCCTCAGAAGGGAAAAAGGGTGCTTGACAGGGTTTGTATTTTCATGTATAACTTCTGCTTATGGGTTACTACGGTCCTTATTCATTGGACCATATACACTAGGTGAACATTGCGTTGCTCCCTCGTATGCCATCTCAATCCATTGTCACAAATAGCACTGATGTTTTGAAAATATCACAATATTATTGGTGACAGTACTTTCTTGATAATAGCATGATATTTTCAAAATATTTCAATATTGAAAATTTGCATTAATGTCATGAAATATTGCGGGTTTCTCACTAAAAATCGTAAACTGTTGTTTCATGAAGTTTAAAAAAGTGGCGTGAGTTTCATCATCAATGTTCTTAGAGGTTTAAACCTCTCTTTAATGGTGAGGTTGGCCCCATTCTTGGTAATGGTGATTTGGTGGGTTTTTAGCATTTATTACTATTATTAACTATTCACTACTAGGGATGTTAATGGGTTATGTA
Source organism: Camphora micrantha (assembly GCA_003546025.1). NCBI lineage: Eukaryota > Viridiplantae > Streptophyta > Magnoliopsida > Laurales > Lauraceae > Camphora > Camphora micrantha. The sequence goes on from QPKB01000001.1 coordinate 62,192,223, forward strand.
GATAGACCTCAGGCCACATGTGTAGGGCCCAAGATAATTTAAGCATATTGCTATTTTATTTAATTAATTATTTTAATGAGTTGTAATTAGGATAGGATTATAGTTTGATTTGTTTCCTAGTTTGTTTAGGTTTCTTAGTCCCTAAGATTTGCTTTCTTATTTATATGGCATTGTAGAGAATAGATTTTCAGAGTTGATTAATTAAAGTTGGGTTTTCCCATTGAGGTGTGTCCTCATTATCGTCTCTGCGGAGACTTTTGAAGTGTCTTCGGACACGCGCTCCGGTGCTGATTGTGCTTCAGCACTTCCTCGCAAGCCCTAACCTAGGGCCTGCATTAGTTGGTATCAGAGCAAAGATCCACATCGCTCCAATCACCCTCTGGTCACCGATTAGAGTCTATCCATCCATCATCCACTCAATCTATCCACTACCATTCCCTACCATTCCATCGCATCCATCCTGAGAGCCCTCCCCTTTCCCAAACCCATCCCTCGTCGAGTCCCTAATCTATCCCTGTTCCATCCCCTACCTTAGAATCCCTATAACCATCAACCGATCCCACTACCAAAAAAAAAAAAAGAAAAAAGAGATCTGCGCCTCTGTCGATTGTCCAAAATCTCAGCCACAGAACCCCTATCCCAGCAAAACCAGCCCCCTCGCCTGACCTCCTCCGGTAACCCCTGCCCGCAGTGCCCTGACAACCATCTGCTTCTTTCCTCCTTCATACCGACCCCCCCAACCCCACCACAAATTCTTTCCCAGCCACACCCATCATCTTCAAATCCCTAATGCAAACCCTTCCCCAACTTGTAGCAGAAGGAAAAAAAAAAAAAAAAGAGACTAACCCTAGTGCTAAAAATTCATACTTCATCCCTGTGAAGCTAGAATCCCGCGACAAAGGCCAGCCCAAACGACCAGCCACCGTCATCTCAAAAACCCAACTGCACTGTTGTGTGCACACCACTGCAGCGCTGATCCCACCATAGTCTCCTCTGTCACGGTCACCACAATCTATCAGCAACAGGTTGCGTCATCTCCTCCAAGATTGATCGAAGACCAGGTTGGGAGAATTTCTGTTGTGTGATCACCTCAAATCGTCTCCATCGTCCCCTCTTCTCTCTGCTGTAAAGAAAGAAATCGAAAAAGGTTTTCAAGCCCTTTACTTTCCTTTCTCATACAGTTAGTCCAAGAGGGAGACACGAGTGTCACTGACACGTGCTATTTTTAGCCCTTGGTGATTGGGCCAAATATACAACCAGGCCTGATTCCATATCGGGTTGGTTCAAGTTAGTTCCAACCCGACTGCACAAAAGAATCCAAAAAAGATTATTGCTGACATCAGCCAGTGACATTAGCAGAGTCAAGGGCCAGATTTGACCAGATCAACTGCCACTATTTATTTTCGCGATTGCGGAGCCATCAGAAGTCAGATTTGGAATCTATTTTCTCCATCGTATCTCTGGAGCACAGATCTAAACATCAGGTCAGTCCATTATGAAATTCCATATCAGTAGATTTTACAATAATCTTCAACGAGCCAAATCTGCACTTAAATATGGAATTTGGTATGTTGAGAATGAAGATTATTTTCGGCAATTTCTTGATTTAAAGCAAGAAGAAGAAGAATTGTCCATTCTTGAATATTCTGACCAATTTTCGAGGCTCCAAGATACATGTGGAATGGAAGATGATGAGAAACACGATTTAATTAGTTTTGTAAGAGGCCTGAGACCAGATATAGTGGAGAGAATGAATGACTGCAAAAATATTCATGAGGCATATTGGGAAGCAATTCATGTGGAACGCATGCTTAAAAGGTCTCATATACGGCAAATAACTAAAAGACCTGTTGTGAAACCTGTGGCGGAGGATATCCAGATTAACATTGAGATACGAGAACCAAAGAATGAGCAAAAAGACGAAAAGGGGCCTGGATTTTCTTCTATGAGCAATGATGATCAAGAGCTGCAAGCAACACGGAAAGACGAAAAAGCTTATTGAAATCCCCCACCCTCACTTTGATTTTATCCTCGGGAATCAACAGTAGAAACTTGGAGATGAACATTGGTGGATAGTCAAAGATTGTGATTTGATGGTGCAGGTTCTACAAGTAAAACATCAGACGGTTCAATTGCACATCAACACAATTTTCAGTCATCAAAAGCAGTTATACATGAAGATCTGCATGGAAGCTACAGATAGACCAATAAATCGGCAGTTCATCAGATTGATATTCGACCCAGGTGGACTTTTACCGAACTCGAGGTCGAGTTCTTTCTAAGCCGGGGAGAATGATGTAGATAGACCTCAGGCCACATGTGTAGGGCCCAAGATAATTTAGGGATATTGATTTATTTATTTAATTAATTATTTTTATGAGTTGTAATTATGATAGGATTATAGTTTGATTTGTTTCCTAGTTTGTTTAGGTTTCTTAGTCCCTAAGATTTGCTTTCTTATTTATATGACATTGTAGAGAATCGATTTTCATACTTGATTAATTAAAGTTGGGTTTTCCCATTGAGGTGCGTTCCTCGTTATCGTCTTTGCGGAGATTTTTGAAGTGTCTTCGGACACGCGCTTCGGCGCTGATTGTGTTTCGGCACTTCCATGCAAGCCGTAACCCAAGGCCTGCATCAATGGGTGGGACCAGCCTAAGACTAACCTGTGCCTGGCCTGGATTGGTTGGACTTGGGCTCTATTTTTAGGCTTTGGACTGTACCCTGGCCTAACTTCTGACCTATTATTAAATGGATCATGCCTCGGCCTATAGTTGCTTGATGCCCCAGGCCCTGGCCGACATACTTGACACAAGGATGTGTATTTTTGCAAATAGGATGTGTATACTACCATACTCAAAGAAGTTATGATTTCAACCAATGTAGTCCCTATTGTATTTGTATGCTGTAATTAGATAGGATAAATCATTGTATATTCTAGAGAGGATTAGTATCCTTGATTATAGATAATTTGTAGCTTGATTACAGCATGTGGTTAGATAGGATACAGTTGATCGACCACACATTGTGGTATCGGGAATCTTTAATCTTTCTATTTGATCTTCTCTAACATTCCCCAGTACAATGCTACTTCCCTTCATGCTGACAACAAAAATGCAATACAAATTGCAACAAACTCTGCCTTTGAAGATAAACTCATCACTCTTCCTTATGTTACTATTTATCTCCATGTTGCTGACATCTTCACTACAGCTCTTCCACGGCTTAGGCATCAGTTCTTTACTAAGAAATTGATGTTGGTTGATTCACCGTGATCAATTTGATAAGAAGGGGATGAGAAGAGAAGAAAACTTTTTTTTTTTTAGTGGTGGGTGGGGTGGGTATTATTGTGGGACTGGGGACCACCATATAATTGTGATACATTTGTAATCCAGTGTATCCACAGGATTAGGATAGGACCCTATATCACCCAAATTAAGGGGACCACCATGTTCTCTTTTCAGTACAAGACTCTTGTACCTTTTGCTTTAATGAAATTAACTATTCAAAAAAAAAGAAAAAAAGATTGGATATAGTTTCTGTAATTAGATGGGCACGCTCCTATAAGATATTAGGGTTGACTGACTCCCTTGGACATTCACTCAACTCACTGGCAATTTCCCTTCCTCTTGTCATCCATTCTTCTTGCATTATCCTTCCATTGTTATGCATATCTGGGCATCTTTACTCCCAGCTTGGCTTCATTAGATGCTTATGATTAGAACATCAAGTTTTGATGCCAAGTGATAATTCAAAGTCAACTATTTAATTTCCATTTTTAATAATTAATGTAAAGAATGCCTTTTTCCCCCATCGAAAAAGAATGCCTTCGTTATTGATATGATCTAATTTAACTCTTGGTGTCACTTTCCCTTTTCCATCATTTTGTTCATGATCTTATTTCCATTTTTTTTTTCAGGTTTCAAGCCTGCAAAGCATATGGTGTTTTCTGGTCTTTATCCTGCAGATGGATCTGATTTTGATGCTCTTAACCATGCAATTGAGAGACTAACTTGCAATGATGCCAGCGTATCTGTTACCAAAGAAAGCAGCACAGCACTTGGCCTTGGTTTCAGGTAAACATGATTACCTAGCAAGTAGCTCAATATTACTTTTTCTGAGATGCTTTTCCCCTCCTTTCTAAATGGCAAGAGATGAAGAGTGTGGTTCTGTCTTAGGCTTGACAAGTTGTCTTCTTGATGCAGGTGTGGCTTCTTAGGTTTACTTCACATGGATGTCTTTCATCAGCGGCTTGAACAAGTACACTTTCCAAGTTCTTCATTGCCGTTCCTTTTTCTTTTTCCTTATTTTTTTTTTTTTTTCAATTTTGATCATCTTCTCAAGTTTTATTGTCTGCCCTTTGTTTTCCCTTTGTTTCCAAGTTTTGATTTAATAGTGATTTGATAGCAACTTCTTTTTTGTATTTCATTTTTATTCTCTCTTGTAAACATTTTTTGAATATTGTCTATTGTAAATCAAACCAAGCTGTTGGGTTCCTAGTGCTTCAAGGCGAATATATCTGGGGTATCCACATGCAGCCAGATGTGGAAATAGTAGAAGCACTTTAACGATCAGTACAAAATTGTTGATTGTGATGATCTGATATAAATTATAAAAGCAACTAAATTGATTAAAAAAAATAAATAATCATTAGAAATGGTGTTGCATTGATTTGGAACTGTGGCATCTCTCTTTCTTAATATCAATTGAGAAAAGTAATGTGCTCGTGATATGATAGCAGTTTTGTGATAACATCCAATTGATTTAGTAAACAAAAGGTGTCAGCCTAACTACAACATGTAGGAACCTCTGATATTGATTTTTGTGGCTTGTTCTCATATTGTCTTACGGCAGGTTTTTACCAGTTTCATCTCTTTTGAGCATAGATTACATACCTGTCCAAGTTTCCAATTATTGCTTTTGTTTTATCTCAACCTATCTACCTTGCAGGAATATGGTGCCTGTGTCATTTCTACTATTCCTACAGTACCATATATTTTTGAGTATTCAGATGGAAGGTATGGTAATGGATTTGCTGCTTTAATCCAGTCACTGGGTTGGCATGTAATAACAGTTAATGATGACATAATGCTTTATTATTAGCAAAGTAAAAGTTCAAAATCCTGCTGCATTGGCCTCAAATCCTGGAAAATCTGTAACGAAATGTTGGGAGCCGTCGGTGATTGCTACCATTATTATTCCTAGTGAGTAAGCTCTATTCCCTTGCATTGTTCATCTTAAATTGTATGTTGGATTGTTTGGTTGTTCTTTCTTAGTAGTATTGAAGTGTTCATTCAGTCTGCAACTGCTTTTATAGTTCTTTCTTAGAGCATTTAAAGCCGCTATTTGTCATTCTGAATAGTTATCTACTTACAGATATGTTGGGCCTATAATTACCCTTTGTTCTGAGAGGAGAGGAGAGCAGCTAGAGTACTCATTTATTGACAGGTGATAATATTTTAGCTTGATAATTTTGCAAATTGAAGGATGGCTGCCATCTGATTGTCTGAGCTTTATATGCAGTCAGCGTGCATTTATGAAATATCGTCTACCATTGAGGGAAATTGTTGTGGATTTCTACAATGAATTGAAGAGTATCACATCTGGATATGCCTCGTTTGACTATGAGGACGCTGAGTAAGTTTTACACTCACTATTTTGAATAGTTTATTATCATCCAAGTTCAACTCATTTAATGTTGAATATACTTCATTCTTGACCATTTTTTTTGCTTCACTGTAGCTACATTCAAGCTGTTTACCTTTTAAATTTTCAAAAAGCTTAATGATATATATATGCTTAGTTTCTTTGACTGTATGGTAGAGGCAATAAAGGAGCTTGAGAAGGTTCTGTTTCTGAGCTCCTTAAGCTAGAGCATTATTATCAATCTTGTCTAGCTCGGTAACTAGATGATGATGGATACTCTTTCTATAAGCTTAAGTAAGCATTTCTATCAATAGTTCTCATATTTACAAATAGAGATTGTATAATCTTTATATATACATTTTTCTGGGGAGATAAAATGACATTCAATTTATATATGTTTGTACACTAACCGTAAACTAGATTCCCAGAGTCCATGAGGCAGCCAGATTATTACTACATGACAAATAGTAAGCTGCATTTGAATTCACAAATCTGCCAGCGAAAGTTTTTGCTCTGAATCTCCACATGTGCCTTGTATTTTTATTTTATTTTTATACAGGGACTCAAAACTCAGGCACCAATGCAAACTACACATGTTCGTTGCAAGCTGAGCAACAGCCAGGGACCATGTGCCTTGTCCAATTCCCCATACTTTACTTATGCACTTGATCCTGAAACTACATTCTTGCTTCTCCATAAAACTAGATTTCCACCTAGTGCAATGACATGGGCTAGATTGTCTATCCCTTTGATTACCAGCCCAAATAATATCTTTGATCACTTGTAGATCTAGGTGCCTATGCTTCAAAAAATGAGCCACTTTCCTTAAGTGGACTTTGAATACCTCTGGCTCTGATAAACGATTTTCACACGAGTTATGAGGTGCATGTGTAGACTGACTTTGTCACTTCCACTTTTTAGGCAATATCAGGCCTCGTAAGAGTTAGATATATCAAATTTCCCACTAACCGTTGATGATGCTTAAGATCTTACAAGTTCTTCTTCCATCAGATGAAGACAATGGTTCACTTCCATCAGAGCATACATGGTCTATGTCTTAGTGTTCTGGTTTCCTTCTGAACAACTAATACATACTTTCTTTGTGAAACTGCGATCTCTTTTCTGTTGCAACTGCTATTTTCAAAAGATGCTCTAGTACGCCCAAGTCATAAACCTTTAATATTTTTCCTTTTTTACATTCAATGACATTTTGTTTTCTACATGATGACAAAAATTATCCCTTTATAGGTGAGTTTCAGAAATTGTGTATGATCTGCATTTCTCACAGTAAACCTTTTCTTCAGAAGTACAGGGAGATTGCTAAGACCCTTTTTATTGTTGTGTTCAGTTTACAGACTCATCTTTCCTTGAATGGCAAAGCCAGGAGGAGTTGTGGCAGGTTTCCTTGTTTTGTTCTCTCTGTCTAAGCAGATTTGTCAAACCCTTATCTGATATTGAAACCTATCATATCTCCTCTTTCTTGTCAACATGTATCGAAACCTCTAATCACGATTTCTCTCTATTCAAGATCTAGTTCATCCCTAGTTGAAAATATCGGCCGATACCAGTACCGGTACAATATTTTGATGGGGAACCGGTATCTGTATCAGTATCGCCCATGAAAATATCGCTAAAATATCGGAAAATATAGGTCAATACCTAGAAAATATCGGTTGAGTCCGATATATCGGCCGTTACGGACGAAGAAAGCCTTCCCTGTTCCTTTTTTTGTTTGAGCAAATTGAAAATAATGAAAAAAAAAAAAAAGAAAGAAGAAAACATGCAGGGGAAAAAATGGAAGATAACAAAGAAAAGAGAGGGAGGAGGAGAGGAATAGAGGCATACATGAATGGTGGACTAGGAGCTGCTGCATGTCGGCGTGTTTGACTCCATCACCCCATCGCCGCTGGCCACTGGACCTGGGTGACACCATCGCCCTCTTCCTTCTTCCTCCTCCTTCCTCCCCCTCCTTTCCCTTTTCTTCTTGTTTTTTTCTTTCTTCTCCCTCAGCTGCTGCCGCTTTCTGTTTCAGTTTCGGATGGCAGAAAGGTAAATGAGCCTTTTAGGGCAAATGCCCTTTTACATGTTTTTTTTATTTTTCTTTTCAGTTACATACATGTATGTAACTTTCAATATTGATGGTCTTTGGGTCTCCACAGTATGGCCCACCTATAGAAAATCTAACCGCTCAAAATAATTAGCTCTCTTATATTGGTACCGGAAAAGTCTCATATTGTAATCGGAGATTTACCCACTGTCAGATTGATCAATTTTAGAAAAAAATGTGCCAATAATCTCTATGGGCCCTAAAAAATTTTACTCAAGAGTTATGCCACTTCTATAATGATTATTTATTAAGTTGTTGACAGAATTTTAATATAAACCAAGTGTGGTCAATCCAATAATGGGATTAGTCCTAATAAAACGCTTCTAATCATGTAACATGTCCAATTCAACTGTGGGCAGGTCTGATTGGAGTGAATTTTTCAAAGCTAATATAAGAGGTCATAGCTATTGTTAATGGTTTAGATTTTAGATATGAACTAGTTTAATGAATTTGTAACTTATAAAGATAGACACAAAGATGAAACATTAAAACTTGGCAGTTGGTATATTTAGACAGCGATGCAGAAGGTTATAAATTAGGAAGATCGATGTTTTGATCTAAAGCTGTTACTAATGGATAAAAACATTGTTTTCCAGTATTTTGCAATATTTTTTTTTTATTTTTTGGATATTTTTTCAAAAATTTTTGGAGTAAAAAAAAAAAAAAAATGACCGCGACGGACCGCAAGCCGCGACCGATACCGATACCGTATCGGTTTTTGGGATAGGCCAATACCGCAACCGATACCGTGATTTTAAACCATGAGTTCATCTGATCCACACCTCCATTGCATATTCCCTGATCATCATCTCTGCCCCTCTTTTGTAATTTCGCTGTCTGTCGATTTTTTTGAGTCAAATCACCCTGAGGTCCACCCTTCTTGTTGCTAAGATCTAGATACCATCAAGAGTGATGGTGAGGACCTGTTTGTAATTATTTGGTATTGTGGACTGGTTTGTAGATTGACAAAAAGTTGGTTTTTTTTTTTTTTTTTTTTTTTTTTTTTTTTTTTTTAAATACATAAAAATATAGAGAACTATATGTTGCTGTCACCCAACCTGGATGGTGACTCCAATACCCTTTGTTTGAATTAATTTCCCCTTTTCTGAGTTTTCTTCTTCCTCATGTAACTGGCTTATTGACCTTTTAGAGAAAAATAGAGATTTTTTTATGGATTAGTTTTATATGGTATCAGAGCTTCCTCTGAGTAGAAGACTCTGTCTATCAAGATTAAAGTTCTTGATTTGGAAGATTTTGAAATGTTTGTGGTTTTCTAAGGTTGCCAAATTTCAGCACTGGGTTAGGTTAAATTTGTTCGATACTGCAGTGGATGGTGTTGCAGAAGAGAGGAGCAGAGAGTAGTCACTGATAACTGTAGGAGGAGATCTGGTTGTTATTTCAACAGATCTTGACCTATTAAAGGACCCAAACTTCTTGATTGTACAATAAATTGATTATCGATCAAGGATTTTTTAGTCGAGAGTGCAGACGGTGCACTTGACCTTGTAGAGAGTGCATATAAATATAATGCACACTATGCATACAGGAAATTGGCAATTCAAGAAATTTTCTCAATATTAGCTTCACATTCTTTACAATAAAGGTGTTGGATTTGGGATTTCAACTCATTCAACAATTCCAGAAACATTTTTCCACAATTTCTTCCCTTTTAGAAAAATTTGCCTTAGATGGGACAATAGCCATAGTTGGTGCTAACTCAATTTGAGTTTGATGTGTTCGATTGGAACTCATATTGTTAATCAAATCGGTGCCATAAAATAAATGCTGCACTAGACACACCGAACAAAAATTGGCCGAACACCTGAACCAGGTGTTATGCCCACTGAATAGGAACCTGATGTCAGCCAACAGAGAACTGGCTTTGTCAGAGATCATACTATATCTAACTATCTGAAAGATCATTCCGATATTAGAGGATATACTTTGGGGAAAAAAAGATTGGTCCTAAATAGCCCAGATGTCCCTGATTTTTCACTATAAAAGTTGTGAAGTATTGTTTTTTTATTGGCAATTGGTAAATGTTATTTTTTTTAATATTGAAAATTCATTAAAAACAAACAGCACAAGAGACTTGTGCTGGTAAATGTTATTAAGAGAGAAATGTGAAAATACACATCATACAATGTACTACAGAAGCCAAAATAAATAAATAAATAAAAGAAAAAAGGAAAAAAAAAAGGGGCCTAGGTATAGGAGCATTACACCATATGGCAACACTGTAAACTACATGATGAGAGCACTTAGATCTACATTCCTTTCGACCCCTTGCTTGACCAAGGCATCCGCTTTTCTGCTTGTTGACCTGCTCGTATGTGACAATTTCACCTGAGCGGACGAAGAATTGTGAAATACTTGTCTGGGTGTACTCCTTTCCAAAATTCTAATGGTCAATCTTATAGTGGGACCAGTTCCCATTTGAGTAAAATTTGGGGATATCTCATACACAGGAGGGCATTAGTTTTGAGCGGCTTGTATTTTCGATAGGGGCCTCACTGTGGAGTTCCCTTCCTTCCACTCAGGATTTCTCTATGTTAGAGGCTTAGAGGATCTGGGTTCTGGACTCAACTATGTAGGTAAGAAGGAAGGCAAGCCTTATGCAGGCCAAGCCCATGATCTATGGGTCGACCAAGCCCACTGGGCCTAGTCTACTGGCTCAATGGGACCAGCCCATTTACTGTGGAATTTAAGTTGATTAGGAGTTTTAATTAGCAGTCTTGATTTATTTAGAAGTCTTTAAATTAGGAATTTAGTTTGATTTGGATTTGATTTGTTTTTAAACCTGTCTTAGCAAGTTCTAGGAGATATTGTTTCCTTTAATGTTTAGGAATGGAGAGTCCTACTAGGAAAGGGGATGTCCAATCCTTCTTACAAAATATGTTACCCTCCGTCGGGAGATACAACTTTCATTATTCAATAAAAAAAAAAGTTGTTATGGGTTTTCCTTGTGGTTGTGATTGCTTCTCTATGGTTGAGGGAACTTCTATGTGTTGAGTCCTTCATGAGATTTGGCCGACCCCCATGGTGGAGCTGGTCCTTGTTTGGAATCTGTCTAGGATTCGGCAAACCCCCTCCTGGAGTTTGTCCACAGTCATTCCATTTTCACTTGCAGATTTGGGTTTGCTTCAAAGACCTGACATATTTTTATCATACCAGGTTCAAGTTCCATAAACTTGTATTGTCCGGATGAAATCAGATAAAGTTAATTTCCAAAGATGAAATGTTGGCAAAAGACCTACCTCTTTGTATATAATTTTTTTTGCAAAAACTCTGATAGGTCCCTGATAAACAATTAAAGCTGATCCCTTTGTTTTCGGTTGCCTTTGATCAACTACAGTGGACCCCACCAAGGAGTGACAGGTACGCACAGTAATGCCAGAATGGCAAAAATCTTGCAGAAAATATCCCCAGCAGCCATAGATCATTTTGCTGAATAATGCCCACGTAGATGAGCCCTATGAAGCTCAGCTTGTCTCACACAGTGATGGCTACTCCATAACTGATTTTCTTTATAGGATAAGAATGCAACTTCTGGCACTATGAAAATTAACAAAAAAAATGAAAATAATAAAGAAAATTTGATTGGAATCAGTGTAGGTTAATGTGACTATGATTTCTTCTTATGGATGTCTTAGAGCACAGTGATTGTATAGAGCCTATTAGTGTATCTTCATAGATTGCAATAGATATTGGGTATGGTGGTTATCTGAATAAAAATTGCTTGTAGCGTACAAATATGTACTGTAGGCCAAAGATACACATGGATTGAATGGTTGAAGCAGATGGAGGTTGTGAGGATCAGTCCAGTCTTCTGCACTAGCATTTTGTTGTGGTTGTTTGTCATAAAAATTGCAGGATGTATTAGTGAATTGAACTGGAAAGGACTATTGTTTAGAACTCTTTTAAAAAAAAATTACAAAATTCTGACTTTTCTATTTGTTAGTTGTTGGCATATTTCTTAGGTCTGTTTCATTGGATAATTGCATTCCAATTTACATGAGGGCATTCACTTTCTAGGTATCAGATATCTGATTTGGTGAAGCTTGACATCCTTCTCAACGGGCAACCAGTTGATGCTATGGCAACCATCGTTCATAAACTAAAAGCGCAGAGGATTGGGCGTGAACTAGTTGATAAGTTGAAGAAGTTCATAGACAGGTTTAACATTTTTGTGATTAATTTGGGATACATCCTCTAATTTCATTTAACTTAGCTCCCTTGGTGCAGACTCCTTTTTCTTTTACAAGGCTGATTATCTTGTTGATAATTGACAGGCAAATGTTTGAGATAACAATACAAGCTGCCATTGGGTCCAAGGTTATTGCTAGGGAGACGTAAGATATTGGCCTCAATCTTCCTTATATGATACTCTAGAAAATGCCATCTTTCTAGGTTTTGCTTGTCATTCACAAACATTATTTTTCTTTAATGTATCTCTATGCTTGGTAATGGTGATTTATGAAAATTCAATGATTGCATTTTTTTCCATACACTCCTTACCGGTATTAGTTGTCCATGTGGTGAGTATCTAGTGGGAATTGCATTCTTTCGTTTTTCTTGCTCAGTTTTAAATTGTTAGTAATTATAGAATGGAACATATGCAAGATATTGAAGAGAGAATTTTCCAAGATAGTGATTAGACCAGCTATGACCTATAGAGCATAATATTAGCCAATTTGGAAACAACACATGTTAAAAATGAGTATAGCTGCGATGATAATGTTGAGATGGATGTGTGCTAAAACTAGAAAAGATGAAATCAGGAATGTCCATGTTCAAGAGCATTTATGGTCAGCATCAATAGGTGATAGATTAAGGCACTCGTTAGAGATGGTTTGGACGTCCAATGCAGGCCAACAACGCGCTGTTGATGAAAAGTTTTCTATGAAGGTTGATAGTCCCTAAGTAAAAGGGGTAGGCTGAAGAGGACGGGGATGAAGGTAGCAAGGATAGATTTGAAGAAGTGCAGCCCCATGATAGACTAGTGTTTTAAAACTCAGACTCAAACCTCGACTAGTCCAAGGTCGGGTCGAGTCGACTCACCGAGGTGCCTAATACTTGGCCGATTTGGGCCCTTTTTTTGCTGTAAAATATTCTGAAAAAAGTTAAGAAAATAGAACCAAAAAAAAAAAAAAAGGAGTCCCATGGTGGATTAATCAGAAGAGGGAAAAAAAAAAGAGGAGAGAGGGTATGACGTGTCCTTTTAGTTTAGCTCTGGCATCCGATTTATGAAGGTAGCTTCCTTGATATCATTCTGGACATAATACATTTGTGAAGAAGGAAGGAGGGAGGGAGGACGACTGTTGTTCTCAGTACTTTGTATCTGATAAACCACATGCCTACTAGAGTATTATTATTATTTTTTGGTTGTTTGATTATATGGTTGCCTATTAGAGAGTTTAACAGAAAACCACTGTCCAAGTTCGTCATCCAGTTAAACCTTTACTCTGAATACCTCTTGGGATTTTAGTTAGTGGTTTGCTTTATACATGTTCATGACATATCTTATAAGTAACTGAATACAAGGAAGTAAATCCCATGTTTTAAGTTACCCTAGTCTCAATGAGGGTCAAATACCTGACAAGAACAGCAAGCACTATGCCTTAGGGATGTTACCTAGAACATTCTATTCTATCTTTTACAAGATTGTCAGATATCATGTTCTTAACCTCTTTAGGGAATTTTCCTGTGAATGATGAAAGTTATTCCCCCATTTTAGAGTCGCCATTTTATGTACTTCAGTGAGATTATCATCTTTGTCAATTGTTTAGTTGCCCTGTTGGTAGATAGATCTTCAAAGACATACACTTGACTCGGGGTGCACATGGGCCGTTCGGATCGGTTTAGAGGGGAAACTATCAACCGAACTGAATCAATCGATTTTCTATTTTCCTAAACCGAACCGAACTGCCCATGTGCTCAAACCGAACTAAATCGAAAGGAACCAGTTCGGTTCGGTTACGGGTTTTTTTTTATTATTATATTTTTTCACAAAAAAAATGGCAGTTCAATTAGTGAGAGACGTTGGACTTAAAGTAACGGAGTGAGGGTTCGAGTCCTTCTTCAAGTAATGTTTCATATACCTTTATATATTTTATAAAAAAATATATATATTTATATAATTGGTTTGGTTTGGTTCAGTTTGAGTGGTTTAACCGTACCTTCAAACCGAAAACCGAACCGAATGGTTCGAAGGAAATCCGAATTGTGACCGAACCGATATACTACAGGGCGGTTCGGATCGGTCCAGATCAGTTTAGCGGTTTTTTTGTGCACCCCTATACTTGACACAAGAACAAAGAAAGCTTTCTACCTCTAAATGCTTAGTCACCAACTGTTCCTGATCTAGGTATTTGTTAATCTATACATATTAATGTGGTTTGCTTCTGTTTCTCCTGAGTCCTGAAAGTGGTATGATCTCCTCCTTGCCTGCACAAGGGGAAGTGTTACTTGTCTTGCTCATCTTATTTTTGAGTAATCTTTTATGAGTCAGTTTTCCTTCATATCATACCCTTTTACCTTTTTCTTTCCTTTGTACCCCTTCCAGGGTCAAAATGCCTTGTCTGGAATGAGGCTATAAATAAAGAGTGCTCTTGAAAGGAGTAAAACATGGGGGCTTACTAAGTTTCTTAGAGGAAAATGTGTAGTGCGGTGCAAGGGGGTGTTCTTGAACCAGAAGTCAAATGGCAAAATGAATGTTATTTGTCTGAGTGGTGTCCAAAAGGCTTCATAGTACATACAGAGATATGAGATTGGTTACGATGAAATATTTTGTGCTATTGGAAAGAATAATTTATGTTCACCATTCTCCTGTTTGCTGTAAATCATTCTTGGCCATTATGCCAACTTAATGTGCAGCATGCATTTCGTCATGGAGACTTAGAGTAAGAGGTCAGTATGGATCATTTTGTATGGTTTAAACCATTCCAATCTGGTGCTTTTGTAAATTGAAAATGGATTTTATGGGCTAAGGCAATTTCCTTATCTGTAGTTTGACAAATTTAGTCATGCCATGTTGAAATTTGGATGCGTTAAAAGTACTGCTGATTATACGCAGTTCTTTTCAGAAAAATGTTGGAATAGTTTTTTCTTTATTGTGTACGTGCACGATACGGTTGTTGCTGGTTATGATCTTGATGCAATTTAATATCTGAAAGTCTGTGTCATTACTGATATTAAGGATTTGGGTTAGTTGAAATATTTCTTAGGCATTGAAGTGATCAAGTCATGCAAGTGTTTGTCATCTCGTAACAGAAATTATTTATAAATTTATATTGTGAAACTGAGTAGATAAGGGAAAAATCAATTGTCACTCTCATTGAGCAAAATCATCGCCTTAAGCTAGATAAAGTTCATTTGATACCTGATTTAGGACTTTAGATCTGCCAGTAAAAAATCTAATATATGTGAACGATAACTTGGATTGATATCTCCTTTGCTGTTAGTATCGTTAGTTTATGCGTGCCTCATGGACAGGTTGCTTTGATGTTGCATACCACGAGGTATGTTCAAATACCTGATGCAGCTTCTAGGATGCTATATTTTATACTAATCATGGACATTTTGGTTCTGAGGTTTATATGGTTGTGGATTGGGTTCTATCGAACACTTGCAGGGGGTTGACTGGTATTGAAAGCTTGATGACGAAGTTAAGCAATTCCCCTTTGTTTATTTGTTAATTTCAATCCTGGTCTAGTTGATCATGTTAGAGGCTTATGTGGAAGATTGGAGATGGAAAAGTTCATATTTATCT